>JBBMOL010000234.1:34987-634987 GCA_037954665.1 Laguncularia racemosa
AAAAATTTCTCATCCCCATCCTAAAAAAGTTTAGGTATCCCAGGGCGGACGCACAAACCTTTCTAAAAAAAAATTTAAACCCAATGTGTATAGAAATCATCATTTTTAAATGAAAAGGGAAAAGAAATGAACCATTTTAGAAATCCATCCAAAACCCCACAAAAATAGAATCTAAACCATGCCTAGGCCTAGATATTCCTAACACAAAATCTTTTGGAAATGTTTTTTTCCATGGTCAAAAGGGAATGACACTATACTCATAAAAACCAATCAAAAAGAAGTAAATCTAAACAAGGAAGGGGATGACAAATATTTTACCGAAAGGGGTTTTTTAGGGCGCGGCAGTCAACCCCACATTCTCCATTTTCCCAAACCTTCTTAGGCACCCAAAATGAAGGCACTGCACAGGGATCATGCCTTCCCCCACGTATCCCTTCTCCATTAACTCACCCCCCCTCCTTTGGAGTTCCCTTGGGAAAGAAATTTTCAAAATCCTCACAAGAGACAAAACCACACTAGGCAAAGCTTTAGAAATTTTTTTTAGTAGTCAAACATTTTTTCTTTAAAAACCAGAAAAAAAACATAGGTTGCCTCATCACTAACGCTCTCCTTACAAAATCGCTCTTGCCCCCAACCCCCCTTTTTTGCAAGGGGGCCCTCTCCTTTTCCCCTCACCCCAAAGTTGACCCCCCTCTTTTTGGGGCCTTTTCTTAAAACTTTTTTCCACCCTTTCCCCCTTTTTCCTTTTGATCTTGATTTTTATTTTCCCTTTTCTTTCCCCCATTTTTTTTTGTTTTCTCACTCTCCCTCTGTTTTTCACTCCCCTTTAAATTTTTTTGCAAAAGACTGTTGTAGCGGGCAATTTTTTTCCTTTTATACACTTGCTTAGGTTTTAAAAAGGGTTTAAAAATTAAAGTTTTTCCCCCTTGGTGAACAAGCGTATACTTGTTAAAAAATTTCCATCATGAAAAACCCTTTCCCCATCAAATTGCCAGGGCCCCCCCCCAACAATACAGACATGCTTGCATTGGCACTACATCGCAAAACCCCATCCTCATATCAACCAATGCGAAAACCAATAAAAGGGTTGCTTCTACCTTAGTCTCACCACTATCATTCAACCTTTTTCAATTTAAGGACTAGGGGTCTAACATTTTTTAGACCTACCTCTCAACAATAAAATTACTCACTACTTTGGGGTTAATTTCCCCCCCTCAATAATAAAAACTAAAAATGTATCTCCTAGATAACATCTAGTATGAAAAAAATTTTCCCCCTTTTTTTCCCTTTCCTCTATCTTCCCAATCTCTATTTTTCCTCTATTCCGACCACTATAACCTCTATAATTTTTCCAACAAAGGTCATCAAAGTCATCATCTTTTTATTTAAATCCCCAAACCCTTTGGGTACTCCCTAGAACGACCCCTCCCTCTTACCGCCCTTGGAATACGTTTGTAGATTGCTCTAGTCTTTGCTTCAAACCCGCTCATGAATTTGTTCCATTCCCCCTTGGAACATTCTCTTCATTTAAAACCCCCCAATGCCTAAATTTACAAACCCTAGAAAAAACCCCTTCCCCTCTCCCCTTTTAGGAGAATTTGTTCGACATTGCCCCCTGCAGAAAAGATTAGACTAACACAAATTTTATATAAAAAATTTAAAACCCTTTACGATACACTCCCTTAATTTTTCTCAAATAAAGATATCACCAGTCACTCGTGTATTCTCACAAAAAATGATGATATCAACTCGCCAATTTCCTCTTCTCAATTTTTTTTTGGAACAAACCCCCAACTACACTAATTTCCTTTGTAGAATTAAAAACAACTCAAAGGTTCATAAATTTTCCTCTATTTTTCTTCCGAATTTTTTTTTTTTTTGTTTTGGTTTTTTCTCTTGATCGGGGTTTTTTTTTTTTCTTTTTCTATTTTTTTTTTTTGTCGTTTTTTTTTTTTTTTTTTTTTTTAACAATCGTTTTGTCGATATTACCCCCATCAAAAAAAATTTAATACTTAAAAATTTTAAAACGATAATTGAAAAAAAACGTTGGATTTTGGGGTTTTTTTTATATTACCTTCCTAACCAAAAATTGATTTTTTTAAACAAACCTAATCTCTAAACCAAAAGATTAAAACCCAAAACCAACCCCGGGGCAAAACCCCCAAAAAAATTCCCAAATTTTCGTTGGGGTTCTTTCCCCAAGACGCCCAAAAAAACCAAAAATTGGGAAAACCCCGGGGGCCCGTTGTCTATAAGCAAAAAAAAGAACCGGGGGATAAAAGAAGACGCCACAATCGGGATGAAAGCCCCAAAATTTATAAGTGGGGGTGAATCCCAAAGGGGAAAATTTAAACCGAAAGTTCGTTTTTTTTTTCTTGAAAAACCCAAAATAGGTCCCCCCTCAAAAGTGTTTTAAAGTTAAAAAAGAAAAAATTTTTTTAGTTGTTCTAATCCCTAGGAGTTTTATACTGGGGGTTTTAAAATTTTTGGGGAAAAAAAATTTCCCGAACAACGTAGTTTTGATAATTTTTCGAAAAAAAACGAAAACAAAAAAAAGCGGGCCCCGGGGGGGGATCCCCCGACCGTGTACACGACCATGTATTTTTGGGCCCGGGACTTTTCTGTGCACTTTGGCCCCCTAAAAGCCCTTTTTATTTTTTGGGGGGTGTATCTTTCTGGGAAAATTTTTTTTCCCCCCATATACGGCCGGGGGCCCTTTTTGCCGTGTATCTAGCCAATATGTTTCCCCGTGCAATTTTGGGGAATTTCCCCACACGGCCGTCCTTAAATTTTTAAAAGCCCTCTTCAACCCGTGCCCCGTGTAAAATTGTAAAAAAAGAAAAAAGGTTTTTTCCCCTTTGGGTTTTTTAAAAACCTTTTTCCCAATTTCCCCTGATTGTCTCCAATCCTTTTCGGCTTCATGGACAACCTTTAAAAAACCCCGGGGTTTAAATTTCCCCTTTAATGTTTGTTTTATTTCTTGTGATCGGTCCAGGGGGGGACTTCAGGGGGATTTTCATTTCTTTTTTCCGGCTTTGGGTCTATAAAAATCTCTTTTAGGGTTAAAGGGGGGGGGTGGTGTTTAAATTTTTAAAAATAAGGGTTTTTTTTGTATGCTTTTTTTAAAAAATTTGGGGGAATCAAAAATTTTTTATTTTAAAATTTTTGGGGGAAAAACAGAATTGAAAGTGAAAAAATTAAAAAGGTAAATTTTTAAAAATTTTTAAAAAACACATTAAGCCCCCAATTTAAATTTTTGTTTTAAAATTTAAAATTTTAAAAATTTTTCTTACCATTTGTGGAATATTGCAATTATTGAACCTTTTTTGGGAATTTTTAAAATTTTAGTTTCCTTTGTTTTTTAAATTGCGGTTTGTTTTTTGTGGGGAAAGGGGTTTTGGGAAAATGAAAACCCGGGGGCCCTTTTTAAAAAGGAGTATATGGTGTGGTGTTGTTTTTTTTTAAATTTGGGGGAAAGGGGGTTTTTTTTATTTTTGGTGGGGTTTTTTGGGTTTGATTAGAGAATTTTTTAGTGGCATGATTGGGGGTTTTAAAACCGTGAGCAAGGGAGTTTTGTGATGGTGGATTTTGTGCCATTTGTGTTTTTTTTAAAAGGGGCTGCATTTTGGGATTTTTTTAATGTGAAACCTCAACAAAAAAAAAAAGGGGTTTTGAGTAGTAGAATTTAAAAAATTCAAACAATTTTTTTTTAAAGGGGGAAAAAAAAAATTTTAAAACCCCTTTTTTTTAAAAAACATTTTTTAAGAAAAAATTTAATTCTATTTTTTTTGGAAATTTTTTGAGAAAAATTTTCACTTTTTTTTTGGGGTTTTTATGTACTTAAGTGGAAGTGGGGGGATAATTATTGTTTTTTTGGGGTTTTTGAACAAAAATCATGTCTAGTGGATGTTTCATTATACAATGTATTCATTTAACATTGAAAAATTTTTAATTCTAAGGATAATGAACAAAGGTAAAATTTTTTTCCAAAACTTCTTAAATTTTTGGGGGAAAATTTTTTATGGTCCTTGGGGGTTGGGGGGGTTTTGGTATTTGTACCAATTGGACCCAGAAACGTTATTTAAAAAAACCCCAAAACTTGCTACAACTCCACCCCCTGAACCATATTTTTTTTTTTTGGGTTTTAGTGAGGGGGGGGTTTTTTGCATGTGACCCAAAGAGCTAGGGAACCTTTTCAATGAAAGGGATAAATACTTTGTTGAATTGAGTGTGAATTCAAAAACCCTTTTTGTGTACATCCCATATTTTTTTTTGGGGGGGGGCCTGGTTTATGATGGGGGGGTCTTAATGATTTTTCAAGAATACTTAAAAAATTTCCCCCAAAGGGGGGGAAAAAGAATTTTTAAAAAAATTTGTTTGTCACCTTTGGGGTTTAAAAGGGGTTCGGGAACAAATCAGTAAAAGTGGGGGGGCCAAGGGCAAAAAAACCCCAAAACCCTTAGAGTACAAAATTTGGGGGGAAAAAAATTGGGGAAAAAACCTT
Source organism: Laguncularia racemosa (assembly GCA_037954665.1). Classification (NCBI taxonomy): domain Eukaryota; kingdom Viridiplantae; phylum Streptophyta; class Magnoliopsida; order Myrtales; family Combretaceae; genus Laguncularia; species Laguncularia racemosa. The sequence goes on from JBBMOL010000234.1 coordinate 39,492, forward strand.
TAAAGGATCCAAATTTTTTGGGGGAAGTCAGATGAGTAAATCACCAAGGACAAAACAAAAAAAGGGGGTTTAATTTTTTTCACTCTCAAGAAAATTTGAGGCTTTTGAGCAGTTGAGAAAACCCCCTTTTCGGGTACCAAGGGTCAGAGTGAAATAGCAAAAAACCAAAAGGGCCAGACTTTTTAGAGCACTTGTGCCCAAACATCAAAGGTTTCTGAGGGGCCCTGAGTGGTTTTGCCAACTATTAGGGGGCCCCTGGGGGTCAGGGGGCCAAAATAGAGGGTTTAAAAAAAGGAGGAAACAAATTAGGGGAAAAGGGGTTTAGTTAGAGGAACCTATTTTAAAAAAGGGTAAAATTTTTTTTTTGGGCAGAAGAAAAACTTTTTGGGGAAATTTTAAAGGGGAGAAACAATCCCCCCCCCCCCCCCGAAGTATTTAAAAAAATTTTTTGGTTTTTTTAGAGTTTTTTTTTAAAAAAGATTGTAGGAGAAAAAAAAAATCCCCCACTGCATTTGTTGCCAGTTTTTGGGGGAAACTTTTTGAGGCTCGGGGGGGATGATAGGAATCAAATTCGCCCGACTTACATTAGGGCAAAAAAATTTAAAAAATTTTTAATTTTTTGGGATGGGGCCCCTTTTGAAAAAAACGCCCTTTGGGAAAATTTTTCATTTACCCCTCTTTTATCTTATTCATGTATTAAAACTTTTTCCAAATTTGGCCATTTAAATTTATTTTTTTAAAAGGGGGGGGGAAAAAAACCCCCTAAAACTGACCCCTTTTGGGGTTTTTTCCAAAAACCCAAAAAAAAACTGACGAGGGGGTTACCCGCGAACCCCATGGAAAAGTTAGCATAAGGGGGACTATTTTCTTTTTTTTAAATTTTTTCTTTGGACTAATTTTTTTTGTATTTTTTTTGGGACACTTTCTTTTTTTTTGAAATTTTTTATTTAGGACCAACCACCCTAAAAGTGGAAAAAGTTGAAATTTTTTGTTTTTTTTAAACCCCCAAAGGGAAAAGTATAAAAACCCTTTCTTAATGTGGGGGTTTTTGGGGGGCCTTTTTTTTAGATTTGAGTTTTTTATTTTTTAGGGGTTTTTGGGTTCCCCCTAATCGTCATTAGCTCAATTAATTTCAACCCCCTGATTTGAAATTGGGGCGGGTGCAACACTTGAAATTTTTGGAAAAATAAATTTTTTTTTGTTGTGATTTTTTTTTTTTCTCTAGTGTGAAAAATCAAAAGGGTTTAAAAATTTAGAAAAATTTGTGTAAAAATTTTTTTTCATAATCTTTTTTCCCAAAATTTTTTTTTTTTTAAAAATTTAGTTACTTTTGCACTTAAATTTTTTTTTGGGGGGGTTTATCCATTGTGTTTTCTTTTTAAACCCCTGATTAGCAAATGGGGAAAAAAGGGGGTTTTTAAATTTGAAGTTTTTTTTGATTTTGGGAAAATTTTTCACGGGGGTTTTTTTTTGATTAGTGTTACGTTAGAAAAAATTACCCCTTGGGGGAAATTTTAATTGCATCTTGTTTTTTGGATCCATTGAAACTTCACTAGGGTTCCGCAATTTTCCCCTTTTTTAAAACCGGTTTTTTTTTTTAGAGTTAAAATTTTTTTTCCCTTTTTTTCCCCCTTTGATTGTGCTTAGACCTTGGTTTGGTCCCTCAACGGTGCACCTTGGGGGGGATCATAGGTGAAGAACTATGAAACCCCCCTTTTTAAAATTTTTAAATTTTTCCCCAAAAACTTTCATGTAACACCTTTTAAAAAAAAACCCCCCAAAAAGGCCTACCCAATAGCAAATGGAATCAAAAAAAGGGGAATTACTTCTTTTTAGAATATCATCGGAATTTTTGTCCAACATTTGGGGGCACCTTACCCTTAGCAAACATCCCTACCCCCCCGGATTGTCCAACCAATGAAGTCTAAAGGCTAGGATGTAGACAAAAAAAGTAAAAAAAATTTTTGTCTAGGGGGTTCAACAAAAAAACCCCTTCGGAAAAATTTTGGGAAAAAAAAAAATGATTAAAAAAAAGGTTTTTCTTTGTTTCCTACAAGGGGTTTTTGGGAAAAATTTTTTTTTTCCCTTTGGGGTTATGCCCACTATTTTTCAAGAGATGGGTTTTAAGTCCTATTTAAAAAATTTTTAATAGGTAAAAAAATTTTTTTCACCTATATGCTCCTAGTGTTTCTGTAGTTTTGGCCCATCATAATCTCCTGCAATGTAAGACAGGTCTGAGGTCAGTTTTTTCCCCCTCAACCTCAACTTTTTCCCCAAAGCGCCCTCCAAAAAAATTTTCATAAACCCTTTTTTTTTTGGGAAAACCTTTACAAAAATCCCCCCAAAACCCCATCACTTAAAGCATTTTTTTTGGATTTTTTCCTTTTTGAAATTTAGGAATAGTCTGCCTCACATCTTTTTTTACACCTCACCCCCCCTTTCCCCCAGGGGAAAAAATTTTTTCTCTAGTAGCGCAAAGGGTATTTTTTTTTTCCACTGCTTTCACTTTTCCCCTTTACCCCCCTTTCCCTCTTTTTTTCGACCGTCACCCCCCCCATGGGGGGGGTAGTATTTTTGGGGGGCCTACTGCCCCCCCCCCTTTTGAACAATTTTGGGGACCTCCTTTCCCCTTTTTTTTTTCCCCAAGGCCAACTGAATACCCTTTTTTTCAAGTGTACTGTAACGCTGAAAAAAAATTTTAACACATAAAAACCCTCATTTTGGGGGCCCGGGGGAAAATAAGTTTTTTTTAAGGCTTGTTCGGGGGGTTCGTTTTGACCCACATCTAATCATGAAATTTAAAAAATTTCCCAAAAACCCCATAATCATACCACTTTTGCCTCTCTGCCTCAAAGTTAAAGTCACATAAACGTTCCGTTTGTATTTTTTTGGAATAAAACTTTTCCCCCACACCCCCCTTTTTTTTTTGCCTCCATGTCTGAATCTCCCGCCTCCCATCCCTACGCCTGTTGATAAAAAAAAAAAATTTTTTCCCTCATAGTGTAGGTTTTTCCATAAACCCGATAGTAGGCCCCAAAAAGGGAATCTAGTATTTTATGGGGGTCATAACATTTTTAAAAGACCCTCAACCTTGTCCCCCCAGTCCAAATAAACTTTAGTGATCCCCCGGTCATAAAAAGGCCCCCTTTATCTTCACATACTCTAATTTTCCCCCCGGTGGCCCCGAAATCCTAAAATTTGATTGGATTTTGCCCCAAAAATTTTATCCCCCTTTTTTTTTATAAAAGGGGGGGAAAATCTGACGCAGGCCCCGGAAAAGGGGAAAGGGGGAAACCAAAAAATGAAAGGGCCCAAAAAAAGGGGGGGTCCAGAACAACAAAAGAATTTTTTCTGAGTTTTCCCCTTAAAAAAACCCCAAAATTTTTGGGGGAATCGAAAAAAAAAAAAGAAAAAAATATCCCCTTTAAAAAAATAAATTTTTTTAAAAAAAATCAAAAATAACCCCCGAATGGCCCAAAGGCTATTTATAGTCCTTAGGGGGAAAAAAATAAAAAAGGAAAAAAAAAAAGTAACATGGGAATAAAAATTTTAATATAAAAAGTTTCCTTTTTTTTTTATTATACAAAGGGCCCCCAAAAAGGCCCCCTGGCTTCTATGGACCCCCCCCCGAACAACACCAGGGGGGGGCCGCTCTTGGGGGGTCAGGCCGTTAAATTTTTGTGGATTTTCCTGACATAAAAACCGGGGGCCCCCCCCCCCCCTTTTTTTTGTTTGGGGGCCGGGGGTTTTTTTTCTAAGATCATGCTTGTACAAAAACCCGGCCGTACTTTCTGGCCCCCTTTTAAAAAAAACCGTGTTGTTTCTGGGAGCTTCCAAACACATTACACGGTGTGTCTTTTTTTAAAAAACACGCCTAATCAACCCCTGTCACCCATGATGCCCACAACATTCTCCGCCCCCTGAAGAACACGGGGGCCCAAAAACTCTTTAGGGGGTAATGGTGTGTCATCGGGGTGGAAGAGAGAAAATCTGCTACATTTTTAAGGGGGTCGAAATGTTTTTTTTCGTCTGGAAAAAGGGCAATAAACAAGTTGTTTTTTGACTTGGGGCACTACTTCCCCCTGGGCCCCCCTTTCTTTGGGGTTTTTTTTTTCCCCCAAAATTTTTAAACCGTAGGAAAAAATTTTTCCCAAAAAAAAAACCCCCCCCCCGAAACCCCCCCCAAAAAATTTTTTTTCCCCCCCTTTTTTTTCAACAGGCCCCCTTTTTCCGGTATTAAAAATTCCCCTTAAATTTTTTTCCCCCCCCCCAAATTCCGCTATGGGTTTGGGGGGGGGTTTTGGGCCCCCGTTCAACCATATCTTAGCATGACTCACCCCAAACCCTTGGGGGAACTTTTTTTAATCCCGCGAAAGTTGTGGCGTTTTTTTGGGTTTTTCACTACCGAGAACGGTTTTTTTTTCCAAAAGTTCTATGGGCAGAAAAAAAATTTGGGGGCAAACTTAGCTTGAGCCAAAGCTTGATCCCACTGCCCCGGGGTTTTTACGGTAGAAAGCTTCTAAAAAGAAAAGGGTTTTTCCCCCCGTCCGGGTTTGGGGTTTTTTTTTTTATCTGCCTTCGGGGTTTTTTGGGGGATTGTCTGCTGTAATTTCCCCGGGGAGAGTCCCCAAAAAATAAAACCCAAAAAATCCCCCCAAAATGGGCTGAGGAACTTGGTTCCCTAAACGGTGGGGGTGGGGTTTGGAACAACCTTGGGAAGGGGGGGACCACTTCCTTTTAAAGGGGAAAAAAAAGTTTTGGGGTGGGGCCCATTTCATCAGCGGGGGTTTCCCAAGGGAAAAAAGTGCGCCATCTTGGAAAAAATGCCCCAAAAATAAAACAAAAAAAGAGTCGACCTCTTTGGAAAAAGAGGAAAACCCCAAATAAAAAGGGGCCCTCGACGGTCCTCCCAAAGTTCGCCGATGGGGGGGGGGTATATGGGCCCGGGTTTTTTTGGGATACCCTTTCGGCAGATTAACATCTTTTCAAAATTCTATAAACACCTTTTTCCAACCCAAAGGGCCCAAAAATTTTCCTTTTTGCAACTGTAGCTAAGGTCTTCTCTACCCAAATGTCCGCCAATCCACTACCGTGCAGGTCTGAATAAGTTTCTCTGTAAGGAAGCTCGGGGAAGCACACTGTTCCCTTTTATAAATTTTCCATTGGGAAACATGGTAGCCCCTACAAGGCTCCTGTGGGCCTTTTTAAATCCATGTCTTTTTAAAAAAACTCCATCCCCCGGGTAAAACCCCTTTAGCCTTTCAAACCCGACGTTTTTTACCTCAAGTGAGTAAAATTGGGCTCTTCTACTCGGGGCGTCTGCCACTTTTTTTTAAAACACCCGATTTTGGGATCAATCTAAAAGGAAATTTTGTAAAAAAACAACCCCTTCTTGTCCCTACTTATCCGAGTCTGGTGCTCAATTTTTTAAACCCTACTTGGTACAAGGAACCCCCTTTCCAACCAAAAATGTTCCCCACTTTAGCGCCTTACCCCGGCATAAACTCCTTATCATATATAACCAACCCCCCCCTTTTGGTTCAAAAAATTTTTCCGCTTAGAAGCAAATTGGCTTTTCTCCGTGATAACACCGCACCAACCCCAATCCAGGGAAAACGCAATCCACCTCAAATAACCTTCAAATCCCGGGGCACTAATATAAGGGCACTACACAATTGTTTTTTAGGGCTAAAAAAAATCGCTTCAAAACCCCTTGCCCCTCGAAATTCCCTTTTTTCCCAAAATTCATTTTTAAGGGGGGAGCGCTTGGGGTGAATTTTTAATGAACCCCCTGAAAAAGTTAGCCCCCCAAGGGGAAAATTTCAATCAGCACAGCTTTTTGGGAAGGCCCCCCTGTAATCACTTTTTTTTCTATTCCACCCCACCCCCCACACTACTAGAACCCAAGAAAATAGTCCCCCCTTTACGAAAGGCATTTCTTTAAATTGGCTACAGTTTTTTTCTCTTTCAACACAGAATAACACACCTCAAATGTTCAAGGTGTTCTTTCCCAATTTATGAAACCAAGAAAAACCCCCAAAAACACACAATGAAGCACCATTTAAAAGGGTTTTTTTTCTTGGTTTATACTAAATAAAGTGTTGGTGTGTTACGAGACCAAATGGGGTCCCAACCATTCATCAGCCCCTCTTTTGTTTTTAAAAACCCCTTTCCTTCATTTTCCGGGCGGGGCCGAATCTGATGGATCCCCCTCCTCAATCTACTTGGAAAGATATGGCTTGCTCAATGGGCCCCAAATATCCTCCGGCGTGGGATGGGAAAAAATTTTCCAAAATTTGATTTTTTTTGGGGACCTTGCTATCAAACCCTTCCAGCACCTTTTTCTGGGTCAATAACGTTGGGGTCGCACACGGGCTCAGGCTTCCCGGATAAACCCTTTTCCAATAGCTCTTGGACCTTATCTTTTTAGAATTTTAGTTTTCCCTTTGGGGTCATCCAAGGGGGTAAATTTTTGGGAAACTAGCTCTAACACCAACTATCTGATCTGGAAAATCCCCAAAGGGGGTAACCCTCAGGTGGGGATCAAAGCCCCCTCCTTATATCTTCCATAAACTCTTTACTGCTTTAGGTAAATTTTCCCCCCAGCTTTTTTTTTTCCCCAAAACCCCACATCTTTACTATTTTAGCATGGGCCACCCCTAACTCCTTTTTAAAATTTTAAAACCCAATCTTTTCCTTTGGGGGGGGTGGTTAGGAAAAAATAATTTCTGCCCCTTTCCCTTTTGGGGTCCTTCTTTTTTTAGCGGCAACAATGTATAAAACCCACACCCCCCTTTTTTCCCAAACCCATCACGTTTTTTCCTTTCCCCGGGGGGTTTTTCAAAAACAAACTGCCATGGCCTACCAAATAAAAATTTGACGGATCCTTCCAAATGTCACAAAGACCCAACGCGGTACTTCCCTTTCAGAATGGTCCCTACATATTTCCTTCACCTCGATCCTCCCCTACAGTTTTTATCCACCCTAAAGTTTTGGATTTAGGTTTTTTTTTGACAGGTAGCTGAAAAGTTTCACAACTTCACTTCCATAATTTTCCAATTCCACTTCTACTATCAGTTCAAAAAAACCTTCCCCCCAATGTATACCCCCCTTCGAAACAACGGGTTCTTTTTCGTGATCCTCCTTTTTTGGGGGAGCATCATCCGCCTAACACATAGGGTTTTTTCCGCCACCCCCTTCCCCTCTTGGTACTCTCCCTCCGGGGCGGGTTTTTACACAAAAAAATTATCTTCACCCCCTATCAAAATTTTTTAAAAAATTCTCCTACAGGACATTCATTTAAATTTGCCCCTTTTTAACATGGGAAAGCTTCCCAAATGGGTTTGGGGTATTTTTTCTCTGCCCTGGGTTCCCTTGGGTCCATCGCGCTTTCCCCCCAATCTTTTTTTCTTTTTGGTGGTCTTACTGGGGTTTTTGTCAGCCCCTTTGTTTTTCTCAAATCCCGACTTACTACAAATTTTCCTTTTTTTTACTAACATACCCCTTTTCTTCTACCTTTACCTACTATTCCCCCCTTTAACAAATTCACTCGGAGGGCCAATTCTTTCTTCAACCAGGCTCCCCCACCTTATGACCCCATTTTTATCCTTAAAACCAAGCTTCAGGCCTTCTAGTATCGTGCTACTTGCGGGCCTTAAATCCCCCCAACTTTTTCTTTTTGGGGCCAATCTCATGAACCGACGGTTAATTTGGGGGACGCCCCCCTTTCCTTACGGCACCGCTGAATTGGGGAATTTTTCTGCTTTTAGTTCGAAGGGAAAAAAAACTTTTCAAAACTGTTTCATGCGAACCATTCCCCGGATTTTTTAAAACCCCCCTCTTTGCCTCCTATTCTGCAGCCTTCCCCCCATGCCAGGTCCCTCTTCAATCTAAAAGCCCCCAAAAACCCCCCGGGGTCTTTCCGGAATTTTCCTTTAGTCGAAAAATGATCCACTTGGGGAATCCAATCCGGAAGCCCCCCTATTAAGGTTGCCGTAAAACCCAAAAGGGTTTTTAACCCCAAAACATAATCTCCCCCTCCCTTGATCATCCCCACACGGTTTCCGGAAAACCCCCGTCCCTATGATTGTTCCTTCTAAAATAGCCGATAGCCACCACCTTTTCCCCCGTCCCCCCCACGTGGTTTACCTCCAACAGCCTTGAAAATTTCGCTAGAGTCGTCATCCCTTTAAACCTCCCCCCCCTTTTCTCGACAAAAGTTGGACCTCTATTACCGAACATCAGCTGTCCGTGGGGGTTTCCCCCCAACCCCCCCAAACCCCCTTTTGGGGGGGTCTTCTGCTATGGCATCAAAATGCTCGATCATTCATCAAAGGGGCTGTTTTCCATACGCCGAACCTTCGATGCATAGCGTCAAACTCGCCCTCGGAACCCATTATGGGCTCCTTGTGATCTCGCATCTTGAACACCATCAAGAAACACGACTGCCCCCCATCACCCCTTTATGATTGACATCTCTACAGGAAATTGCCTTGCCCCTGATACCAATTGACAAGTGCGGAAAGCATAAACAACACAAGGCCAATTCCTAGGATTGGTCTCACGAACAAGCAAAGAATAATTTTTGAGTTATTTTTTTGTAAAAACCTCAATTCGCACAATCGAGAAAACAAAAAACTATCCCTCTAAAAGTGTTATATTTCACAAGAAGAATCAAAAAACTAACCCTAGAATGGCCAAAAAACTATTTATAGTCCCTAGGGAAATAACTAACAAGGAAAAAAAATATTACACTGGGAAAATTTACAAATACAGTCCGTCGTCTGGGGTAATACACGGCCGTATATAAGGCCGTATAGGCTTCGTGGACACTCCTATACAACACAACGGCCCATGGCCTTCTAACCGTGTGTCAGGGGGGGCCCTGTAAGTTTTTTGGGGGATTTTCCACCAACATACGGCCGTGCCTCCTTGTCGTGTATGTGGTCGTATATGTTTCTAAGAATCATGCTGGTACAATACATGGGAGTGCCTTCTGGCCGTGTATCAGACCGTATATGTTTTTTTGGGAGCTTCCAAACACATTACATGGTCGTGTCTTGTAAAAGACACGCCCAATCAACCCGTAATCAACTACGATGCCCACATCATGATCCCCATCCATCCTTCTATTTAGATTTCCATCTCCCATTACTCTATCTCTCTGAAAGGTTCTTTAGTGCTAACCGAGGTGGTGTCTGAAGGTTCCCCCACCGGGGGTTGTGGCAATGTCATCCTATCAATCCTAGTTTGCCAAAGTAGCAACTATGGTAGTAAGATCCTGAAGTTGTTCTTCCAAAGTCCTCCTACCTGCAATATTATGACCTTGACCTCTACTAACTTGGCTAATTGGCCTCATTGCCAATTCCCCCATTTACACTTTTGTTAGACATGTTGTTATTTTTTAAAAAGTAATCCCATAAATTATAGCAACACTCCTTCAACAACACCAACCCACACATTTAACAACCACAATAATGTAATAGCTCACGTTTCAAAAGAATTATAGGCACAAGGGGGAAATAATTTTAGTACTTCAAGTAAAGTTTTTAATAAATGAAGTACACAAAAAAACTACTTTCAAGAGTTAGAATTAAATTCAACTGCAAGTTCTTAAGTAACTAGTCAATTACTTTCACACTTTAATGACTTGTTTAAATTCAAATTCTACTACCCAAACCTTCCTTTTCTTATTTTGATTTCACACTACATTCAACCATAATGTACAGCACTTCAACAAATACAAAATAATCAAAATCCACTACCACTCTACTACTCTTATCCCACGGTGCTACTTCACTCACTCCTACTACAATTGTCCACCAATCACATAAAAAATAATCCACACTGAAATGTACAACCCTTCACAATTTTTGGCAAGCACAACCCTACACACACTCTACGGTTCACACTCCTAAACATACAAGTTTTACCACTATAAACACTAAAGTAAACTACAACTTATACACTAAAATAGTAGCAATTCAAATTTGAAAATCAAACCACTTCACTAATTGCAACCCTTCCACAATTGGTAAGAAGTAATTTTCAATTTCAAACAAACACACATTAACTCCTTCAATCTTAATGTTTGCTTTGAAAATCAAATAATTTCCAAATCTTCCACACTACTCAAATCTAGAAATGCTCAATTACTCCTCTAATTTTCTAAAACAAAACAATGTAATGATCACAATTTTTCTTCCTACACAATTGCACTTTTGAAATTTCATTCAAAATGCACTACTTTCCTCTTCCTCCACGGTGAAGTCCACAACATAAAAGCTTCAACAAGTAATCAAAACTCACTTCAACAAGCATCAAGTTCAACTTCTACTCAAGACAAATCATGCCACTTCAAACAACTACAACAACAATTCCAATTTACTCCCAATTTCGGAATTGAAGATGTAAGAACATAAACCTTAAATTTCCAAAATTCAAAATCAAATAACCCCTTTCTCACAGCCACAAGCTCTAATACCAAAAATATGATGTGCCTAAAAGGAGATTAAGCACAATCAAATGGAACAAAAACCAACCCTAAATGCACTCAGTCAAATTCAGTTCAATAAACTAGGAATTGCGTGATTCCTAATGGAGTACAAGGAGATCCCAATTCAACAACTAATGAATTAATCAACCACAATAATTCAAAACCTTCAAAACACACTAATTACACTTGAATTACCACGTGAATCCAAGATCAACAACAAAATCAATTCCAAGGTTCCCCTTTTATAGAAATGCAATTCACGATTCAAAATGATAGCAATTGTTGATGGTGGATAACTAGTAAGATAAGTACTCAAAAAAGGTACACTATTTCAAATCAAACAACTCAAATCTAACCAAGAAATGATTCAATCCAACCATAGATATTACATACTAGAGAAGAAAAGAATACACAACAATTAGAAATTGATATGACTCACAATTTCAATTGTTGCACTCGCCACAATCTTAACTCTTGGGATTGAAATTGATAAGAGGAAATTTAAACTAGGGAAACCCTAAGCTCTCTCACGTAAAGTGAATGTGTTTAATTTGAAAATTGGCCTCCTCAAAACCCTACTTAAGCAAGTATTTATACTTGCTCCCTTTAGGGTTAGAAAGTCCACAAAATTACAACTATGCCACTTTTAAGGTGGCCGGTCCTAAATGAAAATTACAAACAAATGAAAGTGTCTTAAAAGAAAATTACAACATAGAATGGTCTAATAAAAATTACAAAGTACAAAAATAATATAAATCTTCAAGAGCCAATGCTTCGAAGTGAAATCAATCGCAGCGGGCCTTTGGATGCAAATCTGATGATGTCCCATGGCCATCAACTACTGTAAGTCATTTGGCATCCCATGGAGAAATATTATTGTACCTGTAAGATTATTACTCAAATATTTATTAGATAAAAGAAATAGAGTGAAATATGAGCGATTTAGATCATCATCCAAATCGAGTTTTGAGAGCATCTATGGTGCCGGAAAATTTCCCATCAAGGAAAAGTGTTCCTTTGTGATCATTTGGGAAGAGTGGAAATTGAAACAAAGAAAAGTGAATTATGTGTTGCTGATTTCTGAAATTGAGGTTGTCATTTGCATATTTTTAAATTTTTCTTGTGTGAGACTAAGGAAAATATTTGAAATTCAAACACCTTCTTTAAGTTGAAGAAGTTATTTTGACATAGCTGATTGAATGTTATTTGAATTTGAATTTGCTTCTTACCATTTGTGGAGAAGGTTACATTAAGAGTGGTATTTTAAATTTGTTACCATGATTGTGTTGTGTATGTGGCGAAGTGGAGTTGTGTTGTGAAGGCTGTTACAACATATGGTGTTGTATGTTTGTATGGCAGTGTGATTGTGTTGTGAAGGGAATTGCAAGTTGCTGTGAGTTTTTGTTGTGAAGAAGGTGCTGCACGTAGAAGTAGAGGTGTGATTGTGCCGTGATTAGAAAGGAAATCATTGTGGTTAAAATTTGAATTTCAAAACAAGCATTAAAGTGTGAAAGTTATTATGTGTTAATGCTTAAACACTTGCTTAGTTAAATTCATTAACCTACTATTTGGAAGAGTGTTTAATTAATGCTTCAATTTTTTGTTGCCATAATTGAAGTGTAGAAGTGTGTGAAGTTAGCGGAGTTTTGGTTTTTCTTTTGTAGTGGTTTTTGTGTAGCATTAGAGTGTTGTTGTTGACTAGAAGTGTGCGTGTTGTAGTGTAAAATAAAGTGAACCATAGGTGTGGAAATGCGTGTAGTGTGATCGTGGGAGTGTGTGTATGAAGCCATTTAGGGTGTGTGTTGCACTAGTGGTTGTACCGTGGAAGTGCCTTTGTATGTACAGCACCATGAGTGTAGGTGTAGTGTAAGGTTGAGATGATGATAGGAATCAAAATCCGACAAGACCTATCATTAGGGTAAGAACTAAAGGAATTCGAATTTGGTGATGAGGGCCCATTTTGAGTAGATTGACCCTAAAATTATTTATATATTAACCTCTTTTCTATTATTCTTGTATTGTGTTTTCCAATAGGCACACTTATCATATTTTATAGGGCAATGGATAAACTCCCTTAGACTCAACTTATGGGTTATCCATGGACCGACCTGAACCGGCGATGAGTTGGGCCGATGGATCCTATAGAAGACCGGCATCTTGAAGACCATTTCTTTTATACATTTATTCTTTTATGAAACTATTTTGGTTTTATTTGGTTTTGGGACACTTTTATTTCCTTGTAATTTTCATTTAGGACTAGCCACCTTAAAAGTGGCAAACTTGTAATTTTGACCACTTTCTAACCCTAGGAGTACCAAGTATAAATACTTGCTTAAGAGAGGGTTTGAGGAGGCTAATTTTTATAGATTTGAGAGACACTTTCACGTGTGGAATTAGGGTTCTTTCCTTAGTTCAAAACTCTTATCAATTTCAACCCAAGAATTGGAATTGTGGCGAGTGCGACGAAGGGGAATTGTGAGTCATATCGACTCCATCTTTGTTGTATGTTCATTTCTTCTCTAGTGAGTCATATCTAGGGTAGATTTAGATCTTTCTTGGATATATTTGTGTTTTTTTTCGAGAATAATCATCTTTTAAGATTGATTGTTCATTGAGAATTGAATTGCTCTTAGTGATTGGCGTGAATTGGCAAGGTTGGAAGGGTGTGAGTTCATGGTTTTTTAGCTTGTCTTTTTCATCAATTTCATGTGTAATTATCTTGGTCTTATTGTTGATTAGTGAAATTTCTCATTAGTGGAAGTTAATTGAATCTTTGAATCATTGGATTTCATCATAATTCCATTTGGGTCACACAATTTCCTAGTCACTTGGATCGGTTTTGTATGAGACTTGAGACTTAGTTTTTTTTAGTCATTTGATTGTGCTTGGAAGTGGTTTTGAGCACATCATCTTTTGGTATCAGAGCACAAGTTGAGAGAAGTGATTTATGGTTGTTTGATTTCGTGATTATCATCTTCAATTAGGGTTGTTCAATTTTGAACCGCAATTGTGTTGTTGTAGTTTGTGAGTTATGAAAATTAGCTTGATTGGAATTTTAATTTGCTGTTTGTTGGAGTTGGATATGGAAGGTTTTTGTATCTTCTTGTGATTAATAATTTTCGTGGAAGGGAAGAAGCATAGAAGTGTTGTTTAATTCAACAATTTTTGAACTTGAAAACTCACCAATTTCTTGTAGTGACTAGTTGTGGCATGAAGGAGGTTGTGAGGGTTGTTGTTGTGATTACATTGTGTAATTCTGAATTGGAGAAGTGCAATTTACATATTTGCATTGAGTTGAGTAGCAAGGAATCTATTTGAATTCAAACACATTCCATTAAGTTGTGGGAGTTAATGAGTGCTATTTGAATTTGAAGTTCATTACTTACCAATTGAGAAAGGCTTGCAATTAGTGAAGTGGTTTGAAATTCAAATTGGAGTTACTGCCTATTGTGGATTTTCGGATTACATTTGTGGAAAGTGGCATATTTGTTTTGTTATCATCCTTGCCGTAGAAAGTGGAAGTATATTTGTTGTTGTTTCCATTTCTTATTGTTATCGTGGAAGTGGAGTGCATTTTGTTGTTGCAATGTGTGGAAGAGTGTGTATGTGTGTGTGGCGTAATGAGTATGTGAATGAAGGTGTTGCAACGTGGTGAATTGGTGTTGTGGTGAAGTGAGTGCATCGTGATTGAGGTGTGTGTGGTAGTATAAATTTGTGGAGTTGTGTGTAGTGTAAGGTGCTTCACATTAAGACTCATTGTGGGTGTAAAACTTTAGCAAGAAAGGAAAGTAAAGTAGTGAAGTTTGAAATTCAAATATAAGCATTTAAGTGTGAAAGTTATTGAGTATTATTACTTAAACACTTACTTAGTTGAATTCAATATCTTAACTACTTGGAAGTATTTATTTGTGCTTCAATTATTCTACTATACTTGAAGTGATAAGAAGTATTTGTTGAATTGGTGACTTGTTGCACCGTGGGTATACAAGTGTGTGTATTGTTATCTAAACTTGTTATTGTGACGTGGTGAAGTGAAGGGAGTGTGCTATAATTATTTGAGATTACATTTATACTTCAAATAAATCGCATCTACAAACATGTCAAATGATAGTGTGAATGGGGGCATTGGCAATGAGGCCAATAGCCAAGTGGGTAGCAGACCAGGTCGTCGAAATACAAATGGAAGAACTCTAGATGAACAACTTCGGGACCTTACCACAATTGTTGCTACATTAGCAACAAGGATTGATAGGATGACATTGCCACTACCACCTGTGGCAAACCTTCAAGCACCACCTAAAGTAGCTCCTCAGAATGTCTAGAGAGAAGGGGCAGTTGGAGGAAATTTGGTGAGAAGAGTAGAAGGAGATTATCATGCTCTTAGGGAAGACAGAGATGATAATTGTGGGGTTAATCCATACCCAGACAGGGAATTTAGACCACCTCGAGGATTAGAGTATGTGAAGCTACGGATGCCTTCATTTGATGGTAGGGGTTCCGTAGATGATTACTTAGACTGGGAAAACCAAGTTGAGGGTCTTTTTGAGTGTTATGAGATTGATGATGACTCTCGGGTACGTCTCGCAGCTGTAGAGTTCATAGGGTATGCCGCTTTGTGGTGGAAAAATATAGTTATCAGCAGGCGAAGGGATGGAGAGACCGAAATACACACTTGGAGAGACATGAAACGAGTTTTGAGGAACAGGTTTATACCAGAACACTACAGGCATTAGTTATTTATGCATCTCCAGACACTGAGACAGGGAGGTAAAACAGTGGATGACTATGTACAGGAGTTTGAGACACTAGTGATCAGATGTGGATCAGTTAAACCTCCTGAACAAACCCTAGCACGTTTGTATTTAGGTTGAAGTATGAGATAGCTTATGTAGTTGAGCTTCAGAGATATAGTACACTTGATGAGGCTATGCAGTTAGCCTTGAAAGTAGAAAGACAGAGACAATCCTATTCATTCCAGGTTACTAGGAGCAGATTACTAGGGAACTAAACTGTTCAGGGTCAGTTATGTTCTCCTTCAGAGATACTAGTGGTTCACGAGCAGTTGAGTAAACCATTGGAGTATTCTGAGGATCAGAGTCAGATGAGTTTATCATTAGAGGGCCAGAATGTTTAGAGATAGTTGTGTTCACCTTCAAAAGTCTCAGAGGGCAATGAGCAGTTGGGCCAACCATTAGAAGACCATGAGGATCAGCGACATACAGATGAGTTAGAAAAGGAGGCAACAATATCAGTGAAATGGGTTGAGATAGGGGACACCTCAGTGGATAATGGGTCATTATTTGTGTTGCAGAAGAGATACATCCTGGAAATGGGGGAGAGAAAACAATCACCACCCGTGGTATTTCAGATTTTGGGATTCTGTAGTGATATTTCTTCAGGTGGCTTGCTAAGAGGAAACGAAGTCTCTACTGCATTTGATCTACCAGATTTGAGGACAAATCTTTTTGAGGCCCGAGGGGATGATAGGAATCAAAATCTGAAAAGACCTATCATTAAGGCAAGAACTAAAGGAATTCGAATTTTGGTGATGAGGGCCCATTTTGAGCAGATCGACCCCGAAATTATTTATATATTAACCTTGATCGTTGCCAATCATAGTTTTAATAAATTGAATTCTTGTTCTTAATCTTACTACGAAGCAATAGGAAAGCGCACCTATCGTAGTGTAATATAGCGAGTAAGCACAAGGTCGTCCCTCAGAGATACACCAACTACTAGTACTAACTCCGTTCCTATTATCTAACCGCCACTTAAATATGTTGGTTGAAACGTAATTACTCTAATCTTAAAACTAATAGCTCACTAACAACAATGGTTCTGAAGATTTATCAATTAACAAAAAGCAACCTAGATTTTATTCTACTCCTTCTCTATCATGTAATTCATTAGATTTATGAAGATTGGCGTAATTGACTTCTTATACTGTCGAATTCTCTAGTCAAGTTAACTACTTTCTCAAGTATATTAACCTATCTAATCCTAAGTTTATCAAATAGGATCTCTCATTAGTTAATAGCAACCTAGAATTGCATAAAGCACATGAATTCGCATCAAAATAATCGATGTGAACAGAAGACTCTTGTTTCCTATCTCTCGAAGAACAATCAAATCTCATTAATTGCATTAAATCTAATCATAAGAGCAATTTCTTAATTAACTAATATGATATCATGCATAAATTCATATTCCAGATCTATGAATCTAAGAAACAATTGAAGGGCATGCAATTAATCATAAGAAAGCCAACAACTTCGCATTAAAAACCAAATGTTCATCACATGACAGAGAAGTTTCAAATAAATCTAGATTTAGGGTCTACTCCTCCATAAATTGGACAAAAGAAATGCAATTACTGGAAGAATAGATAAAATTCATAGTCACAACCCGTAAAGATAGAATCTTCTTCTTCATGGGTCTTCAATCTCCTTTGAAATCGATAGAATCTTCTTTCCCCTGCTGTTATGAGAGTCAGAGCAAGTACAAAATTTGTAACCTCTGTTCTAGGGCAACTAATGGTCTATTTATACATGTACCCGGGTTGGATACATACACGAGCGGATACACGAGTAGTGTATCTCGTTCGTGTATCTCATGCTTGCTTCCAAGTGTCCTTATGTGAATATACACGAGCAAGTACATGGGAGTGTACATTAGTCGTGTATTTGAAACATCGTTGAACAGCAGCAAAACTTAGATACACAAGCAAAGTACATTGGCATGTACTTTGCTCGTGTACTTTCCAAACATCCACTTCAATATACACAAGCAAAGTACATGGGCGTATATCTCGCTTGTGTACTTTCCAAAATTCTTTTCTTCACATGTAATGTATCCAATTCCTTCTAAACTTGATCCGACTCTTCAAAACTCCTTCCCTTAGCTCCAAAATACTCTAGAAGATCCTGAAATTAACATTCATTCCATTAAGCATCATTTTCTTCAACAAATCATCTAAAAATTCAACAGTAAAGCACAATTTCATTACTCTAGATAAGGGTGTTTTGCCACTTATCAAACCTCTTTTTTATTATTCTTGTATTGTGTTTTCCAACAAGCACACTTATCATATTTTATAGGGCAATGGACAAACTCCCTCAAACTCAACTTGTGGGTGTTGATGAAATCGCAATCACACAAATTAAAATCCTTTTTACTCCGACTCTTCCTTGTGATCAATTAGGCAAGTGAACCTATCGATTACAATAGTATAGAGTTTAAGGACGGATATCGTTCCCTCAGGGATCTACAAGTACTAATACTAACCTCAAACTGACTATCTAACCGCATAATTTCGAGTGAATTGATTTAACCAAATTACCTAAATTAAACTAAATTATCTAATAGAACTGAAATCAATGAATATCAAACAATGAGTTAAATTATCAAATCCAATGTTCCAATGCATACCCTTCTCTTACTACTCATCTAATTACTATGCAACTTCAATCCTTAGAAAACTAATTAATGAATACTGATTATCTCTGATCCGTGGGGCATCTAACACTAAGTCAATGTTTCTTCCAAAATCACTAACTCCTAATTCTAACCATATTAACAAAGATCCCTCTTTTATTAACAATAATCAGAATTGCATGACTATACCACAACCTTCAATTAGATTAATTCAATATATCCAATCTAATATGGAAAACTTATGCTTTCTATCCCTAGATTGCATACAAGCCTTTTCATCCAATGTATGATCTATTCAAACAAGAGATTTTCCAATCAACTTATCAGAAATCAATGTAATCTAATGCTGGCCAAACATCAAATCAACAATATATAATAAACAACATGGATGAAATCAGAGATGCTCAATCGTCATTAATTTTGCAATAAACCCAATGTTACATAGTAATAAGACTTTTATAAGATCCGGGTATGAAATAATTAGCTACACATGGTTCTCAAGGAATAACAAAATGAAATATCAAATCCATGTGTGAAACCCTTCTAGAATTAAAGCTCGAAAATTCCTTTTGACTGCTGTTGTTCTCCAAAATTCTAGGATGTGTTTTCTGCCTTCCTAAAACTACTTTCTCTCTCTTCAAAGACGACTATTTATACCTAGGGTAGCTTCCTCTCTGGCGTGTAGGAGATATCCTTCAAATATGGACGAAAGACTTAAAATCGATTTGAAGATATCTTTCCTTCGATAGACACACGGTCATACTACACGGGCGTGTAGATAAACCGTGTATCTCTCTAAATCAGTGAACTCTGGGCGTGTATATCCCACATGGCCGTTTGTAATAGCCGTGTATTCCTCTGTCTTCTTTATTCTTCATATGCATGGTTGGGTTACACTGGTGTGTATTCTAACCGTGTACTGGTCTGTCCTGAAAACTCTTCTTCCACGCTGATACACGGTCGGATACACGGGCGTGTATCCGAACCGTGTAGTCTTTTGATTCCTTCACACGGCCATTTGTAAAACCGTGTGACTTCCTTTAACTTCAAAGCATTCCCTTTTTACTTGCTTTTATCTCCAATTCGTCTTGAATTTAAATACTTTTCATCAAATCATCCTTTTCCACACCTGAACATGAAATATAAATCAATTAAGCATCATAATCTTATATTTTCACGCCCAATTATCTCAAAAATTGACTTAATCATCTCCAATTATAAGAGTTAAAATAGATTTATCAAATTTCCCCACACTTAAGCATTTGCTTGTCTTCAAGCAAATTACACATATGGAAGTCTCAATTCTCAGAATTCTTAAAACTCAGGAAGAAATTCAATCATTAACGCCACTTTATACCAGGATAGCCACCATTTTCCACAATTCGCCTTTCTTATCACTCAATCTTATTAAGCACTTGTATTCAAAATACCAACAGTAGATTTCCAGTATTAATCCAAGTAAGTGAAACTTTTACCCTTTATCATTTAACCAAAAATCTCAAAGTTAAGATCAGACTTACAATCATAGAACTCAGGCATATGCATCCACTTATTTCCTGGATCTTTTTCCCCTTTTTGGATTGGGAGTTTAACCTTTTAGTACCTTTTCTTAGTCAATTAACCCATGTAACGAAATTTTAATCGATAATCCCAGGCTCGTCACCCAAGTTAACAGATGTTATCCCCTCAAGCATAGAGGGCGTCCCTCAGATTTACTTGTTCGGGTTAAATTAACTAATCAATTCCTTTCTTTTAGTGAATAAGAGCGGTTTCCTTGACCAGTAAGTCCCAAACCAAACAATCTTAGGCTACTAGGTTTTAAGATACCCCTTCGAACCTCTACCACTCGAATCCTAATATTCTAATTTAAAGCCTCATTTAGTTCAGTTTTCTCGGATTTTACTCATAACCCTTGTAGCGAGCTTTCAGCAAATGATCCCGAGTTCATGACCCAAGTCAATAGATGTTATTCCCCCGAAAGGGCACCCCTCGGACTTAATTACTCGAGTCAATGAGATCCACTTCTAAACTATTTGTTATTGTTCATCATTTTTTTTTTCATCAAATTACTCCCAATTTGTGTTCTATTCCATTATTTTTGTAGGGGAAAGTCACCAAGCTATGAGTATCACTTGTTCCTTCATTCAAGATCGCAAAATCAAATCCTAAATCTAAAATGAAAGCCCAAATAACAAGTAAGTCTCCCTCACATGGATACCATACTATAACTCTAAAAAAGTAAAGAGAATACAAAATAAGAGAATAATGCAAAATTCGAAAAATTTCCCATGAAATAATTGCCTATACAAGTGGAATTTCATGTTTCCTGAGCAACTATTTCTCATCATCATTAAGCTTCTAAATGTTACTTAAACAAGGGAAATTGAGCATTTAAAAGTCCATAAGTTCATTGCTCTTGTGATATCTTTCTGTTCTTTCTATTCCCTTTCCCACACTTAAAATCAGACATTGTCCCCAATGTCTGCCCACAAAGTACACTAAGGAAAGAAAATAGAAACAAGGAAAATAAAAGGAGAAAGAAAACTGAAACTCCCCTGAAATCTATAAGTGGCAAGTCATTCATAGGGGAAACTCCATTCAAGTGCAAAATCCTCGAATCATCCCGAACATACACGGTCCCCATACACGGATTTGATAAACGGCCGTTTCCCTTAGCCGTGTCTTCCTTGTTCAAAATTTCCTTGTATACACGGTCAATCACGCGCCGTGTGACTTTACCGTGTATTACTCTGTGGTTTACCTTTCTCTCTACACGGGCGTGATACATGCCCATGTATGTCATCCGTGTGTCTCCTGAAGGTTAAAATTTTCCTTCTCTTGATTATTTCTTAAGTCCATCTCCTCAAAAAGCTTCTTCATTAATACTCCTCTGCAAAACCTTGGAAAAAGAAAAACAAATATGGTGATTACTCAAAACAAAAATGAAACTTACCTAATTGCATGGGTTGCCTCCCATCAAGCGCTTTTGTTTAACGTCGTTTGCTCGACGAAATGAAGCTCCTTCTGATTAAGTCACCAGAGGGTGGAGTCTAAACTCCTCTTGGCCCTCTTTCTTGTTAGGGGATAACCTTCTTTGAGGTTGCACCACAGGTTTGAAATCCTCCTCCAACAGGATCTTATGGTTGCAAAACGAAGGACTAATACCCTTTATATCAAATATTTTCCAAGCAAGAGCACTCTTGTGCTCCTTCAAGACCCTTAGTAAGCTATCCCTTTGCTCCCTTATCAAACCAGCCGAAATAATGACTGGGAGTTTAGAATCGGCCTCCAAAAAGGCATATTCAAGGTACTCAGGGAGTTGCTTCAACTCAAGTTCTGGGGGTTCCTCAACCGATGGTTTCAATCTTCCTTCCTCACTGACCCCAATCTTCTCAAACCCCTTTCTACAAACTACTTCCTCACAAGCTCTCAGATGAGCTTTCACATTTTGAATCTCCACATTTTCACTCACTTCATCATCATCCGCTATCAAACTCAATTCAAGAGGATCTCTACACATCAACTCTTGCATAACACTCATTACCGACCTGTCAACACAATCTATAGCATAACATGTATCATCGGCGTTCAAAGTTTGTTTTAGTGCTGCTGGGACTCTCACCACTAGCTCATCCTCCCCCATTCTCAAAACTAATCTTCCATCTGCCACATCAATCACAGCTCTTGCAGTGGCCAAAAATGGTCGTCGTAAGATCAACGGGACCTCCACATCTGCATTCATATTAAGGATTACAAAATCAACAGGGAAGATAAAGTTTTCTAGCTTAACCAGGACGTCCTCAATGATTCCTCTAGGGAACTTGATCGAGCGATCTGTCAGTTGCAGACTCATCCTCGTTTGCTTTGGCTCTCCCAAGTTCAGTTGCTTGAACAATGAGTATGGCATCAGGTTTATGCTCGCTCCGAGATCCGCCAAAGCTCTCTCCATCGGTAGTTCACCTATTAAGCATGGAATAGTGAAACTACCCGGATCCTTGAGCTTCTTGGGCAACTTGTTTTGCAAAATCGCCGAACACTCAGCTCCAACAACTGCAGTAGAGATATCTTCCAACCGTTTCTTATTCAAGAGCAAATCCTTTAGGAATTTCGCATACCTGGGCATCTACGCAAGAGCTTCCACAAACGGTATGTTGATATGTAATTGTTTAAACAAGTTTAGAAACTTACCGAAGTGCTCTTGATCCTTATCCTTTTTTAGACGTCTCGGATATGGAATTGGAGGCTTGTATGGCTGAGTAGTGGATGCTTTAACTTTCCCTTCAACACACTCTTTCTCTTTGATCTCCTCAGCCCCGTGTTCCTTCTCAGCACCCCCTTCTTCTTTCTTCTCAACCCCTTTTTCAAGTGCAACCCCTTGCACTCCAATAGTGTCAGATTGCAATTCCTTACCGCTCCTTAGAGTCACTGCCTTTACCTGTTCCCGAGGATTGGGTTCGGTGTTTCCAGGCAAGGATCCTTGCGGTCTTTCTGAAAGAAATTTTGCTATCTGAACCACCTGAGTTTCCAAGTTATGAATGGACGCCTCATGATTCCTTAGAGCTGCCTCTGTGGATTGTTGGCGTTGCTCAGATGTTTGGATGAACTTGGAGATCATGTCCTCTAGATTGGACTTCTTTTCTAGAAGAGGTGGTGGAGGAGGCCTTTGGAATCCCGGTGTAGGTGCATTGCCCTGAGGGAATTGTGGATTACTCCATGAAACATTGGGGTGATTGCGCCAACCCGGATTATAGGTGTTGCTGTAAGGGTTGTTCTGAGGCCTTGTAGGGTGTTGATTGTATCGCAATCAGACAAATTAAAATCCTTTGTACTCCGACTCTTCCTTGCGATCAATTAGGCAAGTGCACCTATCGATTACAATAGTATAGAGTTGAGTTCAGGTATCGTCTCCTCAAGGATCAGCAAGTACTAATACTAACCTCAAACCGACTATCTAACCTCACAATTTCGAGGTGAATTGATTTAACCAAATTACCTAAATTAAACTAAAATATCTAATAGAAATGAAATCAATGGATATCAAACAATGAGTTAAATTATCAAATTCAACGTTCCAACGCATACCCCACTCTTACTACTCATCTAATTACTATGCGACTTCAATCCTTAGGAAACTAATTAATGAATACTGATTATCTCTGATCTGCGGGGCATCTAACACTAAGTTAATGTTTCTTCCAAAATCACTAACTCCTAATCCTAACCGTATTAACAAAGATCCCTCTTTTATTAACAACAATCAGAATTGCATGATTATACCACAACCCTCAATTAGATTAAATCATTACATTCAATCTAATACGGAAGACTTACGCTTTCTATCCTTAGGTTACATACAAGCCTTTTCATCCGATGTATGATCTATTCAAACAAGAGATTTTCCAATCAACTTATCCGAAATCAATGTAATCTAATGCTGGCCAAACATCAAATCAACAAATAATAATAAATAACATGGATGAAATCAGATATGCTCAATCGTCATTAATTTTGCAATAAACTCATTGTCACATAGTAATCAGACTTTCGTAAGATTCGGGTACGATATAATTAGCTACACATGGTTCTCAAAGAATAACAAAATGAAATAATCAAATCCATGTGTGAAACACTTCTAGAATTAAAGCTCGAAAATTCCTTTGGTTGCTGTTGTTCTCCCAAAATTCTAGTACGTATTTTCTACCTTCTCTCCCTTCTTTCTCTCTCTTCAATGACGACTATTTAGACCTAGGGTAGCTTCCTCTCTGGCGTGTAGAAGATATCCTTCAAATATGGACGAAAGATTTAAAGATATCTTTCCCTCGACAGATACACTGTCATACTACACGGGCGTGTAGATAAACCGTGTATGTCTCTGAGTCAGTGAACTCTGGGCGTGTATATCCCACACGGCCGTTTGCAATAGCCGTGTATATCTCTGTCTTCTTTTCGTACATGGTTGATTACACGGTTGTGTATTCCAACCGTGTGTCCTCCTCAATGCACGGTTGGCTTACACGGGTGTGTATTCCAACCGTGTACTGGTCTATCCTGAAAACTTCTTCCACGCTGATACACGGTCTGATACACGGGCGTGTATCCGAACCGTGTAATCTCCTGATTCCTTCACACGGCCATTTATAAAACCGTGTGACTTCCTTTAACTTCAAAGCATTCCCTTTTTACTTGCTTTTATCTCCAATTCATCTTGAATTAAATATTTTTCATCAAATCATCCTTTTCCACACCTGAACATGAAATATAAATCAATCAAGCATCATAATCTTATATTTTCACGCCCAATTATCTCAAAAATTGACTTAATCATCTTCAATTATAAGAGTTAAAATAGATTTATCAAATTTCCCCACACTTAAGCATTTGCTTGTCCTCAAGCAAATTACACATATGGAAGTCTCAATTCTCAGAATTCTTAAAACTCAGGAAGAAATTCAATCATTAACCCCACTTTATACCAGGATAGCCACCATTTTCCAAAATTCGCCTTTTTTATCACTCAATCTTATTAAGAACTTGTATTCAAAATACCAATAGTAGATTTCCAGTATTAATCCAAGTAAGTGAAACTTTTACCCTTTATCATTTAACCAAAAACCTCAAAGTTAAGATCAGACTTACAATCATAGAACTCAGGCATATACATCCACTTATTTCCTGGATCGTTTTCCCTTTTTGGATTGGGAGTTCAACCTTTTAGTACCTTTTCTTAGTCAATTAACCCATGTAACGAACTTTTAATCGATAATCCCGGGCTCGTCACCCAAGTTAACAGACGTTATCCCCTCAAGCATAGAGGGCGTCCCTTGGATTTACTTGTTCGGGTTGAATTAACTAATCAATCCCTTTTTTTTTTTTTTAGTGAATAAGAGCGGTTTCCTTGGCCAGTAAGTCCTAGACCAGACGATCTTAGGCTACTAGGTTTTAAGATACCCCTTCGAACCTCTACCACTCGAATCCAAATATTCTAATTTAAAGCCTCATTTAGTTCAGTTTTCTCGGATTTTACTCATAACCCTTGTAGCGAGCTTTCAGCCAATGATCCCGAGTTCATCACTCAAGTCAATAGATGTTATTTCCCCAAAAGGGCACCCTTCGGACTTAATTAATCGAGTCAATGAGATCCACTTCTGAACTATTTGTTATTGTTCATAATTGTTTTTTTTCTTTTCATCAAATTACTCCCAATTTGTGTTCTATTCCATTATTTTTGTAAGGGAAAGTCACCAAGCTATAAGTATCACTTGTTCCTTCATTCAAGATTGCAAAATCAAATCCTAAATCTAAAATGAAAGCCTAAATAACAAGTAAGTCTCCCTCACATGGATACCATACTATAACTCTAAAAAGGTAAAGAGAATACAAAATAAGAGAATAATGCAAAATTCGAAAAATTTTCCATGAAATAGCTGCCTATGCAAGTGGAATTTTATATTTCCTGAGCAACTATTTCTCATCATCATTAAGCTTCCAAATGTTACTTAAACAAGGGAAATTGAGCATTATTTAAAAGTCCATAAGTTCATTGCTCTTGTGATATCTTTCTGTTCTTTCTATTCCCTTTCCCACACTTAAAATCAGACATTGTCCCCAATGTCTGCCCACAAAGTACACGAAAGAAAGAAAATAGAAACAAGGAAAATAAAAGGAGAAAGAAAAGGGAAACTCCCCTGAAATCTATAAGTGGCAAGTCATTCACAGGGGAAACTCTATGCAAGTGCAAAATCCTCGAATCATCCTTCGGAGATCATCAGCTTTCAACATTCAATCCGCACCATCGAAAGGCTAAATGGGTATAAATAAAATCCTAAAAACAAAACACACTAAAAGAGAAACTAAAAGAGATGAGTATCACTAAAACAAATAAGCACAGGTCAATATCATCAAAGTTTATCACAGATAATCAAAGTCACAGAAAATAGTTAATAGAAACAATTCAGGGTTAGACAGACAAGTTAGCAAATAGTTAGGAAAAATCAGTCATCATCCTTCTCAGACTCATAGTCGTCATCGTCGGAGTCTTCCTCAACAACCATTCGCTCCTTACCTGGTCTGTGGGGGCTTTCCTCTGATGGAGCAAGTGGCGTAGAAGACAATCCTCCCTCAGTATGCCGCTGTCGGCTGATCGGTTCGGGAAGGATCATGTCTTCTTCGCTGGAGCTGGCACAGGAAGAGAACTGAATGTCTAACTTCTCACCAAGCTTGGTGAAGCAATCGATTAAAAACTTCTTCAGTCCCTTCTGCCGTTTTTCCATCTTAGTGATCTTCTGCTTCATCATCTTCTGGCTTTTCTTTATTTCTCCCACATCATGCGATAGCTGAGAAACCATCTCTAGCATCTGCACATTGACGGATGGTTCAGCCTGCAGTTGTGGTTCCTCTTCTTCCTCTTCCCCTATCTCCTCTTCAGCGCCAGCGTCAATTGGGTGGAAATTCCAATCGCTTAATATCCTGGCCTTAAGCTTCAGAGATCGCCCAATGAAATCACTAGGTGCTCGAAATGGGAATAGACCTAGATTTTTCAAAATTCTAATAATTAGAGCACCTAGGAAAACCCCTTTCGGTCCTTTCTCTGCCTGGCGCTGAAGACAAAGTGGCAAAAACACCCACATTGATGCGGGTTCCAGTATGCATGGCCCACAACTGAAATAAGTCTCTGGTTAACAACGCCCTCTGAATTGATCCTACCCATGGTAGAGCGAGCCATAATGTAATGTAGGATATGATGTACTCTATTTCTCAATTGAGAGGCCTTGGTGTGAGAGGCACTATAGGCACCAATACCATACTGAGTCCATAAGGAGATAGAATTCTTTGGGCCCCATGAAACCGGAAGGGCGCGAAACTCAAGGGTTCGAAGAAAACCCCCATCATAGATGCCCATAGCCTCTATGAACTCAGTCATGGACATCTTATGGTACTCACCTTGGGCCAGAAACTCAACTTCGTTTCTTACGCCAGCATTCATGGTACCTGAAATCTTGAAGGTGGCTAAGAAAGTAAGAATTAACTCCTCATATAAGTCTTCTTCGATCATGAATAGGTGAAACCAGGCTCGGTCAGCTAAGAGCCTCTCAAATTGTTGGACCAACCCAAATCTTCTCAAAACGTCCCAGTCCAACACCACATTCGGTTTGATGACCTTTTTTTACTTATATAGGGTAAAGAGTTCTTTATCCTTCTCTCGAATATTTATCGGGTATCGAAGAGCTTCAGATTGGCTTGAACTACCTGTTTCGGATCGGCTTCTTTTCTTCTTTTGAGCAACAGTCTTAACGCGTGGCATTTTGTCAAAGGAAATAAGCAAACCTGATCATACCAAGAATAAAAAGGGTGTAAAACAAACAAAGCCCGTAGGTAATACATCAAATAACCACATCGCAAACAAGGGACTCCACCATTAGCATCACGGAAGCATGCAAAATCATCAAAATTAAGGTTCACAGTATCATACACAGTTCTTGGGCACGGGAGTATACTGTAGCCGTGTATATCAGAAAATCCCGCCAAAATTTGAAAAACAACTCATAAACGGCCATGTATTGCAAGAAATTTTGAGAGAATCATCAATCACATGCACTAATGGTGCTTAAAGCAAAAATCCCTTTAGCATGCAATCCAAAATACGTTCCAATCACAAAGGATCACGCATGAACGGTTCGAAACCCTAGATTTTCTAATCCAAACAGCGATCGAGCAATGGAGAATGGAAAAACTTCACAAATCGCATGAAAAACATCATCCATACTCAGATAAACAAAAGCCCT
This sequence comes from Laguncularia racemosa, assembly GCA_037954665.1. Taxonomy (NCBI): domain Eukaryota; kingdom Viridiplantae; phylum Streptophyta; class Magnoliopsida; order Myrtales; family Combretaceae; genus Laguncularia; species Laguncularia racemosa. The sequence goes on from JBBMOL010000234.1 coordinate 67,203, forward strand.
AAGGTTTCATTATCCTCCACATGTTATAACACGCCACATTCACATGGAAATCTGACATTGAGTGAGAAAATAGAGAGGGAAGCAAGAGAAAGGAAAAAGAATGAGAAAGATCTTACCTTGTCAAAGCAATGGGAGAGGGAAACGAACAAGGGAATGGGAAGGGAATGATGTATAGAGAGAAAAGATATGTAGATGAGAGTGTAGTGAAAATGAGGGGTACGGTTATCAAAAAGGGTATAAATACCCGAACATGCACGGTCCCCATACACGGGCGTGTAATTCGCCCGTGTATAGGCCTAAGCTGCGAAAGCACGGGTATAACACACGGCCGTGTTATACAACCGTGTACCCCTCTGACTTCTAGTTAGAAAACTTACCTCTCATATACGGTCGGACACACGCCCGTGTTTACTGACCGTGTATTCCTCTGTGGCTCGCTCCCCATACACGGATTTGATAAACGGCCGTTTCCCTTTGCCGTGTCTACCTTGTTCAAAATTTCCTTGTATACACGGTCAGGACACACGGGCGTGTGTTTTGACCGTGTATTACTCTGTGGATCACCCTTCTCTCTACACGGGCACGATACACGCCCGTGTATTTAATCCGTGTGTCTCCTGAAGGTTAAAATTTTCCTTCTCTTGATTATTTCTTGAAGTCCATCTCCTCAAAAAGCTTCTTCATAAATACTCCTCTGCACAACTTTGGAAAAAGAAAAAAAATATGGTGATAACTCAAAACAAAAATGAAACTTACCTAATTACATGGGTTGCCTCCCATTAAGCGCTTTTGTTTAACGTCGTTTGCTCGACGAAATGAAGCTCCTTGTGATTAAGTCACCAGAGGGTGAAGTCTAAACTCCTCTTGGCCCTCTTTCTCCCCTTGAGTCCCAAAATACAGCTTCAGGCGCTATCCATTTTCCTTGAAAGTGTGCCCATCCGGGTGTTCCAATTCCACAGCTCCATGGGGAAAAACTTTGTGTACTTTAAATGGTCCAGATCCATCGCGATCTCAACTTGCCCGGAAAAAATTTCAGCCGCGAGTTGAACAAAAGAACGTGATCTCCCTCACGGAATTGTTTCGGATGATGAATCCGCTGGTTGTGATACCTCTTCACCTTCTCTTTATAAATGCGCATGTTATCATAGGCCATCGCGCGCCATTCATCTAGTTCGTTTAACTGAAACATCCTCTGTTTTCTAGCAGCTTCTAGATCCATGTTGAGAGTACGCATAGCCCAAAAAGCTCGATGTTCCAACTCCACTGGAAGGTGACAAGCTTTCCCAAACACTAGTTGGTATGAAGTGGTACCCAAAGGAGTTTTGAATGCAGTCCTGTAGGCCCACAATGCATCGTCTAGTTTTTCCGACCAGTCCCTTCGGTGGTGCTCCACTGTCTTTTCAAGAATTCTTTTGAGTTCACGGTTTAAAACTTCCACTTGACCACACGTCTGAGGATGATAGGGGGTTCCTAATCTATGGGTGACTCCATACCGCCTCAGCACTTTCTCCAATTGCACATTACAGAAATGTGTTCCCCTATCGCTAATTAAAGCCCGTGGTGCTCCAAACCTAGAAAAAAGTTTCTTTAAGAATTTCACCACTACTCTGGCATCATTGGTGGACAAAGCTTGGGCTTCTACCCATTTGGACACATAATCCACTGCCACGAGTATATACTTATTCCCGAAAGAATTTGGGAAAGGGCCCACGAAATCGATCCCCCACACGTCGAAGATCTCACACTCCAAAATGAAGTTCTGGGGCATCTCATCACGTTTTGATATACTACCCACACGTTGGCACCTATCACATGTCTTCACAAAATTGAAGGAGTCTTTGAATATACTTGGCCAATAAAATCCGGATTCCAAAACCTTGTGGGCTGTCCGATTCACACTATAATGACCGCTAGTTGGCCCGGTGTGACAGTGCTTCAAAATCTCTTGCCCTTCTTGCTCGGTTACACATCGTCTAATCACTTGATCTGCACAAACACGAAAGAAGAATGGTTCCTCCCAAAAATAGTGCTTTAACTCAGCAAAGAACCGCTTCTTTTGCTGAGGTGTTTTGTCACTAGGGAGTACTTTGCAAACAAGATAGTTAGCAAAATCAGAAAACCAAGGATCGGAAGTGTCACTTACCTCATTAATCTGATAAAGTCCTTCCTCTGGAAAAACATCATCAATCTCATCTTCATCCAATTTCTCCAAATGCGGGTTCTCCAATCGAGAAAGATGATCAGCAGCTAGATTCTCCGCTCCCTTTTTTTCCCGAATCTCCAAATCGAATTCTTGGAGAAGCAATATCCACCGAATGAGTCGCGGTTTGGCATCTGTCTTAGAAATAAAAAACCTGAGAGCTGAATGGTCAGTGTAAACAATTACCTTAGACAAAATTAAATAAGACTGAAACTTGTCAAAAGCAAAAATTACAGCAAGAAGTTCCTTTTCGGTCATGGTGTAGTTCTCTTGAGCACCTATGAGGGTCTTACTAGCATAATAAATAGGCTGAAAGTTCTTGTCCCTCCTTTGTCCCAAAACCGCTCCAACAGCAAAATCACTTGCATCACACATTAATTCGAAAGGGAGATCCCAATCAGGAGCCACCATGATAGGTGCTTTGGTCAACAATTCCTTAAGCTTATTGAACGCTTGAAGGCATTCATTAGTGAATTCATAAGGTATGTCCTTTTCTAATAACCGTGTCAACGGACGGGCTATTTTAGAGAAGTCCTTAATGAACCTTCTATAAAAGCCAGCATGCCCAAGGAAACTCGAATGGCTCTTACTGAAGAAGGTGGTGGAAGTTTTGCAATTGTGTCCACCTTAGCATTATCCACTTCGATTCCTCTATGAGAAATTTTATGGCCTAGAACAATACCCTCCTTCACCATGAAGTGACATTTCTCCCAATTCAAAACCAGATTTGTCTCTTCACATCGAATCAACACTCTCTCCAAATTATTGAGACAAGAATCAAAGGAATCACCAAAGACGGAAAATCGTCCATAAAGACTTCCATAATGTCCTCTACCAAATCCTCAAAGATGGCTAGCATACACCGCTGAAACGTAGCGGTGCGTTGCATAGCCCAAAAGGCATGCACCTATATGCGAAAGTACCGTAGGGACAGGTAAAGGTAGTCTTTTCTTGGTCCTCAGGAGCGATTTGGATCTGAAAATATCCCGACATACCGTCTAAAAAACAGTAGTATAGATGTCCTGCTAACCGCTCTAGCATTTGATCCACAAAAGGGAGGAGGAAGTGATCCATGCGAGTTACCTCATTCAGCCGTCTATAATCGATGCACACTCGCCATCCCGTAACAGTTCTCATGGGTATCAATTCGTTCCATTCATTGGGACCACAGTCATTCCCCCTTTCTTGGGTACCACTTATACAGGGCTTACCCAAGAACTGTCGGAAATAGGGTAGATTAACCCTGCATCCAAGAGCTTAATCACCTCCTTCTTGACCACTTCTTTCATGTTAGGGTTTAACCTTCTTTGAGGTTGCACCACAGGTTTGAAATCCTCCTCCAACAGGATCTTATGGGTACAAAACGAAGGACTAATACCCTATATATCAAATATCTTCCAAGCAAGAGACTCTTGTGCTCCTTCAAGACCCTTAGTAAGCTATCCCTTTGCTCCCTTGTCAGACCAGCTGAAATAATGACAGGGAGTTTAGAGTCGGCCTCCAAAAAGTCATATTCAAGGTACTAGGGAGTTGCTTCAACTCAAGTTCTGGGGGTTCCTCAACCGACGGTTTCAATCTTCCGTCCTTATTGACCCCAATCTTCTCAAACCCCTTTCTACAAACTACTTCCTCACAAGCTCTCAGATGAGCTTTCACATTTTGAATCTCCACATTTTCACTCACTTCATCATCATCCGCTATCAAACTCAATTCAAGAGGATCTCTACACATCAGCTCTTGCATAACACTCATTACCGACTTGTCAACACAATCTATAGCATAACATGTATCGTCGGCGTTCAAAGTTTGTTTCAGTGCTGCTGGGATTCTCACCACTAGTTCATCCTCCCCCACTCTCAAAACTAATCTTCCATCTGCCACATCAATCACAGCTCTTGCAGTGGCTAAAAATGGCCGTCCTAAGATCAGCGGGGCCTCCACATCTGCATTCATATCAAGGATTACAAAATCAACAGGGAAGATAAAGTTTTCTACCTTAACCAGGACGTCCTCAATGATTCCTCTAGGGAACTTGATCGAGCGATCTGCTAGTTGCAGGCTCATCCTCGTTTGCTTTGGCTCTCCCAAGTTTAGTTGCTTGAACAATGAGTATGACATCAGGTTTATGCTCGCCCCGAGATCCGCCAAAGCTCTCTCCATCGGTAGTTCACCTATTAAGCATGGAATAGTGAAACTACCCAAATCCTTGAGCTTCTTGGGCAACTTGTTTTGCAAAATCGCCGAACACTCAGCTCCAACAACTACAGTAGAGATATCTTCCAACCGTTTCTTATTCGAGAGCAAATCCTTTAGGAATTTCGCGTACCTGGGCATCTGCGCAAGAGCTTCCACAAACGGTATGTTGATATGTAATTGCTTAAACAAGTTTAGAAACTTACCGAAGTGCTCTTGATCCTTATCCTTTTTCAGACGTCCCGGATACGGAATTGGAGGCTTGTATGGCTGAACAGTGGATGCTTTAACTTTCCCCTGAACACACTCTTTCTCTTTGATCTCCTCAGCCCCTTGTTCCTTCTCAACACCCCCTTCTTCTTTCTTCTCAACCCCTTTTTCAAGCGCAACCCCTTGCACTCCCCGGCAACGGCGCCAAAAACTTGTTGATTGTATCGCAATCACACAAATTAAAATCCTTTGTACTCCAATAGTGTCAGATTGCAATTCCTTACCGCTCCTTAGAGTCACTGCCTTTACCTGTTCCCGAGGATTGGGTTCGGTGTTTCCAAGCAAGGATCCTTGCGGTCTTTCTGAAAGCAATTTTGCTATCTGACCCACCTGAGTTTCCAAGTTATGAATGGATGCCTCATGATTCCTTAGAGCTGCCTCTGTGGATTGTTGGCGTTGCTCGGATGTTTGGATGAACTTGGAGATCATGTCCTCTAGATTGGACTTCTTTTCTAGAAGAGGTGGTGGAGGAGGCCTTTGGAATCCCGGTGCAGGTGCATTGCCCCGAGGGATTTGTGGATTACTCCATGAAAAATTGGGGTGATTGCGCCAACCCGGATTATTGGTGTTGCTGTAAGGGTTGTTCTGAGGCCTTGTAGGGTTACCCACATAATCAATCTGCTCTGTAGTCTCTTGTGCCATGAAATCGGTTGATGAATCGGTTGGATAATATAGGGGTGGTGCTGACATCGCCATCCCATCGACCTTTCTAGCTAGAGCATCGACCTTTGCCGCAATGGTGGTCATCATATCCACTTCATGAACACCTGCCACTCTCGGTCTTGCTCTGGCGTTTCTCCATTGATGGTTGTTCTTGGCCATGTTCTCAAACAATTCTAAAGTCTCTTTAGGAGTCTTGACATCAAGTGTGCCACCAGCAGCAGCATCGATAGTTTGTCGCGTCGGATAGTCAAGCCCATTATAGAAAGTTGAGGCTTGCAACCAATTAGGCATTTGGTGGTGTGGGCACCGCCTAAGCAAGTCCTTAAATCGCAACCAAGCTTCATGGAGTGGCTCATTTTCCAACTGAAGGAACGATGTGATATCATTCCTCAACCTGGCAGTTTTAGAAGGCGGAAAGTAATAGTCCAAAAATGTTTCCGCCAGCTGGGTCCAAGTCGTGATGGAGTCCCGGTCCAAAGAACTGAACCACTGCCTCGCTTTTCCTCTCAAAGTGAAAGGAAACAGACGCAACTTTTGCGCCTCATCGGACACCCCGTTCTGTTCAACGGTAACACAGATGTCTAGGAACATCTGAATATGAGCATGAGGGTCCTCGTCAGGTAATCCATCAAATTGGCATTGATTGTGGATCATATTCATTGTAGAGGCCTTGACTTCAAAGTTGTTGGCCTCTATTGCAGGCATCACTATACACGATCCGGTACTACCCAAAGTAGGCCTAGCGTACTGAACCATGGTCCTACGTCCGTCCGCCATTGCTTCAGTATGAGATTCGCTACTGTTCACTGATTGACTGTTCTTATCTACTGAATTCTCACTCTCACTCAACAGCAGTTCCTCTTCACTCACAGCAGGTTCAGCACTCTTTAATTTCCTTATGACTGTCCGATCAATCTCTAGGTCGAATTCAAGGAGTTTAGAAGAAGAACTCCTTGTCATAAACTGCAAAGAAAACTAATTTAATTAATTCCCTTTATAAGAAAGTAAAACCAAGGATAATAAATGATAAGAGAAGAAATGGTCAGATTAGTCAGCGTTTAGTGTTCTTAATATCGCCGATCCCCGGCAACGGCGACAAAAACTTGTTGATTGTATCGCAATCACACAAATTAAAATCCTTTGTACTCCGACTCTTCCTTGCGATCAATTAGGCAAGTGCACCTATCGATTACAATAGTATAGAGTCGAGTTCAGGTATCGTCTCCTCAAGGATCAGCAAGTACTAATACTAACCTCAAACCGACTATCTAACCTCACAATTTCGAGGTGAATTGATTTAACCAAATTACCTAAATTAAACTAAAATATCTAATAGAAATGAAATCAATGGATATCAAACAATGAGTTAAATTATCAAATTCAACGTTCCAACGCATACCCCACTCTTACTACTCATCTAATTACTATGCGACTTTAATCCTTAGGAAACTAATTAATGAATACTGATTATCTCTGATCTGCGGGGCATCTAACACTAAGTTAATGTTTCTTCCAAAATCACTAACTCCTAATCCTAACCGTATTAACAAAGATCCCTCTTTTATTAACAACAATCAGAATTGCATGATTATACCACAACCCTCAATTAGATTAAATCATTACATTCAATCTAATACGGAAGACTTACGCTTTCTATCCCTAGATTGCATACAAGCCTTTTCATCCGATGTATGATCTATTCAAACAAGAGACTTTCCAATCAACTTATCCGAAATCAATGTAATCTAATGTTGGCCAAACATCAAATCAACAAATAATAATAAATAACATGGATGAAATCAGATATGCTCAATCGTCATTAATTTTGCAATAAACTCATTGTCACATAGTAATCAGACTTTCGTAGGATTCAGGTACAATATAATTAGCTACACATCGTTCTCAAAGAATAACAAAACGAAATAATCAAATCCATGTGTGAAACACTTCTAGAATTAAAGCTCGAAAATTCCTTTGGTTGCTGTTGTTCTCCCAAAATTCCAGTACGTATTTTCTGCCTTCTCTCCCTTCTTTCTCTCTCTTCAAAGATGACTATTTATACCTAGGGTAGCTTCCTCCCTGGCGTGTAGAAGATATCCTTCAAATATGGACGAAAGATTTAAAGATATCTTTCCCTCGATAGATACACGGTCATACTACACGGGTGTGTAGATAAACCGTGTATGTCTCTGAGTCAGTGAACTCTGGGCGTGTATATCCCACACGGCCGTTTACAATAGCCGTGTATATCTCTGTCTTCTTTTCGTACACGGTTGATTACACGGTTGTGTATTCCAACCGTGTGTCCTCCTCAATGCACGGTTGGCTTACACGGGTGTGTATTCCAACCGTGTACTGGTCTGTCCTGAAAACTTCTTCCACGCTGATACACGGTCTGATACACGGGCGTGTATCCGAACCGTGTAATCTCCTGATTCCTTCACACGGCCGTTTATAAAACCGTATGACTTCCTTTAACTTCAAAGCATTCCCTTTTTACTTGCTTTTATCTCCAATTCGTCTTGAATTAAATATTTTTCATCAAATCATCCTTTTCCACACCTGAACATGAAATATAAATCAATCAAGCATCATAATCTTATATTTTCACGCCCAATTATCTCAAAAATTGACTTAATCATCTCCAATTATAAGAGTTAAAATAGATTTATCATAGGGTTACCTACATAATCAATCTGCTCTATAGTCCCTTGAGCCATGAAATCGATTGATGAATCGTTTGGATAATATAGGGGTGGTGCAGATATTGCCATCCTATCGACCTTTCTAGCTAGAGCATCGACCTTTGCCGCAATGGTGGTCATCATTTCCACTTCATGAACACCTGCCACTCTCGGTCTTGCTCTGGCGTTTCTCCATTGATGGTTGTTCTTGGCCATGTTCTCAAACAATTCTAAAGTCTCTTCAGGAGTCTTTACATCAAGTGTGCCACCAGCAGCAGCATCGATGGTTTGTCGCGTCGGATAATCAAGCCCATTATAGAAAGTTGAGGCTTGCAACCAGTTAGGCATTTGGTGGTGTAGGCACCGCCTAAACAAGTCCTTAAATCGCAACCAAGCTTCATGGAGTGGCTCATTTTCCAATTGAAGGAACGATGTGATATCACTCCTCAACCTGGCAGTTTTAGAAGGTGGAAAGTAATAGTCCAAAAATGTTTTCGCCAGTTGGGTCCAAGTCGTGATGGAGTCCCGGTCCAAAGAACTGAATCACTGCCTCGCTTTTCCTCTCAAAGTGAAAGGAAACAGACGCAACTTTAGTGCCTCATCGACGCCCCGTTCTGTTTAATGGTAATATAGATGTCTAGGAACATCTGAATATGAGCATGGGGGTCCTCGTCAGGTAATCCATCAAATTGGCATTGATTGTGGATCTTATTCATTGTAGAGGCCTTGACTTCAAAGTTGTTGGCCTCTATTGCAGGCATCACTATACACGATCCGGTACTACCCAAAGTAGGCCTAGCGTACTGAACCATGGTCCTACGTTCGTCCGCCATTGCTTCAATATAAGATTCGCTGTTGTTCACTAATTGACTGTTCTTATCTATTGAATTCTCACTCTCACTCAGCAGCAATTCCTCTTCACTCAAAGCAGGTTCAACACTCTTTAATTTCCTTCTGACTGTCCGATCAATCTCTGGTCGAATTCAACAAGTTTAGAAGAAGAGCTCCTTCTCATAAACTGCAAAGAAAACCAATTTAATTAGTTCCCTTTATAAGAAAGTAAAACCAAGGATAACAAATGATAAGAGAAGAAATGGTCAGATTAGTCAGCGTTTAGTGTTCTTAATATCGCCGATCCCCGGCAACGGTGCCAAAAACTTGTTGATGAAATTGCAATCACACAAATTAAAATCCTTTTTACTCCGACTCTTCCTTGCGATCAATTAGGCAAGTGCACCTATCGATTACAGTAATATAGAGTTTAAGCACGGATATCCTTCCCTCAGGGATCTACAAGTACTAATACTAACCTCAAACTGACTATCTAACCGCACAATTTCGAGTGAATTGATTTAACCAAATTACCTAAATTAAACTAAATTATCTAATAGAACTGAAATCAATGAATATCAAACAATGAGTTAAATTATCAAATCCAATGTTCCAACGCATACCCTACTCTTACTACTCCTCTAATTACTATGCAACTTCAATCCTTAGAAAACTAATTAATGAATACTGATTATCTCTAATCCGCGGGGCATCTAACACTAAGTCAATGTTTCTTCCAAAATCACTAACTCCTAATTCTAACCGTATTAACAAAGATCCCTCTTTTATTAACAACAATCAGAATTGCATGACTATACCACAAACCCCAATTAGATTAAATCATTATATCCAATCTAATACAGATAACTTATGCTTTCTATCCCTAGATTGCATACAAGCCTTTTCATCCAATGTATGATCTATTCAAACAAGAGATTTTCCAATCAACTTATCAGAAATCAATGTAATCTAATGCTGGCTAAACATCAAATCAATAATATATAATAAACAACATGGATGAAATCAGAGGTGCTCAATCGTCATTAATTTTGCAATAAACCCAATGTTACATAGTAATCAGACTTTCGTAAGATCCGAGTATGAAATAATTAGCTACACATGGTTCTCAAGGAATAACAAAACGAAATAATCAAATCCATGTGTGAAACCCTTCTAGAATTAAAGCTCGAAAATTCCTTTTGACTGCTGTTGTTTTCCAAAATTCCAGGATGTGTTTTCTGCCTTCCTAAAACTACTTTCTCTCTCTTCAAAGACGACTATTTATACCTAGGGTAGCTTCCTCTCTGGCGTGTAGGAGATATCCTTCAAATATGGACGAAAGATTTAAAATCGATTTGAAGATATCTTTCCTTCGATAGACATACGGTCATACTACACGGGCGTGTAGATAAACCGTGTATATCCCACACGACCATTTGTAATAGCCGTGTATTCTTCTGTCTTCTTTGTTCTTCATATACATGGTTAGGTTACACTGGTGTGTATTCCAACCGTGTACTGGTCTGTCCTGAAAACTCTTCTTCCACGCTGATACGCGGTCGGATACACGGGCGTGTATCCAAACCGTGTAGTCTCCTGATTCCTTCACACGACCGTTTGTAAAATCATGTGACTTCCTTTAACTTCAAAGCATTCCCTTTTTACTTGCTTTTATCTCCAATTCGTCTTGAATTAAATACTTTTCATCAAATCATCCTTTTCCACACCTGAACATGAAATATAAATCAATTAAGCATCATAATCTTATATTTTCACGCCCAATTATCTTAAAAATTGACTTAATCATCTCCATTTATAAGAGTTAAAATAGATTTATCAGTAGGTTATCCATGGACCGACCTGAACTGGTAATGAGTTGGGCTAATGGATCCAATAGAAGACCGACATCTTGAAGACCATTTCTTTTATATATTTCTTCTTTTATGAACTATTTTGGTTGTATTTGGTTTTGGGAAACTTTTATTTCCTTGTAATTTTCATTTAGGACTAGCTACCTTAAAAGTGGCAAACTTGTAATTTTGACCACTTTCTAACCCTAGGAGTACCAATTATAAATACTTGCTTAAGAGAGGGTTTGAGGAGGCTAATTTTTACAGATTTGAGAGACACTTTCACGTGTGGAATTAGGGTTCTTTCCTTTGTTCAAAACTCTTATCAATTTCAACCCAAGAATTGGAATTTTAGCAAGTGCGACGAAGGCGAATTGTGAGTCATATCGATTCCATCTTTGTTGTATGTTCATTTCTTCTCTAGTGAGTCTTATCTAGGGTAGATTTGGATCTTTCTTGGATATATTTGTGTTTTTTTTTCAAGAATAATCATCTTTTAAGATTGATTGTTCATTGAGATTTGAATTGCTCTTAGTGATTGGCGTGAATTGGCAAGGTTGGAAGGGTGTGAGTTCATGATTTTTGAGCTTGTCTTTTTCATCAATTTCACATGTAATTATCTTGTTCTTATTGTTGATTAGTGAAATTGCTCATTAGTGGAAGTTAATTGAATCTTTAAATCATTGGATTTCATCATAATTCCATTAGGGTCACGCAATTTCCTAGTCACTTGGATCGGTTTTGTATGAGACTCGAGACTTGTTTTTTTGAGTCATTTGATTGTGCTTGGAAGTGGTTTTGAGCACATCAGGTGTATTGATTGTGACGTGGTGTGTAAGTGTATGTAGAATGTAGTGTGTTATTAGCTTGTTGAAGTTAGTAAGCAACCATTTCAAATGATTTATATTTGTCTACTAATGTACCACGTTGAACCTTGACTTCTTTTCCAACCATTGATGATGGACAGAGAGACTTCTTATAGGGTGCAAGGTAATTTATGTGCTCTTATTATTAATGGTGTAGTTGTACTAATGTTGTGGCTGCCTCTTTAGTATCGAAATTACAACTTGTAACTATCCCACATCCAGAACCCTATAAATTACATTGGCTGAGTGGGCAAGGGAGTCGCCATGTGACCTAGAGGGCTAGGGTACCTTTTAGTATAGGGGATAAATATCATGATGAAATAAAATGAAACTAGGGTTTTTAGGGATCTTTTGACATTTTGAGAAAAATAAACGCTTTGTGCCCTAAGGGTTCATCCTTTGCATACAAAGATCTCTTATCAATTTCTTTGTGAAATTGTGGCAAGAATCAACATGAGTGGATTATGAGTCATATAAATCTTACTCTTGTTGTTTACAAATTGTGTTTAGTGAGTAGTATCTAAGTACAATTTATTAGTTACTTATTTATCACGTAAATTAGGGTTGCATATTTCAGATTTGATCATTTCAATTTGAGATTGAATTCTAGTTCATTTGCGTGTTATTCCATTGAAGATTATATAATTGTTTGTTTTTACATCCATTTAGTGTTCTAAAACTCATAAATTGGATTCCAATTTGAAGTGATTTTGACAAGCCATTTTGTTAGGGAGTTGATTGCTCATGCCTTATGATTGATGTGTTTTCTATTCAATTAGTAAGGCAAATCAATCTACCCTTGTGGTATCTCAGGTACAGGCTGACTACAATGATATTTTTACAAATAAATTGCTAGGAGGATACAGAGTCTCTGTTACATTTAATGTTATAGACTTGTCACTCTATTTACCTGATTATGTTCATGATGACCTATCAGATTTGAGAGAAAATCTTCCTGAGGCTCGAGGAGATGATAGGAATCAACATCCTATAGGACCTATCATTAGAGCAAGAGCCAAAGGGTTACAAAATTTGGCAATGAGGGTCCTCTTTGAACAGTCTAACCCAAAGAATATTTGTTTAGTATCTTCTTTTCTATTATATATTTGTTATGCATTCTAGTAGGAACACTTGTCAGTTTTTATAAGATAGTGGATAAACTTGCTAAAGCTCAGTTTGTGGGTTATTCATGGACCTATATATGTTAAAGAAGAACCGGTCCACAATATGTTCAATTGAAGTAAAGAATTGGAGACTTGAAGATCATTTGTACTTGTAATTTGTTGATTTTTGGAACTGGTCATTTAGAGTGGTTTATTTCTAATTTGTTGTGTTATTTTTACCTAATTGGACTCAGTATAAATACTTGCTAACCAGGGTTTTTAGGGACTTTTAAACTTATCATTTTGAGATATTGAAACCGTGAGGGAAACTTTCTTTCATGTATTTGCTCTTGATAAGTCGCAAAATACCCTTATCTAGAGTAATGAAATTGTGCTTTATTGTTGAATTTTTAGATGATTTGTTGAAGAAAAGGATGCTTAATGGAATGAATGTTAATTTTAGGATCTTCTAGAGTATTTTGGAGCTAAGGGAAGGAGTTTTGAAGAGTCGGATCAAGTTTGGAAGGAATTGGATACAATACATGTGAAGAAAAGAATTCTGGAAAGTACACAAGTGAGATACATGCCCATGTACCTTGCTTGTGTATACTAAAGTGGATGTCTGGAAAGTACACGATCAAAGTACACGCCCATGTACTTTGCTCGTGTATCTAAGTTTTGCTGCTGTTCAACGATGTTTCAAATACACGACCAATGTACACTCCCATGTACTTGCTCGTGTTTATTCACATAAGGACACTTGGAAGCAAGCATGAGATACACGAACGAGATACACTACTCGTGTATCCGCTCGTGTATGTATCCAACCCGGGTACATGTATAAATAGACCGTTAGTTTGCCCTAGAAAGAAGGTTACGAATTTTGTACTTGCTCTGACTCTCATAACAACAGGGGAAAGAAGATTCTGTCAATTCCAAAGGAGATTGAAGACCCACGAAGAAGAAGATTCTATCTTTAAGGGTTGTGACTACGAATTTTATTTATTCTTCCAGTAATTGTATTTCTTTTGTCCAAATTATGGAGGAGTAGACTCTAAATCTAGATTTTATTCGAAACTTCTCTGTCATGTGATGAAGATTTGGTTTTTAATGCGAAGTTATTGGCTTTCTTATGATTAATTGCATGCCCTTCAATTGTTCCTTAGATTCATAGATTCAGAATATGAATTTATGCATGATATCATATTAGTTAATTGAGAAATTGCTCTTATGATTAGATTTAATGCAATTAATGAGATTTGATTGTTCTTCTAGAGATAGGAAACAAGAGTCTTCTGTTTACATCAATTATTTTGATGCGAATTCATGTGCTTTATGCAATTCTAGGTTGCTATTAACTAAGGAGAGATCCTATTTGATAAACCTAGGATTAGATAAGTTAATATACTTGAGAAAGTAGTTAACTTGATTAGAGAATTTGACAGTATAAGAAGTCAATTACGAAAATCTTCATAAATCTAATGAATTACATGATAGAGAAGGAGTAGAATAAAATCTAGGTTGCTTTTGCTAATTGATAAATCTTCAGAACCATTGTTGTTAGTGAGTTATTAGTTTTAAGATTAGAGTAATTAAGTTTCAACCAACATATTTAAGCGTCGGTTAGATAATAGGAACAGAGTTAGTACTAGTAGTTGGTGTATCTCTAAGGGATGACCTTGTGCTTACTCGCTATATTACGCTATGATAGGTGTGCTTGCCTATTGCTTCGTAGTAAGATTAAGAACAAGAATTTAATTTATTAAAACTACGATTGACAACGATCAACTCTTATTAAATTCACCTAAAATTTGTGGCAAGTGGATTTTGATTGTGATGTGCGTAATATCAACAACATCAAAATCAAACCTAATTCCAACTGGTGCATAATATCTGGTAAACAATTAGTTCTTTTCTTTTCTATCCTTTTCATGCCATTTTTTTAGGTTCCATTTTCAATTAGGGTTTATGCCATTTTAATCGTGTATCATTCAATCGAATCCTAAATTGCATTGTGTGCTCGTAATTGGACAAAGGCACATCAATATACCTAGAGCAATTGTGTCTGATAGAGATGTTAAGTTCTTGAGTTACTTTTAGGAGACCTTGTGGTGTAAGTTAGAAACTGAGTTATTTTTTTCTACTACTTGTCATCCATAGACTGATGGGCAAATAGAGGTAGTTAATAAGACTTTATCTACTTTACTAAGGGCTATCATTCAAAAGAACATTAAATCCTGGGAAGATTGTTTACCACATGTTGAATTCGCTTATAACCATTCTATACATTCTGCCACTAAATTTTCACCTTATAAGATTGTATATGGTTTTAATCCTTTAACTCCATTGGATTTAACTCCTTTACCTATGTCTAAGCATGATAATTTAGATGGCAAAAAGAAAGTTGAGTTTGTTAAGCAGATTCACAAGAAGGCCAAGCTCAACATTGAACAATGGACGGAGCAATATGTAAAACAAGCCAACAAAGGGCACCGTCAATGATGTGCCTAAAACCAAGGTCTAAGCACATGCAAATGAATCAAAGAAACAACTTCAATTCACAATTAAAAACTGGTTCAATGGAATTAAGAATTGCGTGAACCCTAATGGAGATGTAATGAAATCCGAATGCTCAACATTGCAATTAACAATCCAACAATGATAATCTTCTCCAATAAAAAATAATCACAAGTAATTCCACGTGAATTACACACAAGAACAACAAGATCCAATTTTGTGATCCACTTTCCCCAACAAAATGTTCCATGGTTCAAAATGATGCTAAATTGAAGGTTAAAACTAAGGCTAAAACCAATCAATTAAGCAACAAGAATTTGATTACAAATGCAATCAAATTCGGTCAACAAAATAACCAATTCAACCCTAGATATTACTCACTAGAGAGAAAAGGAAATTGCAACAAAGTAAATTTGATATTACTCACAAATTAACCTTGAAGCCACTCGCCACAACCTCAAATTGGGATTTGAAATTGATAAGAGCAATTGAATTAGGAATAACCCTAATCCTCTCACGTAAAAGTGAAGTTCTATTTTGAAAAATGGCCTCCTCAAACCCTACTTTAAGCAAGTATTTATACTTGCTCCCTTTAGGGTTAGAAAATGCATAAATTACAACTATGCCACTGTTAAGGTGGCGGATCTTAAAAAGGAAATTACAATCAAAATGAAAGTGTCCCAAAAGAAAATACAACATAAAATAGTCCATAGAACAATTACAAAGTACAAAATATCTTAAATCTTCATGAGCTAATGCTTTGAAATGGAAACAATTGCAGTGGGCCTTTGATTGCAAATCTGATGGTGTCTTGTAGCCATCAACTAGTGTAGGACATATTGGCATCCCATGGAGAATTATTATTGTACTTGTAAGATTATTTCTCAAATATTTATTAGATAAAAATATATGAAGTAAAATATAAGCAATTTGGATTATCAGTCAAATCTAGTTTTGAAAGCATAGGCGGTGCCGGAAAATTTCCCATCAGTCAAGTACTCTTTAAACCTGAAGATTAGGTTTGGGTGCACATGCACAAAGAGTGATTCTAATAAGTGTCATAAGACCCTTTAATTCTAGTGCTTATTAGTTTTAATTTTATATGAATTTCAAGTGATTTTTGAAGAAAAGGGTACTTATATGATTAAATTCTAATTCCAAGCATTAATGGAGACAAAAGAAAGGTTTAAGGATGATATGAGCAAAGGCGAGGTGACATTTTGCAAAAAATTAGTAGATAATTCTTTTCAGCCCTACCTCGAGCACAACCGTGTTGGAGGTCATGCTGAACTGGGCAGTGAAAATAACATGTTTTAAAGTCAACACGACCTCGAGCATGGCCATGCTGACGCCTATGCTGAACCCTATTTTCGCAAAACTATAAATAGACACCTTATTTTATTTTTAAAAAGACTTTTTCCTTCTGGCTTTGTTCTGAAAACCCTAGGGGAGCATTATTGCAAACTTCAAGAGGAAAATTGTCCGAGCATCATTGGAGATCACAAAACAAACAAGGGATTATTCTTTTTAGCATGAACCAATTATATTTCTCTAGATTCTCTGTTTTTATTGAAAACTCCATGGAGGAGTAATTCTTTATATCTTTCATCTTGTGAAACCTTAACTCATGTGCTGAACCATTGATTGATTAATGAATTATTTATATCTTTGCATCTATTCATGTGTTTCCATTGTTCTTGTGATTGATTTATGTACACAAATTGATTGCATGTCTAATTTTTATTAGATTAAAAGAGATTTCATCCAATAAATTAGATCTTCATGAATAAATAGATTAAATGTTTTACTTAGAGGTAGGAAAACATTGATTTTCTACAATTAATTAGAATTTGTGAACTTAATGAGATCTTACATGATAGTAGTGAAGGAAAGGTCCCCATTATCTTATGCATGATTAAGAATTGATTAACTCAAGGGAGTAATCGATTTTACTTGAGAATTCTTGTAGTACAAAGTGTAAATTGATTTGTTAATTAATATCTTATTTTGAGAATTAAAGGGTTAGGACGCAACAAGATGAAGGGTATATTTTGTGATTGAATACATTTTTTTAAGACAATATCATTCAATTCTAGGGTTACTAAGATTTGTTAGTTGTTAATTTAATTCATAATTTCCACATCATAAATTAGACTAGATAGTAGAGAAAGGTAATACTAGTAATTGTTTTCTAGATCTTAGAAGACGACACTTATTAAATCTATACTATAATCGATAGGTACACTGCCTAGCTAATTAGTAGATTTTATTGGTTATAAATTTAAAACTTAAAACACTCGGTTAGATTCGAGCGCATTAAGTTTTTGGCACCACTGTCGGGGATCTAGCAAGGCAATATTAGGAAAAACCGTAGTAACTACTACATTAGTCATTCTTTTTATTTGTTTTATCTATTTTTCTTCTTTCCATCTTTTGAAAAGTTCTAATTCACACTTGGTTGCCTTTTACAGTGTATGACAAGGAATCTTCCTTTTGACATTCTTGATCTAAATCCTGAGATTGAGAGAACACTTCGCTGACTTCGGAGGAACACAGCTGTCGAATCTTCTAGGCAGTTAGTCAGTGAGGATGGAGAACGTTACATAGCAGTGGCAATGGAGGTTAAAGAAGAAGAGCTAATAGAGCAACTTCCTAATAGTTTTGAGTTAGAGTCATCTGCAAGGAGTAAGGTAAACGTACAAGAAGTAATGGTGAAGATCCACTAAAGACAAACATTGAGTATACAAGGCCCATACTAGACGGCACAGGTCCAACCATTGTTAAGCCTCCCATTGGGGCTGATAATTTTAAGATCAAGGGTGTGGTGATTCAACTTCTACAACAATACTGTCAACTCGATGGATTACCTGATGAAGACCCCCATGCTCACATTCAGATATTCTTGGAGATTTGTGAAACTTTCAAGAACAATGGAGTGACGGATGAAGCAGTGCGTATGAGATTGTTCCCTTTTTCATTAAGAAGGAAAGCTAAGACCTGGCTTCAGTCATTAGGTCCTAGGGCCTTAACTACATGGGATGACACAATAAAGGAGTTTTTGGACAATTATTTTCCACCATGTAAGACTGCCAAGCTTCGGAATGACATCTCTTCTTTCACTCAATAAGATCATGAAACAATATATGATGCTTAGCAGAGATGGATTGAATTGTTGAGAAAGTATACACATCACCAATTACCGACATGAATGTAAGTTCAGACATTCCTAAATGGGTTAAATCCTGCTACACGTCACTTGGTAGATGTTGCAGCTAGTGGTACTTTAAATACTAACACTCCAAAGGACTCATTGAAGCTATTCATTGATATGGCAAGAAACAATTACTAGTGAGCCATGGCAAGAGTAAGTAGAAAGCGATAAGAATGTACGAAGTAAATGTAATGACTACTTTAGTATCAAAGATGGAAGCATTGAACCACCAAGTTACAACTCTTAAGAATCCCCAAAGATCACAACCACAACAACAACATCAGATGGGAGATCCTAAGGAGGGTGTGAATCTTTTTTAATAATATGAGCAGGTAGATTATCTTGAGAATTCAAACAGACAGCGGTATAATCAGTATAGTAACACCTACCATCCGAGGATGAGAAACAATCCGAATCTATCTTATGGGAATCAGGACTATCGAAGAGCTAATTTACCACCATCAGGGTATTCGAAGCAACAGCAACCACTTTATCAGTCGTTACCGCTTCCTTCAACGCAGCCACCTCAAGAAGAAAAAAAAAGTAACTTTGAAGATATTCTAAGTCAATTCATCCATAGCTTTAACACAAGACATCGTAATTAAGAGGCCTCGATTCATAATCTTGAGAAGCAAATTGGCCAATTGGCTAAGATGATGTCTGAGAGACAACCTGGCTCTCTTCCTAACAACATAGAAAAGAATCCAAGGGAACAAGCAAAAGCCATTACACTGAGAAGCAGGAAAGAGTTACCATCTGAACAACAGCATGAAAAGAAGCAAGAGGATAATCAACCTATTGGAAAGGAGAAGAGAACTCCTGAGGAAACACATCTTAAGAGGAGACAACCACTGACTGTCAAAGAATATGTGCCAAAAATCCCTTATCCAGCTTGCCTCAACCAGAGCAAAGACAAGGAGCAGTTTAGTAAATTCCTTAATCTATTTAAACAGTTGCACATTAACATTCCATTTATAGAGGCACTTTCACAAATGCTAAAATATGCTAAATTCCTAAAGGAGATTTTATCTAATAAGCAGAAGTTGGAGGATGTGTCTACCGTAGAAGTTGATGCAAATTGCTCATCTATCATTCAGAATAAACTTCCTCCAAAGTTAAGGGATCCAGGCAGTTTCACAATTCCGTGTGTCATAGGTGATACTTTAGTTGATAAAGCCTTAGCTAATCTTGGGGCCAGCATTAATTTAATGCCATACTCCTTTTTCAAGAAGTTAGGACTTTCTGACCTAACACCGACTAAGATAAGATTGTAGCTTACTGACCGTTTTGTGAAGATTCCCAAGGGGATAATCGAGGATGTCTTGGTAAAGGTAAGGAATTTCATCTACCCTATCGACTTTGTAGTTCTAGAAATGGATGAAGATGGGGATATCCCTCTGATACTTGGGGGACCATTCCTAGCCACTACCAAGCAATGGTTGATGTGGAAGGAGGCAAGCTTACTGATACGATTCCAAGAGCGAAAATACGAGCACAAAAAAAAGGAGGACATAGACGTTGGGAGGACCCAAGGCGAAGTCCAGCCAGCCTTAAGCTGGCCTTGAATAAAGGCTGGCTAAGTTCACTTCAAGGCTGCCGACCTTGGAGTCGGCCAAAATGAAGGCCGCCGGCTTTAGTGCCGGCCTAAGTGAAGGCCACCGGCTTTTGGTGCCTACCTAAGTGAAGGCCGCCAGCCTTGAATGTTTTCGCACAAATTTTTTTAGAATGATATAAATAGGGTCCTTAGGGTTTTTCGTGAGGAGATTATCATTTTGGTTGTAAAACACAGACACTTTGAGCGGTGTCAATCCTCTTTGGATTTCTTTGAATATTGGGGATTGATTTTTCTCTTATTCTTGTTGTTCTTATCAAATTCTTGGTTCTATAGAATTTGTGGCGAGCATCGTTATTGAATTCTCAGAATTCTTTAACCATAGTGATTGATTTATAGAACGTGGTCTCTATCGTTCTATGATTTGATTGCGAAACAATTTAGTTTTATCAATCTTGGCATCTATAGATTGATAATTTTATCCATATCTTTGATTTTATTCGTTAGTACCAAAATCTAGAAAAACCTAGAAATTTGTGTTATTTGATTGTTGTTGACGATTTGGTGTGTTTGAAGGAATTCTAATCTGTTTTTGAATCATTTGGTTTCAGAGCATTCCGAGTCCGCATCACTTACTTTAAGAATCGGTGATGAAGAGATGGTAATCCAAATGGCTACTGCTATGAAACACACCATGTGCGTTGATGACTCTTATTACTCTATTGATGTTGTCAATATGTCAGTAGATGAGCATATGAAGGAAGTTTTGAGCAAGGATAAGTTAGAGCTAAGCTTGACATTGGAAGAGAAGAAGGATGCAAATAACCTAGAGGTTGTGCTACTCATTAAGCAGCTTGATACTTCAGAAGATGTAACACTTTAGCATGGGTTTGAAAAGTTGAGAACAGAAAATGAGGCAAGACTTAAAACTTCTGTAGAAGAGCCACCAGGGTTGGAATTGAAACAATTACTAAAGAATCTGAAATATGCTTTCCTTGTAAAAAACTCCATCTTGCCAGTTATTATAGCTTTAGATTTATCTCAAGAGTAGAAAGGCCAATTACTCACAGTCCTAAGAGCACACAAGGAAGCCATCGCTTGGAAAATATATGATATAAAAGATATCAACCCCTCCTTTTGTACTCACAAAAGTTTATTAGAAGAAGGATTTAAGCCTGTAGTGCAACTACAAAGATGGCTAAATCTTAATATGAAGGAGGTAGTTATGAAGGAGGTGATCAAACTTCTTAATGTTGGGCTTATTTGCACCATATTTGATACTGACTAGGTTAGTCCAACGCAAGTGGTACCGAAGATAGGGAGGAATTGGATCTCCAACTGCTAGAGACTTAATTGAAGAATGTGAAGAGCATCAAGCTAATGACGTTAAACAAGTGGGCTTCTTAGGAGGCAACCCATGTCTAACTTAAGTACAAAGCGTTCCTTTTATTTTCTTTTTGTTGTCACTATCCTAAGTCTATTATTTTTAGAAATTTGCAAATCCTAAAGGGAGTTTCTAAGCTTATTTAAAGAGAGTGAGAGTAATCTCTAAGTGTAGGGAAGCGCTAATGATAAGTAAGGAAGTTTGAATTTTAATCACTAAGTGCATCTGGTAAGTCTCCCTCTACGTTTATTTACACTTTTAAAGGTACACGATGATCACAGTTGTTGTCTATTGGCTTGGGTAAGTCTTATTTTTCCTCCACACAATCAACACTCAAAGTTATGCATAATCTAAAGAGATTCTGTGGAGTTTTCTTAGTCAACACGGCCACGAGCATGGCCATGCTGAAGCCAGTGCTACATTTATCAAACATTTTGTATATTTTTTGAAGTCAACACGGCCACAAGCATAGCCGTGCTATAGCCAGGGCAAACTTGCCCTGTAAAACACTGCTTCTTATGCTCCTTTTGAAGGTTTGCACACCCCCAAGCATGGCCATGTTAAAAAAAAAAAAAAAAACCACACATATATACAATTTCTCTCTCTCCTCCTTCACTCTCTAAACCGTCTTCTAAATTTGTTAGGTGACTTCACCAGTTATCTAGACTAGGATAGTCTAACTTTTCTTTTTACCCTTTATTTTTTTTATTTTTTTTAGGATGATAAAGCACAAACCTTAGGTTCCTAGCTCCAATGATGACATGCCATTACTGTTTTGGTTTATACCCGGCCTTGAACTCTACAGGCAGCTATCTACATATAAAACTGAGGAAGTTCTTAGTGTCCCTTTTCTCTCATTTTTTTTTCTTTTCTTTTTTTTTTTCCTTTTCCCTTTTGTGTACTTGATTTAGGAAGACATTGGGGATAATGTCTTCAATAAGTGTTGGGAAGGGGTATAAGAAACAAAGAAAATTGAAAATTTTTTACTTGTGTTATCTATGTACTGTCTTATTAAATTTTCCCCATTTACAAGTTTGCAATTGATTTTAAATGTTGATTTTGAATCATTAAAAGGGTGAGATCCTTGAAATTGTGCTCATAAAAGTCAGTGATTCTGTGTTCCTTACTCGCCTATTGCTAGACTTGGTATATTTAGTTGGAATTTGAGGATGAAATCTAAGTGGGGTAATCTTACTTGCTATTTAATTATTCATTCTTGAGTTATGAAATAGATAGAAGTCCTTAGTTCAAAGTTAAATGGTTTTATTTTTAAGCTATTAGTTAATATATTTACTTTTTAGAAACTTTAAAAGCTCTTCCAACTTTTTATGAAAGGTGCATATGAAATCTACCACTTAGTGATTCCTCTTAAGTAATCTCTTTAAAGATTAATTAATTAATGTGTTAATTGAGCAATAATGTGAAAAGTTTAGTCAATATGGGCGAGCTTTGGTCTCTTAGAAGAGCGAAGTCTGACTCCACTACTGATTAGTCACTCAATTAAAGAAATAATAAGCCACTACTCCAATGACTTAGGTTCCCCAAGTTAACAATATCTTTATGAATCCCTAAGGTTAGGATAACGAAGGTTTGATGGGGTCCCTTTAAAACCTGATCACCTAAGGTTGTTTAGCTTGAGATCGGCCGACCGATGATATTATAATAATAAGATAGGATACAAAAGGGCAAAGTTTAGTGGGTCTTGTAACTTAAATAATTAAGTTCGTAGGGATGCCTTCAATTGAGGGGATAATGCATGTTAACTTAGGTGACGTGCTCGGGATTATTAGCTGAACATTTGTTACATAGGTTACAAGATCTTAAATAACTGAAATTAATATATATATATATAAAAGACGAAAACTCAAAATTTTTTTGAGAGGTTTAACAAAAAGAGGAAGAAAATCTAGGGGAAGGATGAATGCCATATACTTTCACTTAAGGTTGCTATGCTTAAAAGAGGTAGTTGAATGGTTTATATATTCTCTAATAAGTGGTAAGATGTGACTAAGCCATTATTGCTTTGTTTGACTTTCTTCATAACTTGGGAAGCATTTCTTAAATAGTAAAGGTAATAGTTTAACTTACTTGGATTAATCTATAAACTCTAATTTTTATATGCCAAGTACATGTACAATCATTAATTTTAGTGCTTATTAGTTATAATTTTATATGGATTTCATGTGATTTGTGAAGAAAAGGGTAATTATATGATTAAATTTTAATTTCAGGCATCAATGGAGACAAAAGAAAGGTTCAAGGATGATATGAGCAAAGGCGAGCTGAAATTTGGCGAAAAATGATTTTCAGTTCAACACAACCTTCAACACAACCCATGTAGATATAAGTGCTAGATAAAAAATGACCAATAGCTAATTCTTTTCAGCCCTACCCCGAGCATGGCTGTGCTAGAGACCGTGCTAAACTGGGCAATGAAAATAACGTATTTCGAAGTCAGCACGGCCTCAAGCATGGCCATGCTGATGCCTATGCTGAGCCCTATTTTTGCAGAACTATAAATAGACAACTTATTTTGTTTTTAAAAAGACTTTTTCCTTCTGGCTTCATTCTAAAAACCCTAGGAGAGCATTATTACGAACTTCAAGAGGAGAATTGTCCGAGCATCATTGGAGATCGCAAAACAAACAAGGGATTATTCTTTTTAGCATGAATCAATTCTATTTCTCTAGATTCTCTATTTTTATTAAAAACTCCATAGAGGAGTAATTCTTTATTTCTTTCATCTTGTGAAACCATAACTCATGTGTTGAACCATTGATTGATTAATGAATTATTTATATCTTTGCATCTATTCATGTGTTTCCATTGTTCTTGTGATTGATTTATGCATGCAAATTGATTGCATGTCTGTGTTTTATTAGATTGAAAGAAGTTTCATCTAGTAAATTAGATCTTCATAAATAGAGAGATTACATGTTTTACCTAGACGTAGGAAAACATTGATTTTCTGCAATTAATTAGAATTTTTGAACTTAATAAGATCTTACATGATGGTAGTGAGGGAGAGGTCTCCATTATCTTATGCATGATTAAGAATTGATTAACTCGAGAGAGTAATTGATTTTACTTGAGAATTCCTGTAGTGCAAAGTGTAAATTGATTCGTTAATCAATATCTTATTTTAAGAATTAAAGGGTTAGGGTGGAACAAGATGAAGGGTATATTTTGTGATTGAATACATTTTTTATGACGATATCATTCAATTCTAAGGTTACTAGGATTTGTTAGTCATTAATTTAATTCATAATTTCCTCATCATAAATTAGACTAGATAGTAGAGAAAGATAATACTAGTACTTGTTTTTTAGATCCTAGAGGGTGATACCTATTAAATCTATATTATAATCGATAGGTACACTGCCTAGCTCGATAGTAGATTTTATTAGTTATAAATTTAAAACTTAAAACAATCGGTTAGATTCAAGCGCATAAGATTCCTAGCATATAGGCAATCAAAGCTACGTCCTATAGGCGATGGTCCTTTTCAAGTTCTCGAGCGTATCAATGACAATGCTTACAAGCTAGATTTACCAGGTAAGTATCTTGTAAGTGCTATGATACGATTCCAAGAGCTAAGATACGAGCACCAAAGAAATCAAAGTCAATTCGAGCTATAGGTGGTAGTATGGGGTCCAAAAAGGGAGGACATAAGCGTCAGGAGGATACAAGGCAAAGTTCGGCCAGCCTTAAGCCAGCCTTGAATAAAGGCCAGCCAAAATAACTTCAAAGCCGCCGGCCTTGGTGCCGGCTTACATGTACGCCGCCGGCCTTTGGCCGGCTTTGAATGGCCTTGCACAATATTATTAATATGTCCTTAGGTTACTTTTAGGCATGATATAAATAGTCGTCTTTAGGTATTTTGAAAGAGAATGTTATTTTGTTGAAAGAAAACACTTTGAGTGTGTGAATCCTCTTTGGAGAGTTCTTGAATATTGAGAATTGGATTTCCCTTTATTCTAGTTGTTCTTATCAGATTCTTGGTTTCTATAGAATTTGTGGCAAACATCGTTATTGAATTCTTGGAATTTTTTAACCTTAGTGATTAATTTATAGAACGTGGTCTCTATCGTTCTATGTTTTGATTATGAACCAGTTTAATTTTATCAATTTTGGCATCTATAGATTGGTAATTTTATCCATATCCTTTGTTTTTATTCGTTAGTACCAAATACAGAAAACCTTGAAATTATTAAAGAATTCATTTTATAGATTGATCTGCATGGAAGGATCGTAAACTTTATGTGGAAGAATTCGTAACATTGCAAATTCGTAACATTTGGTATCAAAGCAATTCATAACATTTGGTATCAAAGCGAAGGTTGGTGGATTTGTGAATCGACACGGGTTAAATCGGTAAGGCTATTGAATCTCAACTCAATTGTAGTTTTAATTCAATACTGCCATTGGTTGGAAAACTTGGGAATTTATTTTGATAAGTATTGCTGTGAATTCGATTGTTGGGTGTTGAATTGTTGTTTTTAGGTTGTTGGTGAGAATTGGGGTTTTTGTGAATATCTATTGCTGAAAATTTTGAGTGGTAGAGATGTCGTCGCATGGAAGTGTTAATAACACTAATAACAACCACAATGGGAATAATGTTGATAATGGGGGTGAGGTTGTGACTAGGGCAGAGTTCAATCAACTCCAAGAAAAAATTAGATTGATTATGGAGAGATTAGAGGTTAGGGATAAAAGAAGCCATAGTGGTGTAGGAATTAGGAGGAGACATTCTAGTGATGAATCCGATGCCCATAGTGAAAGGAGTAGGAGAGGAAATAATGATGACAAACGTAAGGGGATTGAAAACATAAAGCTAAAAATTCCACCTTTCACTGGTAGTAGTAAACCAGAGGAATTCCTAGACTAGGTGCCACGGGTTGAGAAGGTGTTTGACTACTATGAGTGGGATGAGCGCATGAAGGTGAAGATGGCGTCTCTAGCATTCTCTGAATATGCTAGTCTATGGTAAGATAAACTACAAACTGAGAGACGTAGGGCGGATGAGGAGAAAGTACGTTCATGGGCTTTGATGAAAAGATTGATGAGACGCAGATTTGTGCCAGATTACTATAAATAAGAGATGTTGATGGAGTTGCAATCCTTGAGGTAGGGTAAGAAAAGCATAGAAGAGTATGTAAAGGAGTTTGAGACACTAATGGCAAGGTGTGATATTAAGGAATCATCAGATGAATCCATAGCTCACTTCATCAATGGGTTGAAGATGGACATTGCTAGTGTAGTGGAACTCCAACATTATCAGACTCTAGAGGATGTGATTAAATTACCTAGTCGGGTTGAGTAGCATCAGCGCAGGTAGGTTCAGAAATCATATCACCACCATAAGTCAGATGATAGTGAGAGGGAGAAGGAAAGGAGGGAAAAAGGAAAGGCAGTCGCTAGTGAGGTTGTTGACCAAACACAGTAAAAGAAGAGCAAAGATATAAAATGTTTTAAGTGTTTAGGACTTGGCCATATTGCTTCTCAATGTCCTAATAAAAGGGTTATGGTCATAAAGGGTGACAAAGTCGAGAGTGAGGAAGAAGAACAGAAGGGTTGAGGCAGAAGAGGAAGATGAAAACATTATAGCATATCTAGTACAACGAGACTTGTTAATGGTTAAGCAGGATGAAGCTGTTCCAAATCAAAGAGCCAATTTATTTCATATTCAAGGCATGGTGCAAGGGAAGATTTGTTTGATTGTGGTTGACATAGGTAGTTGCACCAATGTTGCTTCAGCAAGCTGGGTTACTAAGTTGGGTTTACAGGTGAAGCAGCATCCAAGACCTTATGCACTTCATTGGTTGAGTCCACAAGGAGCTATTCATGTACACAAATAGGTTCGTGTTCCATTAATTATTGGTGATTATACTAACGAGATTGTTTGTGATGTAGTTCCTATAGAAGCTACACACTTGATTCTTAGAAGACCTTAGCAGTATGATCACAGAGCTAAGAATGATGGATACACCAATGAGTATACCATTCAGCAACAGGACAAGGCATACAAGCTTCTTCCTATGAGTCCAATTGAGGTACAACAAACAAGGTTGATTTGCCATAAGAAGCCCAAAGGAAAGCGGAGTTTGTTTATGTGGTCTAGCAGGATGGACGATACAGATTCGAGGTTGAATCTTTTTCAACATGGAGGGAATGATACGATTCCAAGAGCTAAGATTCGAGCACCAAAGAAATCAAAGTCAATCCGAGCTATAGGTGGCAGTACGGGGTCCAAAAAGGGAGGACATAAGCGTCGGGAGGACATAAGGCGAAGTTCGGCCAACCTTAAGCCGGCCTTGAATAAAGGCCGGCCAAACTAACTTCAAGGCCACCGGCCTTGGTGCCGGCTTACATGTAGGCCGCTGGCCTTTGGCCGGCCTTGAATTGCCTCGCATAATTTTATTAATATGTCCTTAGGTTACTTTTAGGCATGATATAAATAGCCGTCTTTAGGTATTTTGAAAGAGAATGTTATTTTGTTGAAAGAAAAACACTTTGAGTGTATGAATCCTCTTTGGAGAGTTCTTGAATATTGAGAATTGGATTTCCCTTTATTCTAGTTGTTCTTATGAGATTCTTGGTTTCTATAGAATTTGTGACAAACATCGTTATTGAATTCTTGGAATTCTTTAACCTTAGTGATTAATTTATAGAACGTAGTCTCTATCGTTCTATGTTTTGATTACGAACCAGTTTAATTTTATCAATCTTGGCATCTATAGATTGGTAATTTTATCCATATCCTTTATTTTTATTCGTTAGTACCAAATACAGAAAACCCTGAAATTATTAAAGAATTCATTTTATAGATTGATCTGCATGGAAGGATCGTAACATTTGTGTGGAGGAATTCGTAACATTTGGTATCAGAGCAATTCGTAACATGCTACTTTTAATGTTACTAATTTGAGGCCCTTTGATGCAAGCGATGATTTAAGGAAAATTCCTTTTCAAGAGGAGGGGAATGATGAAAGCCGAGCTAGGAACTGGATAGTGGATCCTCTTGAAATTCCAGTTAAGCTTATAACATAAATTCGAGCTAAATGGCTTAAGGCTACACCTAACGAATTAATCAAAGAAGTTTAAGGTGAGGAGCAATGTACGCATCAAACAAAGAATGAACTAAGAATAATCTATGTCATTGAAGTTCAAGAGCTTTGGAATGAAGATAGATTGAAGACACTTAAAGAAGTTTAAAAGCCATTAGATTGCATGGAAAGGCCGCTAACCTATATAGCAGGCATTAGAGGAAACTTAGGCCGACTTTGTACCATTCAAAGCTATTGGCCTTTAGTGCCGCCTTAAAAGGAAAAATGTTAGCTGGCTTTAGACTATTTTAGGCCGCCAACTTCACTTATTTCCTCAATTGAATTAGGGTTTTGTTATGTTGTTTTGTTTGTTATGTTTTTTACAAGACTATAAATAGTCACCAAACATATATTGTAATGATCAATTCTTGAAAGTTAAACAAATTTCTCTTGGGTTCTTGAAAGAACTTTTGGACATATCGGTTGTTCCGTAGCGTTCATCCTTGACTTATCAATCAGATCTTCATCTCCAATTGTGGCATTTCCATTCATACTAAGGTTCTTGCTTCGTTATAAGCAATGGGTCACGATCTCTATCCATTTTTTATTGACTCTAGGTTGTTATATTCAAATTGGGAATTCAGGTTTTGGCACAAATTGACGAAGTTTGTATCATAATGCCTAGTACATTTATCCACGCAAAAAGAGATATAAAATGAGCGTGAATAAATACTGGCAAGTGTACCAGATCGATCAAGTAATATAGTGAGAGAAGAGTGTCGAACCACGAAGATTGATTAAGTAATAGACCTATATCAATTTCTACTATTATTTAGGCAATGATATTTGATGAGATCAAATGTGAATGAATTTTGCTAAATGTGCAAAAAGGGAATTGTGTTTGAAAAATGATGAATTGATGGTGGGAAATAGAATCCACCATAATTCTACTAATCATATTGCCTTCATGTTATAATAACTCATAGCTATATGGATTTTCACAAGAAATTGACAAAACCTTAATCCTTTATCAAGTTTTAAAGTATCATAACCCCAATTTGATTTAATAGCTCCCACTAATTTAAATCAATGGAGGATTCTAATTCATAATCATAAATTTCCCAATTATATGATTGCCTAATATCTTTAAAATAATTTCTCCTAATCCCTTAGTGAAAAATTTAATAAAAATATTGCATGAAACACTTAGGTCAATTTCTAATAAAATTCAATAACGCTACTTCCGCATGAATTATTAAATCTTACTTAGGAATTCCTGATAAAACCTAAATTTCTCTTTCGAGTCATTTACATTCCTATGCATTGATTTCAATTACAAAATACAATTCATAGCAAGACTTCTTATATGAAAATTCCGTATATCTATATGTCCTATCACATGAATACAATGATCATTTTAGTTTGAATTATGGCTTCATCATGTTTCCCACAAGGATGATTTAGAACATTACGGAGTAGATTGCATACGAACAATTGAAATAAATAGGTGTAATGGAATTCATATTAAATAACATGAATAAACTAATAAATGGCGTAAAAGAAAATAAAGTAAATGGAATAATTGCTATATTCTTCAAGAGTTTGTAGAACTTCAATCTTCCGAAATGGTACCTAGACTTTTTCAATTGAAAGTAAACTTCAGCAAAATAACATTCTTTCTTCAAACTAAAACTTGGAATAACATGAAATGTAAAAGAACTAAAGAGAATATAAAATCCTAAAGTTCTTAAGGGAATTCTAATGATTCAAAAGAAAAACAAAGGATGCTCAAAACAAAGGATCAAAACAAGGATGCTAAAACAAATGATGCTAAAACAAAGGGTACTAAAATGAATGATCAAAACAAAGGATGCTCTCAAGGTTCAAATAAGGGGCCTATTTATAGATCTAAAGAGGAGGAGGATAAGGTTGATCTGATGAGGAATTGAGTCAGCAAATTAATTAAGATATGATTTTGGAGAGATTTTCGCAATGGATATCCGAGGACCAATGTAGGCCAGCGGCTTTGAATGTAGGCCGGCTCAAGGCTGGCCTAAGGCCGACGGCCTTCAATGCAATACTCCGCTCGCTTCTTCAATTTTGTGAAAAGCTCCTCCAATTAACTTGTAATTTACTTTTGGGTCCTCAAAACCTGAATTTTCACAATAAACACCATTAAATATCATTTCTTTATATTTTCTTATAATATTGAAATAAATTTAATATAAATCCAAAAGAAAATATAAGTATAATGTGATCTTATCAACATCCCCGCACTTGAACTTTTGCTTGTCCTCAAGCAAAATAATTGAATTAAACAAGAGAAATCCGTCATTGAATTTCTGGTGCCCATTGTTCTGACCATACTGAAACTTGTAACTAGTATATCTAGTTGAAATTTAGTAATTAATCTAAATACAACAGATTTTAATCCCGGGGTTTAACAATCGAAAGAAAAATACTTAGTCCATAAGGAAAAAACATTCATTTAAACTTCATTGGTTATTAGCAAGTATAATCTTCCTCAATTTTACTTTTCTAAACAAGATAACAAAAAGTGAAAGCATATGGTATCCATTTTTTCGTAGAATTTCTCCCTTTTTAAATTAGTATTTATTTCACTTATTGTCCTATATTCACATTTTTTTTATTTGCCTTAATTGACAGCGGAGTGAGACTTCACTCTTCTGAGGGACTAAAGCTCGCCCATGTCAACCTGGCTTTCATTAAGGTACTAAATTTTTGCCTTTCCGCCCTTCTCGTTATTGTGAGTTCATTGAGTCGGCACATCCTAGGCTCATCGCCTAAGTGACCAGGTTTTAAAGGGACCCCTACGAACTCTTCCTCACACTAACATTTAAGATTGGATACTCTTAACTCACTTTCCTGAGTCATTGGAGTAAAGGCTCCTTTTTCTTTTTTTTTGCATAAATGAATATTAGTTAAGACTATTTTTATAAGGGATCACTAAGTAAAATATTTCCTTTACCTCTTTCACTAGGTGTTAAGGTATTCTCAAAGAAATTTCAAGAGAAATTTATCCCAACTAATTTTTCCTTAAAGTAAACTTGCTTGTTACATAGGGTAAACCTGTTCTCTATAGATTTTACTATTAAATTTTAACTATGTAAACTAGTCACAACAGTTGGCGAGTAAGGCACCAATCTAAGTCAATTTCAAGATTTCATTGATGATAAACACTCAAGGACATAAATAAAGCATGGGAATTGTAAGCTCATGATGTGTGCAATCAATCATTATACTTCTACATTTATAATCCCTTCCCCACACTTAAATTGGACAATGTCCTCATTGTTCCTATAATAGCACAAAATTAAGGAAAAGAATGTCAATGCAAAAATTGAAACACTGGTACTTCCCTGGTGTAAAATTGTTCATCAGCAAGAAAATTCCTCCCAAAATGTTTGTCATCCTTAGAGTGTCTTGAATGCACCGGCAGCTCTTATCCAGCCTTGAATTAGATTTTTTTTTAATTTTTTTTTATATATATCGATGAAACTAAAACATTAGTGTATATACTTATTGAGCATGGGCTACCTCCCATGAAGCGCTTAATTTATAGTTGCTAGCCCGACTTTGCCAGTTCAAGTTCTCGAATCTCCTAAATCCACAGTTGTGGAATTTCTATCAACATGTTCCCCTTCATAGTAATGTTTGAGAAGATAACCGTTTACCTTGAAAGTACGATTGTCTTCTGCCTTCAACTCAACTGCACCATAAGGAAACACATTAACAATTTCAAATGCTCCAGACCATCGTGATTTCAACTTACCTGGGAACAGCTTCAAGTAGGAGTTGTATAGTAAGACCTTCTGACCAGGGAAAAATTCTCGCCTCACGATGTTCTTATCATGCCATCGCTTTGTTCGTTCTTTGTAAATTTTGGCATTTTCATATGCTTCTTCTCTCAATTCAGCCATCTGATTTAGTTGAAGCAATCTTTTTTCACCTGTAGCTTTCTCATCAAAGTTAAGGTATTTAATAGCCCAGTATGCCTTGTGCTCGAGCTCTACTGGTAAGTGACACGATTTACCAAAAACAATCTTGTATGGGGACATTCCTATAGGGGTTTTAAACGCTGTTCTATAAGCCCATAATGCATCGTTGATTTTTAAAGACCAATCTTTCCTGGATGCATTGACAGTCTTTTCTAGAATTCGCTTAATTTCCCTATTAGATACCTCAACCTATCCACACATTTGTGGATGATAAGGGGTGGCAATTTTGTGAGTAACTCCATATTTTAATAATAATTTCTCAAATTGCCTGTTACAAAAATGTGTTCCCCCATCACTTATTATAGCTCTAGGTACCCTAAATCTTGAAAATATATTCTTTTTCAAAAATTTAATGACAACCCTGCTGTTATTAGTTTGTAGAGCAACTGCCTCTACCCATTTCGAAACATAATCAATAGCTAAAAGAATATATTTGTTTGAAAAAGATGAGGGAAAAGGACCCATAAAGTCGATTCCCCAAACGTCAAAAAGTTCAATTACAAGTATATTATTTTGTGGTAATTCATGTCTTCTTGAAATATTGCCAGTCCTTTGGCATTGAGCACAAGTCATAATGAAGTTCCTGCAATCATGAAACAAACTGGGCCAATAAAATCCGCAAGATAAAATTTTTGCTGCTGTTCTTTCTACCCTAAAGTAACCTCCTGTTTCTTTGGAGTGACAGTGCTGTATTATGCTAAGCTGTTCAATTTTAGGCACACATTGTCTAATTACTTGGTCAGCACAGGATTTAAACAAATACGGCTCATCCCAAAAATAATACTTCACATCATGTAAAAATTTCTTTTTCTGTTGGAATGACAAACCATATGGTATGATTTTGCTAACCAAGTAATTAACTATGTCAGCATACCAAGGTAATTCATGGATGTCTATTGCATGCAAATGCTCATCAGGGAATTTTTCATTGATGGGTGGTTCTAAACAATCATATTCCAAATGTGATAAATGATCAGCAACCACATTTTCACTTCCCTTTTTATCCTTAATTTCTAAGTCAAATTCTTGCAGCAATAGAATCCAACGAATTAACCTGGGTTTAGCATCAGCTTTAGCAAATAAATACTTAAGAGCAGCATGATCTGTGTATACTATTACTTTAGAACCTATCAAGTAAGACCTAAACTTGTCACAAGCAAATATCACTGCTAATAGCTCTTTTTCTATTGTGGCATAGTTTTTCTGGGCCTCGTTCAAGGTTCTACTTGCATAGTATATAGCATGAAAGATCTTACCTCTTCTTTGCCCTAGCACTGCCCCCACGGCATAGTTGCTAGCATCACACATCAGCTCAAATGGAAGCTCCCAATTTGGTGCAACAATCACTGGTGCAGAGCTGAGCTTCTCCTTCAATATATTGAATGCCTGCAAACAATTTTCATCAAACACAAAAGCAGAATCTTTTTCAAGTAAATTACATAGAGGTCTAGAGATTTTAGAGAAGTCCCTGATAAATCTCCTGTAGAAGCCAGCATGTCCTAAGAAGCTCCTGACTCCTTTTACTGAAGTGGGTGGTGGCAACTTCTCTATTACTTCCACTTTTGCCTTGTCAACTTCAATCCCTTTTTCTGACACCTTGTGACCTAACACTATTCCCTCTCTTACCATAAAATGGCATTTCTCCCAATTCAGAAGTAAGTTAGTTTCCTTACATCATTTGAGCACACAACCTAAATTTGTCAGACATGATTCAAATGACTTCCCAAAACGGAGAAGTCATCCATAAATATTTCAATAAAATTCTCTAACATGTCAGAAAATATAGACATCATACACCTTTGAAAAGTAGCAGGTGCATTACAGAGACCAAAGGGCATTCTCCTAAATGCAAAAATGCCATAGGGACAAGTAAATGTGGTTTTCTCCTGATCCTCAAACGCTATATGAATTTGATTATACCCAGAATAACCATCAAGGAAACAGTAATAATCATGCCCTGCGAGTTTTTCTAACATCTGATCAATGAAAGGTAAGGGAAAGTGGTCTTTACGGGTGGCATCATTCAATTTTCTATAATCTATGCAAACTCGCCACCCTGTCACAATACGGGTTGGGATCAATTCGTTTGCATCATTCTTTACCACAGTCATGCCACCTTTCTTTAGCACTACTTGAACCGGACTAACCCACTTACTATCAGAGATAGGATAAATAATACCTGCATCTAGCAGCTTAAGCACTTCCTTCTTGACTACCTCCTTGAGAGTAGGGTTGAGTCGTCTCTGTGGTTGAGTTGTGGGTTTGCACTCGGCCTCCATCAATATTTTGTGAGTGCAAATCAAAGGGCTAATTCCCTTGATGTCTGCAATAGTCCACCCGATGGCTTCTTTATGTTCTCTCAGAACGCTTAGGAGCTGGTGCTCCTGATCATCTGTCAAAGAACAAGAAACAATTACTGGTAAAGTATCATTCATTCCAAGATAAGCATACTTTAAATGACCAGGCAAAGGTTTAAGTTCAAGCACTAGGGGTTGTGTCAATGACGGCATCGGTTTCTTCTCAGTGGTCCCCAGCTCCTCATAGTGTCGAGTCTTAAATTCATAAACTTATTCAGCACGTTCTTCTTGGGGTTCATCCTCATCATCACTCCAATCATCTAAATCTCTAAAAACCGACTCCATCGTGTCCACACCTGCATTCTCTTCCATGAATTCAGAGGAAAGCTCATCAACAATATCAATAGTGTAACAGGATTTACAGTCATCAAATTTCTTTATAGCCTCATAAACATTAAATGTGACTTGTTCATCCATAACTCTCAAAGTAAGCTTACCTTGTTCCACATCAATTAAGGCTTTACCTGTTGCAAGGAACGGTCTGCCAAGGATCATGGGTACCTCTTTATCCTCCTCCATCTCCAAGACTATAAAGTCAACTGGAAAGATGAATTTATCTACTTTCACTAGGAAATTTTCCACAATCCCTCTTGGTATTTGATGCTCCTATCAGCAAGCTGCAAGGTAACATGAGTTCCCTTGCACTCTCCAAGTCCCAATTTCCTAAAAATAGATAGAGGCATTAAATTTATACTTGCACCAAAGCCAATAAGAACTTTATCAAAACGAAAATTGCCTATTGTGCAAGGAACAGTAAAACTCCCCTGATCTCTTTGTTTTCTTGGCAAATTAGGTACATCATTCTGTAAGATCATTGAACATTCCCCTGTAAGCATCACTAGTTCATTCCCTTCAATCTTCCTCTTCTTTGTGAGTAAATCCTTCATGAACCTAGCATATGATGGCATCTGCTGAAGTGCCTCTACAAAAGGAATGTTAATTTGCAATTTTTTAAAGACTTCTAAAAATTTAGCAAATTGTGAATCCAATTGTTGTTGCTTCAGCCTTCCTGGGAAAGGAATAGGAGGAACATATGCTTTCACTTTTGGTGAATTTTTCTTTAGTTCCTCTTCCTTTTGTTTCCCTTTATCTTTCTCTAGGTTAACCTCCTCTTCCTTAAGTTTCTTATCAACTAATTCCTTACCACTTCTTAGCATAATAGCATTTACACCCTTAGGATTCTGCTCAGTATTGCTAGGTAAAGATCCAGATGGTCTATTACTCAATTGTTGAGACATTTGGCTAAGCTGATTTTCAAGATTCCTAATGGTGGCTTGTTGATTTTGCAACATTGTGTCAGTCTTTTGCATATAACTTATCATGAGTTCTTCCATTTTAGACTGACCTTGCTGAGAAGAGGTATTATGATTAGGATATTGTTGATGGGGAGTATTATGATTAGGACCTTGCTTTTGAAATCCAGGGGGTTTAAGTGCGTTGTTATCATTTCTCCATGAGAAATTTGGATGATTACGCCACCCTGGATTATAGGTGTTTAAATAAGGTCCTTGATTTCCTCTTTAGAAATTGTTGACAAAATTTACTTGCTCTCCATGGGATGAGGAGGAAAAGTTTCCAGATGGGCACTCAAGAGTTGAGTGTGGTCCTAAGCATAACTCACAACAAGAAATTTGATTAACATTAAAAGAAGGTGTAGAGGTGAGTTTACTTACTTGGGCGGTAAGAGCAGAAATCTGAGCTGTTAAGGTGCCCATGTCATTGACAGATGCCACTCTAGACTTACCACTTTCATGTTGCCAATTATGTGCACTAGAGGCCATTTCATCTATCAAAGCACTAGCCTCATCATATGTCTTACTCATTAGTACACCACCAGAAGCAGCATCTACCAGAGATCTCAATGTGTCATCTAAACTGAGATAGAATATCTCAATAAAGAGATTATCTGGTAATCCATGATGGGGGCATTTTTTAATTGCCTCCTTGAATCTTTCCCATGCTTCATAAAGTGATTCACCACTAAACTTAGCGAAGTTTGTGATGTCATTTCTTAACCTAGCAGTTCTAGCTAGTGGAAAAAATCTCCTTAAAAATTTAGATGAGAGATCAACCCAAGTGGTTACAGAGTCTTGTGGCAGTGAATTGTACCAAGCCTTAGCTTTTTCTCTAAGTGAAAATGGAAAAAGTTGTAGCCTAATTACATCATCAGATACATTATTCATTTTCACTGTATTACAATATTGAAGAAATACTGCAATATGCTCATTGGGACTCTCATTTGGATATCCTCCAAATTGATTTGATTGAACCATTTGAACGAGTGCTGGTTTTAACTCAAAATTGTTAGCTTGAATTGTTGGCCTTCTGATTGCAGGACCTGAAACAACAGGTATCGTGTATTCCCGAAGTGCTCTACCAACACCCTGAATCCGATTGTTGTTCTCATTTGCCATGTTCTCTTCTTCCTTTCTTCTCTGCTCTCTTCTAAGTTGTCGCAAGGTGCGTTCTATCTCAAGATTAATTGGTAGAAGTTCAGCACTTCTACTCCTGCGCATAAAAAGAACCTTAAAGAGAACAGGAAACGATCACACAATGAAAAAAAATAAAATTAAATAACAAAATAATTGCGCCTAAATTAACAATAGAATCTGAAGATGGTTTAATATTAATCAATCCCCGGCAACGGCGCCAAAAACTTGATCTATGCAAAAAGAGATATAAAATGAGCGTGAATAAATACCAGCAAGTGTACCAGATCGGATCAAGTAATATAGTGAGAGAAGAGTGTCGAACCACGAAGATTGATTAAGTAATAGACCTATATCAATTTCTACTATTATTTAGGCAATGATATTTGATGAGATCAAATGTGAATGAATTATGCTAAATGCGCAAAAAGGGAATTGTGTTTGAAAAATGATGAATTGATGGTG
This sequence comes from Laguncularia racemosa, assembly GCA_037954665.1. Classification (NCBI taxonomy): domain Eukaryota; kingdom Viridiplantae; phylum Streptophyta; class Magnoliopsida; order Myrtales; family Combretaceae; genus Laguncularia; species Laguncularia racemosa. Next base: position 104,843 of record JBBMOL010000234.1, read on the forward strand.
GGAAATAGAATCCACCCTAATTCTACTAATCATATTGCCTTCATGTTATAATAACTCATAGCTATATGGATTTTCACAAGAAATTGACAAAACCTTAATCCTTTATCAAGTTTTAAAGTATCATAACCCCAATTTGATTTAATAGCTCCCACTAATTTAAATCAATGGAAGATTCTAATTCACAATCATAAATTTCCCAATTATATGATTGCCTAATATCTTTAAAATAATTTCTTCTAATCCCTTAGTGAAAAATTTAATAAAAATATTGCATGAAACACTTAGGTCAATTTCTAATAAAATTCAATAACGCTGCTTCCACATGAATTATTAAATCTTACTTAGGAATTCCTGATAAAACCTAAATTTCTCTTTCGAGTCATTTACATTCCTATGCATTGATTTCAATTACAAAATACAATTCATAGCAAGACTTCTTATATGAAAATTTCATATATCTATATGTCCTATCACATGAATACAATGATCATTTTAGTTTGAATTATGGCTTCATCATGTTTCCCACAAGGATTATTTAGAACATTATGGAGTAGATTGCATAAGAACAATTGAAATAAATAGGTGTAATGGAATTCATATTAAATAACATGAATAAACTAATAAATGGCATAAAAGAAAATAAAGTAAATGGAATAATTGCTATATTCTTCAAGAGTTTGTAGAACTTCAATCTTCCGAAATGGTACCTAGACTTTTTCAATTGAAAGCAAACTTCAGCAAAATAACATTCTTTCTTCAAACTAAAACTTGGAATAACATGAAATGTAAAAGAACTAAAGAGAATATAAAATCCTAAAGTTCCTAAGGGAATTCTAATGATTCAAAAGAAAAACAAAGGATGCTCAAAACAAAGGATCAAAACAAGGATGCTGAAACAAATGATGCTAAAACAAAGGATACTAAAATGAATGATCAAAACAAAGGATGCTCTCAAGGTTCACATAAGGGGTCTATTTATAGATCTAAAGAGGAGGAGGATAAGGTTGATCTGATGAGGAATTGAGTCAGCAAATTAATTAAGATATGATTTTGGAGAGATTTTCGCAATGGATATCTGAGGACCAATGTAGGCCGGCTCAAGGCCGGCGGCCTTTGATAGTAGCCCGGCGGCCTTCAATGCAATCCTCCGCTCACTTCTTCAATTTTGTGAAAAACTCATCCAATTAACTTGTAATTTACTTTTGGGTCCTCAAAACCTGAATTTTCACAATAAACACCATTAAATATCATTTGTTTATATTTTCTTATAATATTGAAATAAATTTAATATAAATCCAAAAGAAAATATAAGTATAATGTGATCTTATCATACATATAACCTATAAATACATGTACATGATCAAGCATAACTTAAGTCATATACACCAATGCAACAATAAAATAGTCAAACAGTAAGTTATTATCTCATTTAGTCTATAGAAAATGAGGGGATACTTATGACCTCGTTACACCATATATAGGTATAATACATAGCACGATGTTGAGAACTGGCACTACAAGCCCTAACACCCATAAGTCCTTAAATCTATTAAATCATCTTAATATGCAACTCCATAAAGGATACAGCCACATACCGATTTACAGGTGCCTCCTAAGGATCTACCACTGCAGGCCCTTGAGCCAAGGCAAGTACAATCAATAAGCAACTTAATCATATCCAATATGCCCTTAATTCCATTACTTTGACTAATGTAATAAGCACAAGCAACACACAAGATTACACGTACTTAAAAAGGAAATTTTAGACATTACTTATCCTTATCTGGTAGCTACACTAAAATTTATCAAAGTATAGAGCAATCAATCTTAGTACCATTTTAAAGTATTATCAAAGTTACCCAATTTTTATTACTTAGTTATTATTGGATCACTTCTCTTACTTTGGTAGGATTTCTATGGTTATACTATGTGTTCAGGGTTAATGAAATTCAAATAACACAAAAAGAAATCAAATAAATAAGTTTTTCAAGGTGCATAGTCATGAGCACGGTACGGTAAATGGTTATGTACTATAGCTGTATACCTTTCTGTACACATTCATCATTCTTCACACCCAAGTACATGGTTGTGTACTTTGTAGTGTATAGTTATACAAGCAAGTATATGAGTGTGTACCTAGTCGTGAACTTCCTAACTTATTCTTTTTCTTTTCTACCCAACACTGGTAAGCATATGGGCATGTACCTAGCTGTGTACTCCATCGCTCCATTGCAAATCCTCTTCCCAATTCACCAAATCCCAATTCCTTCAACCTTAGTTGTGATGTGACACTTTTAAATCCTAATTCATGGTACTATACACTATGCAAATGTTAAATCACTTCTAATTGAATTACTTACTTGTAGAGATTTGCTCCAATAATTGAGTCTTGTCCTAACCCTTACTCATCTAATTCATTTTGTAGTAAAATCCAATTATCTATTATATTACATTTAAGTAAATAACAATCCAAAACCATTGATCAGTTTACTTACCGTGTGTAACTTCATTGAATTGCAAAGCATAGCAATCGTGTTCACTCCTAAGGTTTTCCTTACTTTGGGAGTATAGTAGTGTAGAAAATGAAAATGGGTTAAATTGACCAGTACTTAACCCTTTTGTACCCATCTTATGAAATGACCAAATTGCTCCCCAGCTTAATTCTTTATCACTTTTATTTGCCTCGACCCTTTTATATTTTATCTTTAATATATTTTTCTCAAGTTTTATTGGAGGATACTATTACTATTATGATGATGAGTAGCCAAGGAGAAATAGAAATTAGAATATTATGTGTGTGTCACCTTGTTAGAGTCTTCTTGTATTACTTTATTTTAGTGGTTTTATATCTACTAGCAATTTAGTTATCTTGTTTATGGTGGTAGTTACATTAAGGTGGAATATTGTGGCTTAACTTTAATTATAATGTGATTAAAATGACTTATCTATGTGTCATTTATTCAATTTATTAAAATTTACAATTACTTTAGTATGAAGTGAAGTTAAATAGGTTAGAGTACAGGTGTAGATTGGGCTTTTACATGTTACTACCTAATGGTGACATGTGATAGGTTATAATGCCATAGGTTTTTGAACATTATAAATACATTTGAATTTCTCTCCTGATTGGAGAGAAAGTAATAGATTCTCTTGCTTAAGAGTAAATACTTTGTACTCATATTCTATGGTTGAGAACTGCATGCTCTTTGGCACTTGAAAAGGTGATTGTAGCTTTTAGTTTGACACATGGATTAACAACAAGAACTTAACTCGTATAATACTCTTTCGAGATATGTAACACAAACAAGTACCTAATTTTATGGTTGATAAGTAGTGTAATATTAATTACATCAAGTGTTGTCTTTGGATATAGTGGAAGAAGTCCAAAAAGTTCCTATCCATAAGCAAATAGTAGATGTGACACATTAGAAGTGCTCATTAGATGATAAATTCTTTAGTTCTAGGTCTTTCGCTTGATTCTACTCTTATAAACTCCCCATGCTTTTGGAGTAAGCGAATTCCAACAAAGATAACAATTTTTATGTGTAAATTATATGGAAAAGCATTACCAACAAATGATACTCTTTAGCATCGTAGTATATAAGTGGTTTCTTGTTGTTGGCTATGTAAGAAAGAGTTAGACTCACTATCGCAATACTTCTTTAAATGTCTTGCATTAAGATCAATTTAGAATCATAACTCGGCTTTGTTTCTTGTAAGGTTGCAAATGAGTTAAGTCAAACCAACCTTTTTAAGGCTCAAGTTTTGTTCGTTAGAAAAATTATCGAGTTTGAGTCAAGCCGAGCTTTTACTAAACCTAGAAATTAAAGGCTCAATCTTAAGCTCGTTAAGGATTTTAAAGTTCGAGCTCGTTTAATTTAGATCAATGAGCCTGAATTTATCTACCTAATTGTGCTTGCATTTGAGCTCATTTAGGCTTTTTTATTGAGTTAGTGATGTGTAAACCCTAGGTATGTGATACAAACCACGCCCACGTGTGACGAAACCCAATACCAATACATTCAGAATTTTCAACCTAAGATGCTAAAAACAAACGAGTAGAACCGCTACCCGTTGCCTATAAGCAAGGCAAGAACCTTGGTATATTCTGTAGACGCCACAATCGGGATGAAAGACCAATTGATAAGTCGGAATGAACGCCACAGAACAAATCCGATAAGTTTAAGAGAAGTTCTTTAGAGAACCAAGAGAGGAATTCTCTGAAAATGTGTTATTCAACCTTGTATGTGTGTTCTATGTTCTGTTCTCAACCCTAGAAGCTTATATTAGGATTTACAACTTGTAATAATAAAAGCCCAAAACAACATAACATCATAAAGTCGCGGAAAAATAACAAACAGGGAATGAAAGCCAGCGGCGTAGTAGCCGGCGTAGGATGTACGCCGAGTAGAAAGGCCAGCGGCGTAGTAAGCCGGCATAGTCCTTCTGTCGTGCGCGAATGGCAACGCCGAGTCAAGGCCAGCAGTGTTCAGGCCAGCTTTGTCAAGGCTAGCAGCTTTGACCTCCTATGCTTTGATCTCCTTGAATGACTTGTACAAGTGCAAGTGCATTCTCCTGGTTGCTCCAATCCTTTCCGGCTTCGTGGACATCCTTTATCAACCCGTTAAGTGCTTCCTTGAATCATTTCGTTCGAGTTCTTGTGATCGGTCCAGGTGGCACTTCAAGAGGATCCACATTCCATCTTCTGGCTTGGCTCCCATCATGGCTCTCATCATTCCCCTCCTCTTGAAAAGGATTTGTCCTCAAATCGTCGCCTACATCAAAAGGACTCATATTAGTAACATTAAAAGTAGCACTTACTTGATACTCACCTGGCAAATCTATCTTGTATGCATTATCATTGATGCGTTCAAGAATTTGAAATGGTCCATCGCCTCTAGGAAGTAATTTAGATCGACGTTGCACAAGAAACCGCTCTTTGCGCATGTGAACCCAAACCCAGTCTCCAAGTTCAAAAACAGCTTGTCGACGACCCTTGTTAGCTTGTTTCACATACTGCTCTGTTCTTCACTCAATGTTTAATCTTGCCTTCTCATGGATCTGTTTAACAAATTCTACTTTCTTCTTGCCATCTAGATTAACATACTCAGAAATAGGAAGAGATGATAAATCCAAAGGAGTTAGTGGATTAAAACCATACACAATTTCAAAAGGAGTAAACTTATTAGCAGAATGCATTGTGAGATTATAGGCAAATTCAACATGCGGCAAACAATCCTCCCAACTTTTAATGTTCCTTTTAATGACTGCCCTTAACAAAGTAGATAAAGTTCGATTTACTACCTCAATTTGACCATCAGTCTGTGGATGACAAGTAGTAGAAAACAATAGCTTAGTTCCTAACTTAGCCCACAGGGTCATCCAGAAGTAGCTCAAGAACTTAGCATCTCCATCCGATACGATTGTTCTAGGCATACCATGCAATCTCACGACTTCCTTAAAGAACAAATTAGCAATATTGCAAGCATCATCTGTTTTGTGACAAGGAATGAAATGTGCTATCTTAGAAAATCTATCCATGACTACAAAAATAGAGTCTCGACCATGCCTAGACCTGGGTAATCCTAACACAAAATCCATGGAAATATCTACCCAAGGCTCATGAGGAATGGGAAGTGGGGTATAAAGTCCATGAGGTTGGACTCTAGATTTTGCTTGCTTACAAGTGACACATCGCTTACAAATCCTCTCAACATCTCGTTTCATGTGAGGCCAATAGAAGTGTTTCTGAAATACCCCTAAGGTTTTAGCTACTCCAAAATGTCCCATTAAACCTCCCCCATGAGACTCCCTCACTAATAATTCTCTTAAAGAACAACTTGGAATGCAAAGTTTATTCTCCCTAAACAAGAATCCTTCATGCTTATAAAATTTACCATGACCGCTCTTTTCACAATGCACATACTCTTCACAAAAATCTCGATCAGCAACATACAATTCCTTAATGTGCTCAAAACCAAGCAGTCTAGAACTAAGAGTAGAGATAAGAGCATACCTTCTAGAAAGTGCATCAGCAACAACGTTCTCTTTACCTTTCTTGTAGTGGATGACATAGGGAAATGTTTTGATGAACTCCACCCAACGAGCATGCCTTTTGTTTAGCTTATGTTGTCCCTTCAAGTACTTCAAGGATTCATGATCAGTGTGGATCACGAACTCTTTTGGTCAAAGATAGTGTTGCTAAGTCTCCAACGTTCGAACCAATGCATATAACTCCTTGTCAGAAGTAGGGTAGTTTAAGGTTACCCCACTTAGCTTCTTGCTAAAGAATGCAATTTATCTTCTCTCCTACATAAGCACTACTCCAATACCTATTCCTAAAGCATCACACTCAATTTCAAAAGTTTTAGAGAAATTAGGTAAAGCAAGTAATGGCGCATGAGTCAACTTATTTTTAAGCGTCTGAAAGGCCTTCTCTTGTTGCTCTCCCCATCTGAACCCCACGTTCTTCTTGATTACCTCAGTAAGTGGTGCTGCAATGGTGCCGAAATCCTTCACAAACCTCTTGTAAAAGCTCACTAGTCCATGGAAACTCCGCACATTACTTACATTAGTTGGACTAGGCCATTCTTGGATCGCACGAATCTTTTCTTCATCAACCTGTATTCCCTGTGCACTAACAATAAAACCAAGAAACACAAGTTTATTTGTGCAAAAAGTGCACTTTTGGAGGTTAGCATATAATTGCTCCTTTCGAAGCACTTCCAAAACGTTCCTCAAGTGAGATATATGGTCTTCTAAACTCTTGCTGTAAATGAGGATATCATCAAAATAGACAACCACAAATTTTCTAATAAAAGTCCTCAAAACATGGTTCATAAGTCTCAAAAAAGTACTAGGTGCATTAGTTAAACCGAAAGGCATTACTAACTACTCATATAATCCATATTTTGTTTTAAATGCGGTTTTCCATTCATCACCTTCTTTCATTCTAATTTGGTGATATCCGCTTTTCAAATCAATTTTGGAAAAGACACTAAACCCATGTAACTCATCTAACATGTCATCTAAGTGAGGAATGGAATGACGATACTTTACCATGATGTTGATGATGGCGTCGCAATCAACACACATTCTCTATGACCCATCCTTCTTAGGCACCAAAATCACAGGCTCTGCACATGGGCTCATGCTTTCTCTCACGTACCCCTTCTCCATTAATTCACTGACCTACCTTTGGAGTTCCTTTATCTCCTCTGGATTACTCCTATAAGCTGGTTTGTTTGGAATAGACGCTTCGAGTACAAGGTCGATCTGGTGCTCAATACCACGAATAGGTGGTAACCCCTTTGGAATCTCCTCAGGGAAGACATCTTCAAAGTCCTGCACAATAGACACAACCACACTAGGTAAAGAGTTAAAAAGTTTGTTAGTATTCAAACAAGTTTCCTTAAAAACCAGCAACAACATAGGTTGCTTCATCATTAACGCTCTCCTCACTACACTCGCTCTTGCCACACAACTCTCCTTTTGCAAGGCTGCACTCTCCTTTTCACTCACCACCAAAGTTGATCCCCCTTCAACTTGGTCTCTCACGCTCTTTCCAACCTTCCTCTCTTTTTCCTTTTGATTTCGACATTTATGTTCCTTTTCTTTTTCGATGTCTTTTGCTCTCTCACTCTCCCTTTGTTTTTCACTCACCTTATATTTTGCAAAAAATTGTTGTAGCTGCAACTGATCCTCATACACTTGTTTAGGTGTTAAGGGTTTGAGATTAAAGCTTTTGCCCTAGTGAACAAGTGTATACTTGTTAGAAAAGCCATCATGAACAACCTTCCTATCAAGCTGCCATGGCCTTCCCAACAACACATGACACGCCTGCATTGGCACTACATCACATAACACCTCATCCTCATACCTACTGATGCGAAAAGCAATCAAGGCTTGCTTACTCACCTTTGTCTCGCCACTATCATTCAACCACTGCAATTTATATGGACTAGGGTGTTTAGTAGTCTTGAGTCCCAGCCTCTTGACAATAAAAGTACTCACCACATTAGTGCAACTCCCCCTATCAATGATCAAACTGCAAATATGATCACCTAGATAACATCTAGTATGAAAGATATTCTCTCTTTGCACCTCCTCTTCTTCCTTCACCTGCACATTCAAAGCTCGCTTCACTACTGCCACTAACTTCCTTGCTGCAGGCTCCTCATCATCATTAGCGTCCTCCAATGGAGGCATATCATCCTCTTCACTATCCCCCTAGTCTCATACTCACCATCATCACGCAGAATCATAACACGCCTATTCGAACATTGACTAGCAATATGGCCTCTACCTTGGCATTTAAAACATTTAATGTCACGATTTCTAGGAGTAGAAGAATCAGGTTTACCTTGGTTATCAGGAGTAGAACCCGCTTGCTTCTGCTCTCCTTTTGGCTTGGTGGGTACAGACTTTTCTTCCTTCTTCCATTGGTTAGTCTTTCAGGTGGATGAACCAGCACCCTGTTGAAACCGTGCAGTACTACTACCTTTCCTCCCGTGTTGGTTCTCAACCTTTATAGCCATATGAACCATATCTTCCAATTCCACATAATGCTGCAATTCTACTACATTTTGTATCTCTCAATTCAACCCAGCAAGAAACCTAGTCATGGTAGCCTCTCTATCCTCCTCTACATTCGCCCTAATCATAGTAACCTCCATCTCCTTGAAATACTCATCCACACTTCGGCTTCCCTACTTAAGAGTTTGCAATTTGTTATGCAATTCACGATAGTAATACGCAGGCACAAATCGCTTCTTCATCACCCTCTTCATCTCTTCCCAAGACTCAATTGGTGGTTCGCCATTCCTTCTTCGATTCAACATCAGTTGATCCCACCACACTATGGCATAATCTGAAAACTCAATGGCAGCAAGCTTCACTTTCTTTCTTCCACTATAATTGTGACAATCAAACACCATCTCTACCTTCTTCTCCCACTTTAAGTACGCCTAGGGATCATTCTTCCCTTGGAAAGGAGGAATCTTCATCTTTATACTACTCAATTGATTATTCTCTCTATTCCTATCTCCTCTATCTTTCCAATCCCTAGTTCCTCTATTCCTACCACCATAACCTCTATAACTCTCGACAGAAGGTTCATCAAATTCATCATCAGACATTTCATCTCCACCCCTTTGTACTCTCTTAAAACAACTCTCCTTCTTACGCCCTTGGAAGACGTTTTTAGATTGCTCTAGTTTTTGCTCCACCGTCATGAATTTGTTCCATGCCCTCCTGAAACATCCTCTTCATCTCACTCCTCAATGCCTCAATCACTAACCTAGCATCAAACCTTCTCCTCTCACCTTCAGGAGAATGTTGCCTCGACATAGTTCCTGCAGTAAAAGGTTAGTACTAACACAAATATATATGATTAAGCCTCACGATTCACTCCCTTACGTGTTTCACTCAAAGGATGATATCCCACAATCACTCATGTATTCTCACAAGCAATGATGATATCAACTCACCAATTCCTCTTCTCAATTCTCTTGGAACTAACCCAAACTACACCAATCCCTTCCGTAGAATTCAACACAACTCTAGGGGCTCGAAATTTTCCTCTTTCTTTCCTTTTTGTTGCCTTTGTTTTGTTCTTGTTCACGTTTTTTTTTTGTCGTGATTTTTTTTTCTGTTCTTTTTTTATTTGTAAAAAAATTAATAGGATGCACTACACTCTCTAGAAAACAATTAACACTATGAACTTGAGTACGAAGCTATGACAACACGAAACTTGATATGAACAATTGATATGAACGATTGGAGTTAGGGTTTTGATGTTACCTTCCTCAAACCGAACTGATGTTTAACAAACCTAGGCTCTGATACCAAACTGATACGAACCACGCCCACGTGTGACGAAACCCAATACCAATACGTTCGGAATTTGCAACCTAAGATGCCAAAAACAAACGAGTGGAACCGCGACCCGTTGCCTATAAGCGAGGCAAGAACCTTGGTATATTCTGTAGATGCCACAATCGGGATGAAAGACCAATTGATAAGTCGGAATGAACGCCACAGAAGAAATCGGATAAGTTCAAGAGAAGTTCTTTAGAGAACTAAGAGAGGAATTCTCTCAAAATGTGTTATTCAACCTTGTATCTGTGTTCTATGTTCTGTTCTCAACCCTAGAAGCTTATATTAGGATTTACAACTCGTAATAATAAAAGCCCAAAACGACATAACATCATAAAGTCACGGAAAAATAACAAACAGGGAATGAAAGCCGGCGGCGTAGTAGCTGGCGTAGGATGTACGCCGGGTAGAAAGGCCGGCGGCGTAGTAAGCTAACGTAGTCCTTCTGTCGTGCGCGAATGGCAATGCCGGGTCAAGGCCAGCAATGTTCAGGCCAACTTTGTCAAGGCTGGCAGCTTTGACCTCCTATGCTTTGATCTCCTTAAATGACTTGTACAAGTGCAAGTGCATTCTCCCGGTTGCTCCAATCCTTTTCGACTTTATAGACATCCTTTATTAACTCGTTAAGTGCTTCCTTGAATTGTTTCGCTCAAGTTCTTGTGATCGATCCAGGTGGCACTTCAAGAGGATCCACATTCCATCTTCTGGCTTGGCTCCCATCATGGCTCTCATCAGTATGTTAAACCTAGAACCCAAAGTACGCTATTTGAATTAATACCCTGAGGATCATCCCAAACAAGTAGTGCAGAACTAGACCCCAATCACACCTGTTAGCTGAAACCTAAGTTATCAATTAAGGGTTTCCTATAGCAATTCGGTTAAGGAATTCCTAAAGGAGAGTTCTTTTGCAAAGAACAAAAGAGGGCTTTTCGAGTTTCACGAAAATGTGTTGTAAATTCTATTCAATCATGTGTTGTCCTTAGTCGGCCCTTACAAGGCTTTATATAGTGTATACATGTATTAATATAAAAGCCTAACTTTCCTAATCTACTTGCTTCCTTATCCTCATGTGAACCAAAATAAGTAACTATATATTCTAAATTACAAACCAAAACAAATACTAAAAAATATAACAACAAACCCACAAATTCCCTTTCCTTTTTTGGTTCAACATATAACATTTCTCATTCTAGAACTACAAATCCTTGTCTTCTTCTATGAAAACGTGAATCACATTAATAGGTGTTGGTTATCCTTTCATGTAATTTGATTCCTTAGCTTGTAGGTCTATAACTAGTCCTTGTAGGCCATCATTCATCCTCTTTGCTCTAGCTTGGGTCATTAGGACTCCAACTCCTTACAATGAATCTTAGGATTTCGATTCTATCCTCTTAAGTGGTAGATGATCCTCATCATTCCCTCCTTCCTCGAATCACCGGCATCATAAAGAGTAAGATTAGAAACATTAAAGGTAGCGCTTACTTTACCATAGTGGCTTGGTAAGCATTGTTGTTTATACGCTCCACGACTTGGAAAGCTCCATCGTCCCTTGGATGCAATTTGGACTTCCGCTATTCTACAAATCTTTCCTTTCTTAATTGTACCCAAACCCCTTCTCTTAGATGAAACACGGTCTTAACACGTCCCTTTGGTATTAGCCACTCCTAGATCGCCTCCATTTTCTCCTCATCTACGGCTATCCCATCTGTACTTGCAACAAAACCAAGAAAAAATATTGTACTAAGAAACGAAGAGTTAGTGTTAGTATAAGTATAATAAACATACTTGTACATAAGTACAAGTAGTTGTTTCCTCGCCAACATTGTACTCTTAACCTCACTTTTTCTTACAATTTCCTCTCCTCTCAGTGTTTCAAAATCTTTTCCCTCATAGCTCACCAGTGCTTTTTCTCCACTCTTCCTCTTTTTCTCATCCTTCTTTTGCACACCCATGTGATTCTCTCTCAATTCTTTTGCAATCCTCACTTGATCCTCACACGCTTCCCATGGTTTTTGTGAAGTTAAAACCACTTTCCTTTTGTTTAGAACAAAAGAATATCGGTTCCTATACCCATCATACATTACCTTCCTATTAAATTGCCATGGTCATCCTAGCAATAGGTGGCTAGCCTGCATAGGTACTACATCACACATGACTTCATCTTTGTAATTCCCTATGGAAAAGGCTATAAGAACCTACTTGGTTACCTTTACCTCCCCACATTCGTTCAACCACTGCAATTAATATGGTCTTGAATGTTTCACAGCTTTCAACTGCATTTTATCTACCAGTAAGGTGTTAGCAACATTAGTGTAATTGCCACTATCAATTATCAAGCTACACACTTTACTCTGCACATGACACCGTGTATGAATATGTGCCCATGCTAGATCCCCTGACCATCCTCCTAAGGTTGTACACTAAGTACTCTCCTTGTGACATACAACTCACCACTCACAAGTCCCTCTAAATCAACGTCATCATATTCCTGTGATGGGGACTCCTCATCCTCCTCAAAGCTCACACTCTCTACATCCTCATTGTCACATATGATCATAGCCGTTTGATTTGGGCATTGAGATGCAATGTGCCTAAATCCTTAACACTTAAAACACTTGATATCTCTAGTTCATGAAAGCGGTTTAGTGTCAATTTTTCCCTAAGATGCAGCAACTGGATTCTTAGCCTTCACATCTTCTTTAGGCTTGGAATTCTTAGAGTTCCTTTTCTAATTTGACTTCCATGGAGATTTGGAAGTCGACCTAATCCTTCTATCACTCCTATATTTTAATTGTCGCTTTACCTTGATTGCTCTATGTAACAGTTCTTTCATATCCAAGTAATGGTGTAAATCTACCACATCAGCAATTTCCCGATTCAGACCATCAATAAATCTAGCCATAGTGGCCTCATTATCCTCCTCCACTCTAGCCCTAATCATGGCTATCTCTAACTTCTTATAGTAGTCCTCTACACTTTTGGTTCCCTGTATCAATCCCTAGACTTTTCTAAGCAAATCCCTATGGTAGTGACTAGGAATAAACCATTTTTGCATTATGATCTTCATCTCTTGATATGCCTTAAATTGGTTAAAGCATATGCAATCAAACAATTGAAATAACTTCAAAGCAAATCTGGATCAACAATCAAGCTTATGGCGTGAACCCTAATCCCTTTAATAATCCAATTTGTTGATCAATTAATCTCAACATCAAAATGATGATGTGATTAATTGGATTAATCACCTAACACAATATCAAATGCAAATCCAATCACCAACAACACTAAGATTGGCGTGAACTTCTTACAACAAGGAACTTCCACACAAATGAAAAACGGCAATTACATGACAATATATAGGATACAATTCCACTAAATTGACAACAATATAATGATGGAAATTGAACCTACAATTGACGTGAAAATAAGAACCAAGAACCAAACAAACCAATCCTAATCAACATTAGATATTACACACTAGTTATGAAAAGGAAAATTCAACTTAGGAATTGATATTACTCACAATTCCTTAGGTTGCAACTCACCACAATTCCTAGAAGAAATTGATAAGAGTCCTTATGAAAATTTAGGATGAACCCTAATTCTCACGAAATTAGCAGCAAAATAAGTGTATTCTTTCCTCCTCTAAACCCTACTTAAGCAAGTATTTATACTTGCACCTTTTAGGGTTAAGATGACTAAAAAAATTACAACTATGCCCTTAAAGGGCGGCCGGTCCTAAAACACAAAATACAACTAAATAAAATGTCCCAAAAGCTTACAAAATAAATGGTTCAAAGAAATAAATTATAAGTACAAAAGATAAGAATGTTTAAAGAGCCAGTTTGTCCAGTAAATGTTGATCATAGCAGGCCATTGGATGTGAATCCGGTGATGTCCTTAATTTAACCAATGGTGAAGTTCATGTGGCATCCTGTGAAGAATGATCGTTGTACCTGCTAGATTATTATTCAAACTTTTATTAGATAAAGAAAAAAATATGTATGTAAGCAATTGATTTGGATCATCATCTAAATTAAGTTCCTAATCCATCAAGATCACTGGGTAGATTCCCATCATCTCTTCGGGCTTCTAAAAGATTTACCTTCAAATCTAGAGGGTCACTTCTTGGACTGAACTCGAATGCCTTTATCACCCAATTTTCCCGATTATTAGATGAAACAGAAGTAATCTTGACATGCTCTTGGAAATTATGTACCTCAGATGGAGACATAGGTATCAATACTATTCGAGACCTTCCCTTTCGAAACATGTAGCTGTTTTTGAAACCATCATGTATCACCTTTCTATCTAATATCTAAGGTCTACCCAATAGTAAATGAAAGGCATACATAGGAATCACATCACACAGGATCTCATCATGATATTTCTTTCCAACACTCATTGACACTTTTGCCCTTTATGTAACATGCATACTACCCTGATTATCTAACCAATGCAAGTTATAAAGGTTAGGATGTGGACTAGTAGATAGTTGTAATTTGTCTACCAATGCAGCAGATATGACATTTGTGCAACTACCACTATCTATGATTAGTACACAAAGGTTACCTCTGATCCTACAAGAAGTGTGGAATATGTTCTCCCTCTGTTTGTCCTTAGCATCTGGAGATAAAGTCAAAACCCTGCACAACACATTAATTGGTAAATACTATTCACCTGTTCCCTCCTCATGTGTTTCAGCAGTCTAATCATCATAATATTCTTGCACTGCTACAGATAGGTCTGTAGGCTCGACTAGTTCCTTCTCATCCTCATCCTCTTCTCCAGCACCCTTCATAACTGTCATGACTCTCATATTAGGGTACTGTGCTACCATATGCCTAAATCCCATGCATTTAAAACATTTATTTTGGTTTCCCACTAGTGGTTCCTAGTACAGTCTGCCTAACATCAAGTACTATTACCTCTTTACCTTTTCCAAAGGTCATGTTCTCCCTATCTATGCTGAGGGTAACTCTATCCACTGCCTTAACTAACTCACTTACTACCTTTGGTCCTCCTGATCGACCATCAGCTCCCATGGGCTTGGTAATAGCACTAGGCCTGCTATTGGTAGTCCTAAATAGGTTGGATTGCCTCTGCCTCTCCACTTTCAAGGCTAGTTGTATAGCCTCGTCAAGTGTACTGTATCTCTATAGCTCAACTACACATGTGATCTCATATTTCAACCTTAATACAAAGCGTGCTAGGGTTTGCTCTAGAGGCTCAACTGACCCACATCTAATCATTAGGGTTTCAAATTCCTGCACATAATCATCGATGTTTTTGCCTCCCTACCTCAAAGTCTGAAGACGCATAAACAATTCCTGCCTGTAGTGTTCGGAAATGAACCTCTTCCTCAAAACCCTCTTTATATCCCTCTATGTCTGAATTTCAGCCTCACCAGCCCTATGCCTGCTGATCACTAAATTCTTCCACCACAAGGCAACATATCCCATGAACTCAACAGCAGCAAGTCGAACTCGGGTATTGTCATCAATTTCATAGCACTCAAAAAGGACCTCAACCTTATCCTCCTAGTCTAGATAATCATCCATTGAACCCCTACCATCAAAGGAAGGCATCTACAGCTTCACATACTCTAATCCCCTAGGTGGCCTAAAATCCCTATTTGGGTAAGGATTAACCCTAAAATTATCATCCTTCTCCTCCCTATAGGGGTGATGATCTCCCTCCATTCTTCTACCTAAGTTACCTCTTCCCACTACTCTTTCCCTCTAGATATTCTGTGGAGCTACTCAAGGTGGTGCCTGATGATTTACCATTAGTGGTTGTAGTAATATCATCCTATCAATCCTTGTTACTAATGTAGCAACAATAGTAGTAAGTTCCTGAAGTTGTGACGTGCTCAAAACCAAGTTTAAGAACATGTAAAACCAATTTGAAAGACAATTAGCAAATGTCAATCAAACTAGCTTCCAATCACGTGAACTTCTTCTACTATTAAACCAATTCCACAACACCAACGTGATCAAGATTGAATGTACCAAATGTGATTAGCTCTGATACCAAAGAAGATGTGCCTAAAGGGGGCTTTAAGCACATGCAATCAAACTGAATTACAATTCTTAAGAAGACAAGATCAATCCGGTTCCAAGGTCCTAAAGTTACGTAAACCTTAAATCACACATATGATCTAAATGCTATATTCCAAGATAATAAAATTCACAAATGATGAATTCCTCAATTGAAATCACTAAATATACTAAAATTCCCATGAGATTACTATATAAAAACAACAAGATCAGACCATGATCCTCCTTCCCAACCACCAACTCACGTCACAAAATGAAGCAAAAATTGATGGTAATAATAAATGCTAAAACCAATCAATCTTATAACATAATAGATTATTACAAATGCAATCAAAATCTGACCAAGAACAATCCAATTTAACCCTAGATATAACCCACTAATGATGAAAAAGAAAATTACAACAAAGAGAATTGATTTTACTCACAATTCACTTTGAAGCCACTCGCCATAATCTCAATTTTGGGATTGAAATTGATAAGAGCAAATTAGAATTAGGAAACCCTAACCCTCAACACGAGAAGTTTTTGCTTTTTTCTAAAAATTATCAAAAGTCCCTCAATACCTTACTTAAGCAAGTATTTATACTTGCCCCCTTTAGGGTTAAAAAGTCTTCAAAATTATAACTATGCCATTTTAGGGTTGTCGATCCTAAAAACACAATTATAAGCAAATGAAAGTATCCCAAAAGCTTACACATAAATAATCCAAAGAAATAGTTACAAATACAAAATAATAAGAATCCTCAAAGAGCCAATGCATCGAGGTGATGTTGATCACAGTGGGCCATTGGATGAGAATCTGATGATGTCCCTAAGTGATCAACAATGAGAGTCATTTGGCATCCCGTAGAGAAATATCATCGTACCTATAAGATTATTACTCAAATATTTATTAGATAAAAAAGAAACAAGAGTAAATATGAGTGATTTAGATCATCATCCAAATCAAGTTCTATAGCCATCTAGGTCGCTAAAAAAATTCCCATCAAGTTGATCTTCCAAAGTCCTTCTACCTGCAGTTTGATGACCCTGACCTCTACCAACCTGGCTATTAGCTTAATTGTCAATTCCCCCATTTACACTATCATTCGACATGATTGTGATTTGATGAAGTACACTTCCATAATTTACAACACACTCAATTCCTTCAACAATACCAATTCACAAGAACACGTTTAACAACCACACTAACACAATGAAATCCATGTTGCAAGAACTTAACAACACAATAAAATAATTCTTGGTACTTCAAGTAAAGTTAAATAAATGAAGTATACATAATCACTTCCAAGTAGTTAAGAAATTAAATTCAACCACAAGTGTTAAGTAATGAGTTCAATTACTTTTACACTTTATTGTTTGTTTTTTAATTTAAATTCTACTACTCAAACCTTCCTTTCTTGCCATGGTTTCACACTATAATAAGTCACAATGTGCAGCAAATCAACACACACAAATGTACAATCCCACACCGTCATACACTTCCCTTGCTTACAGTACAAACACTCTCTACCACCACGTGTACCACTTGCAATCCCTCTTTAATTCAACACACACAACACAACACCACACACACACACACACCCTTCACTAAATACATAAAATACAACGCCACATATACACACCTTTTACTCGCAGTGCACTTCTCCACTTCTAACACACTTGCGCACTTTCACACCATAACTTACAACAAGGCTACTCAATTTCAAAATTCAAATGAGTTCACTAATTGCACCCTTTCCACAATTGGCGAGCTACTTTCAAATTCAAATGAACACACAATTACTTCCATCACTTAATGTGTTTTTTGAAAATTAAATGGCTTCCTTAAATCCACACGCTCAATTCTGAAAAATACACACTAAACCCCTTTATGTCCGAAAACAACACAAGCAAAAAATATACCTCCACTTCTTCACAAATGAGGCAACTTCAAGTTCTGAATTTTGAATTCAAAAAATATGCTACTACTCCTCTTCTTTTTCACAAAAATTATCAATCAAAAGGAGCTCAACAAGACCTCAAACTTCACAAGTAGCAAGTTTAACTCATCAAGCAAGACAATTACACAACTTCAACAACAAAATCAAACAACTCAATTTTCACTTTTCAATTTCGGATCAAGAAGCTAACTCAAGAACCATAAATTTTCCAAAATCAGAATCACACAAACCTCTCCACTCAAGTTGAGCTCTGATACCAAAAGATGATATGCCTTAAATTGGTTAAAGCATATGCAATCAAACAATTAAAATAACTTCAAGGCAAATCCAAATCAACAATTAAGCTTATGGCATGAACCCTAATCCCTTTAATAATCTAATTTGTTGATCAATTAATCTCAACACCAAAATGATGATGTGCTTAATTGGATTAAGCACCTAACACAATATCAAATGCAAATCCAATCACCAACAACACTAAGATTGGCGTGAACTTCTTATAACAAGGAACTTCCACGCAAATGAAAAACGGCAATTACAAGACAATATATAGGATACAATTCCACTAAATTGACAACAATATAATGATGGAAATTGAACCTACAATTGACATGAAAATAAGAACCAAACAAACTAATCCTAATCAACATTAGATATTACACACTAGTTATGAAAAGGAAAAATCAACTTAGGAATTGATATTACTTACAATTCCTTAGGTTGCAACTCACCACAATTCCTAGAAGAAATTGATAAGAGTCCTTATGAAAATTTAGGATGAGCCCTAATTCTCACGAAATTAGCAGAAAAATAAGTGTATTCTTTCCTCCTCTAAACCCTACTTAAGCAAGTATTTATACTTACACCTTTTAAGGTTAAGATGACTAAAACAATTACAACTATGCCTCTAAAGGGTGGCAGGTCCTAAAACACAAAATACAACCAAATAAAATGTCCCAAAAGCTTACAAAATAAATGGTTCAAAGAAATAAATTACAAGTACAAAAGATAATAAATCTTCAAAGAGCCAATTCATTGAGTCAATGTTGATCACGGTGGGCCCTTGGATGTAAATCCGGTGATGTCCCTAATTTGACCAACAATGAAGTTCATGTGGCATCCCGTGAAGAATAATCGTTGTACTTGCTAGATTATTATTCAAACTTTTATTAGATAAAGAAAAAAATATGTACGTAAGCAAGTGATTTGGATCATCATCCAAATCGAGTTCCCAATCCATTAAGATCGCTGGGTAGATTCCCATCATCTCCTCCCAAGTACTAACAATTCGCTCTCTATACCTGCGTCTATTATGCACTAGCTGGTCCCACCATACACTAGCATAATCTATGAACTTTACTACAACCAATTTCGTCTTCTTTTCCTCAGTATAATTATGGCATTCAAACACATTATCCATTTTCCTCTCCCATTCTAAGTACAACTCTGGATCATTCTTTCCTTGAAATATTGAGATTTTCATCTTAATGCTACTCAGGTTACTATCACGCCTCTAGGTGTTCCCTCTCTCCCTTATGCTGTGATATTCACCAGAGTTAGAATCCTCACCTTCTTCTGTCCTGTAAACACCCCATTTTTGCCCTAAGAATAAATAATAATTAATAATAATCAATTTTCAATTTTTCCAATTTTTCTCTAATTTAGCAAAAATAATAAAAATATTCAAAAAATAAAAATAAATAGGAAAACACATCAATTTTGAAAGATGATTTTAGAAATGGCAATACTAAGGAATAAATAATTTTTACAAATTTTTGAAATTTAAAAAAATACAAAAAAATAAAAAAAAATCGCATTGCATATATGCAATTTGCGAAATAAACAAAATCAGGAAAATGGGCTAGCTCAGCTGGTCCGAGCCGTGGCCAAGTGGGTGCGTACGGGTGCGAGGTCGCAGGTTCGAAACGCGGGGGAAGCAGTTTCCGCGTTTTGCGATTTTTTCATTTACCCAGGACACATGGCAGCATCTAATTGGCCGGAGGGAACGCACGCGCCGGGCGCGTGATCGTCTTCAACCTCGGTTCGAGATCACCGGTGAGGGGAAAAATTCGAATTTCGGCTGTTTCGATTCGATTTTTTGCACAAATCCAACAAATCTTCAATAGAATTGAGATAAACATCATCCAATTGGAATCAAATCTCAACAAATTGAAGGATTTACACGAATCGGAGTTGGTTCATTTAACCGTCGATCCGATTTGCCTCGATCGGTGGAAATTCGATCTTATCCAGCTCGATTTCGAATGCCTATAAATAGAGGATGAAGTGAGGAAGCCAAAACATAGATCAAAAGCGAGAGAAAAGAGTGAATCGGAGACCACCGGAGGAAATCAAAGCCGCGACCGCCGATCGAAACTGAGCAACCACCAGGAGGCATTTTTGGAGCAAACCACCGCCACCATTGGATTCCTCACCCTCAATAACCTAGGATTTGACACCTCATGATAGATCCATTTTATACTCAATCTTAATAGTATGAATTGTGTTAATTTATTATTGATTTTATAGAAATCATAAGGAAATGGTACTTAATTTTATTATGGTGATAAATCAGGTTAAATGGAGTCAAGAGTGCTAATTCAAGCAAATTAGAGAAGTCATCTACAATTTGGATCAAAGGCAAGGATTTACACCATAGGAGGAATGTACATGGGCGTATAGTTGAAGTACACGGCCGTGTACTTAGTTTTGAAGCCATAGGAAAATACACGGTTGAAGTACACGATCGTGTATCTATCTTGAAGAATCCACGGGAAAATACACGGTTGAAGTATACGACTATGTATCTGTCTAGAAGGAAGCACGGTTAGTAATACGGCCATGGTGCAAGCCGTGCTATACATTGCACAAGAAGGTGGAAATGTGGACTATCAACAGAGAGAGACACGGCTCGTGATTTGGCCGTGGTGGAAGTTGAAATGGAAGATGTGCCAAGGATGAGAAATTGTGGAACATCAACCAGAGGATGACATGGCTTGAGATCTGGTCGTGGTATAAGCTGTGGCACACACTGATCACGGATGAAGAATTGTAGATTACCCATAGAGGAAGGCACGGCTTGACCCACGGCCGTGGTGTTGGGCGTGCCAGGCGGACGATTATTTTCTTCTCAAGATTTACTTGAAAAAGGAAAGATATTTTCGTATCTTGCTAGCAAAAGATCACCTGCCATCCCTTTAACAATATAAATAGAACTAACCCTAGAGGGTTAGGAGATCTTGGATCATCTTGGAGACAAGAAGGAAAGAAGGAGGCAGAGCAGGCAGCCGGGAACAGAGGCTTGTTATGTTTTTACTTTTAATTTTCGTTTTTATGATGAACATGTGTAGCTAAGTAGTTTTTCTAGCCAAAGGGTCATAGAAGTTTGATTCTCCATGAATTGTGAGTTCTAATTGATTTGTATTTAATCTATTCTTTGTTTTTTTATATTCATATATCTTCTGAACGTCTTGTTATTATTATCTTTGTTGATCGGTATGAATTAGAGCTCTTCTACTCAATTAGCAAGTTAATATATTGTTATCTAGCACGTCAAATCCGTAATTGTTTGATAGTTCTAGTCTCGGTGACACGATAACATGTTTGGTTATAAAATAGATGATTGAATTCATGTTATGGAGATGTATGATCTTGTTTAAATAGGTTATCTTATAATCTACTGGCATGAATTGGTAGTCTCTCTAGTTTTTAATGCTATTGATAGATTAAATCCTAAGAGCTTGTCTACGGTTATCTAATCATAAGAGAAATAATCAAAGAGCTTGTTTTGGTTATCGAAGAAGTATGGAGAGATAAGTTGTTAGAGCTTGTTAATAACCATAACCAGTTTATCTAGAAACAAGGATAGAAGACATTTGCATCGATGATCAATTCCTAGAATTAAACTATCTTGATTCCTTTGGCTAGGCTTTTATCAATATTCGATTTTATTATCTTATTTCAATATTATTTTGATTCACAAACAACCCCCCCCCCCCCCCCCCCATTTTTCTTTTCCTCTTTATTCGCTTTGAATAGAAATATATTTAACCAATCCCTATGGATACGACCCTACTCACTACTATACGCAAATCATATCATTGTCTAGGAGTAGGTTTTTATTTTTGTTGGATTCGACACCCATCAAATTTTGGCGCCGTTGCCGAGGATTGGTGTCAAATTTATTTCTATTCTTGTATGACTCGTTCTTCTCAGATAGGTGAACTCACTTATAATCCAGAGATCGAGAAGACTCTTAAGAGGCTGCAAAGAGAAGCTAGATCATCCCCTAGACTGAAATTAGCATTGGATTTGTCTGACTCATCCCTTGATTCTGAAAAAGAAGACGATATGGCAAATCCCAAGAGAACATTAAGGGAATTGGCTGCACCGGATGTGAATCAACAACCACTTTGTATTCATTATCCCGAACTAGCTGTTGAATTCGAGTTAAAATCTGGGTTGATACATCTGCTACCCACCTTTCATGGTCTTGAGAATGAAGATCCTCACAAGCATTTGAAAGAGTTTCATATATTGTGTTCTAGTATGAGGCCGCAAGGAATAACCGACGATCAAATCAAGCTACGTGCTTTTCCATTTTCTTTAAGTACTAAAGCTAAAGATTGGTTGTTTTATTTGCCTCCAGGTTCTATAGCCACTTGGACAGATATGGTCAGACTCTTCTTGGAAAAATTCTTCCCCGCATCCAGAGCCGCTGGTATAAGAAGAGAAATTTGTGGTATCAAACAGAGGGACACCGAGACTCTTCATGAGTATTGGGAGAGGTTCAAGCAACTGTGTGCAAGCTGTCCACAACATGGGATATCTAAACAACTTCTCATCCAATACTTCTATGAAGGCCTACTTCCGATGGAGAGGAAGATGATGGATGCTGCAAGTGGAGGCGCCATAGTAAACAAAACCCCTGGTCAAGCTAGGGAATTGATCTCCATTATGGCTGCTAATTCGCAACAATTTGGGTATAGGCATGATACGTCTTCATGGAAGGTAAATGAGGTAAGTGTGTCTAACCTTGAACATCAAATTTCTAACCTAACCTCCCTTGTGCAGCAGCTAGCTCTTGGAAATACCCAGCAGGTGAAGGCTTGTGGAATTTATGCTGCTCCTAATCATCCTACCGACATGTGCCCCACATTACAAGATGATAATCATGAACACGCCAATGCTGTAGGAGGATTCCCAGGACAACCACAAAGGAAGTATGACCCCTACTCGAATACTTACAATCCTGGATGGAGGGATCATCCTAACTTCCGATATGGCAATAACCCTCAACATTCCAACAATTCCAGCCTAAGCCATCACACCAAGTACCCCAAGCTCCTTCCACTTCAGGTATGTCTCTTGAGGATATTGTTAAGTCTCTCGCTGTTAATACTAAACAATTTTAGGAGGAAACAAAGCAAAGCATTCAAAACTTGGAGTATCAGGTAAGCCAACTTGCTTCTGCTATAAACAGATTAGAAACTCAAGGTAAGTTACCTTCTCAAACTATTACAAACCCGAAGCAAAGCGTTAACGCAATTACCTTGAGAAGTGGAACAGAATTGCAGGGATCAAATAAGAAAGGACACCCATCTACTCTTAGGGAAGAGACTAAGAAAGAAATTTCAACTCCGAACCAGCAGGACAACCAGATTAGCAAGTCTCTAGTTGAGCCATCAAAGGTCACATTGATACCACCTCCTTTCCCCTCCAGATTGGCGAAATCCAAGAATGAAGCGAAAGAAAAAGAGATTCTGGAAACCTTTCGCAAAGTCGAGGTAAATATTCCTTTGCTTGATGCAATTAAGAAAATACCGTGCTATGCTAGATTTCTCAAAGACTTGTGCACTAACAAAAGGAAGCTGAAAGGCAATGAAAAGATTAGTGTGAGTGAAAATGTTTCAGCTATTATTCAGAAGAAGCTTCCTCCTAAATGTAAGGATCCAGGTATGTTTACCATTCCTTGCAAAATAGGTAATCTTGGAATCGCTAAAGCCATGTGTGATCTAGGAGCTTCTATCAATGTCATGCCTTTGTCTGTTTATCAACGTTTAAATGTTGGTCCTTTGAAGGAAACGGGTGTTATTGTTCAACTTGCTAACAAGTCCAACGTTTATCCTGAGGGAGTTCTAGAGGATGTTTTAGTTCAAGTCAATGGGTTGGTTTTTCCTACTGATATTTATGTGCTTAACATGGAAGATAATGATTCTCATAATTCATCAATGATATTGTTAGGGCGACCATTCCTTAAGACATCCAAGACGAAAATTGATGTAAATGATGGTACCCTCACTATGGAATTTGATGGTGAAGTAATTAAATTTAACATTTATGATGCCATGAAACATCCTAGCAATATCTCTCCTGTTTTTGTTGCGGATGTTATTAACCCATCACCACAGGCACCAAAGCTGGAACCAAAACCCTTACCCGAACATCTAGCCAGGAATTCTAGCTAAAGACGTTAAAGAAAGGCGCTTCATGGGAGGCAACCCATGTCAAAAAAAAAAATTCAATTTTTAGTTTTGTTTTGCTTTAGTTTTAGTTTTAGTTTTGTTGTGATTTTAGTGTTGTTTTGATTTCTTTTGGATCAGCTGCAGCAAGGATACATATCATCAAATGACACTTTCTAGAGCTTAAGGGGAGAACTCCAAATACCAGGGAAGTACCAGTATTGCCTTTCTCTTATTCTCTAATGTTCCTTGTGTTGTTAATTCCTCTTTAATGGTGCTGAATTAGGAACAGTGAGGACACTGTTCAAGCTAAGTGTGGGGGAGAGGATGATAAAATATAGAGAATAGAAAATTGACTCATACTTTGAAAGTTTGAATGATTGTCCTTAAGCAATTTTAAGCCAAATTTTTTTCAAAATTATCATGAAATCTGGAGATTGTACTAAATGTTGTAATAAGCATCTACAAAAATGTGAAATTGACTTGTTCAAATGCTTTACTCATCTACTGTTGTGATTAGAATACGTGGTTAAAATTAATGTAGTGAAATCTTTAAGAAAAAATTTACCTTGTATTTAGCTTTAGAATTGGAAGTCTAAGAGTAAGTCGAGTCCCTAAGTGAAAAATAAACAAGTTTACTTCTAAGTTATATTAGCTACTATATACTCTTTGAAAAAAAAAAAAGAAGAGAAATCAAGTATAGCCATTACTCCAATGATTCAAGTAATTGAGTTAAGATTATTCAAACTTGAATGTTAGAGTGAGGAAGAGTCCGTAGGGGTATCTCAAAACCCGGTCACTTGAGTGACGAGCTCGGGATGTGCCGACTCAATGAACTCACTATAACGATAAGGGCGAAAAAGGCGAAAGTTCATGAAAAGAAGCAGGCAAAAACACGTCAAAATAGATGCTTGATTAAATCAAAAGAACATGAATGTAAACATTCATTGAATGAAACAAGACTTATAATAAAAAGGGAAAATATCTAGCAAAGAGTTGATACCATATGCTTTTACTTTATGTTGTAAGGATTATATACCTGCTAATATCCAATGAAGTTTAATTGGGTGTTTTTCCTTAGTGGATTAAGTATTTACTTTTGGAATAAAAATTCTTTTACTAAACATGAGGATTAAAGTTTGTTTTGTTTAGATTAGCTATTAAATTTTGTCCACGGTAATTTGATCACAGGAAACCAGTTTGGTTGAAGTAGTAGACATTAAAATTACAAGTCATGAATTACAAATGAATAGATGCTTAAAATGATGAAAAGAAAGTTTGTATAATCTATGACGGATTTCTCAATTGATTGGATTCATTTGCTTGAGGACAAGCAAGAGTTTAAGTGTAGGGAATTTGATAGAGCCATTTTATACTCAATCTTTATAGTATAAATTGTGTTAATTTATTATTGATTTTATAGAAATCATAAGGAAATGGTACTTAATTCTATTATGGTGATAAATCAGGTTAAATGGAGTCAAGGGTGCCAATTCAAGTAAATTAGAGAAGTCATCTACAACTTGGATCAAAGATAAGGATTTACACCGCCGGAGGAAGTACATGGACGTGTAGTTGAAGTATACGGCCGTGTACTTGGTTTTGAATCAACAGGAAGATACACGGTTGAAGTACATGGCCGTGTATCTGTCTAGAAGGAAGCACGGTTTGAGGCACGGCCATGGTGCAAACCGTGCTACACACTACATGAGAAGGAGAGAGATACGGCTTGTGACATGGCCGTGATGGAAGACGTGTTGGAAACCGTGGTGGAAGCTTGATGAACCAAGGAGAAGAAATTGTGGAACATTGACAGAGGAAGACACGGCTTAGGATCTGGCCGTGGTTGAAGCCGTGGCACACACTGGACACGGATGAAGAATTGTAGATCATGCACAGAAGAAGGCACGGCTTGAAATCTAGCCGTGGTTGGAGCCGTGGTACACACTGGACACGTAAGATGATACGTAAATTGCACATAGAGGAAGGCACGGCTTTCCCCACGGCCGTGTTGTAGGGTGTACCAGGCGGACGAATATTCACTTCTCGAAATCTACTTGAAAAAGGAAAGATATTTTTGTATCTTGCTAGCAAACGATCACCTGCCATTCCTTTAACAATATAAATAGAACTAACCCTAGAGGGTTAGAGGGATCTTGAATCTTGATCATCTTGGAAACAAGAAGGAAAGAAGGAGGTAGAGCCGGCAACTGGGAATAGAGGCTTCTTATGTTTTTACTTTTTATTTTCGTTTTGTTGATGAACATGAGTAGCTAAATAGTTTTTCTAGCCAAAGGGTCATAGATGTTTAATTCTCCACGAATTGTGAGGTCTAATTGACTTTTATTTATTCTATTCTTTGTTTTTGGATATTCATATATCTTCTGATTGTTTTGTCATTATTATCTTTGTTGATTGGCATGAATTAGAGCTCCTCTACTCATTTAGCAAGTTAATATATTGTCAACTAGTATGTCAAATCCGTAATTGTTTGATTGTTCTAGTCTTAGTGACACAATAACATGTTTGGTTATAAAATAGATAATCGAATTCATGTTATGGAGGTGTATGATCATGTTTAAATAGGTTATCTTATAATCTACTGGCATGAATTGGTGGTCTCTCTAGTTTTTAATGCTATTAGGTAGATTAAATCCTAAGCCTTTGTCTAGGGTTGTCTAATCAATAAGAGAAATAATCAAAGAGCTTCTCTTGATTATCGAGGAAGTACGGAAAGATAGGTTGTTAGAGCTTGTTAATAACCATAACCAGTTTATCTAGAAATAAGAATAGAAAATATTTGCATCGATGATCAATTCCTAGAATTAAACTATCTTGATTCCTTTGGCTAGGCTTTTATCAATATTCGATTTTATTATCTTGTTTCAACATTATTTGATTCACAAACAAAACCCCCCCATTTTTCTTTTCCTCTTTATTCTCTTTGAATAGAAATATATTTAACCAATCCCTGTGGATTCGACCCTACTCACCACTATATGCAAATCATATAATTGTCTAGGAGTAGGTTTTTATTTTTGTTGGATTCGACACCCATCAGTCTCTAGTAGAGCCATCAAAGGTCATGTCGACACCACCTCCTTTCCCTTCCAGATTAGCGAAATCCAAGCATGAAGCGAAGAAAAAGAGATTCTGGAAACGTTTTCGAAAAGTTGAGGTAAATATTCCTTTGCTTGATGCCATTAAGCAAATACCTCGATATGCTAAATTTCTCAAAGAATTGTGCACTAACAAAAGGAAGCTGAAAGGTAATGAAAAGATTAGTGTGAGTGAGAACGTTTCAGCTATTATTCAGAAGAAGCTTCCTCCGAAATGCAAGGATCCAGGTATGTTTACTATTCCTTGCAAAATAGGTAATCTTGGAATCGCTAAAGCCATGTGTGATCTAGGAGCTTCGATCAATGTCATGCCTTTGTCTGTTTATCAACGTTTGAATGTTGGCCCCTTGAAGGAAACAGGTGTTATTGTTCAACTTGCTGACAGGTCCAATGTTTATCCTGAGGGAGTTCTAGAGGATGTTTTAGTTCAAGTTAATGGGTTGGTTTTTCCTGCTGATTTTTATGTGCTTGACATGGAAGATAATGATTCCCATAATTCATCACTGATATTATTAGGGCGACCATTCCTTAGGACATCCAAGACAAAAATTGATGTAAATGATGGTACCCTCACTATGGAATTTGACGGTGAAATGATTAAATTTAACATTTATGATGCCATGAAACATCCTAGCAATATCTCTCCTGTTTTTGTTGCGAATGTTATTGACCCATCACCACAGGCACCAAAGCTGAACCAAAATCCTTACCCGAACATCTAGCCAGGAATGTCTAGCCAAAGACGTTAAAGAAAGGCGCTTCATGGGAGGCAACCCATGTTAAAAACAAAAATAATAATTTAGTTTGTTTGTTATTGTTTTAGTTTTGTTTTGATTCTTTCTTGTGGATTAGCTGCAACAAGGATACATATCATCAGATGACACTCTCTAGTGCTTAAGGGGAGAACTCCAAATACCAGGGAAGTACCAGTATTTCCTTTCTCTTATTCTCTAATGTTCCTTGTGTTGTTAATTCCTCTTTAATTGTGCTGAATTAGGAACAGTGATGACACTGTTCAAGCTAAGTGTGGGGGAGAGGATAATAAAATATAGAGAATAGAAAACTGACTTATACTCTGAATGTTTGTCCTTAAGCAATTTTAAGCCAAATTTTTTCAAAATTATCATGAAATCTGGAGATTGTACTAAATGTTGTAATAAGCATCTACAAAATGTGAAATTGACTTGTTCAAATGCTTTGCTCACCTACTGATGTGATTAGAATACTTGGTTAAAATTAAGTAGTGAAATCTTTAAGAAACAAATTTACCTGGTATTTAGCTTTAGAATTGGAAGTTTAAGAGTAAGTCGAGTCCCTAAGTGAAAAATAAACAAGTTTACTTCTAGGTTATATTAGCAACTGTATACTCTTTGAAGTTGCTGAAAAAAAAAAAATCAAGCATAGCCATTACTTCAATGATTCAACTAATTGAGTTAAGAGTATTCAAAGTTGAATGTTAGACTGAGGAAGAGTCCGTAGGGGTATCTCAAACCCGGTCACTTGAGTGACGAGCTCGGGATGTGCCGACTCAATGAACTCACTATAACGATAAGGAGAAAAAGGCAAAAGTTCATGAAAAGAAGCGGGCAAAAACCCGTCAAAATAGATGCTTGATTAAATCAAAAGAACATGAATGTAAACATTCATTGAATAAAACAAGACTTATAATAAAAAGGGAGAATATCTAGCAAAGAGTTGATACCATATGCTTTTACTTTATGCTGCAAGGATTATATGTTTGCTAATATCCAATGAAGTTTAATTGGGTGTTTTTCCTTAGTAGATTAAGTATTTACTTTTGGAATAAAAATTCTTTTGCTAAACATGAGGATTAAAGTTTGTTTTGTTTAGATTGGCTATTAAATTTTTGTCCATGGTAATTTGATCACATGAAACCAGTTTGGTTGAAGTAGTAGACATTAAAATTACAAGTCATGAATTACAAATGAATAGATGCTTGGAATGATGAAAAGAAAGTTCGTATAATCTATGACGGATTTCTCAATTGATTTGATTCAATTGCTTGAGGACAAGCAAGAGTTTCAGTGTGGGGGAATTTGATAGAGTCATTTTATACTCAATCTTAATAGTATGAATTGTGTTAATTTATTATTGATTTTATAGAAATCATAAGGAAATGGTACTTAATTTTATTATGGTGATAAATCAGGTTAAATGGAGTCAAGAGTGCTAATTCAAGCAAATTAGAGAAGTCATCTACAATTTGGATCAAAGGCAAGGATTTACACCGCCGGAGGAAAGTACATGGGCGTGTAGTTGAAGTACACGGCCGTGTACTTAGTTTTGAAGCCACAGGAAAATACACGGTTGAAGCATACGATCGTGTATATGTCTTGAAGAATCCACGGGAAAATACACGGTTAAAGTACACGACCGTGTATCTGTCTAGAAGGAGGCACGATTTGTAATACGGCCATGGTGCAAGCCGTGCTATACATTGCACAAGAAGGTGGAAATGTGGACTATCAACAGAGAGAGACACGGCTCGTGATTTGGCCGTGGTTAAAGATGTGGTGGAAGTTGAAATGGAAGATGTGCCAAGGATGAGAAATTGTGGAACATCAACCAGAGGATGACACGGCTTGAGATCTGGCCATGGTATAAGTCGTGGCACACACTGATCACGGATGAAGAATTGTAGATTACCCACAGAGGAAGGCACGGCTTGACCCACGACCGTGGTGTTGGGCGTGCCAGGCGAACAATTATTTTCTTCTCGAGATTTACTTGAAAAAGGAAAGATATTTTCGTATCTTGCTAGCAAAAGATCACCTGCCATCCCTTTAAAAATATAAATAGAACTAACCCTAGAGGGTTAGGAGATCTTGGATCATCTTGGAGACAAGAAGGAAAGAAGGAGGCAGAGCAGGCAGCCGGGAACAGAGGCTTGTTATGTTTTTACTTTTAATTTTCGTTTTTATGATGAACATGTGTAGCTAAGTAGTTTTTCTAGCCAAAGGGTCATAGAAGTTTGATTCTCCACGAATTGTGAGATCTAATTGATTTGTATTTAATCTATTCTTTGTTTTTGGATATTCATATATCTTCTGAACGTCTTGTTATTATTATCTTTGTTGATTGGTATGAATTAGAGCTCTTCTACTCAATTAGCAAGTTAATATATTGTCATCTAGCACGTCAAATCCGTAATTGTTTGATAGTTCTAGTCTCGGTGACACGATAACATGTTTGATTATAAAATAGATGATCGAATTCATGTTATGGAGATGTATGATCTTGTTTAAATAGGTTATCTTATAATCTACTGGCATGAATTGGTAGTCTCTCTAGTTTTTAATGCTATTGATAGATTAAATCCTAAGAGCTTGTCTACGGTTGTCTAATCGATAAGAGAAATAATCAAAGAGCTTGTTTTGGTTATCGAAGAAGTACGGAGAGATAGGTTGTTAGAGCTTGTTAATAACCATAACCAGTTTATCTAGAAACATGGATAGAAGACATTTGCATCGATGATCAATTCCTAGAATTAAACTATCTTGATTCCTTTGGCTAGGCTTTTATCAATATTCGATTTTATTATCTTATTTCAATATTATTTTGATTCACAAACAAAACCCCCCCCATTTTTCTTTTCCTCTTTATTCGCTTTGAATAGAAATATATTTAACCAATCCCTATGGATACGACCCTACTTACTACTATATGCAAATCATATCATTGTCTAGGAGTAGGTTTTTATTTTTGTTGGATTCGACACCCATCACCTCACCCGCTACAAAAGGCCGCCGAAACGCCGTCAACAAGCACTCCCCGCCGCCATGTTCGACTGATCCGACCCAACCCGCTTCGACCCGATTCAACCCGACCGACCCGACCTGCGCACCGACTGGATCCAGGTAAGTCGGATTTTCCGGATTTTTTCGAATTTTGTTTATTTATTTTACTTTTTTTATTTGATTTATTATTTTGTTATTTGATTTATTAATTTATTATTTATTTGTTAGTTAGTTATTTATTTATGTTTTATTTATATTTCCATAAATAGGAAAATGTTAGAAATTAGATTTTTTTTTTTTAGGATTGAATAATTTAAAAAAATTAAAAATAAAAATAAAAAATAACAAAAATGTAGAAAAATGATAAAGATATTAAAAATATAATAATAATAAAACTTTAGATTTTAAAATAGGATATATGAGAACCTAGGAGGAAAATTTTTAAATTTTGAAAAAATTAATATAAAAAATTACAAAAATAATAAAAATACAAAAATTATATAAAAAAATGAGTTTTATCACTTAGAAAAATCATTTTCTCAAATAAATCCAAAATTGATGTTTTTCCCAAAAATTATTTTCAAAAATCAAATTATTAAGCTTGGGCTTAGATTTTTTTAGAAAAATCCCAAAAATGTTAAAAACATAAATCAAAAGAGATTTTCAAATTAAAATTCACAAACCCACTAAATATTTTCAAGAAAAGCGAACTACGGCTTGTTTGATCCTGAATAGCAAGTACGTAGGCACCCATTTGGGTCAACCCATAAAATGAAATAAAAAATCATTTTTTTTAAATAACTCATTCAAAAACACAATAAAAGGCAACAGAAACAAAATAAAAGACATTTCAAGATAGAGATAATTTTAGGAGATTGGGTGGTAACCGTAAGGTTTTAATAGGTTAGCCTCCGAACTTAGAAACTCTGGTTTTCCTTTTCCTCTTTTCATCAAAAACGAGAAGAGGAAATCATGACGACTAGTGGTCCAAATTAAGACTAATCCGCTCCTTTAGTCTTAATTCAATCTTTCCCAAAAACAGTTGGGTGGCGACTCCAAAATTAAGCGAAGTTCCTAACTCAAGTCGAGGATCTATATTAGATGAGCATAGTGTCTAGTCTAGATCGGATTAGGAATGGGAAAATTCAAAATTAGACTCGACAGGATGGCGACTCCACTGGGGACCCATGCCAATAGGCTAGCCACCTGAATCTCTTTGAATTGTTCTCTGAAAGAAATGTCTTTCAATTATTATCCTGTTGCTAACTTTTCGGGGATTAGCTAGGTTTATCTTTCTTTATTATGGGGTCTGCATGCATGCATGTGTTCGTGTGAATAGATGCAGTCGAACCCGGACCGTCCTAGAACCCTAAGATGGGGAGCCATTGTGTAGGTTTCGGGCGAAGTGAGTTAATCACTGTTCAGGACCGATTAGGCTACCCCGCCCAATGCTTCGATATGGCTTGAGATCCATTTCTCCGAGAATGCGGGAGGCCATAGAGCTTGGGGACCAGTTAGAACCAACCTATTTGCATACATAACATCATGGGTTGACAATTGTCGATGATGTAATATTTGTTGTTTTATTCAAAGGAGTTCAGATCAATTTCCCTGTAATGTTATAGTTCTAGTTGTAATTAGGAAAATTTCTTGTTGTAATAAATGGCTAGCACCGCAGTCGACCGTCTACTTCGCAAAGAAATTCGGGTGTACAAACCTTTGGACCCAAAGTTGGTACTAGACCATTGGTTTACCTTGTACAACCCAGAGGAGCAGGCCTTCATCCAGCAAAAGATAGGCCCCATCCTCTCACTAACAAAAATAGAGGTGAATCTGCCTTTGGTACGAGCCATGCTCCAGTTATGGGAAATCGAGCCCGCAGCTTTCTTTATCGGGCCGCATGAGATCACCCCTACCCTGGAAGAGTACACCTAGCTGCTACAGGCTCCAACACTGACTGATCAAATCCATATGCCAGATCTCGAGGCCGGGCCAGCCGGTACCTTCAGCAGACTACTAGGCATCCGCAAAGCGGCAGTCAACAAAGCCCTAGTAGACTGTAATGGATACTGCATACGGATGGACGATTTGGAAGCTCGGTTCATTGCCCGAGAAGACAATGTGGATAGAAAAGACATATTGTGTAGGGACCCCAAGACTTACAGACAGAGAAGGGTGAATGCTTTCATCTTGACAGCTTTCGCCACCATTCTATTCCCCACCGGAACTTTCTATGTTCACTACCGGGTTGCAAAGCTGGTGACCCAATTCTTGGAAGGAAGATCTTACATCCCGGCTCTATTGGCTGAACAGATTTAGAACTTGAACTTCCTCAAGAAGAAAGGCTATGGGATCCTTCGCTCAAGCATCAACCTTATGCTGACATGGTTCATGAGCCACCTTAAGTGTTTCAGACTGAACATGGTCCGAAAAACCTTAGCCCAGCAGGTGGACCTTGTGGATTCATGCGTAGAAAAGATAAAGCTACCTGACGAACTTACCAGCCACAGTTGGGTAGAAGTGCTTAGAAGCCTCAGTACCGAGGATATTCTGTGGACGGCCAGGTGGAGTTGCTGCGACAAAATTATTTTGACCTGCAGTAATTTTCAAGCCGTGCCTTTGATCGGAATCAATGGATGTATTGGATATCACCCCAATTCAATGGTCCGCCAGTTTGGTACTATCCAAGACATAGTTTATCGGCCCTCGCTGGAAGCAGTCACCTTCGAGTATCAAGATCCGAACCTGCTGGTGGCTGAAAAGTTTGCTAAGCTGGCAGAGGTCAAAGCACTTTGGGAAGCAAGAATTGAAAGTCCGAATGTAGACCTTGGGGAGCTAGATGGTGAAGTGGGAATGCACCGAGCCACCAGAGAGTTTATAATCTGCCAGCTGTACCAGACAAGAGAAAGAGCATACTGGGTTCCAGATGTCACTCAACCAAGGCCAGACAAAGTAAATCCAGAGCTGGAAATCTACCTAGAGCAGGTCAAGGCCCGGATGGAGGTATACTTTGAAGCTGCAGATTATAAGAAAGACATCTGGAAAGGACGATTCAAGGAATCCGACTAAAGGAACAAAGCCTTGGAAGCTCAGTTAGAAAAGACCAAGGCCAGAGTCGAAGAACTGGAAGCCGTCATCAATGGGAAGCCTGAGCCTCCACGGCAGAAGACCAAAAGAGCTAGGAAATAGATCATCATTTGTAATCTTTTATTTTTCTTTTGAACTCCAAAATTTCCAATATTAATAACAGTGAAAGTTTCAATATTACATCATCAATCAATTGTCAACCCTTTTTTATTTTTAGCATCTGTGTGACACATGCATAGCATTTTGCATACATTACACTAAAGAAAAAAAACAAAATGCGCACCAGGTATCAAGATAGCTCCCAAGCAACCGAATCCTTCCAGAAGCCCAATTCGCATACGTTCAAGAACAAAAATGGCCAACAATAGCGACAACCGCAACAACACAAATGCTAAAGCTGCCTCAAACTCCAGGATCGTATCTCTAGAACAAACGGTCCAACAATTGGCTACCCAGGTCCACCTCCTAACTAAAAGCATCGACCTCCTTCGCACCACTCAGCCAACCTAGGAAGAACATTCAGGGGCCAGGAAAGGGAAAGTAGTAGAGGGACAGCCTCCAGAGTATGAAGAAATCAATTCCCACCTCAACCCGGCTTTTGAATATGAGTCGAAGATCAACCAAGGGCTAACCTCTGATGACCTGAAAAGAGAGATAGAAGAGAGACAGAAGGAGATGGAGAAGAAACTCTTCTAGCAGCTCCATGATAAGATGAAAACAATCGAGGGTCCTGATGGTTTCGAGCAGGTCGGGATCACCAGTCTGCCAGTATACAGGGAAGAGGTATACCCTGAGAAGTTCAAGACCCCAGAGTTTGAAAAATGCGATGGGACCGGATGCCCCAAAATGCATACCAGGCTATATGCCCGAAAGATGAGCAAGTATGCTCAATACAACCAACTCATGATCCAGACCTTCCAAGACAGCCTCATAGGCCCTACATTAGTCTGGTACGCCCACCTGGACTTCAATAGTGTCAACAGTTGGGAAAAGCTAGCCCAGACGTTCTATGACCAGTATAAGTTCAATATTGAAGTCGCCCCATCTGTGATTGATCTGGGAAGTCTACGGAAAAGACATACTGAGTCCGTTTAGGGAATATGCCCAGCGTTGGAGAGCCCAGCCCGCCAGAGTAGCAATCCCAATCTCTGAGAAGGAGTTGACATCCATATTTGTCAACACCCTGGACAAGACCTACTTTTCACATCTGGTAGGCCAGACCTCATCCAGCTTTGCAGAGGTGGTAGCTACAGGATGTCAGATTGAAAATGCCATCACCACCGACAGACTCCAAACAATGGATCCTCCCAAGGTTACACCAACATAAAGGCCCTTAGGAGGAAATAGAGCTAAGGAGTCTACCGTCAGCACAGTCCATTCCGGTAAGGCAGAAAAAACTGGGACTCGTGTGACATTCCAGACCATGAGTACCCCAGCCCAACAATCCACGACAGGTCATACCTAGGCCGCCAGGGTCCCAAGACAGTTCACTCCAATCCCCATACCGCTCAGTCAGGTCTTTGCTCGGTTGAGGGTAGACAACTTGATCAGCTTCGAGATCCCCAACAACCGGTACAAGCCCAAGAATTTTGACTCAAGCCTCAAGTGTGACTACCATATGGGTCAAGAGGGGCATTCTACAGATAGGTGCTGGAGGCTCCGGCACAAGATCCAAGACTTAATCGATGCAGGAATCATACAGCTGGATTTTGTGAACACCCCAGCACCCATTGTCAACACTAACCTGCTGCCCAATCATAAGCCCACCATTAACATGATCACATCTGAGGAGTCAACTCCCAAGGAAGCCCCTAAGTAGAAGACGACGGACCAATAGAAGAAGCAACCCCATCAAGCGCCAGAAGAAGCACCAAAAGCACACATTAAAAGAAGGTGGTTAGCCGGAGACCCAACAGTTGGCACTTTGGAAGAATCACATGGGAGGTTCGAATACTTGGTAAGCTATTTTTACACCCCAACTGAGTATAGGCCGCCTAGCAGATGGGGGCCAGAATTTGAGAAGGAAGACAACCCTCCAAAGGAAGAGGAAAAGATTATAAACATGATCAATTTCATCAAAAGCCCAGGGTTGTAAAGTGCTATGAGGGACAACCAGCTGAGATACAGATCCCAAGGAAAAGATATGTATTTAATGTCCCGATACCGGCAGAAAGTTACAAGGCTGCACCTTTTGACTATCGGCCATCGAACAAGAGCGACCTCCTATGGTGGGAGGAATCACCCGCTCTGGGAGAATATACGATCCAAAATATAAAAGCCCGACTGAAGAGCCCAACGTGGAGATAGGAGAGGAAGAGGAAGAGGGACTCGCTGCGTTTACAAAGATGGTCAAGGCGAGTGAATACAAGATAATGGAACAACTAAATAAAGTTCCAGCACAGATATCACTCATGGGCCTTCTTACAGCATCCGAGCCCCATAGGGAAGCACTCTTTAAAGTGCTCAAACAGATTCAGGTCCCAGAAGGCATCGCAACAGACAAGATAAGTCATGTGGCGGACTCTATTTTTACAATAGACCAGATATTTTTCTCTCCGGAAGAGTTAGGAGAAGAGGGAAACCAACATACCAAACCGCTATTCATAGTGGTCAGGTGCAATCACACCATTGTCTCCCGGGTACTCATCGACAATGGATCGTCCCTCAACGTTTGCCCATTGGTAACTCTCGACTTATTGGGGGTCGATCCAAGCAATATAACACCTAGCTCAACGGTGGTCAGAGCTTTTGATGGGTCAAAAAGAGATATAGTAGGGGAGATAAACCTACCGGTAGAGATTGGTCCATAAGTATTCCACATATCTTTCCAGGTCCTCGATATCCCAAGATCTTTCAACCTACTCTTGGAAGACCTTGGATACATGTTGCTGGAGCCATCCCCTCTAGTCTCCACCAAAGGGTCAAATTCATTGCAAACGGGCAGATAGTCACTGTACTCTGCGAGCAGGATTACGACATATACAAAGAGACTACCATACCATATATCGGGGAGGAAGGTTCAGAAGACCTGGGACTACAAATTTTCAATGAAGTGAACGTAGTGACCAACAAGGAGGGCCTTCAGTTTAAAGAGGGGCAGCAAGGGACGTTTGGACTAGGGTACATTCCCACAGCCAAAGAAGAAGCACAAGCAAGAGGTGTCAAAGGCAGAATGAAAGGGAAGCAGATCGACACCCAGATGTGCATCCCATCTCTCCAACAATCTTTTCGAAAGGCAAATATCGTTCAAGAGCTTCGATAAACGAAGGTGACGCCAGCAAAGGGAAACCAACCCCCCGCACGTCTAACCAGCATCCGGCTTGAACAATTGGTTTTGTTATCCTATCAATAGCTCTAGGTTAGCTCAAAAGTAGAGAATAGTTATTGAACAAATTTTTGAGACTCTTTATCAATTCAATTACAGTCTGTTTTTCTTCTTATATATATGCTTTACCCAAATCTCCTACCATCGAACATCAAGGATATTTCGCGTAGGTAGAAAATAAAAACGCTGATATCGTTTCCAACGCTGCTGGGTTAGTTGTTGAAGGCGATATCCTTGACCACGAAATAATACAAGAAAATTGGCAAAAACATGAACAAAGCGGAATTTCGATCGATGAGCCGGTGGAGACAGTAAATCTAGGAAACATGGAAAACCCTAAAAACCTCAAAATTGGGACCAGTTTGAGTGCTGAGCAAAAATGTGAGATAACTGAGCTATTAACAGAATACGCGGATGTGTTTGCCTAGTCATATGGTGACATGCCAGGACTAGACCAATCAATAGTGGTTCATAGGTTTCCCACAAGGGAAGATGTCAAACCTAAAAAACAAAAACTGAGAAGATTTAGGCTTAACATCTTGCTAAAGATTAAGGAGGAAGTCAAGAAACTGCTAGAAGTAGGGTTCATCGAAGTATCCGACTACCCAGAATGGGT
Source organism: Laguncularia racemosa (assembly GCA_037954665.1). Taxonomy (NCBI): domain Eukaryota; kingdom Viridiplantae; phylum Streptophyta; class Magnoliopsida; order Myrtales; family Combretaceae; genus Laguncularia; species Laguncularia racemosa. The sequence continues at coordinate 143,087 of JBBMOL010000234.1, forward strand.
AGCAAATATAGTCCTCGTTTGTGAAAAAAAAAACGGAAAAGTACGCGTATGCGTAGACTTCCGGGACTTAAACCAAGCTACGCCAAAGGATAACTTCCCCCTACCTCACATTGATGTCCTAGTAGACAACACTGTGGGAAACCATCTTTTCTCATTCATGGACGGTTTCTCAGGATATAATCAAATAAAAATGGCTGAAGAAGATAAAACCAAAATGACTTTCATCACAACATGGGGAACTTTCTGTTACAAAGTCATGCCCTTCGGTTTGAAGAATGCCGGGGCAACGTATCAGAGAGCCATGGTCGCAATACTTCACGACATGATGCATCGAGAGGTTGAAGTATATGTCGATGACATGGTAGCCAAATCTAAAGAAGTAGAAAGCCATATAGATATCCTGAGAAAATTGTTTAAACGACTAAGAAAATTCCAACTCAAGTTAAACCCAGAGAAATGTACTTTCGGGGTCACAACGAGGAAATTGTTGGGGTTTGTCATAAGCTAGGAAGGCATTAAAATCAACCCTGACAAGGTAAAGTCTATATTAGAGTTACCTTCCCCACGCTCCTTTAAAGAAGTAAGAAGCTTGTTGGGAAGATTAAATTATATAGCTCGTTTTATCTCACAACTCACTGACAAATGCCGACCACTTTTCCGTCTATTGAAGAAGAATGCCACAATAGAATGGGACGACGAATGCGAAGAAGCATTCAGGACGATCAAAGACTATCTTATAAAACCTCCGGTCATGATAGTCCCGAAGCAAGGGAAGCCCTTATTCTTATACCTTACTATACTCCCTGAATCCATGGGATGCGTATTGGGGCAGAAAGATGACAAGGGAAAGGAGCATTCCATATATTATCTAAGCAAGAAGTTCACGGATGGAGAACAGAGGTACTTAGAGGTGGAGAAGACTTGTTATGCTCTAATTTGGGTCATGCATCGGTTAAGGCAATACACCCTTTACTATCATATTGAGTTACTGACAAAGCATGATCCCTTGAAGTACTTGGCAGAGAAACCAGCTTTGATAGGGAGAATCTCTAAATGGCAAATGCTCCTATCCGAGTTTGACATCACATACATAAATTAGAACTCGATGAAAGGGCAAGCCTTAGCTGACCAATTAGCAGAACACCCTGTTGAGACAGATTCCCAAGAACTACATGCCCAATTCCCGGATGAAAATATATTAACAGTGGAAGATATACTGGTAGAAGACTTTGGGATAGAGCAGAACTCGAAATGGAAACTGTTTTTCGATGGAGCCGCCAACGTATTCGGTTGCGGAGTTGGGGCAGTATTGATATCCCTAGATGGCACTCAATTCCCTGCAGCGACACGACTTACATTTCCCTATACCAATAATATCGCGGAATATGAGGCATGCATTCTTGGCCTCAAAATGGCCTGTCAAATGGAAATCCGCGAATTAGAAGTATACGGGGACTCGTCGCTTATCATACTGCAGACAAGAGGGGAATACAAGAGTAAAGACCCCAAACTGGTACCATATCATCAACACTTGATAGAGCTAATCGAAGAATTCAAGGCAATCACTTTCACATGCATCCTGAGAACTCAGAATCAGTTTGCAGATGCACTAGCCACACTAGCATCTATGATCCAGGTAACAGGGGGAGCCGAAGTCCAACCGATGAAAATAGACATCAAAAGTCGGCCTGCCTACTGTTTAACCAATGAAAAAATACAGGATGACAAGCCCTGGTATCACGACATCAAGACCTTCCTCCAAGAAAGTAAGTACCCTAAAATGGCTAGCAAGAATGACCAAAGAACACTCAGAAGGTTAGCAAGCCATTTCTTACTAAGTGGGTCTGTACTCTACAAAAGATCATCCGATGCCACCTTGTTGAGATGTGTGGACAAAAATAAAGCATGCGAACTGATGAAGGAAGTACATGAAGGAGTATGTGGACCTCATATGAATGGCTATATGTTGGCCCGAAAAATCATGAGGTTAAGATATTATTGGTTGACCATGGAATCGAATTGCATAAAATATGTTAAGCACTGTCATTTGTGCCAAGTCTACGTAAACCGGATAAATACTCCGCCCAACGGGCTACACCTGTTATCAGCACCATGGCCTTTCTCCATGTGGGGAATCGACATAATAGGCCCAATCACTCCGACAGCGTCCAACGGCCACAGATTCATACTGGTAGCGATTGATTACTTCACCAAATGGGTAGAAGCTTCGTCATATGCCAATGTCACAAAAGGGGTGATAGTCCGCTTCTTGAAAAGGGACATAATAGCCCGATATGGAGTTCCTGAGTCCATCATCACTGACAACGGTACCAATCTTAACAACAAATCGATGACAGGTTTATGTCAACAATTCCACATAAACCACAGAAATTCAACCCCCTATCGACCTCAAATGAACGGGGCAATAGAAGCAGCTAACAAGAATATCAAAAAGATCATCGAGAAAATGACAACAACTTACAAAGATTGGCACGAAATGTTACCGTTTGCTCTCATGGCTTATAGGACTTCAATAAGAACATCTACTGGAGCTACCCTATATTCATTGGTATATGGTACTGAAGCAGTGCTACCGATTGAAGTCGAAATACCATCATTCAGAATCTTGTCAGAAACTCAACTAACCGAATCAGACTGGGTAAAGAAGAGGCTTGATCAGCTGAATCTGATTGATGAGAAAAGACTTACTGCACTATGTCATGGCTAGTGTTACCAACAAAGGATGGCCCGAGCATTTAACAAGAAAATGAGGCCCCGATACATCAAAGAGGGGGATCTGGTGCTAAGGAAGGTTCTCCCGAATGCCCAAGACTCCAGAGGGAAATTTACCCCAAACTATGAAGGCCCTTATGTGGTGAAAAGGGTTCCGTCAGGAGGTGCTTTGATACTGACTCAAATGGATGGTCCGGAATTGAGAGACCCCATTAACACAGATGCTGTAAAGATGTACTATCCTTAGGCAAGGGAATTGAAATTTTGCCAATGTTTATGAAAGCCAATGTTCGATACAAATTTCGTTGAGTCGAGTTTTTACTTTTTATAAGCAAAGTTAATATCCCTGAATGGTCAATAATCCAAATCAATTCGCACCACAACAAATACTTCTAAACACATTACCCACCACTTCGCCAATGAAAGATAAAAACTAAAATGATAATGAATCTCAATATATTTGGTAATATAATTCTATCTACTTTTGAGCATTAGAACTTAGCGCATTAGTAAGATAACACTACCGTCAAAAGAGCCTTGCGCATAAGAAAGGAAGCACATCAAGATTTTCAACCCCGTGTCAAGATAAGAAGAAGTGAAGCAGAAGCAACCAGCACGAAGGTTCGATTGTTTGGTTGCTATCCACGATAAACTGGCAAGCATATTAAAATAAATAACTATCATCATATCATGAAAGGCATCACATCATTTAGCTCAGTCAGTAGAAAGCATATTCAGAAACATAAGATAAGTCAGCCCATAGTGGGGCACTTGTCTAAACATTCCCTTTAATAGGGTAGTCAGCCCAAAAAGGGACACTTCCCTATATCTCTTCTAAGGTTAGCCTATAAAGGCACATTTCTAGATATCATTTCTATCATAGGTTAGTCAGCTCAAGAGGGGCACTTTCCTAAACATCTGTTCTCAAGGTCAGCCCATAGGGGGCACTCTTTGAGACATTTTTATCAAAGGTTAGTCAGCCCATAGGGGGCACTTTCCTAAACATCTGTTCTCAAGGTCAGCCCATAGGGGGCACTTTTTGAGATATTTTTATCAAAGGTTAGTCAGCCCATAGGGGGCACTTTCTTAAAACCTTTGTTCTCAAGGTCAGCCCATAGGGGGCACTTTCCTAAGATATCTATTCTCAAGGTCAGCCCATAGGGGGCACTTTTTGAGACATTCTATCACAGGTTAGTCAGCCCATAGGGGGTACTTTTTTAGACATTCTATCATAGGTTAGTCAGCCCATAGGGGGAACTTTCCTAAATATATGTTCTCAAGGTCAGCCCATAAGGGGCACTTTTTGAGACATTCTATCATAGGTTAGTCAGCCCATAGGGGGCACTTTCCTAAAACATCTATTCTCAAGGTCAACCCATAGGGGGCACTTTTTGAGACATCCTATCATAGGTTAGTCAGCCTATAGGGGGCACTTTCCTAAAACATATATTCTCAAGGTCAGCTCATAGGGGGAACTTTTTGAGACATTCTATCATAGGTTAGTTAGCCCATAGGGGGCACTTTCCTAAATATCTGTTCTCAAGGTCAGCCCATAGGGGGCACTTTTTGAGACATTCTATCATAGGTTAGTCAGCCCATAGGGGGCACTTTCCTAAAACATTTGTTCTCAAGGTCAGCCCATAGGGGGCATTTTTTGAGACATTTTGTCAAAGGTTAGTTAGCCCAAGAGGGGTACTTTCCTAAACTCTCTCGATTAGTCAACTCATAGGAGCACTTTTTAGAGGTATTTTTTTCAAACAGTTGCTAGTCTAACCAGACGCTTCTGTTGACAGGTAGCCAGCTCATAAGGGCGCTTCCTAAGATAATCTTCTTTTCAAGGTTGCTAGTTTAATAAGACGCTTCTTATCATCATTTCTTCTACACTCCTAAACAATGCTTGAGATGTTTCCTATCGCTAATTAGTCAGCCCATAAAGCACTTTTTGAGGAGGGAACATCACTCTAAATTGTTAGGACCATTTTAAATCGTGGGATTATTAGCTCTTGGAGCATTTTCCTGTCAAAGACCAAATTCCAGATAACTAGCCAAACCAAGGCGTTATCTATTTAAGAGGCCAAAAATGTCGTCTTTCTTATCTTTATAGTTAAGTTTTTCAAACTTTACTACAAAGAGTAGAAGCTGTAAACATCCCATTTTTGCCTTAAGAATAAATAATAATTAATAATAATCAATTTTCATTTTTTTCCAATTTTTCTCTAATTTAGCAAAAATAATAAAAATATTCAAAAAATAAAAATAAATAGGAAAACACATCAATTTTGAAAGATGATTTTAGAAATGGCAATAATAAGGAATAAATAATTTTTACAAATTTTTGAAATTTCAAAAAATACAAAAAAATAAAAAAAATCGCATTGCATATATGCAATTTGCGAAATAAACAAAATCAGGAAAATGGGCTAGCTCAGCTGGTCCGAGTCGTGGCTAAGTGGGTGCGTACGGGTGCGAGGTCGCGAGTTCGAAACGCGAGGGAAGCAGTTTCCGCGTTTTGCGATTTTTTTATTTACTCAGGACACGTGGCAACATCTGATTGGCTAGAGGGAACGCACGCGCCGGGCACGTGATCGTCTTCAACCTCGGTTCGAGATCGCCGGCAAGGGGAAAAATTCGAATTTCAGCCGTTTCGATTCTATTTTTTGCACAAATCCAACAGATCTTCAACAGAATTGAGATAAACATCATCCAATTGGAATCAAATCTCAACAAATTGAAGGATTTACACGAATCGGAGTTGGTTCATTTAACCGTCGATCCGATTTGCCTCGATCAGTGGAAATCCGAGCTTATCCAGCTCGATTTCGAATGCCTATAAATAGAGGATGAAGTGAGGAAGCCAAAACACAGATCAAAAGCGAGAGAAAAGAGTGAATCGGAGACCACCGGAGGAAATCAAAGCTGCGACCGCCGATCGAAACTGAGCAACCACCAGGAGGCATTTTTGGAGCAAACCACCACCACCATTGGATTCCTCACCCTCGATAACCTAGGATTCGACACCTCACCCGCTGCAAAAGGCCGCCGGAACGCCGTCAACGAACACTCCCCGCCGCTGTGTTCGACCGATCCGACCTGACACGATTCGACCCGACCCACACACCGACTTGGATCCAGGTAAGTCGGATTTTCCGGATTTTTTCGAATTTTGTTTATTTATTTTATTTGTTTTTATTTGATTTATTAATTTATTATTTATTTGTTAGTTAGTTAGTTATTTATTTATTTATGTTTTATTTATATTTCCATAAATAGGAAAATGTTAGAAATTAGATTTTTTTTTAGGATTTAATAATTTAAAAATAATAAAAATAAAAATAAAAAATAAAAAAAATGTAGAAAAATGAAAAAGATATTAAAAATATAATAATAAAAAAATTAGATTTTAAAATAGGATAGGTGAGAACCTAGGTGGAAAATTTTTAAATTATGAAAAAATTAATATAAAAAATTATAAAATTAATAAAAAATTATAAAATCATGAAAACTCATAAAAAATCATAAAAATCATAAAAAAATCATAAAAATTACAAAATTAATAAAAATACAAAAATTATAAAAAAAATGAGTTTTATCACTTAGAAAAATCATTTTCTCAAATAAATCCAAAATTGATGTTTTTCCCAAAAATTATTTTCAAAAATCAAATTATTAAGCTTAGGCTTAGATTTTTTTAGAAAAATCCCAAAAATGTTAAAAACATAAATCAAAAGAGATTTTCAAATTAAAATTCACAAACCCACTAAATATTTTCAGGAAAAGCGAACTACGGCTTGTTTGATCTTGAATAGTAGGTACGTAAGCACCCATTTGGGTCAACCCATAAAATGAAATAAAAAATCATTTTTTTTAAATAACTCATTCAAAAACACAATAAAAGGCAATAGAAACAAAATAAAAGACATTTCTAGATAGAGATAATTTTAGGAGATTGGGTGGTAACCGTAAGGTTTTAATAGGTTAGCTTCCGAACTTAGAAACTCTAGTTTTCCTTTTCCTCTTTTCATCAAAAACGAGAAGAGGAAATCACGACGATTAGTGGTCCAAATTAAGACTAATCCGCTCCTTTAGTCTTAATTCAATCTTTCCCAACAACAGTTGGGTGGCGACTCCAAAATTAAACGAAGTTCCTAACTTAAGTCAAGGATCTATATTAGATGAGCATGGGGTCTAGTCTAGATCGGATTAGGAATGGGAAATTTTAAAATTAGACTCGACATGTCCTAACTCCTCCTCTAATTGGCCTACCTACTCCTTGCTTAACAGTGGTACTACTAGACAGTTCCCTACTACTCTCCATCTTATCCATTCTTTTATGGATCTATTCAAGCTTACCCGTCAAAATCCTTTTCATCTCACCCATCAACTCCTCAAACATCACCCTATTCTCACCTCCATTTGTGTTCTATCCCAACATATTTCTATAGTTATCAATAAATTACAATCACAAGTAAAAAAAATATGTTCCTCACACTCACTCATGTATTACTCTCAAATAGTAATATGCTCACAATTTCACTCGTGTATGTCTCTCACAATTATTTCCTCTTAACCCGCTTTTACAATCCTTTGTTAGGAACCTGAGTTGGAAACTTCTCAACACAATTTACTAAGTCAACACCTAATTAATTCCCTTGGTTTCTAATCACGGTGACAATTGAGAATTAGAAGTAATCTTCAATAGCTACAACACACTATGAACTTGGAAACAAAACAAGCAATTCCTTTGCATGCAATTCAAAAGGATAATAATTTACACCGAAAACAATTAGTGATTATGGAATGTAATTTTTGGATGCACAAATTAGAAAGCACAAAGTATCTATGATGGTTGGAACTGGAAAGTGTATTTGGCAATTGGATTGTAACTTGCCAAAACTAGAATTTCTTTTAGAGATTTCGATTCTTGGATTTCTTTACAACTGAATTTGATTTTTTTTTTTTGTACGTATGCTTTCAAGATGAACTAGGAATTGAAACAACAATTGAATTTCAATGTCTAACTAAACTTGTATGTTGTCGGTCTTTAATGGGTTTTGTGATCGAAACAAGATTTTTTTTTTCATATACGAATTTCTAATATGAATAAAAGTATGGAAATTGAATAACAAACAAATAACAAAAAGGATAGAGATTACTTGATTTAAGAAGCCAAATCTCTGATAACAAATGATGTGTGAACCTTAAGTATGTTAAACCTAAAACTCGACGTACGCTATTTGAATTAATACCTCGAGAATCGTCTCAAACTAGTAGCATAGAACTAGACCCCAATCACACCTATTGACTAAAACCTAAGTTATCAATTAAGGGTTTCCTATAGCAATTCGGTTAAGGAATTCCTAAAGGAGACTTCTTTTGCAAAGAACAAAAGAGGGCTTTTCGTGTTTCACGAAAATGTGTTGTAAATTCTATTCAATCATGTGTTATCTTTGGCCGGCCCTTACACGGCTTTATATAGTGTATACATGTATCAATATAAAAACCTAAGTTTCCTAATCTACTTGCTTCCTTATCCTCATGTGAATCGAAACAAGTAACTATATATTCTAAATTACAGAGCAAAACAAATACTAAAAAATATAACATCAAACCCGCAAATTCCTTTTCCTTTTTCGGCTCAACATATAACATTTCTCATTCTAGAACTACAAATCCTTGTCTTCTTCAATGGAAACGAGAATCACATTTATAAGTGTTGGTTCTCCTTTCATGTAATTTGATTACTTGGCTTATAGGTCCATGACTAGATCTTGTAAGGCATCATTCATCCTTTTTGCTTTAGCTTGAGTCATTGGTCCTCCAATTCCTTGCAATGGATCTTGGGATTTCGGTTTTTGATGTACCTAATTCCACTAAGAAGCACAATCAAAAGACTTAAGAAAAACAATCTCAAGTCAAGGCAAAAAACCGAATCCATAAGGTTAAATCACGTGAACCCTAATCAAGATATGATGAAATCCAAATGTCCAATGATATAATTATAATACCACAATGATAATATCATCTAACAACACTCTAATCTCATATAATCCATGTAAATAATCCACAAATTCAAAAGAAAACCTCAATTATAAGAATTCCTTTCCAATAGAGAAGAACACGTTTTCAAGTGGATTCTTCAATGATGATCCGAATCCAATTGCTAAGTACTTCAAATAAACACAATATTTCGTGAACAATAAGATGTATTTCTGACCAAGAACTATCTCAATTCAACCCTAGATATGATACACTAGAGAAGAAAAGAAATCACAACAAAATGAAATTGATATAACTCACAATTTCAAGATGTTGCACTCGCCACAATTCCAACTCTTGGGATTGAAATTGATAAGAGTTTAGATGACAATTAGGAACCCTAATTCTCATGTGAAAGGTAGTGTTTGTTCTGCAAAAATAAGCCTCCTCAAACCTTCTCTTAAGCAAGTATTTATGCTTGCTACTCCTAGGGTTAAAAAGTGCTCAAAATTACAAGTTTGCCACTTTTAAGGTAGCTAACCCTAAATGAAAATTACAAGGAAATAAAAGTATCCCAAAACCAAAATAGTTCATAAAAGAATAAATATATAAAAGAAATGGTCTTCAAGATGCCGGTCTGCTATAGGATCCATCGGCCCAACTCATCGCCGGTTCAGGTCGGTCCATGAATAACCCACAAGCTGAGTCTGAGGGAGTTTGTCCATTGCCTTATAGAATATGATAAGTGTGCCTGTTGGAAAACACAATACAAGAATAATAGAAAAGAGGTTAATATATAAATAATTCTGGGGTCGATTTGCTCAAAATGGGCCCAAAACGTCAAGATTTGAATTCCTTTAGTTCTTGCCCTAATGATAGGTCTTGTCGGATTTTTATTCCTATCATCTCCTCGGGCCTCAAAAAGATTTGTCCTCAAATCTGGTAAGTCAAATGCAATAGAGACTTTGTTTTCTCCTAGCAATCCATCTGAAGAAGTATCTCTGCAGAATCCCAATATCTGAAATACTACAGGTGGTGATTGTTTTCTCTCCTCCATTTCTAGGATGTATCTCATCTGCAACATAAATAATGCTCCATTATCCAATAAAGTCGCCCCTGTATCAACTTGTTCCACTGAAACTGTTTCCTCATTTTCTAACTTATTTGTATGTCGCTGATCTTCATGGTCTTCTAATGGTTGGCCCAACTGCTCATTGTTCTTTGAGACCTCTGAAGGTGAACACAACTGTCCCTGTACATTTTGGCCCTCTAATGGTAAACTCATCTGACTCCAATCCCCAAAATACTCCAATTGTGCACTTAACTGCTCGTGAACCTCTAGTATCTCTGAAGGAGAACATAACTGACCTTGAACAGTTTAGTTCCCTGGTAGTCTGCTCCTAGTATCCTGGAATGAATAGGATTGTCTCTGTCTTTCCACTTTCAAGGCTAACTATATAACCTCATCAAGTGTACTATATCTCTGAAGCTTAACTACACAAGCTATCTCATACTTCAACCCAGATACAAAACGTGCTAGGGTTTTTTCAGGAGGTTCAACTGATCCACATCTGATCACTAGTGTCTCAAACTCCTGTACATAGTCATCCACTATTTTACCCCCCTGTCTTAGTGTCTGGAGACGCATAAATAACTCATGCCTATAGTGTTTCGGTACAAACCTATTCCTCAAAACTCGTTTCATGTCTCTCCAAGTGTGTATTTCGGTCTCTCCATCCATTCACCTACTAATCACCATATTTCTCCACCACAAAGCAGCATACCCTGTGAACTCTACAGCTGCAAGGCGTACCCTGGAGTCTTCATCAATCTCATAACACTTGAAAAGACCCTCAACTTTGTCTTCCCAGTCTAGGTAGTCATCGGCGGAACCCCTACCATCAAATGAAGGCATCTGTAGCTTTGCACACTCTAGTCCTCGAGGTGGTCTAAATTGCCTGTCCGAGTATGAATTAACCCCAAAATTATCATCTCTGTCTTCCCCAAGAGCATGATAATCTCCTTCTACTCTAGGTGGTGCCTGAAGGTTTACCACAGGTGGTGGTGGTAATGTCATCCTATCAATTTTGGTTGCCAATGTAGCAACAATTGTGGTAAGGTCCTGAAGTTGTTCATCTAGAGTTCTTCCATTTGTATTTCGACGACCTAGTCTGCCACCCACTTGGTTATTGGCCTCATTGCCAATGCCCCCATTCACACTATCACATGACATGTTTGTGGATGTGATTTATTTGAAATACAAATGTAATCTCAAATAAATGTAGCACACTCCCTTCACTTCACCACGTCACAATAACACCATACACACACTACTTACTTAGCACACAAATGCAATGCTACATATACACACCTTTTCTATACACGATGTATAACAAATTCAAACACCACGACAATAATATTTCCCTACTCTTTTCAATCACGGTGCAACAATTTTTTTTTTTTACTTCTTCAAGTTACTCCCACGACAACAACACAAGTGAACACAACAATAAATATGCTTCACTTCCACAGCAACAACACAACTAATATACTTCCACTTTCCACGGCAATAATAACAAAATATACTTCACTCCCCACAAGTTCTAACCGCAACTCACAACAAAATAGGCAGCAACTTCAATTTGAAATTCAAACCACTTTATTAATTGCAAGCCTTCTTCAATTGGTAAGTAATGAATTCAAATTCAAATAGCACTCATTAACTCCCACAACTTAATGGCATGTGTTTGAATTCAAATAAATTCCTTACTCATCAAAACTCAATGCAAATTTGTAAATTGCACTTCTCCAATTTAGAATTACATAATGGAAATCAAAACAACAAGCTACACATCCTCCTCCACGCCATAACAAGCCACGACAAGGATTTTGGTAAGTTTTGCAAGTTCCAAAAATTGTTGAATTAAACAACACTTGATACTTCTGCCCTTCCACGAATATTAGTGATCACAAAATGATGCAACAACCTTCCTAAGCCAACTCCAACAAACAGCAAAATAAACTCCAAGACAAGGTAATTTCACAATCTTAAAACCACAACAAACAACACAATGGCGGTTTTCACTAAATCAACCCTAATGGATGATTAACTCCACGAAATCAAATGAAACCAATTCCCTTCTCTCAACATGTGCTCTGATACCAAAAAGATGATGTGCCTAATTCCACTAAGAAGCACAATCAAAAGACTTAAGAAAAACAATCTCAAATCAAGGCAAAAAACCGGATCCACAAGGTTAAATCACGTGAACCCTAATGAAGATATGATGAAATCTAAATGTCCAATGATATAATTATAATACCACAATGATAATATCATCTAACAACACTCTAATCTCATATAATCCATGCAAATAATCCACAAATTCAAAAGAAAACCTCAATTATAAGAATTCCTTTCCAATAGAGAAGAACATGTTTTCAAGTGGATTCTTCAATGATGATCCGAATCCAATTGCTAAGTACTTCAAATAAACACAATATTTCGTGAACAATAAGATGTATTTCTGACCAAGAACTATCTCAATTCAACCCTAGATATGACACACTAGAGAAGAAAAGAAATCACAATAAAATGAAATTGATATAACTCACAATTTCAAGATGTTGCACTCGCCACAATTCCAACTCTTGGGATTGAAATTGATAAGAGTTTAGATGACCATTAGGAACCCTAATTCTCACGTGAAAGGTAGTGTTTGTTCTGCAAAAATAAGCCTCCTCAAACCCTCTCTTAAGCAAGCATTTATACTTGCTACTCCTAGGGTTAAAAAGTGCTCAAAATTACAAGTTTGCCACTTTTAAGGTGGCTAACCCTAAATGAAAATTACAAAGAAATAAAAGTGTCACAAAACCAAAATACAACCAAAATAGGTCATAAAAGAATAAATATATAAAAGAAATGGTCTTCAAGATACCAGTCTGCTATAGGATCCATCGACCCAACTCATCGCCAGTTCAGGTCAGTCCATGGATAACCCACAAGCTGAGTCTGAGGGAGTTTGTCCATTACCCTATAGAATATGATAAGTGTGCCTGTTGGAAAACACAATACAAGAATAATAGAAAAGTGGTTAATATATAAATAATTCTAGGGTCGATCTGCTCAAAATGGGCCCTCAACGTCAAGATTTGAATTCCTTTAGTTCTTGCCCTAATGATAGGTCTTATCGGATTTTTATTCCTATCAGTTTTATCCTCTTAAGTGCTAGATGATCCTCATCAGTTAGAGTTTGCTTAAATAAACAAAGCTTCTTACAAGCTTATTTTTGAGCTTACTTATTAACAATACAAACAAAAGTCTATTCATAATCGATTTATGAATAATATAAATGAAAACTTACTTAAAAGCTAGCTAATAAGTTGGCTTGTTAGCAATATAAATGAGAGTTGGCTCATTTACTTATTTATGATCCTACTCATTTGTCTGTTTGTGAGCTTGCTCATCAGCTTATTTGTGTGCCTATTCATCCGCCTATTTATAAGTCTACTCATGAGACTATTTGCAAGTTATCTCATTAACAATATAAACAAGCATACTCACAAATTCATGAGTTGATTCATTAATAATATAAATAAGCCTATTATTTAATTGACTTACAAGCCTAAATAGGAGCGTGAGCTCAACTCCTTTAAATGAAAAAGTTTTACTTTGAGCTCAAGTTCGATTTGTTTACTAATTGAGCTAAAGCCAAGCTAAGTTCAAGTAACTCATGAATTACTTGACTCATTTGCAGCTTTAGTTTATTCTACCAATTTTACAATGATTTCAAAGCTTACATCAATTATTGTTTTAGTGGTCATCTAAATATAAACAAAAGAATCACTTGCCATCAATTTTCCTTGTCTTTAGATTATGGATGGCATATTTGGATCTTAAGGTTAATGGCCAATTGATGGGTCTTATTGTCTTTCAAAAGTAATCAACAATTTATCATTTGAAATTTTTTCATCCACGTGTCAATTGGTTTGTCAGATCTACTCAAGTGTGGATTTTATCACTGGATATCAAATGCCACCTAAATATTAAACCTACTTTAAATGATCAAAGCTACAAAGTGATCATGCCCATGTTTTGGATCCTTCAAGTTAAATAGAGATGTTTTCTATATGGTGATGGAGCATCTGGGGTGGTTTGGTTCATGACTACTATATGGTTGCTTGGGCTTTGCATTTGGGAAGATTTTCGAAGCTTCTCATATTAATCATATAGGCTGACTATTACTAGTAGAAGAGGGCCTAAACTTGTGCATTCAACATAATTTGTGTGATATTTTTATTGAAGTGAACTCTTCTCTGATTGTATAGTGGATTAATAATTTTGGCAAAGGGTGTTGGAATCTATTTTATACTATTCAAAGGACTTGTAACATTATAAAACGAGTCAATACTTTTACATTACATGTTTCTAGTAAGCGTAATAGATACATTTTTAGTATATTTATCTTAGTAATATTTTTTATTAAATATATGATATATAAATTTTTATTTTTTCATGTATTATATTTTTAATAAAAAAACATTACTAAAAATACACCTATTTATTTATTTCTAATGAGGCTGGCAAGCCAGTAGGGCTTATGTAATTTTTTTCCCATTTTTTGGTAATGAAATGATTATTTTGCCGGTTATTGAAAAAAAAAAAAAATCTAGGAAACCGGATAAGGCCAAAGAATAGAACAAGACCATAAATCACGTCGCTCCTCTCTCCGGCCCTCACGGAACAACGATAGAAACGGCACGCGTCAAGAGTCTAACTCTTGGACCACAAATTTTGGGGGCCGAAACAAAGCACGCGTTAAACATTAAACCAGTAAGAAGCGTACATGTGTCTGTGTTGTGAAATAGAGGTGGGGACGAGCTCAAGTTTTTGACTTTTTCTGACAGCCGCCGGCTTAATTAAGGCAGAACTTGTTTATAGGTAGACCCAATCAACAAGGCAACTATGGGTCCAGATTCTGTGGGGCTTAAGCGCATGGCCCTTCTTATTTTTGTGTTTATGGTTAGCTGTCTACGTACTATTGGTAATTGCTTTACCTGCCACGAAATTCACGCCTTGCCTCCCTCGTCCCGTCCCCCACCCTCTTCCAAGGTCCAAGCGGCTGGCTAACAAGGTAATTGATGATTTATTGCCAAAAAAAAAGGAAAAATAATTAAAAATAAAAATTGAGTGATTGAATTAATAGGAAGATAAGCAGGTTAGTATAAGGAGTGATAATTTATGTTTCTACTATTTTATTAAAATAATATTAATTTTCCTAAACTTATTAACTCATGTAGAATTCTTTATAGAGAAAATTCATATACATAAGTTTTCTAAACCTTAGACAACATCAATTTCAAAATTTCAGCGACTTCTTTAAGGACATAATATTTTATAAATTGATAAAAGGAAACTCAAGTATGAGACATTCGTAAGTGTACAAGTTCAAATATATGAGCTCACATGCTTACTGTGTGTAAGCACGCTACAAATGACTAAAAGAGTAGCAATACGTAGAAAATGATCAAGAGTAAATAGGATATGAGGGAGGAATGGGCGATCTTAAAAGATTCAAGCACTTATGTAACAGGTAGATGAGGTACTTGAATATCAAATTCTAATAAAGGTGACAAATAATGAAGTGTTTTTTACTAGGCAGTTAAATTGATCTTTTGAGAGATAGTTCTAGCAAAGTATTGATGTTTCTCCCAAATGTTCTCCCTTTCAATAAAGATGGCTTAGGCATTTATAGAATTTAGTTATTGATCTCATTTGTTGGATGGTAATAGTGATCAACAACTACAAATACATTGTTCTTTTAGTGGATCCTCACATGGTCTTCATAAGAACTCAGTCTCATTAAAGACCTCATTTTTTATGTGTGAGCTTTATTGAGAATGCTCCATATCGAAATGGTTGATTCATCAAGCCCTACTCTAAACCCACAACATTGAATCTCTCCTGATGATAGGAATTAAATTCCTATAGGACTTGTCACTAGAGCAAGAGCCAAGGGATTACAAAATTTGGTGATGAGAGTCCTCTTTAAACAATTAAACCCTAAGAATATTTGTTTAGTATATTCTTCTCTATTACATATTTGTTGTTCATTCTAGTAGGTACACTTGTCGGTTTTTACAAGACGGTGGATAAACTCGTTAAAGCTCAATTTGTGGGTAATTCATAGAGCTATATAAATCAAAGAAGAACCGGTCCAACAATTGTTCCATGGAAGAGAAAAACCAGCCATTTGAAGACTATTTGTACTTGTAATTTGTTGCTTTTGGAACCGGCTACTTAAGTGGCTTATTTGTAATTTTGTGTTTTTTTTTACCCTAATTGGAGCAAGTATAAATACTTGCTAACTAGGGTTTTGAGAGGACTTTTGAACTTATCATTTTTCAGATATTGAAACCATGAGGGACACTTCCTTTCACACAATTGCTCTTATCAAATTCTCTTAGAATTTGTGGCAAGTGGTTTTTGATTGTGTTGTGTGTAATATCAACAACATCAAAATCAAACCTAATTCCAACTGGTGCGTAATATCTGGTAAGGAATTAGTTCTTTTCTTTTCTATCCTTTTCAAGCCATTTTTAGGTTCCATTTTCAATTAGGATTCATGCCATTTTGATCGTGTATTATTCAATTGAATTCTAAATTGCATTGTGTGCTTGTAATTGGACAAAGGTACATCATAATTTGATATCAGAGCGTAGGTTTTGATAAGGGAATTTCGTGTATCACAAAGTGGGATCTAGGGTTCTTATTCCTTCATTTCCAAAATTGAATTTGTGAGAAGTGGAATTGAGTTCTTATGTTGAATTATTCCTTAATTCCGTAGTCTTTGTGAATTGAAACTTGAAGGAGATTGAATTAGGGTTCCTTTGCCATAGATGAATTAGAGGAATCATTGTAATTTGTTTCCATTAGAATTGAAATTGAATTGATTGTGTCGTGTTCTACATTGGTAAATTCGGAATTGAAAGTGTAAAATTTCAGAAAATTTTCCTTGTGTGGAAGTCATCTTGCAGTGAAGATTAGGAAGATATTTTTCCAATTGATTCCATATCTATCTTGTGTAGTAAATTGTGCATTAATTCCCTTAAATGCACTTAGAATCATTTGTGTTGAATTGTGATTAATTGTGATTGTGGAATTGTTCTTGTGGGTGTTGCACCGTGAGTGTAGGTGAGGTATGAAGTGTGTGTATACCGTGGGTGTAGACGTGTTGTTGTGAAGGTGTTTGTTACCTTTGGTTGTGTGTTGAAGTATTGTAAGTGTGTGTGTACTGTGGGTGTAGAAGGTGTTGTTATTGTGTCGGAAGTGTGTTGTGGTGTAAAATAAAATGAACTGTGGGAGAGTGTGTGTTGCATGATTGTAGGAGTGTGTGTGTGAAGCCGTTGAAGGTGTGTGTTGCATTAGTTGTTTGTTACACCGTGGGTGTGTGAGTGTGTGTTACTGTGGTGTGTGTAGTGAAGTGTGTTATTGGCTTGTTGAAGTTAGTAAGCAATAACGTCAAATGATCGATATTTATCTGTTAATGTACTGCGACGAGCTACGACTACTTTTCCAACTATTGATGATGAGCAAAGCGAAAATTTGTTCCACACCTCTTGCATAGTAATCTATATGCTATTATTATCGATGGTGGTAGTTGTATTAATGTAGTGGCTGCATTGTTAGTATTGAAATTGAAACATGTGACTATCCCATATCCAAAACCCTATAAATTACATTGGCTGAGTGAGCAGGGTAGTCTCCATGTGACCTAGAGGGTTAGGGTACCTTTTAGTATAGGAGATAAATATCATGATGAAATTGAATGTGACATTCTTCTTATATGTGCATCCCATATATTGCTTGGCAGACCTTGATTGTATGACATGAGGGTTTTACATGATGGCTATAAAAATACTTATATGTTATAACGGGAGGGTAAATGTATAATGTTGAAAGGTTTAGAGGTAGATCAGTAAACCTACAGAAGACCAAGAGGTTCAGAGACATATAAGTAAAATTGGGAAGAAGAAGACCTTATTAGGGGAACGGTTTGAGTTAGGAAAGGCCATAGCAGATGATAGACCATCATATTTATTGCAAATGAGGTATATCCTGGAGATGGAGGGGCGAGAGCAACTACCCCTTGTGGTATCTCAGGTACTGGGTGACTATAGTGATATTTTTAGAGATAACTTGCCGAGAGGATACAGAGTTTCTGCTATATGTAATGTTACAGACCTGTCACTCTATTTACCTGATGATGCTCATGAAGACCTATCAGATTTGAGGGCAAATCTTCCTAAGACTCGAGGAGATGATATAAATCAAAATCTTACAGGACCTATCACCAGAGCAAGAGCCCAGGGATTACAAAATTTGGCGATGAGGGTCCTCTTTGAACAATCAAACTCGGCGAATATTTGTTTAGTATCTTCTTTTCTATTACATATTTGTTGTTCATTCTAGCAAGTACACTTGTCGGTTTTTACAGGACGTTGGATAAACTTACTAAAGCTCAATTTGTGGGTTATTCATAGACCTATATAAATCAAAGAAGAACCGGTCCAATAATTGTTCCATGGAAGAGAAGAACTAGCCATTTGAAGACTATTTGTACTTATAATTTGTTACTTTTGGAACCGGCCACTTAAGTGGCTTATTTGTAATTTTATGTTTTTTTTACCCTAAATGGAGCAAGTATAAATACTTGCTAACCAGGGT
Organism: Laguncularia racemosa; assembly: GCA_037954665.1. Taxonomy (NCBI): domain Eukaryota; kingdom Viridiplantae; phylum Streptophyta; class Magnoliopsida; order Myrtales; family Combretaceae; genus Laguncularia; species Laguncularia racemosa. The sequence continues at coordinate 161,523 of JBBMOL010000234.1, forward strand.
TTTGAGGGGACTTTTGAACTTATCATTTTTCAGATATTGAAACCGTGAGGGACACTTCTTTTCACACAATTGCTCTTATCAAATTCTCTTAGAATTTGTGGGGAGTGGATTTTGATTGTGTTATGCATAATATCAACAACATCAAAATCAAACCTAATTTTAACAGGTGCATAATATCTGGTAAGGAATTAATTCTTTTCTTTTCTATCATTTTCACGCCATTTTTACTTTCCATTTTCAATTAGGATTCATGCCATTTTGATTGTGTATCATTCAATCGAATCCTAAATTGCATTGTATGCTTGTAATTGGACAAAGGCACATCACTTGATCATACCATTTCATAAGCTTAACTCTATGAGCCTTGCCGCTTGAGCCTAAAAAGTCAAGTCCATTTAAATATTAAGCTTATAGCCTATAATCAAATTTAGCATTTTACATTTTGCTCCTAACCAAAGTCTTTTAGATGGAGTAATAGGGGTTTGGGCATTAATTAACCTTTTCAAATGGCTAAAGGTGTTGCTTAGCACATGTGTGCTTATATAACAGCTGCATTGCTATTGAGCACATTTACACAATTGAAAATTTAATTTTCTTGACAACTCATAACATAGGAGCCTAGCACCAATGTTGTAATGTAATTCGCTTAATTTTCCTTAGTGAGCAAGCTTGCAGCACCATTTGATTCCACGTACTACTTTAACTAGTTGAAGTTATATTGCCCTCAAGAGAATAATTGTCCATATATAGGGGAGATACTTTATTTGCCTTGAATGAATTCCTCTTCTTACATGGTCGTCCTTTACATATTAACCTTATGTTGATGATTTCTCTTAATTTCCCTTTCATTCATTAAGTGTAAAACCATATTTTGAACTCTTCCAACTTTAAATCCCCTATGGATTCAAGAGACAAAGAAAGATAGATCCTCTTTATTTTTTTACCTTTTTAATTCCTGATGTGCCTAAATCCACTTGGAAGCACAATAAAAAAAGATTCAAGAAAACAATCTCAAATCAATCACAAAACCGGTTCCAAAAAGAGTGAAATTGCGTGAACCCTAGTGAAGGAGCAATGAAATCCAAATACTCAACAATGCAATTATGATAACACCATAATAACTTCTTCTAACATCACACTAATCACATATAAACCCATGTGAATAATTCACAATCTCAAAATAAATCTTCAATTCTAAGAACCCCTTTCCACAAGTGATAATCACGTTTCAAGAAGTAATCATAAAGGAAGAACCGAATTCAAATGCAAAGTATCTCAATTAAGCACAAGAATTCAAAAATAATAGGAAGCAAATCTATCCAAGAACTATCTCAATTCACCCCTAGATATGACACACTAGAGAAGAAAAGAAATCACAACAAAATGAAATTGATATTACTCACAATTTCAAGGTGTTGCACTCGCCACAATTTCAACTCTTGGGATTGAAATTGATAAGAGTCTAATGACAATTAGGAGAACCCTAATCCTCACGTGAAATGTACTCTCAAATCTATAAAATTTTGCCTCCTCAAACCCTCTCTTAAGCAAGTATTTATACTTGCTACTCTTAGGATTAAAAAGTGGTCAAAATTACAAGTTTGCCACTTTTAAGGTGGTTAGCCCTAAATGAAAATTACAAGGAAATAAAAGTATCCCAAAACCAAAATAGTTCATAAAACAATTACAAGATACAAAATAACATAAGTCTTCATGATCCAATGCCTCGGAATAGAAAACAATCGCAGCGGGTCTTTGATTGTCATCTTGAAAAAAAAAAAAGTTTTGTGTCCAATAGGAGTTGTAGGACATATTGGCATCCCATGGAGAATTATCATTGTACCTGTAAGATTATTCTCAAATATTTATTAGAAATAAAGACATAGGGTAAAATACGAGCAATTTAGATCATCATCTAAATCGGGTTCGGAAAAGGTCGACAGTGTCAAAAATGTTCCCATCATCTCCTCGGGCTTCTGAAAGATTTTCCCTCAAATGTAGAGGATCAGTTGTGGAACTGAACCCTAATATCTCTGTTGTCCTGCTCTTCCAGCTAACAATGGTAGGGGATGGATTTCTGATCTGTTCCTGAAACCCCTGGACCTTAGATGGAGTCATTGGTAATAGAACTATGCATGACTCGCCCATGCTGAACATGTAGGTATTTTGAAACCCATCATGTATCACCCGTCGATCATACAACCAAGGCCGATCCAATAGTAAATGGAATGCATGCATAGGGACTACATCACACAGGATTTCATCATGATAATTTTGCCCGACATTCACAGGAACCTTTGCCCTAAGGGTAACAAGCATACTACCTCTATTATCCAGCCAATGCAAATGATAAGGACTAGGATGTGGGATAGTAAACATTTGTAATTTGTCTATTAGCGCAGCAGATATAACATTCGTGCAACTACCACTATCGATGATGAGTACACAAAGGTTACCTCTGATTCTGCCAGAGGTGTGAAATATGTTCTCCCTCTGAATATCACTATTATCTGGAGATATAGATAAGGCCCTGCGTAACACATTAAGGGATTGATATTTTCCTCCTGTATGCTCCTCAGGCACGTTTGCAGTCTAATCATCATAATATTCCTGCAGTGTTGTTGGTAGATCTATAGGTTCAGTCTGATCATGATCATTCTCAATATCCTCCCCAATGTCTTCCATAGCAGTCATCACCCTCTTATTTGGACACTGTGCAGCCATATGCCCAAATCCCATGCATTTAAAGAATTTTATCTGGCGCGCTTTCCCACTAGTAGATCCGGGAACAGTCTACCTCGTATCTGGAGCCATTACCTCTTTACCCTTCCCAGTGGGTAAATTTTCTCTCATAATAGTTGGGGTAGTAGTGTCCACTGCCTTTACTCCGTCACCTACCACCTTTGTCCCCCTTAATCGATTGTCAGTTGATATGGGTCTAGTAACAATGCTAGGCCTACTGCTTGGAGCCCTAAAGAAGTTAGACCTCCTTTGTCTCTCTACTTTTAAGGCCAATTGAATAGCCTCATCAAGTGTATTATAGTGCTGCAGTTCAACAATACACGCTATTTCATATTTTAGACCTGAGACAAAGCGTTCTACAGTTTGTTCTGGAGGCTCAACGGACCCACACCTAATCATAAGGGTCTCAAACTCGCGCACATAATCATCCAATGTTTTGCCTCCCTACCTCAATGTTTGCAGTCGCATAAACAACTCCTATTTGTAGTGTTCAGGAATGAACCTTTTCCTCAGTAATCTTTTCATGTCCCTTTAGGTTTGAACCTCAACCTCTCCATCTCGACGCCTATTGATAATCAGATTCTTCCACCAGAGTGCAGCTTACCCTACAAACTCAACAGCAGCCAATCGGACCCTAGTACTGTCATCGATCTCATAACATTCAAAGAGACCTTCGACCTTGTCCTCCCAGTCTAAATATTCATCTGCTGATCCCTTGCCATCATAGGATGGCATCTATAGTTTCACATATTCCAAGCCCCGAGGTGGCCTGAAATCCCTATTCTAATTTGGGTTTGCCCCAAAATTATCATCCCTTTCTTCCCTGTATGGAAGATGCTCCTCACCCATCCTTCTATTCAAATTCCCATCTCTCATTACTCTATCTCGATGAGGATTCTGTGGAGCTACTTGAGGTGGTGCCGGCTGGTTTACCACTGGTGGTTGTGGTAATGTCATTTTGTCAACTCTAGTTGCCAGTGTAGCAACTATGGTAGTAAGATCCTGGAGTTGTTCTTCTAAGTTCTCCTACCTGCCACATTACGACCCTGACCTCCACCAACCTGACTATTGGCTTCATCACCAATTCCCCCATTCACACTGTCATTCGACATAGTTGTAGACCCCGTGTACTGATTCTCAAAAACAATTTGAAGTAAGGACACACACCCCACAACTACACTTCCCTTAACACCACACAATAGAAACTACAAGAAAGAAAACAAACAAACCTACTTAACTTCACAAATATGTTATTATAACTCACGTGTAGTGCTCTTCTCCACAACACGTTAATATAACATGGTGCAACAATTTTTAATCCCCACAAGTCACTCCTACGGCAACACACAAGTGACAACAACAATAAATATGATTCACTTTCACGGCAACAACACAAGTGGCAATAATAACAAGTATGCTTCCACTTTCTACGGCAAGGATGACAACAAAAACAAATATGCCACTTTCCACAAATGTATTCCGAATTCCACAATAGGCAGCAACTTCAATTTGAAATTCAAACCACTTCACTAATTGCAAGCCTTCTTCAATTGGTAAGTAATGAATTAAAATTCAAATAGCACTCATTAACTCCCACAACTTAATGGAATGTGTTTAAATTCAAATAGATTCCTTACTAATCAAACTCAATGCAAATCTATAAATTGCACTTCTCCAATTCAGAATTACACAATGGAAGTCACAACAACAACCTATACATCCTCCTTCATGTCACAACTATTCACGGCAAGAATTGGTGAGCTTTCAAGTTCAAAAATTGTTGAATTAAACAACACTTCTATGCTTCTGCCCTTCCACGAAAATTATTAATCATAAGATGATTCAACAACCTTCCCAATTTAACTCCAATAAGCAACAAATCAAAATTCAAACCAAGGAAATTTCGCAAGTCACACTACACAACACAATTGCGGTTCACAATTTGATTAACCCTAATTGAAGATGAATATCACAAAATCAAATAACCATAAATCCCTTCTCTCAACTTGTTCTCTGATACCAAAAGATGATGTGCCTAAATCCACTTGGAAGCACAATAAAAAAGATTCAAGAAAACAATCTCAAATCAATCACAAAACCGGTTCCAAAAAGGGTGAAATTGCGTGAACCCTAGTGAAGGAGCAATGAAATCCAAATACTCAATAATGCAATTATGATACCACAATAATAACTTCTTCTAACATCACACTAATCACATATAAACCCACGTGAATAATTCACAATCTCAAAATAAATCTTCAATTCTAAGAACCCCTTTCCACAAGTGATAATCACGTTTCAAGAAGTAATCATAAAGGAAGAACCGAATTCAAATGCAAAGTATCTCAATTAAGCACAAGAATTCAAAACTAATAGGAAGCAAATCTATCCAAGAACTATCTCAATTCACCCCTAGATATGACACACTAGAGAAGAAAAGAAATCATAACAAAATGAAATTGATATTACTCACAATTTCAAGGTGTTGCACTCGCCACAATTTCAACTCTTGGGATTGAAATTGATAAGAGTCTAATGACAATTAGGAGAATCCTAATCCTCACGTGAAATGTACTCTCAAATCTATAAAAATTTACCTCCTCAAACCCTCTCTTAAGCAAGTATTTATACTTGCTACTCCTAGAGTTAAAAAGTGGTCAAAATTACAAGTTTGCCACTTTTAAGGTGGCTAGCCCTAAATGAAAATTACAAGGAAATAAAAGTGTCCCAAAACCAAAATACAACCAAAATAGTTCATAAAAAAATTACAAGATACAAAATAACATAAGTCTTCATGATCCAATGCCTCGGAATAGAAAACAATCGCAGTGGGTCTTTGATTGTCATCCTGAAAAAAAAAACGTTTTGTGTCCAATAGAAGTTGTAGGACATATTGGCATCCCATGGAGAATTATCATTGTACTTGTAAGATTATTCTCAAATATTTATTAGAAATAAAGACATAGGGTAAAATATGAGCAATTTAGATCATCATCCAAATCGGGTTCGGAAAAGGTCGATAGTGTCAGAAATTTTCCCATCAATTCCTTTCCTTGACATAACTCATAAGTAAATCACATGCCAAGGCTTGTCACTAGTGCTAGAATTTTCTTAAATTGAAATCATTAGAGCCCCTATTTTGTTTGGTTGTGAAATACATATGTTGTAATTTTTACTCACAAGATAAATTCAATTGAAATCTAACCCATTAATGTGATATAAGCTCATCTTTAGTTGGAAGTTGCTAAATTATCTATACACCTATCATCATCATTCCCCAACAATAGGATAAGGAGATTTACCTAGCATTATTGTACAAAAATAGAACTATGTTAGCATTAAAGAAGTACATGAATTATTGTAGTTGAGATAAGGGTTTCATGGCTTGAAATTAGGCAACAATTCTACCCCTAAAATGACACCTCTAAAAGAGTTGAAATTTCAACTCTTACAATTGTCCATCCATTAGCTTATTTAGTAAGACATTTAGATGTGGTTTAACTTAGGTTTATTTAATTAGGTTTTAACTGAATGAATCTATCTTTTTGCCATTAAACTAATTTATTGTGGAAGTCTTCTAATCCTCAATCAATGTAACTATATCCAAAAGGATCAACTCTTGATAATTAGAAAAGCTTTACATGTCATATTCTTAATGAACTTAGTTTTTCTATATTAGGGGCTTCATGGATTATCAAATCATGATTTATTGTATTAAACTTATAGTTTGGAGTCTTATCTAATTAGTATTTGTGTTTAAGTTAAGATTAGAATAGGTTTGATATAAGTTGACTCAAGTCAACTTAAGTACACATAAGGCTTTTCTCCAATTAACAAGAGTGGACCCAAGTCAACTTTGATTTTATTCCAATCAACTGAGTTTGTGTCATATGATTTATTACTCTTGTAAAGTTTTAGGTAAAGTTTAGAGTGTACTGCAATAATTTAGCTTGGTTTGGAATTGATTTAGTAGATGAATAGAAGGTAAATACATATGAGAGTGATGTTAGGTTTAAGGTATGTAAGTTATAGTTTTTGACGTAGCTTTTTGAGCCAAATCCATCAAGCTTACTATTAAAGCATATCTCATGAATCTATGGTATCCCATCTTCCTAATCAATTCCAAGTCAACTTGGGTCTTAACTTTTATATCCCAAGCCATCTGATAGGAATCAAATTCCTATAGGACCTATCATAAGAGTAAGAGCCAAAGGGTTATAAAATTTAGCGATGTGAGTCCTCTTTGAACAATTAGACCTCGGGAACATTTGTTTAGTATCTTATTTTCTATTATATATTTGTTGTATATTCCAGTAGGTATATTTATCAGTTTTTGTAGGACGGTGAATACATTCACTAATACTCAGTTTGTAGGTCATTCATGGACCTACGTGAATCAAAGAAGAACTGATGTAATATGTTCAATTAAAGTGAAGAATTGGCCACTTGAAGACCATTTGTACTTGTAATTTATTTTTTTAAGAACTGACCACTTGTGGCTTATTTATAATTTGTTGTGTTATTTTACCCTAATTGGAGCAAGTATAAATACTTGCTAAGTAAGGTTTTGAGGGAGCTTTTTTTGACATCATTTTTTAGACTTTGTTGTTATGAGAGACATCCTCTTACATGCATCTACTCTTATCAATTTATTTGTGAAATTGTGGTGAGTTGGCTTACGGAGTATTGTGAATTATATCAATATTTCTTAAGTTGCTTCCAATTATTACTAGTGTGTCATATCTAGTTTGTAATTGGTTGTTTCATTGGTTCTTTTCACGCCTAATTAGGGTTCATAAGGATTAGGGGTTCACGTCAATTGTGGACTTAATCAATTGATTCTTCAATTGATTTTATGCAATTGTAATACATCAATTGAGGCACATCATAAACTCATCACGCCATTTGGGAATTTTACTTACAACTTGTTCATGCCATTTAATTATATTTGAATCAATTGTATGTATGTTCTTGTTTATTGGTATTTAGATCACTTAGGCACGTCATCTTTTTTGGTATCAGGGCAAAGGTTTTAGAGAAGGGAAATTTTTGTGATTGTCAATTTGGGAATTAGGGTTCTTGACCCTTCATTTTGAAATTGAATTTGTGAGAAGTGAAACTTGAAGTCTTTTATTGAATTATTCCTTGAATTGCTTACATGATTTCTAATTGAGTGTGGAAATTAAATCGCATCCTTTGCCATGAATTGATTGTATGTAGAAGAAAGGGAAGTTCTTGAATTTAATTCCATAATTTGGAATTCTATAAGTTGAATTAAAGTTGATTGATGTTTGTTGTTTCCTTGAAATTTTGGAATTGGAAGGTTCATTTTCAAAATTGCTCAACTTGCATGGAGAATTAGGAAATAATTTTGAATTTAAATCAATCATTACTTGTGGAGTTATTGTGTATTGATCACTTTAATTGCACTTTGACTAGTTGGAATTAATTGCTTGTCGTTTGGAGAATTGTTCATATTTGCTTCCATTTGCCTTTGTATTGCCGTGGTGTGTAAGTGGACGAGGAAGTGTGTAGGTAAACCGTGTAGGTGTGTTATATTGGTTGTGTGTTATACCGTGGGAGTAAGTGTGTGAAACCGTGGTGTGGTTTAAGGTTATGTAAGTAGACCATGGGAGTGGTGTGTAAGGCGTGGTCGTGTTGCTGTGGTGTGATGTTGTGTTAAGTGGACGTGTGTTGTAGTGTTGTTGAGACGTGTTGGAGACATGGTGTGAAGTGTGTTGTTGGCTTATTGAAGTTAGTAAGTAACCATGCCAAGTGATCAATATTTATCAATTAATGTATTGTGACGAGCTGATGTGCCTAATCACACTTTAAAACACATCCAAAAGACTTAAGAAAAGATATCTCAAGTCTAGGCAAAATTGGATCCCAAAATGGCACTTTTCAAATGAACCCTAATGTTGAAATGATGAAATTCAATTCTACTAATGATATAATCTGAATACCACAATGGAAATGGTTTCTAATAACACTCTAATATCATATAATCCACGCAAATGAAGCCTCAATTTGACAAAGAAAACCGTAAAGTAAGATTCCTTTTCCAAATGGTGAAATTCACGTTTTCAAGGAAACTTTTCAATGATGATCCGAATCAAATGATAAGTACTTCAAATAATCACAAGAATTCGTGTACAATAAGATGTAAATCTGACCAAGAACTATCTCTAATCAACCCTAGATACAACACACTAGAGAAGAAAAGAAATCACAACAAAATGAAATTGATATAACTCACAATTTCAAGATGTTGCACTCGCCACAATTTCAACTTCTTGGGATTGAAATTGATAAGAGAATTTGGAATTAGGAAAACCCTAAGCCCTCTCACGAAATGTGAAGTGTTTGTTCTGCAAAATAATCCCCTCAAACCTTCTCTTAAGCAAGTATTTATACTTGCTACTCTTAGGGTTAAAAAGTGCTCAAAATTACAAGTTTGCCACTTTTAAGGTGGCTAGCCCTAAATGAAAATTATAAGGAAATAAAAGTGTCCCAAAACCAAATACAACAAAAAATAGTTCATAAAAGTGTAAATATATAAAAGAAATGGTCTTCAAGATGCCGGTCTTCTATAGGATCCATCGGCCCAACTCATCGCCGGTGTAGGTCGGTCCATGGATAACCCACAATTTAAGTCTGAGGGAGTTTGTCCATTGCCCTATAGAATATGATAAGTGTGCCTGTTGGAAAAAACAATACAAGAATAATAGAAAAGAGGTTAATATATAAATAATTCCGGGGTCGATTTGCTCAAAATGGGCCCTCAATGCCAAGATTTGAAATCCTTCAGTTCTTGCCCTAATGATAGGTCTTGTCGGATTTTTATTCCTATCATCTCCTCGGGCCTCAAAAAGATTTGTCCTCAAATCTAGTAGATCAAATGCAGTAGAGACTTTGTTTCCTCCTAGCAAGTCACTTGAAGAAATATCTTTGCAGAATCCCAATATTTGAAATACTACAGGTGGTGATTGTCTTCTCTCCTCCATTTCCAGGATGTATCTCTTCTGCAACACAAATAATGACCCATTATCCACTAAAGTTACCCCTGTATCAACCTGTTCCACTAAAACTGTTTCCTCTTTTTCTAACTCATCTGTATGCTACTGATCCTCATGGTCTTCTAATGGTTGGCCCAATTGCTTATTACCCTCTAAAACCTCTGAAGGTGAACATAACTGTCTCTGAATAGTTTGGCTCTCTGGTGGTCTGCTCGTCTGACTATGATCATCAGGATCCTCTGAAGGTTAGCACATCGGTGTCTGAAAAATTTTATGCTCTAAGGGTTGGCTTGTGTCACTAGAGCCCTCAAGAACCTTTGAAGGTTGGCATACTTGCGTCTGCACAATTTGGTCCTCCCAGTCTAGGTAATCATCTACGGAACCCCTACCATCAAATGAAGGCATCTGTAGCTTCGCACACTCTAGTCCTCGAGGTGGTCTAAATTCCCTGTCCGGATATGGATTAAGCCCAAAATTATCATCTCTATCTTCCCTAAGAGCATGATAATCTCCCTTTACTCTAGGTAGTGCCATAAGGTTTACCACAGGTGGTGGCGGCAATGTCATCCTATTAATCCTTGTTGCTAATGTAGCAACAAGTGTGGAAAGGTCCCGAAGTTGTTCATCTAGAGTTCCTCCATTTGTATTTCGACGACTTGGTTTACTACCCACTTGGCTATTAGCCTCATTGCCAATGTACCCATTTACACTATCATATGACATGTTTGTGGATGCGATTTATCTAAAGTACAAATGTAATCTCAAATAATTTGTAGCACACTCCCTTCACTTCACCACGTCACAGTAACAAGTTTGGATAACAACACACACACTTGTACACCCACGGTGCTACAAGTTACCAATGCAATAAATACTTTTTATCACTTCAAGTATATTAGAATAAGTGAAGCACAAATAAATACTTCTAAGTAGTTAAGAAATTAAATTCAACTCACATGTGTTGAAGTAATAAGTTCAATTACTTTCACACTTCAATGTTTGTTTTTGAATTCAAATTCTACTACTTCAATTTTCCTTTATTGCTACGGTTTTACACCTACAATTGATCTTGATGTGCATCACCTTTAATCCACATAAATCCACAAATTTACACCACCACACACACCTTCAATCACGGTGCACTCACTCCACCAATAACTCCACGGCAACAACACAAACAACAACAACAATTAAGATGTATCACTTCCACGGCAACAACAAGGTGAATATTGATTACAAGTAGTCTTCAACTTCCATGGCAAATAATGAAGACAAAAGATTAATAAGTAGCTTTCCCAAAATGAATTCTGAATCCCACTATAGGCAGCAACTTTCAATTTGAAATTCAAATAACTTCACTTATTGCATGCCTTCCTCAATTGGTAACAATGAATTCAAATTCAAATAGCAATCATTAACTCCCACAACTTAATTGCATATGATTTGAATTCAAATAATTCCTTACTAACCAAACTTAATGTAATCTGCAAATTTTACTTCACAAATTCAGAATTACACAATGGAATTCAAACAACAAACTTCACAACTCCTCACGCCACAAGCTACTTCACGGCAACAATCGGTAAGTTTCACAATTTCAAAAAAAAATTGCTAAAGTAACTTCACTTTGTACTTCTGCTCTTCCACGTGAATTAGTGTCCACAAAGTGATATAATAACCTTCCCAAATCAACTCCAACAACCAACAAATCAATTCCCAATCCAAAACAATTTCGCAATATCAAACAACAACAACAACACAATTTCGGTTTTCACTTGATCAACCCTATTTGATGATCACTTCCACGAAATTGAATACAACCAATTCCCTTCTCTCAACAAGAGCTCTGATACCAAAAAGATGATGTGCCTAATCACACTTTAAAACACATCCAAAAGACTTAAGAAAAGATATCTCAAGTCTAGGCAAAATCGGATCCCAAAATGGCACTTTTCAAATGAACCCTAATGTTGAAATGATGAAATTCAATTCTACTAATGATATAATCTGAATACCACAATGGAAATGGTTTCTAATAACACTCTAATATCATATAATCCACGCAAATGAAGCCTCAATTTGACAAAGAAAACCGTAAAGTAAGATTCCTTTTCCAAATGGTGAAATTCACGTTTTCAAGGAAACTTTTCAATGATGATCCAAATCAAATGATAAGTACTTCAAATAATCACAAGAATTCGTGTACAATAAGATGTAAATCTGACCAAGAACTATCTCTAATCAACCCTAGATATAACACACTAGAGAAGAAAAGAAATCACAACAAAATGAAATTGATATAACTCACAATTTCAAGATGTTGCACTCACCACAATTTCAACTTCTTGGGATTGAAATTGATAAGAGAATTTGGAATTAGGAAAACCCTAAGCCCTCTCACGAAATGTGAAGTGTTTGTTCTGCAAAATAATCCCCTCAAACCCTCTCTTAAGCAAGTATTTATACTTGCTACTCTTAGGGTTAAAAAGTGCTAAAAATTACAAGTTTGCCACTTTTAAGGTGGCTAGCCCTAAATGAAAATTACAAGGAAATAAAAGTGTCCCAAAACCAAATACAACAAAAAATAGTTCATAAAAGTGTATATATATAAAAGAAATGGTCTTCAAGATGCCGGTCTTCTATAGGATCCATCGGCCCAACTCATCGCCGGTTCAGGTCGGTCTATGGATAACCCACAATTTGAGTCTGAGGGAGTTTGTCCATTGCCCTATAGAATATGATAAGTGTGCCTGTTGGAAAACACAATGCAAGAATAATAGAAAAGAGGTTAATATATAAATAATTCCGGGGTCGATCTGCTCAAAATGGGCCCTCAACGCCAAGATTTGAAATCCTTCAGTTCTTGCCCTAATGATAGGTCTTGTCGGATTTTTATTCCTATCACGAGCTACGACTACTTTTCCTACTATTGATGATGAGAAAAGGGAAAATTTGTTCCACACCTCTTCTAGAGTACAAGGTAATCTATGTGCTATTATTATCGATAGTGGTAGTTGTACTATTGTAGTGGTTGCATCATTAGTATCGAAATTAAAACTTGTAACTACCCCACATCCAAAACCCTATAAATTATGTTGGTGAAGTGAGCAAGGTAATCTCCATGTTACCCAGAGGGCTAAGGTACCTTTCAGTATAGGGGATAAATATTATGATGAGATCATATGTGATATTCTTCCCATATGTGCATCCCATATATTGCTTGGCAGGCCTTAGTTGTATGATAAGAGGGATTTACATGATGGTTTTAGAAATACTTATATGTTCCAATAGGAGGGTAAACGTATAGTGTTGAACCTATTGTCACCATTAGAGGTCCAAGAGGTTCATAGGCAGATGAGTCAACCTTCAGAGGACTAAGAGGTTCAGAGGTAGATGAGTCACCCTTTAGAGGACTAAGAAGTTCAGAAGCGGATGATTCAAATATTAGAGGACCTAGAGGTTCAGAGACGTATAAGTAAAACTGAGAAGAAAAAGACCTTATTAGGGAGATAGTTTGAGTTAAGGAAGGCTATAGCAAATACTAGACCATTATATTTATTACAGATGAGGTATATCCTAGAGATGGAGGGGCGAGAGCAACTGCCCCCTATGATATCTCAAGTACTGGGTGACTATGGTGATATTTTTACAGATAACTTGCCAAGAGGATACAGAGTCTCTGCTACATGTAATGTTATAAACCTTTCACTCTATTTACCCGATGATGTTCAAGAAGACCTATCAGATTTGAGGGCAAATCTTCCTGAGGCCCGAGGAGATGATAGGAATCAAATTTCTATAGGACCAATCACCAGAGCAAGAGCCAAGGGGTTACAAAATTTGGCGAAGAAGGTCCTCTTTGAACAATCAAACCCTAAGAATAATTGTATAGTATCTCCTTTTCTATTTCATATTTGTTGTGTATTCCAGTAGGTACACTTGTCGTTTTTATAGGACAATGGATAAATTCGCTAAAGCTCAGTTTGTGGGTTATTCATGGACTTACATAAATCAAAGAAGAACCGGTCCAACAATATGTTCAATTGAAGTGAAGAACCAGCTACATGAAGATCATTTGTACTTGTAATTTGTTGATTCAAAACCGGTCACTTGTTGGTTTTATTTGTAATTTTGTTTTGTTGACTTTGTCATAATTAGAGCAAGTAAGTAGGTTTTAGAGGAGACTTTTGAACTTATCATTTTGAGATATTTAAACCGTGAGGGACATTTCCTTTCACACATTTGCTCTTATCAAATTCTCCTAGAATTTATGGCGAGTTGATGGGAAAATTTCTGGCACAGTCAACATTTTCAGAACCTGATTTGGATGATGATCCAAATCGCTCAAATTTTACTTTATGTCTTTTATTCTAATAAATATTTGAGAATAATCTTACAGGTACAATGATAATTCTCCATGGGATGCCAATATGTCCTACAACAGTTGATGATATAAAACATTTTTCAAGGTGACAATCAAAGATCCGCTGCGATTGTTTTCCATTCTGAAGCGTTGGTTCATGAAGACTTATGGTATTTTGTACTCTGTAATTGTTTTATGAACTATTTTTGGTTGTATTTGGTTTTGGGAAACTTTCGTTTCCTTGTAATTTTCATTTAGGACTAGCTACCTTAAAAGTGGCAAACTTGTAATTTTGACCACTTTCTAACCCTCGGAGTAGCAAGTATAAATACTTGCTTAGAAGAGGGTTTGAGGAGGCCATATTTTGCAGAACAAACATAGCACTTTCACGTGTGGAATTAGGTTTTTTCCTAGTTCAAAATTCTCTTATTAATTTCAACCCAAGAATTGGAATTGTGGCGAGTGCGACAAAGGGAAATTGTGAGTCAAATCGATTTCATCTTTGTTGTTTTTCATTTCTTCTCTAGTGAGTCATATCTAGGGTAGATTTGAATCTTTCTTGGACTTATTTGTGATTGTATTTCGTGGACAATTATCTTGTAAGGTTGATTGTTCATTTGAGATTGAATGCTCTTTAGTGGTGGCATGAATTTGTGCTTGTGTGGGAAGAGGGTACATCACGGTTTTGTGCTTTTCTTCTTCATCCATTTCACGTGAAATCCACTTGATCTTATTTTTGTTTAGTGAAATTGATCATTAGTGGAGGTTGATTGCATCTTTAAACCATTGGATTCCATCAAATTTCCATTAAGGTCACGCAATTTCCTAGTTAAATTGGATCGATTTGATTGAGACTAGAGGATTGTTTTCTTTGAGTCATTTGATTGTGCTTGAACTTGGTTTTGAGCACATCACGAGTGGATTTTGATTGTGTTGTGTGTAATATCAACAACGTCAAAATCAAACCTAATTCTAACTAGTGCGTAATATCTGGAAAGGAATTAGTTCTTTTCTTTTCTATCCTTTTTACGCCATTTTTTAGGTTCCATTTTCAATTAGGGTTCATG
This sequence comes from Laguncularia racemosa, assembly GCA_037954665.1. Classification (NCBI taxonomy): domain Eukaryota; kingdom Viridiplantae; phylum Streptophyta; class Magnoliopsida; order Myrtales; family Combretaceae; genus Laguncularia; species Laguncularia racemosa. Next base: position 176,714 of record JBBMOL010000234.1, read on the forward strand.
CCATTTTGATTGTGTATCATTCATTTGAATCCTAAATTGCATTGTGTGCTTGTAATTAGACAAAGGCACATCAATTGGTATTGAGATCACTTAGGCACATAATCCTTTTTGGTATCAGAGCACATCACCATCTCAAGTCTTCTAATATGTGCTAAGAAGTAAACTTGAGTCATCCCTTTGTTTTTAGCAAGTTGACTCAAATTGACATATATATTAACTGAACAAACTTAAGTTAATTGTAGTGTATCAAGTCATCTAAAGCCTTTAGGTTTTATTAGGGTAGATTTAGAGTACAACCCCTAAGTATAAATCATCTATTTAGTACCTATCAAGTAGATATTGTATAGAGAAAGACAAGTTCATATAGATTTGTATTAAGTTTTTTACTTTGGTATCTCTAATCACTACTTAAGTATTTTTGAAAATTCTTAAGAGTTACATGTTATGTGTGCAAAATGAAGTTTTAGCTAGTTCTAGGTAAAAGTAAGTATAATTTAAGTGTAAAGCAATCCATTATCATGGGAAAAACTGTGAGTTTCTACATGTCGGCATTACCCCCTATTTACGTTTAGGGTTTAACTAACATCATTGGGTGCAAAAGCCTTGAATAGAACCTAAGACTCCTCATTCTAACGATGTAAGATTTATGAATTAAGAAACTATAGTTCTAATACTCACATGGAGCTTTAAGCAGTTAGAAATGGATTCTTATTCTAACTAGATTAGCTAAATAGTGACAAGACTTAGTTAATTGCCTATAGAGTGTATATAAGGGATTGGTAATACAATACTCTTGCTACATATTAAGACCACCATGTGAAAGCCAATTATGAATCTTGTGAGTGTGGCTAAAATCCATATTTATGCTAATATAAATATCCTTTAAGCATAATAATATTGATTTCAATGAAATAAAGTACAACCCTTCACATTTGAATATTGGTAGAATCTAACCTTATAGTTAAGAGATTGCTAGGATCTGCAATTAGTTAAATTGTCAATTCTCTTTATTTTAAATCTTTTATCTTACGCTTGCACAAGCTAATTTTTTATATTGCTTAACTTAGATTAGTATCATCATAATCAAGTATTTAGTTTACCTTTTTCTTCTCTTTTTTCTATATCATCATGAAAAAAAATATGACCTTAGTTTACTTACCTTACACTATTAATAGATTGATATGCTTATCGTGTTTTTGTTGATTCCATTATTTTTATCCATTGCACGCCTAGTCAATTAGTATGTATTATTTTCACTTTAAAAAATAAGCTCATTATTTCATTTAGTGCGTGACTTATGGAAGGGTAGCAAGCATAAAGCTTTCTAGCACCAATGCTGGGGAAGCAAGGAAAAGCGAAGCATGGAAATGGGATTTTAAACTAATATTAGATTCTGGATATTAGCTACGACTAAACTTCGATTAGTGTAGTTTAGTTTTTGCATTATTTTTGTGTTTGTTCTTGCATTTGCATGGTAGTTAGTGATTCTATTTGCTTTGTTTGACACAATGTTTCAACTTTTACACTTTGTTCTTTGGAAAAAGTTAATATCGTGAGTGTTCTAGTGTGTTGAGTCTAATGTCAAAGAAAGTTTTGATTCTTTTTGTGGAAGAGTGTTTTAGAAGGATACTATTAATTCATTTATATCATTTTTTAGGATTTATCAAGCTTGTATAGAAGAACTTGTGAAGACAAATGGTTTGTGGTTGAGAATAGACCTCTTGTAGTCAGAATATCATGTTAGGATTGGGATTTTCAAACCATTTTACATTTAGGCATCTAGGTTCACCCAATTATTTTAGGATTGAAGAAATTTTTGGTTTATGGAAAGAAGGGATGTAACTACATTTGAGTTATTTGAACTCAAGATTGACCACACATTTTATGGAAGGTTGAAAGCAAGACAGTTAGCAAAATAGGGGGTAAGAAATATAAATTTCAATGATGGAGATGATCATGGAATAAATGGAGGTTAAAGATTAAATGATCAAGGGATGAATGTTAATGGAGGAAATGGATAATAGAGTAGGAATGAATGACTAGGGTTACAATGGCTACAATGAAATGAATAGCAATAATGAGATTGGAAATGGAATGCAAAGAGCATTGTAGGAGTGTACTATCCCTACTACTGAGGGTTTTGCACCAACTGTAGCTTAGCCTACTATATAAGCTAATAACTTTGAGTTAAAACTTGCTTTGATTTAAATAATATAGATGAATCAATTCAGAGGGAGTGTGTCAGAGGGTCTAAATCAACACCTTTAGAGTTTTCTGTAGTTGTGTGCTACCTTAGAAAATAATGGTGTTTCTAAAGATGTTATCCACTTGTAGTTTCTCCCATTTTCTTTAAGAGATAGAGCTAGAAGTTGGTTATTCTAATTACCACCAAATTCCATTACTAACTCGAAGTAGTTGGCCTAGAGATTCTTGCTTAGATTTTTTCCACCATCATTGATAATGAAAATGAGGAATGATATCTCCATGTTCCAATAGCATGATGGAGAATCATTATATGAAGCTTGGGAGTGTTTCAAAGAATTGCTTAGAAAGTGTCTACATCATAGATTCCTAATTTAGCTATAAGTTTAAGCCTTCTACCATGGTTTGTTAGGTTACTTAAAATCTATATTGAATGCAATAGTAGGAGGCAATTTGATGTGAAAGAATCCTAAAGAAGCATATTATGTAATTGAGGATATGGCAACGGGATCATTTGAATGGTAGTTTGATTACTAAGAGCCAAGCACAACATGTTAGTTACACAAGATAGATAGGTTTTAGTACATCATAACCTAACTAGCAACACTCATGGAAAAAGTTGATAAGATTTCATCAAGAGACCTTCAAGGAAAAGGAAGTCTTATGAGTGGTGTGAGGGTACTCATGAAACTTAAATGTGTAGACGGTTGTAACCACAAATCGCTATTACTAATGCATCAAGATCACCAAGGCATGAGTAGTATAATGGAACATAAGGATTTGTGTAGTCCCTTAGAAGTTCCTTTTTTAACGAAAAAACAAATTCCTGTATGAACCATAGAGTCTTAATTCTTATAGTGAGGTGAACTCAATGATGGTAAATGAATTCTTATAGGGGCATTAAGAATTTCATGAAAAGGAGAGTGGGGATATAAGTAAATGAATGGAAATTCAATAGGCATCTATGTTGGAAGTCCAAAAGCAGTTAGCATAGATTTTACAGTTGTTGGTAGAGAAGGTTCCAAGTTCCACTTTAGTAAGTAAAAAGGAAAAGGTTGAGCCACTTGATGCTATTAGCTTGAGAAGTGGGAAACAATTAAAGGAACTAAGGTAACCACAATCACAGCTTCTAGAAGATAAAAAGCTACATGTGAATGTTGATAAAGGAAAGGCTATTGCAAATGAAACAAAGAAGCTTGAGGTGAAGCCTTTTATACTACCTATTCCCCTTCTAGGTAAGCTAAAGTACTATCAACTTGATCATTAGTCCTCAAGGGCTTTTGGACTTGTTCAAGCAGTGGAGATAAACATCCCTCTCTTTGATGATTTGGAGCATATGCCTTCATATTCTAAATTTATGAAAGATGTTCTATTAAAGTGGAGAAAGGAAACTAATCAGGAGACTAATCTATTAATTGAGGAGTGTTTTGTTGTCCTCTCTAAAATGTTGCTACAGAAGCCAAAGGATCCTAATAGCTTTACTTTTCATTGTATCATTAGAAATTCTTATGTAGGAAAGGCTTTGTGCGACTTTGGAGTAAACATAAATTTAATGCCCTACTCAATTTTCAAAAGGTTGGGATTAAGTGAATGCAAATGCACTTTAGTTTATCTATAATTGGTAGATAAAAGTGTTATGTGCTTAAGAGAGATAGTTGAAGATGTATTAGAGAGAGTGGATAGATTTAACTTCTCAATAGATTTCATTTTATTAGATATGGAAGAAGATAAGGAGATCCCTTTAACTTTAGGGAGGCCATTTTTAGTAATAGGCAATGCATGCATCAATGCTAAGGAGGGAAACATTAACTTTAAGCACTGAATGGTCAGTTTACATTTGACATCCATGGAGGCATGAGATATCTTTCTTAAGGTGATACTTGTTACCATATGGATCTTATCGATTAGTTGATATTTGAAAGGTGGGAGGTGGAGCAACATTTTTGTAGTGACATAGTTTTTTGTGAAAGTGCTAATGAGATAGAAAAAGATGGTCAACAGTCAAGGTTGATGAGGAAAGAAAGGAATTAAGGAATGAGTAGAAAATTGAGCATGTAATGGGAATATGGTCTATGTGAAACGTTAGAAAAGTAGGTCATTTCTGTTGATAAAATGAATTAGGATAATTGTTTAAGATCTCGATAAAGTATAATATAGTACCTTAATTTTTTTTATAAAATAATTACGATTCCTATCTATACTTTAAATTATGCATCAAAGATTATTAGCTACATAAAGTTAGTTTTCCTTCTTTATGTAACAAGAGTTTTATTTAGTCAATTTAAAATTCTTTCAAATATCTATATAGAATTTTTCTTCTTTTAAGAGATGTAAACAATTAGCTTTTTTAAGGAGCTTTTCTACCTAACTTCCTAAGAAAGCTACCTGAAAGTTAACTTCTTAAAGAAAACTAATTCACTAACTTCTCAAGGAAGTCATCCTAATAAACTTGATGACAAAGTTTGTCAAAGAAAACCAAAACTTCTACCAGTTAGTACGAACTCCTTACACTTCCATTCAATCATAAATTGAGCTAGTAGATGATAGCAAGATCCTTATCATAATTAAAATATCTAATGGAAAAGGAAAACAATTATGAATACTTGATAGATTTGATTTAGAAATCAAAATCAAAGATCTCAAATTCTAGCCTAAATGTCATCTATAATTCTTAAGGATTTTTGTAGGTAACATTTTTAAAAATTTTATTGGATAAAGAAATACACTTAAGATTTAGCTCTAAATGAACCCAAGTGAGGTCCAGGAGCTAGTGAAGACTCGTTAATCTATAAGTTGACCAAAGTCAACTTAATCAACTAAAAGTCAACTTGAGTCAACTAATTCTACTTGACTCCCTCAAGAAGACTTGAGTTGACTTAAAGCATTATAGTTAAGACCTCGATTAACTCAAAGAAGGCATGGTAAATAAGATAAGAAAGATTCACATGATACCCTTTCCTAATAGAATTAATGAATTTAACTTAGTAAAAGTTCAGTTGAAAACCATTAATTGTACCAGTTTCCACTAAACTCCTTACCTGAGAGTTTAAACTTATTCTTGATTTTTCACCTAGTTACTTAAACTCAAATTTTGTCAAATTTCATCTATAGGATCAATACTCAGCCTTAAATATTCCTTGAGTATTGGATTTAAAAACCCGAGCTTAGTTGACTAAAGTTTAATCCTATTTAACTTAAGTCGACTTTGATAAGCAATAAAACTACTTAAGAAACTTGCATTGAATTGAGTCTAATCCTTCCTAAATCTATCCTATCTTATCTAATCATAAGGATTAATATCCTTAAACATAGATCAGCAAAAATAAACATAAATTAATAACAAACCCAAATACAAAACAAAATTGAAATCGAAAGTCCCTAAATTTCAACTTAGAAACACTTAATTGGTTAAGCTTGAAACTATCCCCTAATCCTAATCTATTTTAATTAATTTCTATAATTCATTGTTACATCTTAATTACTTAATAACTCACAAAATAAAAAGGAAAACACTTGAAAAATTACATAAAGCAAACCGGTTCTCTTCTCTAAGAAGGCATTAACTTCAACTCCAATTTTCTACGTGGAATCTTTGAAAAATGAACACCTTTATCTTATCTTATCTTGTGGAAAGTGACACTACCATCATACCCTATCTTGACTTACCATGGATAGATTTCCACAAGGTAATTAATGAAAAATTCTTAATGAAAAATTCCCCAAGAAGCTAACCAATTCACTCCTTCTCAAAGAAGCCATTAGGGAACAAGCTTCTCCATCAAGCTTTGAAATTTCAACCCATATCACATCTTATCTTCACCCTATCCTATCTCCATTAGATAATACCCTATCTTATCCAAGAATCCTCCTAATAAATTCAAGAAAATGACATTTACAAGGAAATGTAGTGGCTAGATTCACGAAGGACTAAACATGTGATTTTTCTAATTTTTTGCAAAGGTTTATTTATCCTAATTTATCTTATCCTATCCTTATTAAATCTTAACCAAAATTTACCCTATTATACCTTGATTAATTGGTAAAAGGAAGCAGAAAAATTCAGAAGGATGATCCCTCACAACTACTTGCAATTCCTCCTCATTTACATAGATACCTCATGTAGTTTCACCCAAGATGTCATCATCCAATTCACCCCTTCTTGTATTAAATTAATTTGATCTAAAATACTTTAAATTAACTTGATTAAAATGGGATAAGAACCTAGAAGTATCATGGAAAAAATTAAAGTTTTAGAGTTGGTTAAACAAAAGGAAAATTACATGTAAATTTCAACTCCAGAAAACAAAAAATTAGCTTAAGAAACTACATGGAACCTATTGAAATCTACCCTCCTCTTTTGACTATGGCAATAACATGTGATCTTATCTTTAACACATCATTACCCTTCCATATCCTACCTCATCCTAAGGCCATCATTCCTAATCTATTATATCCTTTTTTTTTTTTGGTATGGCAATTTTTTACCTAAATTTGCCATTAAAACCCTCTCTTTAGGCATGGAAAATTAGAACAAAAATTAATTACAAAAAAAACCTAATTACTATAAAAAGGAAAGTAGGGAAGCTAACCTACCTAAGTAAAACTCCCATCTCCTATGCCACTTTGAGACCCTTACTCTCTGACGTTTCCCCATCCAACTCTTTACTAAACACACCTAATATTCCTCTAAGAAGTAAAAAAATTTCATCCACAGCTAACTTCATTTGCATCTCCAAAATCATCAAAAATTTTAGGACCACAAACTCCATGCCTTTAGGTAAGAAACTTCAACTTCTTTGAAGTTTGTAAGGCTTTTAGTTAATTTCTAGAAGTTTGTTACAAACTTTAGCAAATCTTTATGTTATAGGATCCTTATCATAGGGAGTTCTAAGGATTATCTTTCTCAAGAGTAAAGGTAAGAAGCTTCCTACAAGATTGATGAAAATTCTAGTGAATTTCTTGAAGTAAATGTTAACTCTAGCTATTTCTTATATTATAGGGCCTTTATTATAGGTTTCCAAAGGATTTACAACTAAGAAAGGTAATCCGATTCACCTTAATCATGTTTATAATATAACACTTAGATAATATACTAATACTTCGTATTTCCAAAAGTTGCAAGATTTCACAAATCAATCTACTCTAAGATTCCTCATCCTTGAAAATGTAAGATCTTTCCACCGATCTCTTCCTCAATTATGTAGTAGAACATTCATCAAGGATATCTTAATGAATTCTATCATGGCATTAAGTTCTTTGATACGAACCTTTATTATTTACAAAAGTTTAAAGAAAGGATGTTAAGGCTTTAATTTTGAATCTTAAGGACTTATAATCATTTATGACTATTTTTAACCTATTGAACATTCATGGACATATTCTTAGACATGTTTATGGACATACTCATGGACATATTGATGTGCCTAAAACTATGATCGAATCAAGTGATTCCAATTCCTAGGCAATAATCAACGATAATTGAATCTAACAATCCAATTAACGAATGATAACGAACAATAATACAATAAAATCCCTAAACCCTTACTAGATATGACGCACCAGTAAAAGAGTAGTCCTAGTATGGATTTGTTGATATGACGCGCAACAATCCAATATCTTCACTCACCACAATCCTATGGATTGATAAGAGTAAATTGAAGAATAAACTTCACAATAGATTTTCTCAAATGTCAAAAGTCCCCAAATTCTTACAAAATAACCAATATATAGCAAAGGGAAAAAAATGTGAAAAGTCATAAAATTTCATCCGAAACACCTACATAAGCCATCGACTTTGGAATGAAAGGCACCGACCTTGCATGGTAAGCTACTAGCTTAGATGGTCGACTTAAATTCCAAAGTCGCTAGCTTTGGCAATCTACGTTGTTGACTTTGGAGGCTAAACCATTGGCCTTTATGGCCGACCTATCTTTACGTTGCTGGTCTTAAATAGCCGATCTAGGATTAAAGCCATCAACCTTTATGGTCGGCTTAAGGGTGTCCACCTTCGGTTCTTGTGCTTTAATTCCTGCATTAAGCAACTTTGTAAGAACCGTGATTTGATTCCCATCATCTCCTTAGACCTATAAAAGATTTGTCCTCAAATCGGATGGTTCCTTTGTTTTTATTGCGCACTTCTAAGAATCCCCTAGGCTAAAATCTTAGTCTGAAAGTGTCTGTCGTCCCCTAGTCCCTTCCTCTTTACTATCAAAGACTTTTTGTTGGTGGTTTTATTGATCCGCTCTTAGGCTTCATGTACCTCAATTGGTGACATAGGATTTAAAACAACTCGTTTATCATCCTTTTGAAACACATAGGTATTTTTAAACCCATCATGCAACACCTTCATATCAGATAACTAAGGTCTACCCAGTAATATATGTAATGCACACATAGGGAGAACACTGCAATCAATTACATCCTGGTACTTTTTCCCTATGTTGATTGGAACCTTAACCCTTTGAGTGACATGCAGACTGTCTCGCTCACTCAACTAATGTAATTTATAAGGCTTAGGATGAGGTGTAGTGACTAGTTGCAGTTTATTCACTAATGCAATAGCTATAACATTGGTGCAACTACCACCATCAACAAAAAGGGTACAAAGATTACCTTGGACCCTATAGGGATTGTGGAATAGGTTTTCCCTCTGCACGTCCTCAATATCTAGAGATGTAGTCATTACCCTGTGCAGTATATTAATAGCCAAATATTGATCATTGCCCTTATCCTCATGTACCTCAATGTCAAGATCCTCATAGTATTCTTATAGCATTGCTGATAAATCTATAGGCTCAAGTACGTCTTCCTTGTCACCCTCATTTTCCACCTCTATAGCAATCATCACCTTTTTGTTGGGACATTAAGTAGCTATGTGTCTAAAGCCCATGCATTTGAAGCATTAGGTTTGACGAATCTTTTCACTTGATGATCCCGGTACTGTTTGTCGGATATTAGCCCCAACAACTGCTTTGCCTTTTCCAGAACTATCCCTCTCCCTATCAGTAACAATTGCTGATTCCATAGTCCTATCAATTTCCCCTTTTCTAACTTGCTGATTATCTAATCTATATAATTGAGTAGTGGATCCATACGTATTACTTGATGCTCTATATAGATTGGGGCAACTCTGCCTCTCAATTTTTAAAGCTAACTGGATGGCCTCATTAAGACTATTATACCTTTGCAGCTTAACAATACATGCTATCTCATATTTCAACCCGGACAGAAATCACGCTATAGTCTATTCAGGAGGTTCAACTAACCCACATTGAATCTTAATGTCTCAAACTCCTAGACATACTCATCCACTGTTTTGCTTCCCTATCTCAATTTCTAGAGACACATGAATAACTCCTACCTGTAGCGTTGTAGTATAAACCTCTTCCTTAGCACCCTTTTCATTTCTTGCCAAGTATGAATCTTAGCATCACCATCTCTCCTCCTGTTGGCTACAAGGTTCTTCCACCACAAGGCAACATAACCTTTAAATTCAACTGCTTCTAGGCGAACTCTCGTATGATCATTAATCTCATAGAACTAGAAGAGTCCTTCTACCTTATCCTCCTAGTTAAGGTACACCTCTACAAGTCCCTTTCCAGCAAATGCAGGCATGTGCAATTTTACATACTCTATACCCCTAGGCGGTTTGAACTTATGGTTAGGGTAAAGTTTATCCCCAAATTGTCATCCCTCTCCTCACTATAAGCATGATATTGTCTTCCAACCTATCTACCTTTGTTTCCTCCCACTGCTCCTTCTCTACCCATAGCATTAAAGGCTAACCTAGGTGGGAGTGCTTGTAGATTTGCCATTGGCTATTGGGGTAAGGTCGTCAGATCGACCTGTGTTGCTAAATTAACAACAATGGTAATCAGGTCCTACAACTGCTCTTTTACTGTTCTTCTTCCACTTGCAGCATGATGATCCTATACTCTTCCTCCAACCTAGTTGTTAGCCTCATTTCTTATTCCTCCATTAACACTATCATTTGACATACTCAACAAAATTTCCACTCAACACAGGAATTTCACAATCACAACACACACTCTAAGAATCCCCAACCGGCACAATCCCAATTATGACCTTCGTTCAAGCCTTAACTTAAACTTAGCATAGAATTCACGAGTTATAAACACTGCAATAATCCTCCAATGACACTAATTCAATTACAAACTACAACAATCTCTAATCAACACAATTCCCAATTTCAATCTCTAATCACTCTTCAATTTAGTTCCAATAAAAAACAAATGTAGCAAACAATATAAACCCTAACTTCAATACATACAAAACAACAACAACCAGTCCGAATTCAATCACAAACTATAACAATCCCCAATTAGCACAATTCCCAATTTTAACCTCCGATCAATCTCTAATTCAAAATCCCAACGCAACAACAATCAACCAAGATATAAAACAATAATAATAACAACCCTGATTCTATAATCAATCCAATAATGAAATTCATAACCCACGACAATAGAATCACACAACCCACAACAACAAAAATGAAGAACCCTAATTTCAATTGGATATGAATTCCACGAACAAAACCAATTTAAATTGCACAGTAGCAACACAATCTAATTTGATAATCTGCGTACAATCTCAATTCAATAACAACCAAATCATAACATAATTCCACAATATCAAATCCCTAATCTCTCAAAAGAATTCCAATAGACATAATTCCCTAATCTCAATCTAAGCTTCGATACCAAAAGATGATGTGCCTAAAACTATGATAAGATCAAGTGATTCCAATTCCTAAGAAATAATCAACAATAATTGAATCTAACAATCCAATTAACGAACGATAATGAACAAGAATACAATAAAATTCCTAAACCCTTACTGGATATGATGCACTAGCAAGAGAGTAGTCTTAGTACGGATTTGTTAATATGATGCATAACAATCTAATACCGTCACTCACCACAATCCCATGGATTGAGAAGAGTAAATTGAAGAATAAACTTCACAATAGATTTTCTTAAATGTTAAAGGTCCTCAAATTCTTACAAAAAAACCAATATATAGCAAAGGAAAAAAAATGCGAAAAGTTACAAAATTTCTTTCGAATCACCTACATAAGTTGCTGGCCTTGCATGGTAAGTCGTTGGCCTAGATGGCTGGCTTAAATTCCAAAGCCATCGGCTTTGGAAATCTACACCACTGGCCTTAAAGGCCGGCCTTAGTGGCTAAGCCGTTGGCCTTTATGGCTGGCTTATCTCCACGCCGCTGATCTTAAATGGCGAATCTAGGATCAAAGCCATCGACCTTTATGGTCGGCTTAAGGGTGTCCACTTTCAGTTCTTATGCTTTGATTCCCGCATTGAGTAACTCTATAAGAACCATGATTTGATTTCCATCACATATACCTTGGATATATATTTGCCTTATCATGACATTGCATGAGAATAGGACTTATCGTAACAAGGACTTAAGCGTGGACCTTAACAATGGATTGATTCCTAAACAAAGGACTGTGAACTTGGACTTAAGACCTTGAACTTAAACTATTAAGAGTCTAAATAATAAGATACCCTAAAAGACTCTAATAAGATTTAGGTTTAGATGGGTATACTAAAATAGTAGTTATTCTTATGTGTATTTTCTTTTATATCTAATTATTTAGGTTTTTTAGAAGATCCTCAATCTCTAACCAAGGATTATTACAACCCTTAAGTTTAGCCCAAGTGAAAGAGTTTAGATGATCTACTATCTACCTACTATTTTCTAATTGCATGATGTTTTATTGATTGCTATTGATTGTTTGGAATGACTGATTGCCTTATATGCTCTCATCCATGTGGTCACCTTATTAACTAGTAAACTTAAATTCTTAGCCAAAATAACTAGATTACTCGTTGTATGTCTATGATTCAATAGGTACATAGAAAGGAATGAAGAGTGTTCAACCTTTGCTAGAAATTTTTGAAATATGTTGAGACTTTTTGAAATCTTTTAAGTCTTTTTAATGTGTCATAAAGGTTATATGAAAAGCCCTGCATCTGCTCTTAGAGGCTGCTATTTATAAAACCTTAGGGTTGCCGATAGTAATTTTATCAAAATTGATTTTGTTGGAGATAAAGCAGTTTTATTTAAAGTCTTATGAGGCATTATTAATAGATTGATTACAGGTAGATGCCTTGATGAGTGATCACTTAATTTGGCCATGGAGTCATTATTATTTGATTGATGGTGAATGGCTCGGTGTGGAGTTCACTAAGACTAACCCTTAAGGCATTTTTATTCTCGGCAATGGATAAGTGTTGAGTTTGTTTAGGGGATCGTGCTCTTAGAAAGCCTCCTAGTTAAGGCGAGGTGCTCCGTATAAGTAAGTATGGCGGTCAATTAAAGTATAGACAATGCAAATCTATACCTTTCATGGTTCCTGACTCCCATGAATGTGCTGCTTGCATTCATCATGCACACATTCATTTCTTATGCAGATAGATTTCATGTCGTGCTAATTAATGTTTAATAACTTGCTTGAATGGTAGTCGTGATGGGCAAACTCATTGAGCCATAGTTTGCTCATCCCCCAACAGTTTGTCTTGTAAGGCATTCTAAAGTGAGGAAATGGGCTAAGATCAAAGTGATGAGTGTTCTAGACTCAAGCTTAATGGGTAGATGGAGAATTAGAAGATAGTTAAAAGTTTAAGTTGAGCGAATAAGAATTTGTAAAGTTATTTATTTTTTGAATTTTTTCATTTTCCAATACTTTTTCAAACCATTGTTTTTAAATGTTAAGATTACTTGGTTATACTATTAGGTAAGGGATACCAATTCTTTGTGATTTTGGTAAATTGTAATATATTGATCTCTATAGTTATTTTTTATAATAATTAATTATATGTACAATCAGTTATGATCTAGAATGATTATCTAATTGGACTCTTACAACTTCTAATTAGCAAGGTGGTTTTCATATTACGGGTGCACATGCGATATGGTGACTCTTAGGAAATTCTACTAGGCCTCCTATAAGGTCGTTACAGTCTAGATCCCAATACTATGAAGAACTTAAAGTTGATGAAGGGAAGCTTATTTCATCAATCTAAAAAGCACTTGTTCTTGAGCTTAAGCAACTATCTTTGCATTTGAAATATATGTTTCCTAGAGAAAATGATACCCTGCTCATAATAGCTACTATAGAGCTTCTACCAGATAAAGAGGAAAAGTAGATGCAAATGTTGAATAGGCATAAAGAAGCTATTGGATGGATGATACATGAAATCCAAGGATTGCATCATTTAGTATGCCTAAATAAAATTCTTCTAGAGGAGTATAAGCTAATAGTTTAGCCTTAAAGATAACTTAATCCCACTTTGAAAGAGGTTGATACGATTCTAAGAGCTAAGATACGAGTGCCAAAGAAAACAAAGTCAATCCGAGCTCTAGGTGGCAGTGCGGGGTCCAAAAAAGAAGGACATAAGCTTCGGGAGGACCCAAGGTGAAGTTCGACCAGCCTTAAGTTGGCCTTGAATAAAAGCCGGCTGAGTTAGCTTCAAGGCCGTCGGCCTTGGAGCCGGCTTAAATGAAGGCCACCGGCCTTGGTGCCGGCGTAAATAAAGGCCGCCGGCCTTTGGGTGCTGGCCTATGTATTTAGGCCACCGGCCTTGAATGGTTTCGCACAATTTTTTTTAGGATGATATAAATAGGCGTCCTTAGGGTTTTTCGGGGGAGAATGTTATTTTGGTTGTAAAACAGAGACACTTTGAGCGGTGTGAATCTTCTTTGGAGATTTGTGAATATTGGGAATTGATTTTTCTCTTTATTCTTGTTGTTCTTATCAAATTCTTGGTTCTTTAGAATTTGTGGCGAGCATTGTTATTGAATTCTTGGAATTCTTTAACCATAGTGATTGATTTATAGAACGTGGTCTCTATCGTTCCATAATTTGATTACAAATCAGTTTAATTTTATCAATCTTGGCATCTATAGATTGATAATTTTATCCATATCTTTGATTTTATTCGTTAGTACCAAAATCTAGAAAGCCCTAAAAATTTGTGACATTTGATTGTTATTGACGATTTGGTTTGTGTGAAAAGGATTCGATTCCAATTCCGCATCAGAGGTAGTGAAGAAAAAACTTTTAAGACTCCTTGATGTAGGCATTATATTCCCAATGTTTGATAGTAAATGGGTGAGTCAAGTCTAAGTAGTGCTAAGGAAAGAAGGAATAACTATGATGAAGAATGAAAAGAATGAGCTTACACCTACTTGAACTATCACGGGTGAGAATGCGCATAAACTAAAAGAAATTAAATGATGCCACTTGGAAGGATCATTTTCCATTACCATTCATTAATAAGATGCTTGAAAGATTAGTTAGTCATGAGTATTATTGTTTCCTAGATAGATACTCTAGATGCAATTAGATACACATTGCACTAGAAGACTAAGAAAAGACTACCTTCACTTGTTAATATGCTACATTTGCTCTTCGACGTATGCCCTTTGGTTTGTGCAATGCCCTAACAACTTTTCAAAAATGTGTGATGGCAACATTCTTAGATAAGATAGATTAGTGCATTGAAGTTTTCATGGACGAATTTTCAACATTTAGGAATTCATTTGAGAAATGTTTAGAGAATTTGTCACTTGTATTGAAAAGATGTAAGGACACTCATTTGAGCATGAATGATGTGCCTTACTATTTAGATAGAGAACACATCAACAAGTGGCATGAACAACAAATTCCTAACAACAATTGGCATGATCACTAACTTCACAATTGATCCCTAAATTCACAAGATTAATACTAAATTGATGCAGGGAACAAGCAATTGTATAAATATCAAAGGAAAACAATGGAAATGAACTAGAATTCCACTCAAATTGAAATGATCCAAATCTGAAATGGAAGAACCCTAATTCATGTGGATAATGACAAGTCACCAACAAATTACATTTAGATATGACTCACTAAATACAATTTGTAAAACAACAAGAGGAAGATTAATATTAATCACAATCCACTCAAGTTAGTCTTGCTATAATTTCAGTTGGAAATTGATAAGAGATCTTTTGCATGTAAGGGAAAACCTCACGACAAAGAAATATTATGTTTCAAAAATGTTAAATGCTCCCTTAAAACCTTAGTTAGCAAGTATTTATACTTCCTCCAATTAGGGTAAAAATAACACAAAAATTACAAGGATGCCACTTAAGTAGCCAGTTCCAAAATCAACAAAATATAAGTATAAAATGGTCTTCAAGTGGCCAATTCTTTACTTCAATTGAACATATTATGGACCATTGGATGTGAGTCTAAGAATGTCCCCAATTTGATCCTTAGCGTGTTTTATTTTCCGTCCTGTAAAATCGATAAAAGTACCTACTAGAATGCACAACAATTACATAATGCAAAAGTAGATACTAATTTAACATCCTCACGGTTTAGTTGTTCATGGAGGACTCTCATAGCTAGATTTTGTAATCCCTCAACTTGTGCTCTGGTGATCGGTCATGTAGAAATTTGATTCCTATCAATGAATTAGGAAAAATGCCATTTCCTAGTAAAAGAGGGCATTGTGTTAGGGCACAAGATTTCAAACAAGGGGATTGAAGTGGACCTAGTAAAAGCTGAGGTCATTACTAACTTGCCTGCTCTAGTAAATGTGAAAGGAGTTAGAAGCTTTTTAGGGCATGTAGTGTTCTACAAAAGGTTCATTTAAGATTTCTCTAAAATCTCCATACCACCATGTACTTTATTGGAGAAGGATACACCATTTAACTTTGGTGGGGCTTATATGGAAGCTTTTGACAAATTGAAAGCCAAATTGACAATAGCTCAAGTGATTGTAGCTTATGAATGGAATTACCATTTAAGTTAATGTGTGATGCTAGCAACACAATAGTTGGATTTTTATTAGGGCAAAGGAGAGGATGACCTTTTGAAGTAGTATATTATGCTAGCATAATGCTTAACAATGCGCAAAAGAATTATGAGATCACTGAAAATGAGATGCTAGAAGTAGGGGTAGGTGCAGTTTAGTTCAGTATGGCTCACTCCTTTGAATTGAACCAAACCTAATATTACAATTTGTTTCCTTTTCTAATTTAAACCTAACCTTACAATTAATTTCATAATTTTTTTGAACCAATAAAAAATAGTTCAATCTAGTTTGAATTGTAGTTTGAACTAAGAGTCTCAAAATATTTGGGCAAAATACTAAATAAGGTGACATTTTTCATGTCATACACAGTCCATCAAGGCACTACACATTAAAAGTAACTATTGAGTCATGTTATGATTTATTTGGTACTTTTGAAGTTAGATAACATCTAAATTAATGCGAGAAATATATAGAAGAATCATTCATCACTTATTTCCAAAAGCTATAAAATGTAAGCAAAATATTTGGAATAAATGGCACATTTTTATTTAGAAGTAAAAATACAGACATATTGATAAAAGAAATTCATATTATTTGGAGAAAGTAATTATTATCAAATTTACATAAGTAGCATAATGAAATGGGCTAGTTTAGTTTTTATTTCTCACAATTTGGTCTAGTTTGAAATTATCTAATTTGGTTCACAATTTTTTGAACCTAAAAGAAATGGTTTAGATTAGTTCACGATTTTTTCAAGCATAAAACTACGGTTCAAACCTGTTATGTCTAGTTTGTAGTTCGATCATTTTTTTTCCTTGTCTTGGCTAGTAGTGATATTTGCTTGTGATATGTTTTGATCACATCTTATAAGATCTAAGGTAACAATTTACACAAATTGTTTAGGACTAAAGTACTTGTCCAAAATTGATGCAAAACCAACACTCTTAAGAGGGATTCTTTTAATGACCCTATAGGGGGCCTAGTATAATTTCTTGAAAGTTGTCATATCACATGTGCACCAATAATATGAAAACCACCTTGCAAGTCAGAGGTTGCAAGACTCTAATTTAATAATCATTTCTCACCATAATTGATAGTACATATAATTAGTTATTATGAAAATAATTATGGAAATCGATTATTACAGTTCTACAGAATCACAAAGAATCGGTATCCCCTACAAAATGGTAAAACCTGGTAATCTCAATATTTAAGAACACTGGTTTGAATTTTTATTTGAAAAATGATAAAGTCATAAAACAAATAGCTTTACAGATTCTTATTCAATCATCCTAGACTTTCAACTATCTTCTAATTTTTCAGCTATCTATTAGGCTCGGGTCTGGAACACTCATCACTTTAATCTTAGTCCATTTCCCAACTTTAGAATACCTTGCAAGATAAATTGTTTGGGGGTGAGCAAACTATGGCTCAATGAGTTCGCCTATCACTACTACTCTTTAAGCAAGTTATCAAGCATTAATCAACACATCATGAAATCTATTTACATATGAATGAATGCATGTGTGGTGAATGTAAGCAACACATTCATGGGAGTCAAGAACCATGAATGGTATAGATTTGCACCATCTATACTTCGATTGACCTCCATACTTAATCGCATGGAGCACTTCCCCTTACCCGAGAGGCTGTTTGAGGGTACGGTACCCTAAATAAACTCGATGCTTACCTATCATCAAGAACAAAAATGCCTTAAGGGCCAGTCTTGGTGAATTCCATGCTGGGCCATTCACCCTCAATCAAACAATAATGCATCTATGGCCAAATCAAGTGATCCCTTATCAGGGAATCAACCTACAATCAATCTATTAACAATGCCTTACAAGCTTTAAATAAGAGCTGTCGCAACCGCTTTACCTTAACAAAATCAATTTTGATAAAATTACCATTGACAACACCGAGGTTTTATAAAAAATAGCCTCTAAGAAAACATTTTGGATTTTTTATATAACCTTTATGAAATACTTTAAAAAGACTTGAAAGTTTTCAAAAAGCTTCAACATGTTTCAATTTTATTTTATTTTTAGCAAAGGTTGAACACTCTTCATTTCTTTTTGTATACTTGTTGAACCATAAACATGCGATGAGTAATCTAGTTATTTTGGCCAAGAATCTAAATTTACCGGTTAATAAGGTGACCACACGGATGAAAGCATGCAAGGCAATTAGTCATTCTAAATAATCAATAGCAATCAATAAAACATCACGCAAGTAGCAAGCAGATAGTAGATCATCTGAAATCTCTCACCTAGGCTTAACTTAAGGATTGTAATAATCCTTAGGTAGTGACTAGGGATCTTTTGAAAAACCTAAATAATTAAACATAAAAGAAAATACATAGAAGAATAACTACTACTAAAATATACTATTCTAGTATCTTAATCTAAACCCTAAGTCTTATTAGAGTCTTTTAGGATATCTTTTAATTATTTAGGTTCTTAAAAGTTTAGGTCCAAGGTAATATGAACCACACCCACGTGTGACGAAACCCAATACCAATACATTCGGAATTGCAACCCAAGATGCCAAATAATCAAAGTGGAACCGCGCCCATTGCCTATAAATGAGGCAAGAACCTTGGTATGTTCTGTTGACGCCACAATTGGGATGAAAGACCGATTGATAAGTCTGGTTGAATGCCACAGAAGAAATCCGATAAGTTCTTTAGAGAACCAAGAGAGGAATTCTCTCAAAATATGTTATTCAATGTTGTATATATGTTCTATCTTCTGTTTTCCAACCCTAATAGCTTATATTAGGGTTTACAACTCGTAATAACAAAAGCCCAAAACGACATAACATAATAATGTCACGGAAAAATAACAAACAGGCAATGAAAGCCGGTGGCGTAGGAGACGGCGTAGTAGCCGGCGTAGGATGTACGCCGGGTATATAGGCCGGCGGCGTAGTAAGCCGGCATAGTCCCTCTGTCGCGTGCGAATGGCAATGCTGGTTCAAGGCCGACAAAGTTTAAGCCAGCGTTGTCAAGGCCGGCAGCTTTGATCTCCTTGAATGACTTGTACAAATGCAAGGCCATTCTCATGGTTGCTCCACTCTTTTTCGGCTTCTTGGATCTCCTTTATCAGCCCGTTCAGTGCTTCCTTGAATCGTTTTGCTCGAGTTCTCGTGATCGGTCCAGGTGGCACTTCAAGAGGATCTACATTCCACCTTCTAGCTTGGCTCCCATCATGGCTCTCACCATTCCCCTCATCTTGAAAAGGATTTGTCCTCAAATCGTTGCCTACATCAAAAGGACTCAGATCAGTAACATTAAAAGTAGCACTTACTTGACACTCACCTCGCAAATCTAACTTGTAGGCATTATCATTGATGCACTCAAGAATTTGGAATGGCCCATCGCCTCTAGGAAGAAATTTAGATCGACGTTGCACAGGAAACCGCTCTTTGCGCATGTGAACCCAAACCCAGTCTCCAGGTTCAAAGACAGCTTATTGTCGACCCTTATTGGCTTGTTTCACATACTGCTCTGTTCTTCGCTCAATGTTTAGCTTGGCCTTCTCATGGATCTGTTTAACAAATTATGCTTTCTTCTTACCATCTAGATTAACATACTCAGAAATAGGCAAAGGTGATAAATCCAAAGGAGTTAGTGGATTAAAACCATACACAATTTCAAAAAGAGTAAACTTAGTAGCAGAATGCATTGTGTGATTATAGGCAAATTCAACATACGGCAAACAATCCTCCCAACTTTTAATGTTCTTTTTAATGACAGCCCTTAACAAAGTAGATAAAGTTCGATTTACTACCTTAGTTTGACCATCAGTCTATGGATGACAAGTAGTAGAAAACAATAGCTTAGTTCCTAACTTAACCCACAAGGTCTTCTAGAAGTAGCTCAAGAACTTAGCATCTCGATCTGATACAATTGTTCTAGGCATACCATGCAATCTCACAACTTCCTTAAAGAACAAATTAGCAATATTGCAAGCATCATCTGTTTTGTGGCAAGGAATGAAATGTGCCATCTTAGAAAGCCTATTCACGACTACAAAAATAGAGTCTCGACCATACTTAGACCTAGGTAATCCTAATACAAAATCCATGGAAATGTCTACCCACGACTCATGAGGAATGGGAAGTGGGGTATAAAGCCCATGAGGTTGGACTTTAGACTTTGTTTGCATACAAGTGACACACCGCTCACAAATCCTCTCAACATCTCGTTTCATGTGAGGCCAATAGAAGTGTTTCTACAACACCCCTAAGGTTTTAGCTACTCCAAAATGCCCCATTAAACCTCCTCCATGAGACTCCTTCACTAATAATTCTCTTAAAGAACAATTTGGAATGCAAAGTTTATTCTCCCTAAACAAGAATCCTTCGTGCTTATAGAATTTACCATGACCACTATTCTCACAGCGCACATACTCTTCACAAAAATCTCGATCAGCAGCATACAATTCTTTAATATGCGCAAAACCAAGCAATCTAGAACTAAGAGTAGAGATATGTGCATACCTTCTAGAAAGTGCATCAGCAACAACATTCTCTTTACCTTACTTATAGTGGATGACATAGAGAAATGTTTCGGTAAACTCCACCCAACGAGCATGCCTTTTGTTTAGCTTATGTTATCCCTTCAAGTAATTCAAAGATTCATGATCAATGTGGATCACGAACTCTTTTGGCAAAAGATAGTGTTGCCAAGTCTCCAGTGCTCAAACCAATGCACATAACTCCTTGTCATAAGTAGGGTAGTTCAAGGTTGCCCCACTTAGCTTCTCACTAAAGAATGCGATTGGTCTCCTTTCTTGCATGAGAACCGCTTCAATACCTATTCCTGAAGCATCACACTCAATTTCAAAGGTTTTAGAGAAATCAGGTAAAGCAAGTAATGGCGCATGAGTCAGCTTATTTTTAAGCGTTGAAAGGCCTTCTCTTGTTGCTCTCCCCATATGAACCCTACGTTCTTCTTGATTACTTCAATAAGTGGTGCTGCAATGGTGTTGAAATCCTTCATAAACCTCCTATAAAAGCTCGCTAGTCCATGGAAACTTCGTACATTACTTACATTAGTTGGACTAGGCCATTCTTGGATTGCACGAATCTTCTCTTCATCAACCTATATTCCTTGTGCACTAACAATAAAACCAAGAAACACAAGTTTGTCTGTGCAAAAAGTGCACTTTTTGAGGTTAGCATATAATTTCTCCTTTCGAAGCACTTCCAAAGCATTCCTCAAGTGAGATATATGGTCTTCCAAACTCTTGCTATAAATGAGCATATCATCAAAATAGACAACCACAAATTTGCCAATAAAAGTCCTCAAAACATGGTTCATAAGTCTCATAAAAGTACTAGGTGCATTAGTTAAACCGGAAGGCATTACTAACCACTCATATAATCCATATTTTGTCTTAAATGCGGTTTTCCATTCATCACCTTCTTTCATTCTAATTTGGTGATATCTGCTTTTCAAATCAATTTTGGAAAAGACACTAGACCTATGTAACTCATCTAACATGTCATCTAAGCGAGGAATGGGATGACGATACTTTACCGTGATGTTGTTGATGGCGCGGCAATCAACACACATTCTCCATGACCAATCCTTCTTAGGCACCAAAATCATAGGCACTGCACATGGGCTCATGCTTTCTCTCACGTACCCCTTCTCCATTAATTCATTGACCTGCCTTTGGAGTTCCTTTGTCTCCTCTGGATTGCTCCTATAAGCTGGTTTGTTTGGAATAAATGCTCCAGGTACAAGGTTAATCAGGTGCTCAATACCACGAATAGGTGGTAACCCCTTTGGAATCTCCTCAGGGAAGACATCTTCAAAGTCCTGCACAATAGACACAACCGCACTAGGCAAAGAGTTAAAAAATTCGTTAGTATTCAAACAAGTTTTCTTAAAAACCAGCAACAACATAGGTTGCTTCATCACTAACGCTCTCCTTACAACACTCGCTCTTGCCACAAAACTCTCCTTTTGCAAGGTTGCACTCTCCTTTTCACTCACCACCAAAGTTGATCCCCCCTCAAGTTGGCCCCTCACACTCTTTCCAGCCTTCCTCTCTTTTTCCTTTTGATATTGACTTTTGTGTTCCTTTTCTTTTTCTATGTCTTTTGCTCTCTCACTCTCTCTCTGTTTTTCACTCACCTTATATTTTGCAAAAGATTGTTATAGCTGCAATTGATCCTCATACACCTATTTAGGTGTTAAGGGTTTAAGATTATAGCTTTTACCATGGTGAACAAGTGTATACTTGTTAGAAAAGCCATCATGAACAACCTTCCTATCAAACTGCCATGGCCTCCCCAACAACACATGACACGCCTGCATCGGCACTACATCGCATAACACCTCGTCCTCATACCTACTGATGTGAAAAGCAATCAAGGCTTGCTTACTCACCTTAGTCTCACCACTATCATTCAACAACTACAATTTATATGGGCTAGGGTGTTTAGTTGTCTTAAGCCCCAACCTCTCAACAATGAAAGTACTCACCACATTAGTGCAACTCCCTCCATCAATGATCAAACTACAAATATGATCACCTAGATAACATCTAGTATGAAAGATATTCTCTCGTTGCACCTCCTCTTCTTCCTTCACCTACACATTTAAAGCTTGCTTCATTACTGCCACTAACTTCCCTACTGCAGGCTCCTCGTCGTCACTAGCATCCTCCAATGGAGGCATATCATCATCTTCACTATCCCCCTCAGTCTCATACTCACCATCATCACGCAGAATCATAACACGCCTATTCGGACATTGACTAGCAATATGGCCTCTGCCTTAGCATTTAAAACATTTAATGTCACGATTTCTAGGAGTAGAAGAGTCAAGTTTACCTTGATTACCAGGAGTAGAACCCGCTTGCTTCTGCTCTCCGTTTGGCTTGGTGGGTACAGACTTTTCTTCCTTCTTCCATTGGTTAGTCTTCCAAGTAGATGAACCAGTACCCTATTGAAACCGTGTAGTACTACTACCTTTCCTCCTGTGTTGGTTCTCAACCTTTATAGCCATGTGAACCATATCTTCCAATTCCACATAATGCTGCAATTTTACTACATTTTGTATCTCTCTATTTAACCCCACGAGAAATCTAGCCATGGTAGCCTCTCTATCCTCCTCAACATTTGCTCTAATCATAGTAACCTCCATCTCCTTGAAATACTCATCCACACTTCGGCTTCCCTGCTTGAGAGTTTGCAATTTGTTGTGCAACTCACGATAGTAATAAGTAGGAACAAACCGCTTCTTCATCACCCTCTTCATCTCTTCCCAAGACTCAATAGGTGGTTTGCCACTCCTTCTTCTATTCAACATCAGTTGATCCCACCACACTATGGCATAATATGAAAATTCAATGGCAGCAAGCTTCACTTTCTTTCTCCCACTATAATTGTGACAATCAAATACCATCTCTACCTTCTTGTCCCACTCTAAGTATGCCTCGAGATCATTCTTCCCTTGGAAAGGAGGAATCTTCATCTTTATATTACTCAATTGATTATCCTCTCTATTCCTATCTCCTCTATCTTCCCAATCCCTAGTTCCTCTATTCCTACCACCATAACCTCTATAACTCCCGATAGAAGGTTCATCAAACTCATCATCAAAATTTTCATCTCCACCCCTTTGTCCTCTCTTAGAACAACTCTCCCTCTTACGCCCTTGAAAAAAGTTTTTAGATTGCTCTAGTTTTTGCTCCACCGTCTCATGAATTTGCTCCATTCCCTCCTAAAACATTCTCTTCATCTCACTCCTCAATGCCTCAATCACTAACCTAGCATCAAACCTCCCCCTCTCACCTTCAGGAGAATGTTAACGTGACATAGTTCCTGCAATAAAGGTTAGTACTAACACAAATATATAGAATTAAGCCTCACAATTCACTCCGTTACGTGTTTCACTCAAAGGATGATATCCCACAATCACTCATGTATTCTCACAAGCAAGGATGATATCAACTCACCAATCCCTCTTCTCAATTCTCTTGGAACTAACCTAAACTACACCAATCCCTTTCGTAGAATTCAAGAACAACTCTAGGGGCTTGAATTTTCCTCTTTTTCTTTCCTTTTTGTTGCCTTTATTTCAGTTCTTTGTTCATTTTTTTTTTGTTGTGATTTTTTTTTTGTTTGTAACAAGCTTAATAGGATGCACTACACTACTCAAGAACAATTAACACTATGGACTTGAGTATGAAGCTATGACAACACGAAAACTTGATATGAACAATTGATATGAACGATTGGAGTTAGGGGTTTGATGTTACCTTTCTCAATCCAAACTGATGTTTAAAAAACCTAGGCTCTAATACCAAACTGATACGAACCACGCCTACGTGTGACGAAACCCAATACCAATACGTTCGGAATTGCAACCCAAGATGCCAAACAATCAAAGTGGAACCGCGACCCGTTGCCTATAGACGAGGTAAGAACCTTGGTATGTTCTGTTGATGCCACAATCGAGATGAAAGACCGATTGATAAGTCTGGTTGAATGCCACAGAAGAAATCTGATAAGTTCAAGAGAAGTTCTTTAGAGAACCAAGAGAGGAATTCTCTCAAAATATGTTATTCAATGTTGTATGTGTGTTCTATCTTCTGTTTTCCAACCCTAGCAGCTTATATTAGGGTTTACAACTCGTAATAACAAAAGCCCAAAACGACATAACATAATAAAGTCGCAGAAAAATAACAAACAGGTAATGAAAGCCGGCGGCATAGGATGTACGCCGGGTATATAGGCCGGCGGCGCAGTCCCTCTATCGCACGCGAATGGCAACGCCGGTTCAAGGCCTGCAGAGTTTAAGCCAGCCTTGTCAAGGTCGGCAGCTTTGATCTCCTTGAATGACTTGTACAAATGCAAGGTCATTCTCATGGTTGCTCCACTCATTTCCGACTTCTTGGATCTCCTTTATCAGTCCATTCAGTGCTTCCTTGAATCGTTTCGGTCGAGTTCTCGTGATCGGTCCAGGTGGCACTTCAAGAGGATCCACATTCCACCTTCTAGCTTAGCTCCCATCATGGCTCTCATCACAAGGCCTCAAGTTTAAGTTCATGGTCCTTCATTTAGAAATCAGTTCATTGTCAAGGTCTGCACTTAGGTCCTCATCACGGTATGTCCTATTCTCAAATGATGCCATGATAGGGTAAATATATGTCCATGAGTATGTCCATAAACATGTCCAAGAATATGTCTATGAATATATTTCCATAATATATCAAGAATATGTCCATGAATGTCTAAAAATACATTCATGGATGTTCAATAGGTCAAAAATAGTTATACATGATCATAACTCTTCAAGATTTGAAATTAAGTCTTTAACATTCTTTCTTTAAACTTTTGTATTTATTAAAGGTTCATTTTGAAGAACTTAATGCCTTAATAGAATTAATTAAGAGATCTTCGATAAATGTTGCACTATATAATTAAGGAAAAGAAGGTGGAAAGATCTTATGTTTTCAAGAATGATGATTCTTAACGTAGAATGATCTACGAGATCCTACAACTTTTGAAAATATAAAGTATTAATATATTGTCAAAAGGCTATATTACAAAGATGATTAAGGAAAATCGGATTACCTTTGGTTGGAAATCCTTTGGAAACCTATAATAAAGGTCCTATAATATAAGAAATAGCTAGAGTTAACATCTACTTCAAGAAATTCACTAGAAGTTTCACTAACCTTCTAGGAAGTTTCGTACCTTTGTTTTTGAGATAGATAATCCTTAGAATTTCCTATGATAAGGATCCTATAACATAAAGATTTTCTAGAATTAGTAACAAACTTCTAGAAATTAACTAGAAGCCTTACAAACCTCAAAGAAGTTGAAGTTTCTTAGCTAAAGGCATGGAGTTAGTAGTTCCAAAACTTTTTTCGGTTTTGGAAATATAAATGGAACTAATTATGAATGAAAATTTCTAACTTCTTAGAGGAATACTAAGTGTGTTTAGTGGAGATTTGGATGAGGGAAAATAAGAGAATAGGGTGCTCAAAGTGGCATAGGAAATGGAGGTTTTTACTTAAGTAGGTTAACCTCCTTATATCCCCTTTTATAATAGTTAAGTTTTGTTGCATTGTAATTAATTTTTGGTGTTGATTTTCTAGGCCTATGGGGACAAGATTGGGCAGGTTTTAGGGTGATAATTTTTCTAATAGCTTATAGGATAAGTTAGCGTATTAATGATATAGGATGAGATAAGGTAGATGATGTCATATGGATAAGATCACATGGTGTTGACATGGTCAAAAGAGGAGGGTAGCCTTTAGTAGCTTCTAGGTGGTTTCTTGGGCTAATTTATTTATTTATTTTTAGTTAACTTCCTTAGCTTAGTCCTGAAAAATTTTGGACTAATTTTGATTAGGTTAAGATTAGGTAAGTTGGCCTTAAACATGGGACGAAACAAAGTTAAGTAACAAGATGTTTTTAGAGATGAGATTTAGATGTAATTTTCCTCTTTTTTATAAGACTCTAAATTCTAATTTTTCCAAGAATATTTCCAGGTCCTTAACCTACTTTAATCATGGTAGTTTAGGTTATTTTAGATTAAATTAAATTAAGATAGGAAGGGGTGAATTGAATAGTGACAAGCTAGATGGATTTACATGGTAGTGCTTCACGTGAAGAAGGGGTTTCTAATATATTTTGGGAGCTCATCTCTTCGAATTTTTTCACGTTCTTTTACTGAGTAATTAAGATATATTTAAGGTATAATAGGGTAACATTTGGGCCAGATTTATTAAGTATAGGATAAGATAGAGTAAGGTAAGTAAACCTTGGAAAAAATTGGAAAAATCATATGTTTAGTGCATTTTATTTAGATCCAATTTCATATGCCTATTTTTAAATTATTTCTTATCCTTTTCATAGGTTAGACAAGATAAGATAGGATAGGATTGAGATAAGATCAGGTATAATAATTGTGATCTTGATAAGATAAGATAAGAGTTGAATTTTCAAAGCGTGAGCATGGAAGAGCAAGTGATGTTCTTCAAAGCCAATTACAATAGTAAAACAAAGATGGAAGAAACAAGACAACAATTCCACAATCAATTGGCGTGAAAGTGGGAGAAGATAAGAATCCTAATTGCTTACCAGATGTAACATACTAGTAGGAAGTAGGAAATGGACTTGAAATTATTGATATTATGCATAATAACAACAAGCTTACTCACTACAATTCTTGGTTAAATTGATAAGAGTGTTTTTGGGCATGAAAGAGAGGACTCTCCATGTGAATGCAACTGTAAAATATATCTAAAAAAGTGTCCTCAATCTTCCTCTTTTACAAGTATTATACCTATTTAAAATAAAGAAAAATTAACAAAATAAAATGTTACATAAGCCAGTCTTTCCTACATCAATTGGAACAAGTGCCAGCCAATTCTCTACACCAAGCATTAGTGTGTTTGTTCGCTATCATGTAATACCGACATATGTGTTTGATGAAATGTAAAACAATTATATAAAGTAATCAAAGACATTAAACGAATGTCTTCGGGCTCTAATCGTTCAAAAAGTATCCTCATTGCCAAGTTTTGTAGTCCTTTAGCTCTCGCTCTGGTTATAGGTCTTGTAGATGTTTGATTCCTATCATCTCCTCGGGCCTGTGAAAGATTCGCACTCAAATTTGATAGGTCCTCATGAACGTCATTTGGTAAATAAGGTGATAGGTCTATAACATTAAATGTGGTAGAGACGCCATATCCTCTTGGTAGTTCTATCATGTATGCATTGTTGTTGATGCGCTTGATAACTTTGACAGGTCCATCTGCTCAGGGTGAAAGCTTCCGTGACTTTTTGTGAGGAAACTTATCTTTGCTGAGATTAATCCAGACTAAATCACTTGGATTATAAATTCTGGTTTTCCTATTTTTGTTACCTTGAAGCTTCTACTGTTCCTGAGTTTTTTGAAAATGTTCAGTTGTCCTTTGGTGAAGTTTCTGAATCTCCTTAGCTCCTTTTACTCCACTCAAGCTTTCTTCCTTTGTTGCCGAATTAGTTATGAAATCTAATGGAAGAGTAAGATTATAACCATACATGACTTCAAATGGAGACTTACTAGTTGAACTATGAGTTGACCTATTGTAAGTGAACTCAACAATAGGGAGACACAAGTCCCAATTAGTAATATTCTTGCTAACTATTGCTCTTAGTAAGGTATAAGAGTACGATTGACAATCTCTATTTGGCCATCTATCTAAGGATGGCATGAGGTACTATACATGAGTTTAGTACTAAGTCTTCTCCATACTGTCTTCCAGAAAAAGCTAAGAAACTTAGTGTCTTTATCAAACACTATGTTGTGTGGAACACCATGTAACTTTACAATTTCCTACACAAAAAGGTTAGCTATAAAAAATACGTCATCCGTTTTGTGGCAAGGCACAAAATGTGACATTTTGCTAAAGCGATCAACAACAACCATAATGGAATCCTTTCTCCTCTATGTCCTGGGCAGACCTGAAATGAAATCCATGCTAATATCATTCTAGGGTTGGGTAAGTATAAGCAAAGGCATATATTCACCCTGAACTCCTTCTTTCCTTTTGCCCTCTTACAGACCCCACACCTTTCTAATACCTTATAGACATCCTTCATAATACCTCTCCAGGTAAAATGCTCTTTCAACATAGCCAGAGTCCTCTTTTCACCAAAATGACTAGATAATCCTCCAACACGAGCTTCCCTCACCAATAACTCTCTAACAGACCCATAAGGTATACAAAATTTTCCTAACTTATATAGAAAGCCATCAATCATATAATACCCATCAACTATCTTTCCTCTAGAACATCTCTCAACAATTACTTTCAAAAATTCATCATGCAAATATTGTTCCTTCATCAAGTCAAACCACAGCAGTTTCGATTGTAGAGAGGTCATAAGTACATAACTATGTGACAAGGCGTTAGCTATAACATTTGTGTTTCCTTTCTTGTACATAATCATATATGAAAAACTCTCTAGAAACTCCACCCATTTAACTTGGCGTTTTGACAAATTTTATTAACCTTTAATGGGAATCAAACTAATGCAACCACAGAATCCATTAACCGAGCCATTGAACAAATGGAACCGAAGACATTCACATAGTTCCTTCATTTATTTTATATAATTGTTTTGTATTTAACCAGATACATTTGTTGGTATTAAAGGAAGAATATCAAACATACTAGCACTTGGTTGTGGATGATTGATGGTCTATGTTGAACCAAAATGGACTTAGAGGACCAACCATGTGCTGCATAATTTGACCAAAATGGAGCCTAGAAGACTGACCATGTGTCACCATTTGCACTATGTTATTTTTTCCTAATTAGTACTAATATAAATACTTGTAAAGAGACAACAAAAAGAAACTTTTTGGAGATATATTTTGCTGCCTTCTTTGCTATAAAAAGGGTCTCTCTCTTTCATAAAAACACTCTTATCAATTCAAATTTAGGGATTGTGGTGAGTGGGGCTTGGATTGTTGTGAGTAATATCAACAATTGCAAGTTGTTCCTAATTCTACTAGTGCATCATATCTGGTAAGAATTTGGAATGTTATTATGTTCTTGTACATGCAATTAGGGTTCACATTCAATTAGGCAACATGCCTATTTCATGGACTTGTGTTTAATTGTTTCTTCAATTAGCATTGTGTAATTGAAATTGGACTTGAAGCATATCATAATTTGGTATTAGAGCACGATTTTGAGGAAGGGAAATCGTGATTTTAATTTGGGATTTAGGGTTCTTGCCATGACATTGAGATATTGTTGTGGTGAGAAGTAGAATTGAAGACATTATGTTGATTTGTGTCGTGATTACATTGCTTTTTGCAGATTGAAGTTGTGGAAATCAAATTTTCATTTTTTTCTTGTCGTGAGATCTTTGCTTAGAAGATAGGGAGATCATTTTAAGTTGATTCCATAATTGTACTTGTGTAGTAATAGTGCATTAAATTGCTTTGATTGTAATATTAACTTGAGCATTGAGGAAATTATGCTGTGTAGAGTGAAGTGTATATGTGTACCATGGGTGTGAGTGTGTTGTGCCGTGAAGGTGTTATATTGTGAGTATGTGGAGTGATGAGTGTATTTTGGGTTAGAAGAAATTAGTGTTGTGGAGGTGTGATTATATAAAAAAAAAAATTATGTTGTGGAGTGTGTTGTTGTTGGTGTGAAGTGTGTGCTGTCATTGTGGTGTGAGTGTTGTAGAGTGTGTTGTTGTTGGCATGAAGTGTGTGTTGTTGTGAAAGTGTGACCGTGAGTAAAAAAAAAAAAATTGTCAAAGGTTTAAATCAGAAACCATGTCAAATGATAGTGTAAATGGTGGGATTAGGAATGAGGCCAACGGTCAAGTTGGAGGAGGTTAGGGATGTCGTGTTGCAGGTGGAAGAACTTTAGAAGAAAAATCGCAGGATCTTACCACTATTGTTGCTACATTAGCAATTGATACGCTCAGAACGTATATATAAAATGGGAGCGTAAATTGCAGCAAGTGCATTGGTCGTATCAAGTAATAGAGTGGTGAAAAGTAAGGTTGTTGATCCCTCGAGGAACCAATAGAGTACTAGACCTATGGCGATTCTTATCAATATCTAGGTGATTAAAAAGGGGTTTTGAAATGTCTAAGCTAAAAATTTAACTTAAAGCAAACAAGGAGAATTTTATGAAGAATCTGTCAATTATGAACGAGGGAAATTAGAATTCACCCTAGATTCATTAATCAAACTACTACCATGTTATATCAACTAGTGGTTATAAGGTTATTCAAGTGAGTTTAGAAAATCCTTTTTAGGGATGTTAACCTTAAATCAATTAGTCGGCTTTCGTGTCTCCAATTAACCAAGGAATCAAAATTATGTTCATACACCTCCCGATGCTACAAACAACTAATGCCCTAAATCAATTAACCTTAATCCCTTAGTGATTAATTAACAAGAAACATTGCATTGCGCCCTCCATAAACTCTAATTAAACCAATTATCACAACTCCCGTATTAATAATCAATCTAATTAAGAATTCCTAACAAATCCTAATCAACTCTCGTATCAAAAGGATTTCTAACAATTATAATCAAAGACCAATTATAATTGAAATAAAAGGAATTGCAATCATGAATAATCCTAATAATTCCTAATCATATAACATGGCTACAATTATCCTTTTAACATTCTAGGGTTTCATCTAATTTCCCAAGGAAAAGATTTAGCAATTCATGGAGATAAATACATGATTATGATTTAAGGAGATTCGTGCAAAAGAAATCATATTCAATAGTTGGATCAAATACTTAAATTGCATATAAGAAATAAAGTTCAGAAATCACCGATTCAACAATACAAATAAGACCTTAATTGCAAGGAACTCCACAAATTCTTCATAAAGGATGATAATCTCCACCAAGATCACAAAGTTTTCTCCAAGATTTGATCTGCACAATTCTCTCTTAAAACTAGGTTAAAACTACTTTAAGAACAAGAAAAATTGACAAAAGTTCCTCCACAAATCAACCTAGGACCTATATATATGCAAGGGGAGGCGAGAAGATGCAATTAAAACAAGACCGGCCCAAGGCCGGCAGCCTTCATTTAAGCCGGCCATAAAGGCCGGCGGCGTTGCATGGAAGGCTGGCCATAAAAGCCAGCGGCTTTGCTTTTTTCCTTTGCCATCCTTCAATCTTTTCATGCTTCAATTTGCATGCAATCTCTCCAAATTGATTAAGCTTTGAACTCAAAGTCCTCCAACATTTGAAATGTAAAAATAAACATGATTAAGTACCATTTCCTTGTGATTTCTCTAAAATCAATAATGAATACTTGCAAATTGCTTAATGAATTATGAGTAAAATATGCCTTTATCAACTCCCCCACACTTAAACTTTTGCTTGTCCTCAAGCAAAATAAAACCAGAAAGAAATCCATCCTAGAAAGTACAATTTTTTTTTTTTTTTTTCATACAAACTTGAACATCTGTCATCTCTACTTCTGACCACTACTTTGTGATGCCCACCACTCAAACCAAACTGGGAATATGTGATTAGAGTACTATACTCAAAATTAACCAACTAATCTGGAGAAAAAAAAATTTAATCCAAGCGTTTAACCTAAGAATTCTTATTCCAAAAGTAGATATTTAGTCCTAAAGGAAAAACACCCATTTAAACTTCACTGGCAATTAGCAAGCATATGATCCTTCACATCACTTCTTTAAACAGGAAAAACATAAAATGAAAGCATATGGTATCAATTCCTTTCCTAGATTTTCTCCCTTTTTATTATAAGTCTTGTAACTTATTGATGAGCATTCACTAAAACTCTACTTTTTTTTTTCTTTACTATAAAATAAGTTTGTGTATTGAACTTTTGCTTCTCCGCTCTTATCGCTATAGTGAGATCATTGATTCGGCACATCCCGGGCTCATCACCCAAGTGACCAGGTTTTAAAGGGACCCCATCGAACTCTCCCTCACTCTAGCATTCAAGTTTGGATACTCTTGACTCAATTACCTGAGTCATTGGAGTAATGCAAATTATTTCATTTGAATGCTATACAGAATTAAGACTTTTTTATAAGGGATCACTAAGTGAGGAGTTTCCCTTACCTCTTTCATTAGATGTTAAAAAGCTTTCAAAGCAACTTTCAAGAAGATATACTAGCTAGTGAAGATACCTGAAGTAGACCTGTTATCTTTCATAAGAGGACTCAATAGACTCTTAAACTTCAAATTATAAGGCTAAAAACTAGGTAAATTTGATTTCTAAAGATTTTATTCATTAATTTTAACTAAGTACAAGAATCACAACAGTGCTGAGTAGGGCATAATAATGAGTTATTATTTTTAATAAATCATAAACAGATGCAAAAGGCTATTGGTTTTTTTATATATATATATATAATCTCTAGATTTCCATCAAAATTTTTGAAAAAAATTGGCCTAAAAATTGTCAGATAACTCAGGGACAAATACAGTTCAAGATAATGGAAGAGTATGATCATCAAAGCACAAAACATGCAATACTCATCTCAACTTTAATACCTACATTCCCTTCCCCACACTTAAGAATAGATAGTGTCCACACTGTCTCACATCAATGCAAATAAAAAAAATAGGAAGGAAATAAGAAAAAAGGAACCGGTACTCCCCTGGTATAACATGTAGAAGCCATATTTAAATCCCATCAAAGCTGAACTTGGAGAGATTGGTCCTTCTGAACATTCACCTTGCATTTTCCTAAAAACAATTAAAAGAAAACTAACGAAACACAATAAAGTAAACATAAATATGGGTTGCCTCCCATAGAGCGCTTGTTTTATAGTCATCAGCTTGACTATCAGGGTTTGTCATCTCAGCTTAAATCAAGGATTTTAAACAACTCCTCCAACACCATCGTCTTCAGATTAGGATTCCAAGCTTCCTTCCATGGTATGGTGCCCTTCTTTTCAGCTTCCACCAATGTTTTGTAGGTGGATATCAACAAACTTACATGCTAGATGTCTGCCCTTGGCCACCCCAGATTTCCCTATGTTCATCCAACTGGCCTTGAATCTGCTGCTGTAATTCTCTTGTCATAGGTGCTGGATTAATGTGAGGCCATGGATTTCCTGAATTCAGACACTCATAATCAAACAATTAATTAGAAAAGACATTGGGTTCAAGTGTCTGCATAGGCATTAGTGTCAGCACTGGTGGCTTCTCATAGTGGTCTGTCTTCTCAAAAGCAACAACATTTTCAGTCTGGGGTACTTGCTCACAGCCTTTGTTTTCTTGCTCATCCTCATCCCCCTAATCATCTATCTCATTCAAGACAGCTTCAAGAGTGGTTTGCCCTACATCTTCCTCTACATCATTGTTAGTAATTTCACCCTCAGCAGATATGTTAGAATACATTGCTTTCTTATTAGACAAAAACACAGGATCATACATATCAAATGTTACTTGGTCATTTAGTGCTCTAAGGGTGAGCTTACCTTGTCCTACATCAATTAGAGCTTGACCTGTGGCTAGGAATGGTCTACCTAGAATGTGTGGAATGTCCTCATCTTCTTCTACATCTAGTATGACAAAGTCCACTGGAAATATGAATTTATCGACCTTGACTAAGACATCCTCTACTGTACCCTTGGAAAACCTTAAGCTCTTATCAGCTAGCTGCACAGTGATTGGTCTCCTCTTGCACTTTTGTGGCTCTATTCCAAGCTTCCTAAAAACTGAAAGTGGCATTAAATTAATACTTGCACCAGAATCAATCAAATCATTCTCAAAATCAATATTACCAATGGTGCAAGGGATACTAAAATTTCCCTGATCTTTCAGCTTTCTAGGTAGTTAGCAGATTTCTTCTCTATGACAGTTGAACTCTCACCAAGAAGCATTACTTTCTCAATACTCTCCATGGATCTTTTGTTAGAGAGCAGCTCTTTCATGAATTTGGCATAGGATGGAATTTGCTTCAAGGCCTCTAAGAGAGGTATATTGATTTGAAGCCCCTTAAATATGTCACAAAACCTGGCAAACTGGGCTTCCAACTCCCTCTGCTTGAGTCTTCCTAGGAAGGGGATAGGTGGAACATAAGGCTGCAACACTGGTGCTTTGATGTGAGTTCCTCCTCCTTCTGCTTACCTTTCTCTGGATCTTTCTCTTGAATTTTTACCTGCCTTTCAGCTTTCTTCACCTCCTTACCACTCCTTAGCATGATGGCATTGACATGATGGGTGTTCTCCTCAGTTTTGCTAAGCAAAGACCCTGAGGGTCTAGTACTTAGCTGCTGTGCAATTTGACCGAGCTGACCCTCCAAGTTTCTGATAGAAGCTTGTTGGTTTTGCAGGAGGGTGTTAGTCTTTTGCATGTAGCTCTTCATGAGCTCTTCCATCTGAGTGGGTTGCTGTTGAGAATAGGCATTCTGAGTAGAGGCTTGTTTGGGAAATCCAGGGGGCGAGTTAAGTGCTTGATTCTCATTCCTCCATGAGAAGTTTGGATGATTGCGCCACCCAAGATTGTATGTATTCGAATATGGTCCTTGAGTACCTCTCTGGAGGTTGCCTACAAAGTTTACCTGCTCTCCACTAGATGGAGCTGACAACTTTCCAGCCATGCACTCACTAGCTGAGTGAGGTCCTGAGCAAATTCCACAACTAGAAGATGGATTAGCATTTGATGGGTGTCGAATCCAACAAAAATAAAACCTACTCCTAGACAATTATATGATTTGCATATAGTGGTGAGTAGGGTCGAATCCACAGAGATTGGTTAAATTTATTTCTATCCAAGGAGAATAAAAAGGAAAAGGAAAATGGGGGGTTTGGTTTGTGAATCGAATAAAGTTAAAACAAGATAAGAAAGTTGTATATTGATAAAAAGCCTAGCCAAAGGAATCAAGATAGTTTAATTCAAGGAATTGATCATCGATGCAAATGTTCTCTATTCTTGTTCCTAGATAAATTGGTTATGGTTATTAACAAGCTCCAACAACCTATCTCTCCTTACTTCCTCGATAACCTCAGACAAGCGCTTTGAATTATTTCTCTTATTGATTAAACAACCCTAGACAAGCGCTTATGATTTAATCTATCAATAGCATTAAGATCTAGAGAGACCACCAATTCATGCCAGTAGATTATAAGATAACCTATTTAAACATGATCACACACCTCCATAACATGAATTCGATCATCTCTTTTATAACCAAACATGTTATTGCATCACTAAGACTAGAACAATCAAACAATTACGGATTTGACGTGTTAGTTGACAATATATTAATTTGCTAATTGAGTAGAAGAGCTCTATTCATACCAATCAACAAAGATAATAATGACAAAACGATCAGAAGATATATGAATACCCGAAAGCAAAGAATAGAATAAATACAAGTCAATTAGACCTCACAATTCGTGGAAAATTAAACATCTATGACCCTTTGGCTAGAAAAGTAGCTTAGCTACACATGTTCATCAATAAAACGAAAAATAAAAATAAAAACATAATGAACCCGGTTGCCTGCTCTGCCTCCTCGTTTCCTTCTTGCCTCCAAGGTGATTCTAGATTCAAAAGTTTAAAAGTTATCCTAACCCTCTAGGGTTGGTTCTATTTATATTGTTAGGGGGATAGCATGTGATCTTTTGCTAGCAAGATACGAAAATATCTTTCCTTTTCCAAGTAGATTTCGAGAAGTAAAGATTCGTCTGCCTGGCACGCCCCAGCACACGGCCGTGGGTCAAGCCGTGCCATCCTCTGTGCATATTCTTGAAGTCTTCATCCGCGCCCAGTATGTACCACGGTTACACATACGGCCAGATTTCAAGCCGTGCCTTCATCTGTGCATAATCTACAAGTCTTCATCCGTGTCTAGTGTGTACCATGGTTACACCCACGGCTAGATTTCAAGCCGTGCCTTCATCTGGTTGATGTTCCACACTTTCTTCTCCTTGGCACGTCTAGCTTCCACCACGGCTCCAAGCACGGTTTCTCCCACGGCTTCCACCATGGCCGTGCCCTAAGCCGTGTCTCTCTCTATTCAAAGTCCTCACTTCCGCCTTCTTATCCAGTGTGTAACACAGTTTGCGCCATGGCCGTGCCTCAAACCGTGCTTCCGATACACGGCCGTGTACTTCAACCGTGTATCTTCCTATTGATTCAAAACCAAGTATACGGCCGTGTACTTCAATTACACGCCCATGTACTTCCCTCCGGCGGTGTAAATCCTTGTCTTTGAACCAAGTTGTAGATGACTTCTCTGATTTACTTGAATTAGTATCCTTGACTCCATTTAACCTGATTTATCACCATAATAGAATTAAGTACCATTTCCTTATGATTTCTATAAAATCAATAATAATTTAACATAATTTATACTATAAAGATTGAGTATAAAATGGCTCTATCAGCATTAAAAGAATTTGAATAGGCAAGTCTACTTACCTGAGTGGTGAGGGTAGCTATTTGAGTAGTCAACTGAGCCATACTGACATTGTCATTCACTGAAGCCACTCGTGTACCACTTCTCTCATTTTTCAATTGTGTGCACTAGAGGCCATCTCTTCTATCAATGCACTGACCTCTAAGTAAGTTTTTCCCATTAGTGCACCCCAGCTGCAGCATCTACAAGAGACCTCAATGTCTCATCCAGACTCAAGTAAAAGATCTCAATAAGGAGATTGTCTGGTAAACCATGATGTGGGCATTTTCTAGTTGCTTCCTTGAATCTCTCCCATGCCTCATAAAGTGATTCACCACTAAACTTTGTAAAGTTAGTGATGTCACTTCTTAGTTTAGCGGTCCTAGCTGGTGGGAAGAATCTCCTCAAGAACTTGATTGATAGGTCTTCCCAGGTAGTGACAGATCCTTGGGGCAATGAATAAAACTAAGCTCTAGCTTTATCCCTCAATGAGAAAGGGAAAAGTTGTAGTCTTATGGCATCATCAATGACACCATTCTGCTTGACAGTGTTGGTGTATTGAAGGAACCCAGCAAGATGATCATCAGGGCTCTCATTTGAATACCCTCCAAACTGACTCGATTGCACCATCTGAATGAGTGTCGGTTTAAGCTCAAAATTGTTGGCTTGTATAGCTGGTCTAACAATGGGTGGTTCATGAATCCTAGGAACAGAGAAATCTCTAAGTGCTCACTGAACACCCTGAATCTGGCGATTATCCTCATTCGCCATCTCTTCTACTTGTTCTCTCTACTTGTTGTTTCTTCTAATCTGGCGTAGAGTACGCTCAATCTCAATATCGAATGGTAGGAGATCAGCACTCCTACTCCTGCGCATGTAACACTTGCAAAGAGACCAAAAACCAAGAAAAACATAAAATTGCACCTAGACTACCAATAGAACTACGAAATCTAATATCTATTAGTTCCCTGGTAACGGCGCCAAAAACTTGATACGCTCAGAACGTATATAAAAAATGGGAGCGTAAATTGCAGCAAGTGCACTGGTCGTATCAAGTAATAGAGTGGTGAAAAGTAAGGTTGTCAATCCCTCGAGGAACCAATAGAGTACTAGACCTATGGCGATTCTTATCAATATCTAGGTGATTAAAAAGGGGTTTTGAAATGTCTAAGCTAAAAATTTAACTTAAAGCAAACAAGGAGAATTTTATGAAGAATCTGTCAATTATGAACGAGGGAAATTAGAATTTACCCTAGATTCATTAATCAAACTGCTACCATGTTATATCAACTAGTGGTTATAAGGTTATTCAAGTGAGTTTAGAAAATCCTTTTTAGGGATGTTAACCTTAAATCAATTAGTCGGCTTCCATGTCTCCAATTAACCAAGGAATCAAAATTATGTTCATACACCTCCCGATGCTACAAACAACTAATGCCCTAAATCAATTAACCCTAATCCCTTAGTGATTAATTAACAAGAAACATTGCATTGCGCCCTCTATAAACTCTAATTAAACCAATTATTGCAACTCCCGTATTAATAATCAATCTAATTAAGAATTCCTAACAAATCCTAATCAACTCCCGTATCAAAAGGATTTCTAACAATTATAATCAAAGACCAATTATAATTGAAATAAAAGGAATTGCAATCATGAATAATCCTAATAATTCCTAATCATATAACATGGCTACAATTATCCTTTTAACATTCTAGGGTTTCATCCAATTTCCCAAGGAAAAGATTTAGCAATTCATGGAGATAAATACATGATTATGATTCAAGGAGATTCGTGCAAAAGAAATCATATTCAATAGTTGGATCAAATACTTAAATTGCATATAAGAAATAAAGTTCAGAAATCACCGATTCAACAATACAAATAAGACCTTAATTGCAAGGAACTCCATAAATTCTTCACAAAGGATGATAATCTCCACCAAGATCACAAAGTTTTCTCCAAGATTTGATCTGCACCATTCTCCCTTAAAACTAGGTTAAAACTACTTTAAGAACAAGAAAAATTGACAAAAGTTCCTCCACAAATCGACTTAGGACCTATATATATGGAAGGGGAGGCGAGAAGATGCAATTAAAACAAGACCGGCCCTAGGCCGGCAGCCTTCATTTAAGCCGGCCATAAAGGCCGACGGCATTGTATGGAAGGCCGGCCATAAAGGCCGGCGGCTTTGCTTTTTTCCTTTGCTATCCTTCAATCTTTTCATGCTTCAATTTGTATGCGATCTCTCCAAATTGATTAAGCTTTGAACTCAATGTCCTCCAACATCTAAAATGTAAAAATAAACATGATTAAGTACCATTTCCTTGTGATTTCTCTAAAATCAATAATGAATACTTGCAAATTGCTTAATGAATTATGAGTAAAATATGCCTTTATCAGCAACACAGGTTGATCAAATGACATTGCCACAACCACCAATGGCTAATCCATAGGTACCCTCGCCTCAAGTAGCCCCTTATAATGCATGTAGGGAAAGGGCAGTTGGAGGAAATAGGGGTAAGAGAATGGAAGGAGATTATCATGCTTTTCAGGTGGAAAAGGATGATAACTTTGAGAATGAACCTTATCCTAACTATGAGTTTAGGCCGCCTCGGGGTTTGGAATATGTAAAGTTGTAGATGCCTTCATTTGTTGGAAGGAGTTCTGTAGAGGATTATTTAGATTGGGAAGATAAGGTAGAGGGCCTATTTAAGTATTATGAGATTAGTGATGACACTCGAGTTCATCTTGTAGCTATAGAGTTTATAGGCTATGCCACCTTATGGTGGAAGAATCTTATAGCTAGTAAGCGAAGAGATAGTGAGGCTGAGACACATACTTGGTAAGAAATGAAACGGGTTGTGAAGAGGAGGTTTATACCAGAGCACTATAGGCAGGAGTTGTTCATGCATCTCCAGACATTGAGGTAGGGAGGCAAAACTATTGATGAATATGTATAGGAGTTTGAGACATTGATGATTAGATATGGGTCAGTTGAACCTCCTGAACAGACCTTCGCACAATTTGTGTCAGGGTTAAAATATGAAATTGCATGTATTATGGAGCTCTAGAGGTATGACACCCTTAATGAGGCCATCTAGCTAGCTTTGAAAGTAGAGAGATAGAGACGATCTAATCCATTTCGAGTAGCAAGCAACAGGTATGGAATTTCTATAAAACTGTACGATTCTAAAGGCAAACAAGTTAATAGAGGGGGATACAGTAGAAATGTGGAAAAGAATTTAGTAGTGCTAGATAGTTGAGGGGAGAAAGAGTTACCGAGGAAAGGAAAAATAGTTGCAGGGAATGATAACAAATAGGCTATATTTGGGACATCAGGAGGACACAACCGTCAAGTTAAATGTTTTAAATGTCTGGGTTTTAGACATATGGCTGCTCAATGTCCAAATAGAAGGGTTATGGCTATTATGGAGGTAGAGAGTGAGGAAGACAAAGAAGATATACACGAAGCAACAAATCTGTCAACTACATTAGATGAGTATTGTGGTGATGCAGATGCTGAAGTACATAAGGATAGGGGGATGATCAGTATTTATCCATTAATGTGCTGCATAGAGCAATGACTACTTTTCCTACAAATGAGAATGAGCAGAGGGAAAATTTGTTCCACATATCTTGTTGGGTTCAAGGTAATCTTTGTGCTCTTTTTATTGATGGTGGTAGTTGCATAAATGTAGTAGCTACTGCAATAGTAAATAGATTACAACTAGTCACTAGTCTATATCCTAATCTTTATAAATTGCATTGGTTGAGTGTACAAGACAGTCTATATATCACTTAAAGGGCTAAGGTTCCAATCAGCATAGGGGAAAAATACCAGGATGAAATTGTTTGTGATGTTCTTCCTATGTGTGCATCACACATACTACTTGGTAGACCTTGGTTATTTGACAGGAAAGTGCTGCATGATGGGTTTAGAAACACCTATGTATTTCAGAAGGATGGTGAACGGGTTGTCTTGACTCTTATGTCACCAACTAAGGTACACGAGTTCTAAGGATAGATTAACAAAACTACTGGGCAATTAAGACTTTAGGGCAACAAGCACATGCAAACTAAGGTTTTCAATCTAGGAAAAGACCCATTAGACTTGAGGGCAAATCTTCCACAGGCCCGAGGAGATGAAGGGAATCAAACCAATGCAACTACAGAATCCATTAACTGAGTGATTGAATAAATGGAATCGAAGACATTCACATAGTGTCTTCATTTATTTTATATAATTGTTTTGTATTTAATCAGGTACATTTGTTGGTATTACAAGAAGAAGTTCAAACACACTAGCACATGGTTGTAGATGATTAATGGTCTATGTTGAACTAAAATGGACATAGAGGACCGGCCATGTGCTACATAATTTAATCGAAATGGAGCCTAGAAGACCGACCATGTGTCACCATTTGCGCTATGTTTTTTTTTCCTAATTAGTACTAGTATAAATACTTATAAAGAGACAACAAAAAGACACTTTTTGGAGATATATTTTGCTGCCTTCTTTGCCGTGAAAAGGGTCTCTCTCTTTCACAAAAACACTCTTATCAATTTAAATTTACGGATTGTGGCAAGTGGGGCTTGGATTGTTGTGAGTAATATCAATAATTGCAAGTTGTTCCTAATTGTACTGGTGTATCATATCTGGTAAGAATTTGGAATGTTATTTTGTTGTTGTACATGCAATTAGGGTTCACGTTCAATTAGGGAACATGCCTATTTCGTGGACTTTTGTTTAATTGTTTCCTCAATTAGCATTGTGTAATTGAAATTAGACTTAAAGCATATCAACCTCTGAAGTGTTTCAAGGACTCATGATCTATATAGATAATGAACTATTTAGGAAGCAGATAATGTTGCCATGTCATCAACACCCTCACTAAGGAATAAAACTTCTTATCATATATTGAGTAGTTTAAAGGTGCACCACTCAATTTTTCACTGAAATAGGCAATGGGCTTCTTATCTTACATTAACATAGCACCAATCCCTACCCCTAAGGCATCACACTCTAATTTAAATATTCTGTCAAAATTAGGTAAAACTAACACTAGAGCACTAGTTAATTTTGCTTTCACCTCTTCAAAACTCTTTTGGGCCTTTTCTCCCTAAACAAAAGGAACATTTTTCTTTGTCAATTAAGTTAACGGATTGACAATACTACTGAAGTAATTGACAAATCGTCTATAAATTGAAACCAGTCCATGAAAACTTCTTACCTCAGCAACCAATTTGGGTGTTGGCCAATCCTTAATAGCCCTCACTTTTTACTCATCCACCTTAACATTAGAACTAGATATAATAAATCCTAGAAATGTTACCTCATTTTGATAG
The DNA here is from genome assembly GCA_037954665.1 of Laguncularia racemosa. Taxonomy (NCBI): domain Eukaryota; kingdom Viridiplantae; phylum Streptophyta; class Magnoliopsida; order Myrtales; family Combretaceae; genus Laguncularia; species Laguncularia racemosa. The sequence goes on from JBBMOL010000234.1 coordinate 219,028, forward strand.
AAAGAAAACTTCTTGAGATTAGCATACAACTGTTCCCTCAGTATTGAAAACAAGGCCTGTAAATGCTTCACATGATTTTCTAAGTTTTTGCTATGAATCAAAATGTCATCAAAATAAACAACAATAAATTTACCTAGAAATTTCTTCATTACATGGGTCATCAGCCTCATAAAAGTACTAGGGGCATTAGTCAGACCGAATGGCATGACCATCCACTCGTATAACTAATGGCTTGTTTTAAAAGCAGTCTTCCACTCATCTCCTTCCCTCATCCGAATTTGGTGATATCCGCTTTTAAGATCCACCTTGGAGAATACTTGTGCACCATGTAGCTCATCCAACATATCATTAAGTTGAGGAATGGGATACTTATATTTGATGGTGATTTTTTCAATGGCTCGACTATTAATGCACATCTTCCATGTGCCATCCTTCTTAGGAATAAGAAGGGTAGGAACAACACAAGGACTGATACTCTCCTAGACAAAACCTTGTTCTACCAATTCATCAACCTAATGCTTCAATTTTTTGGCCTCCTCAGGATTCATGCGATATGCAGGTTGATTTGGTAAAACTAATCCCGATTGAAAGTCAATGGCGTGCTTAATACCTCTTAGAGGCGGCAATCCCTCTAGTAGTTCATTTGTAAAAAGATCTCTGTATTCGTCCAGTACTTGAGTTACCATATGGGGTAACTGCTTACGCCCATTAATCTCTAGTGCATACCTCATCTACAATAGATGCACTGGCCTCTCATCTGTTATGGCCTCCTCTAGTTCATATTGACCCACTAATAACGTCTTCTTCTTCCCAACCTTATTTATTTGCCTCTATGCCTTTTGTACCTCAGAAGGTAACATGGGGTTCAACATTATACGCTTGCCCTCTTTCTGAAACACATAATTATTCCTAAAGCCATCATGTAAAACTCTCTTATCATACAATAAAGGCCTGCCAAGTAATACATAGGATGCACACATAGGAAGAATGCCACAAATAATCTCATCATGTTATTTATCTCCTATGCTGAAAGGCACCTTAGCCCTTTGAGTGACATTTAGACTATTCACTCAGCCAATGCAATGTATAGGGCTTGGGATGTGGGGTTATGACTAGTTTCAATTTAGTCACTAACGAAGCAGCCACAACATTAGTATAACTACCTCAATCGATACTAAGAGAACACAGATTACTTTATACCCTGCAGGAGATGTGGAAAAAATTTTCCCTCTACTCATCATCATTAGTAAGAAAGGTCATCATAGCTCTACACAGTACATTAATGGATAAATACTGATCATTTCCCTTATCCTCATATATTACAGCATCTGCATCACCATAATATTCATATAATATAGTTGATAGATCTGTGGCCTCAAGCATATCTTCCTCATCTTCCTTACTCTCTACCTCCATAGTAGTCATAACCTTTTTGTTTGGACACTGAGTAGCCATATGTCCAAAACCTAGACATTTAAAATATTTAACCTGATAACTTCGTCCTCTTGATGTCTTAACTACAGACTATTTGTTATCATTCCCTACAACTGTTTTTCCTTTCCCCACTAACTCTTTCTCCCCTCTACTATCCAGCATTACTAAACTCTTTTCTACATTTCTACTGTATCCCCCTCTATTAACGTGTTTACCCTTAGAACTGTATAATTTTGTAGAAGTTCCATACCTGTTACTTGCTACTCAAAATGGGTTAGATCGCCTTTGTCTCTCTACTTTCAGAGTTAGCTAGTACAGGCAATTTCATACTATAACTGATACGAACCACGCCAACGTGTGATGAAACCCAATACCAACACATTCGGAATTGCTACCCAAGATGCCAAACAATCGAGTGGAAATCGTGACCTGTTGCCTATAAGTGAGGCAAGAACCTTGGTATATGTAAACACCCCATTTTTTCCCTAAGAATCAATAATAATCAATAATGATCAATTTCCAATTTTTCCCATTTTTTTTCCAATTTTTCTCTAATTTGGCAAAAATAGGAAAAATATTCAAAAAATAAAAATAAACAGGAAAACACATCAATTTTGAAAACTAATTTCAAAAATGGCAATAATAAAGATTAAATAATTTTTACAAATTTTTGAAATTTCAAAAAAATACAAAAAAATAAAAAATTGCATCGCATATATACAATTTGCGAAATGAATAAAATTGGGAAATTGGGCTAGCTTAGTTGGCTTGTGTGTGCGCTTGGAATCATGCGTGAAGCCTAAGGTCCCGAGTTCAAATCCCCCCGCGTGCGCTCGGAAATTTTTTCTCTTCTTTTCCCTGGAGCTGCCACGTGCAAGCGCATGATTGGCTGGAGCAAACGTACGCGCCGGGCGCGTGATCGTCTTCAACCTCGGTCCCAGATCGCCGGCGAAGGGAAAAATTCGAATTTCGGCCGTTTTGATTCGATTTTTTGCACAAATCCAACAAATCTTCAACAGAATTGAGATAAACATCATCCAATTGGAATCAAATCTCAACAAATCGACGGATTTACACGAATCAAAGTTAGTTCATTTAACCGCAAATCCGATTTTCCTCAATCGGTGGAAATCCGAGCTTATCCAGCTCGATTTCGAAAGCCTATAAATAGAGGATAAAGTGAGGAAGCTGAATCACAGATCAAAAGCGAGAGAAAGTGAGAGAAAAGAGAGAATCGAAGTCCGCCGGAGTTTTTCGAAGCCAAGACCGCCGAGCAAGAGTTGGGCAACCACCAAGAGGCGTTTCTGAAGCAAACCACCGCCACCATTGGATTCCTCACCCTCGATAACCTAGGAATCGACACCTCAACCGCTGAAGAAGGCCGCCGGAATGCCGTCAACGAGCACTCCCCGCCGTTGCATCCGATCGACCCGACTCGACCCGACCCGCGCACCGACCCGGATCCAGGCAAGTCAGATTTTTCGATTTTTCTTAAATATTTTCGTTTATTTATTTAGGTTATTTTATTCCGAATTAATTCATTAATTTGTTATTTATTTGTTACTTGTTAGTTATTTATTTATTTATTTACTTATGTGTTATTTATATTTCAATAAATAGAAAAATGTTAGAAATTAGATTTTTTAGGATTTAATAATATAAAAATATAATCATAATAATAAAAATAAAAATGTAGAAAATTATAAAAATATTAGAAAAATGATAATAAAACTTTAGATTTTAAAATAGGATAGATAAGAATCTAGGAGGAATTTTTTTTTAAATAAAATAAAAATTATGAAAAATTAATAAAAACTAATAAAAAATTAAAAATTAATAAAAAATTATAAAAATTATTGAAAAATAATAAAAATTTATAATAGCATAAATAAGTAAAAAAAAAAAAGAGTTTTATCACTTAGAAAAATTATTTTCTCAAATAAATCCAAAATTGATGTTTTCTCTTAAAATTATTTTCAAAAATCAAATTAAAGCTTAGGCTTAGATTTTTTTAGAAAAATCCTAAAATGGTAAAAACATAAATCAAAAGAGATTTCACAATTAATATTCACAAACACACTAAATCTTTTCAAGAAAAGCGAACTACGGCTTGTTTGATCCTGAATAGCAGGTACATAGGCACCCATTTGGGGCAACCCATAAAATGAATAAAAAAATCATTTTTGCAGAATAATTCACTCAAAAACACAATAAAAGGCAACAGAAACAAAATAAAAGATATTTCAAAAGGGAGAAAATTTTATGAGATTAGGGGTAACCTTAGGGTTTTAATAGGTTAGCCTCCGAACATAGAAACTCTGGTTTTCCCTTTTCCTCTTTTCACAAAACGAGAAGAGGAAATCACGACGACTAGTGGTCCAAATTAAGACAAATCCACTCCATTAGTCTTAATTCAATTTTTCCCAACCACAGTTGGGTGGCAACTCCAAAATTAAACGAAATTCCTAACTCAAGTCGAGGATCTACAGTAGATGAGCATAGGGTCTAGTATAGATCGGATTAGGAATGGAAAATTCAAAAATTAGACTCGACAGGATGGCGACTCCACTGGGGAGCATTTCCAGTAGGCTAGCCACCTGAATCTCCTCAAATTGTTCCTTTTTCTTTAAGAAATTTCTTTCGATTATTCTGTTGCTAGCTTTTCAGGAATTAGCTAGATTTATGATTTGGTTTTGAGTCTGCATGCATACATTTGTGTGAATAGATGCGATCGAACCCGGACCGTCCTAGGACCCTAAGACAAGGAGCCATTGTGTAGGTTTTGGGCGAAGTGAGTTGATCACCATTCGGGACCGATTAGGCTACCCCACATAATGCTTCAATATGGCCTGAGATCCATTTCTCCGAGAATGCGGGAGGCCATAGAGTTTGGGGACCACTTAGAACTAACCTACTTACATACATAAAGTCACGGGTTGACAATTGACGATAATGTAATATTTGTTGTTTTGTTCATGGAGTTCGAATCTATTTCCCTGTAATATTTTCATAATTCTGGTTGTAATTAGGAAATTTCTTGTTGTAATAGATGGCTAGTACCGCAGTCGACCGCCTCCTCCGCAAAGAGATCCGGGTGTACAAACCTTTAGACCCAAAGTTGGTACTGGACCATTGGTTTACCTTGTACAATCAAAAGGAGTAGGCCTTCATCTAGTAGAAAATAGGGTCCATCCTCTCACTAACAAAGATGGAGGTGAATTTGCCTTTGGTACGGGCCATGCCCCAGTTATGGGAAATCGAGCCCGCAGCCTTCTTTATTGGGCCTCATGAAATCACCCCTACCCTGGAAGAGTACACCCAGCTGCTACAGGCTCCAGCATTAGCCGATCAAATCTATGTGCCAGATCTCGAGGCCGGGCCAGCTGGTACTTTCAGCAGACTACTGGGTATCCGCAAAACAACAGTCAACAAGGCCTTATCAGACTGTAATGGATACTGCATCCGGATGGACAATTTGGAAGCCTGGTTCATCGCCCGAGAAGACAATGGGGATAGAAAAGACATACTGTGTGGGGACCCCAAGACTTACAGACAGAGAAGGGTGAACGCTTTCATCTTGACAACTTTCGCTACCATACTATTCCCCATCAGAACTTTCTATGTCCACTATCGGGTTGCAAAGCTAGTGACCCAATTCTTGGAAGGAAGATCTTACATCCCGGCTCTATTGGCTGAACAGATTCCGAACTTAAACTTCCTCAAGAAGAAAGGCCACGGGACCTCCGCTCCAGCATCAACCTTATGCTGATATGGTTCGTGAGCTACCTCAAGTGTTTCGGGCTGAACATGGTCCGGAAAACCTTGGCCCAGCAGGTGGATCTTGTGGATTCATACATAGAAAAGATAAAGCTACCCGACGACCTTACCAGCCATAGTTGGGTAGAAGTGCTTAGAAGCTTCAGTGCCGAGGATATTCTGTGGACAGCCAGGTGGAGTTACTACGACAAAATTATTTTAACCTGCAGTAATTTTCAAGCTGTGCCTTTGATCAGAATCAGTGGATGTATTGGATATCACCCCAATTCAGTGGTCCGCCAGTTTGGTACTATCCAAGACATAGTTTATCGGCCCTCGCTGGAAGCAGCCACCTTCGAGTACCAAGATCCGAACTTGCTGGTGGCTGAAAAGTTTGCTAAGTTGGCAGAGGTCAAAGCACTTTGGGAAGCCAGAATTGAAAGCCCGAATGTAGACCTCGATGAGCTAGATGGCGAAGTGAGAAAACACCGAGCTACCAGAGAGTTTGTGATCCGCCCGCTATATCAGACAGGGGAAAGAGCATACCGGGTCCCAGATGTCACTCAACCAAAGCCAGACAAGATAAATCCGGAGCTAGAAATCTACTTGGAACAGGTCAAGGCCTAGATGGAGGTCTATTTTGAAGCTGCAAAGTATAAGAAAGACATCTGGAAAGGACGATTTAAGGAATCCGACCAAAGGAACAAAGCCTTGGAAGTGCAATTGGAGAAGACTAAAGCCAGAGTCGAAGAACTAGAAGCCGTCATCAACGGGAAGCCTGAGCCTCCACAACAGAAGACCAAGAGAGCTAGGAAATAGATTATCATTGTAATCTTTTATTTGTTTGAGTATCGAACTCCAAAATTTTCAATATTAATAAAAGTAAAGTTTCAATATTACATCGTCAATCAATTGTCGACCCTTTTATTTTTAGCATCCGTGTGACACATGCATAGCATTTGCATACATCATACTAGAGAATAAACAAAATGCGCGCCAGGTATCAAGATAGCTCCCAAACAACCGAACCCTCCCAGAAGCCCGATTCGTACATGTTCAAGAGCAAAAATGGCAAACAGTAGCGACAACTGCAATAACACAAATGCTGAAACCGCCTCAGACTCTAGGATCGTATCTCTAGAACAAACGGTCCAACAATTGGCTGCCCAAGTCCACCTCTTAACTAAAAGCATTGGCCTCCTTCGCTCTACCCAGCCAACCTAAGAAGAACATTCAGGGGCCAGGAAAGGGAAGGCAGTGGAGGGACAGCCTCCGGAGTATGAAGAAATCAATTCCCACCTTAACCCGGCCTTTGAATATGAGCTGAGAATCAACCAGGGGCCAACCTCTGATGACCTGAAGAGAGAGATGGAAGAGAGATAGAAAGAGATGGAGAAAAGACTCTTCTAGCAGCTCCATGACAAAATGAAAACAATTGAGGGTCCTGATGGTTTCGAGTAAGCCGGAATCACCAGTCTGCCAGTATGTGGGGAAGAGGTATATCCTAAGAAGTTCAAGACCCCGGAGTTTGAAAAGTATGATGGGACGGGGTGCCTTAAAATGCATACAAGGCTATATGCCCGAAAAATGAGCATGTATGCCTAGTACGACCAACTCATGATCCAAACTTTCCAAGACAGCCTCACGGGCCCTAAATTGGTCTGGTACGCCCACTTGGACTTCAATCATGTCAACACCTGGGAAAAGCTAGCCCGGGCGTTCTATGACTAGTACAAGTTCAATATTGAGGTCGCCCCCTCCGTGATTGATTTGGGGAGTCTCCGGAAATGACACACCGAGCCGTTTAAGGAGTATGCTCAACGCTGGAGAGCTTAGGCCGCCAGAGTAGCAACCCCAATCTCTAAGAAGGAGTTGACATCCATATTTGTCAACACCTTAGACAAGACCTACTTTTCACATCTGGTAGGCCAGACCTTATCCAGCTTCTCAGAGGTAGTAGCTGCAAGGTACCGGATCGAAAGTACCATCACCACCGGCAGACTCCAAATAATGGATTCTCCCAAGGTTACACCAACACAAAGGCCTTTAGGAGGTAATAGAGCCAAATAGTCTACCGTCAACACGGTCCACTCTTGTAAGGCGGAAAAGGCTGGAACTCGTGTGACATTTCAGACCATGAGTACCCCAGCCCAGCAATCCACGACAGGTCATACCCAGGCCACCAGGGTCCCAAGGTAGTTCACTCCAATTCCCATCCCGCTCAGCCAGGTCTTCGTTCGGCTGAGGGCAGATAACTTGATCAGCTTCGAGATCCCCAACGACCGGTACAAGCCTAAGAATTTCAACTCAAGCCTTAAATGTGACTACCATATGGGTTAGGAGGGGCATTCTACAGATAGGTGCTGGAGGCTCTGGCACAAAATCCAAGACTTAATCGATGCAGGAATTGTACAACTGGATTTTGTGAACACCCCAACACCCGATGTTAACACTAACCCGCTGCCTAATCATAAGCCCACCATCAACATGATCACATCTAAGGAGTCAGCTCCCAAAGAAGCCCCTAAGCAGAAGACGACGGACCAGCAGAAAAAGCAGTCCCGTCAAGTTCTAGAGAAAATCCCAAAGTCACATATCAAAAGAAGATGGTTAGCCGAAGACCCAATAGTTGGCACTTTAGGGGAATCACATGGGAGATTCGAGTACTTGGTTAACTATTCTTACACCCCAACTGAATATGGGTCGCCTAGCGGATGGGGGCCAGAGTTTGAGAAGGAGGACAACCCGCCGAAGGAAGAGGAGAAGACTATAAACATGATCAATTATTATTAGAAGCCCAGGGTCGTAAAATGCTACGAGGGACAGTCGACCGAGGTACAGATCCCAAAGAAAAGATATGTATTTAATGTCCCGATACCGGCGGAGAGATATAAGGTTGCGCCTTTCGACTATCGGACCCTCGAACAAGAGTGACCTCTTATGGTGGGAGGAATCACCCGCTCTGGGAGAATATACGACCTGAAAAATAAAGCCCCGACCGAAGAGCCCAACATAGAGAAAGGAGAGGAAGAGGAAGAGGGGCTCACTGCGTTTACAAAGATGGTCAAAGCGAGTGAATACAAGATAATGGAACAACTAAATAAAGTTCCAGCACAGATATCACTTATGGGCCTTCTTACAGCATCTGAGCCCTACAGGGAAGCACTCTTCAAAGTGCTCAAACAGATTCAGGTCCTAGAAGGCATCGCTACAAACAAAATAAGTCACGTGGTAGATTCTATTTTCACAATGGACCAGATATCTTTCTCTCCAGAAGAGCTAGGAGAGGAGGGAGACCAACATACAAAGCCACTGTTCATAGTGGTCAGGTGTAAGGACACAATTGTCTCCCGGGTACTCATCGATAACGGATCGTCCCTCAACGTTTGCCCACTGGCTACCCTCGACCTATTGGAGGTCGATCCAAGCGATATAACACCTAGCTCAACGGTGGTCAGAGCTTTTGATGGGTCAAAAAGAGATATAATAGGGGAGATAAACCTACTAGTGGAGATTGGTCCACAAGTATTCCACATATCTTTCTAGGTCCTCGATATCTCAAGATCTTTCAACCTACTCTTGGGAAGACCCTGGATACATGCTACTGGAGCCATCCCCTCTAGTCTCCACTAAAGAGTTAAATTTATTGCAAGTGGCCAGATAGTCACCGTGTTGGGCGAGCAAGATTATGCCATATATAAGGAAACTGCCATACCCTATATCGGGGAGGAAGGTTCAGAAGACCTTGGTCTACAAATTTTTAATGAAGTGAACGTGGTGATCAGCAAGGAGGGCCATCAGTTTAAGGAGGGGCAGCAAGGGACGTTTGGACTAGGGTATGTTCCTACAGCCAGAGAAGAAGCACAAGTAAGAGGTGTCAAAGGTAGAATAAAGGAAAAACCAAGCAACACCCAGATGTGTATTTCACCTCTCCAACAGTCTTTCCGAAAAGCAAATATCATTCAAGAGCCTCGGATAAGTGAAGGTGTCATCAGCAACGGGAGCCCAACCCCCCGTACGTCCAATTAGCATCCAGCTCTGAATAATTGGTTTTGTTATCCTATCAATAGCTCTAGGTCAGCTCAAAGATAGAGAATGATTATTGAACAAGTTTTGTTGAGACTCTTTTCAATTACAGTCTGTTTTGCTTATATATATGCTTTTATTTTACTTTACCCAGATCTCCTACCATCGTACATCAGGGATATTTCGCGCAGGTAGAAAATAAAAACGCTGAAATCGTTTCTAACGCTGCTGGGTCAGTTGTTGAAGGCGATATCCTTGACAATGAAATAATACAAGAAAATTGGCAAAAACATGAACAAAGCGGAATTTCAATTGACGAGCTAGTGGAGACAGTAAATCTAGGAAGATTGGAAAAACCTAAAAACCTCAAAATCGGGACCAGCTTAAGTGCCGAGCAAAAGTGTGAGATAACCGAGCTATTAACAGAATATGTAGATGTGTTCGCCTGGTCATATGGCGACATGCCAGGACTAGACCAAGCAATAGTGGTTCATAGGCTTCCCACAAGGGAAGATGTCAAACCTAAAAAACAAAAACTGAGAAGATTTAGGCCTGACATCTTACTAAAGATTAAAGAAGAAGTCAAGAAACTGCTAGAAGTAGGGTTCATCGAAGTATCCGATTACCCAGAATGGGTGGCAAATATAGTCCCTGTTATGAAAAAGAATGGAAAAGTACGCGTATGCGTAGACTTCCGGGACTTGAACCAAGCTACGCCAAAGGATAACTTCCCCCTACCTCACATTGATGTTTTAGTGGAAAACACTGCGGGAAACCATCTTTTCTCATTCATGGATGGTTTCTCAGGATATAATCAAATAAAAATGGCTGAAGAAGATAAAACCAAAACGACTTTCATCACAACGTGGGGAACTTTCTGTTACAAAGTTATGCCCTTCGATTTGAAAAACGCCAGGGCAACATATCAGAGAGCCATGGTCGCGATACTTCATGACATGATGCATCGAGAGGTTGAAGTATACGTCAACAACATGATAACCAAATCTAAAGAAGGAGAAAGCCATATAGATATCCTGAGGAAATTGTTTAAGCGACTGAGAAAATTCTAGCTCAAGTTAAACCTAGAGAAATGCACTTTTGGGGTCACAACGGGGAAATTGTTAGGGTTTGTCATAAGCTAGGAAGGCATTAAAATCGATCCTGACAAGGTAAAGTCTATATTAGAGTTACCTTCCCCACGCTCTGTTAAAGAAGTAAGAAGCTTGCTGGGAAGATTAAATTATGTAGCTCATTTTATCTCACAGCTCACCGATAAATGCTGGCTACTATTCCGTCTGTTGAAAAAGAATGCCACCATAGAATGGGACGACGAATGCGAAGAAGCATTCAGGACGATCAAAGACTACCTTATAAAACCTCAGGTCTTGATAGTCCTGAAGCAGGGGAAGCCCTTATTCTTATACCTCACTATACTCCCTGAATCCTTGGGTTGTGTGCTAGGGCAGAAAGATGAAGAGGGAAGAGAGCGTTCCATATATTACTTGAGCAAGAAATTCACAGAAGGGGAACAGAGGTACTCAGAGGTGGAGAAGACTTGTTGTACTCTAATTTGGGTCATACATCGACTGAGGCAATATACCCTTTACTATCATATTGAGCTACTGACAAAACATGATCCCTTGAAATACTTGGCAGAGAAACCAGCTTTGATAGGGAGAATCTCTAAATGGCAGATGCTCTTATCCGAGTTTGACATCACATACGTGAATCAGAACTCAATGAAAGGGCAAGCCTTAGCCGACCAATTAGCAGAACACCCCGTCGAGACAGATTCCTAAGGACTACAAGCCCAATTCCCGGACAAAAATATATTAACAGTGGAAGATATATCGATAGAAGACTTTGGGATAGAGCAAAACGCTAAGTGGAAACTATTTTTCGATGGAGCTACCAACGTATTCGGTTGCGGGATTGGGGCAGTATTGATATCCCCAGACGACACACAATTCCCTGTAGCGACAAGACTCACATTTCCATATACCAATAATATCGCGGAATATGAGGCGTGCATTCTTGGCCTCAAAATGGCCTGCCAAATGGAAATCCGCGAATTAGAAGTATATGGAGATTCATCGCTCATCGTACTACAGACAAGAGGGGAATACAAGACTAAAGACCCCAAACTAGTACCGTATCATCAACATTTGATAGAGCTGATCGAAGAATTCAAGGCAATCACTTTCACATATATCCCCAGAACTCAGAATCAGTTTGTAGATGCACTCGCCACACTAGCATCTATGATCCAGATAACAGGGGGAGCCGAAGTCCAACCAATGAAAATAGATATCGAAAATCGGCCCGCCTACTGTTTAGCAATTGAAAAAGCAAAAGACGATAAGCCCTGGTATCACGACATCAAGACCTTTCTCCAAGAGAGTAAATACCCTGAAACGGCTAGCAAAATTGACCAAAGAACACTCAGAAGGTTAGCAAGCCATTTCTTATTAAGTGGGTTTATACTCTACAAAAGATCATCTGATACCACCTTGTTGAGATGTGTGGACAAAAATGAAGCGTGCGAGCTGATGAAAGAGGTACATGAGGGAGTATGTAGACCTCATATGAACGGCTACATGTTGGCTCGAAAAATTATGAGGTTGGGATACTATTGGTTAACCATAGAATCAGATTGCATAAGATATGTCAAGCACTGTCATCTGTGTCAAGTATACACAAACCGGATAAATGCTTCGCCCAATGAGTTGCACTTATTGTCAGCACCATGGCCTTTCTCCATGTGGGGAATCGACATAATCGGCCCAATCACTTCGACAGCATCCAATGGCCACAGGTTTATACTAGTAACAATCGATTACTTCACCAAATGGGTAGAAGCTTCTTCATATGCCAATGTCACTAAAGGGGTGATAGTTCGCTTCTTGAAAAAGGACATAATAGCTCGATATGGAGTTCCTGAGTCCATCATCACTGACAACGGTACCAATCTTAATAACAATTCGATGACAGGTTTATGTCAGCAATTCCACATAAACCATAGAAATTCAACTCCCTACTGACCTCAGATGAATGGGGCAGTAGAAGCAGCTAACAAGAATATTAAAAGGATCATCGAAAAAATGGCAACTACTTACAAAGATTGGCACGAGATGTTGCCATTTGCTCTCATGGCTTATAGGACTTCAATAAGAACATCTACTGGAGCTACCCCATTTTCATTGGTATATGGTACTGAGGTAGTGCTACCAGTCGAAGTCGAAATACCATCATTCAGAATTCTGTCAGAAACTCAACTAACTGAATCAGACTGGGTAAAGAAGAGGCTTGATCACTTGAATCTGATTGATGAAAAAAGACTTACCGCACTATGTCATGGCCAGTATTACCAACAAAGGATGGCCCGAGCATTTAACAAGAAGATGAGGCCCCGATACTTCAAAGAAGGGGATTTGGTGTTAAGGAAGGTTCTCCCGAATGCCCAAGACTCCAGAGGAAAATTCACCCCAAACTATGAAGGTCCCTATGTGGTGAAGAGGGTTCTGTCAGGAGGTACCTTGATACTGACTCAGATGGATGGTCCGGAATTGAGAGACCCCATTAACACTATGCTGTAAAGATGTATTATCCTTAGGCAAGGGAATTGAAATTTTGCCAATGTTTATGAAAGCCAATATTCGATACAAATTTCGTTGAGTCTAGTTTTTATTTTTTTTTACAAGCAAAGTTAATATCTCTGAATGGTCGATATTTCCAACCAATTACCAATTACAACAAACATTCCTAAACACATTACCCATCACTTCACCAATGAAGGATAAACACTAAGATGATAATGAATCTCAATAAATTTTGTAATATAATCATATCTACTCTTGAGCATTGAAACCTAGTGCATTAGTAGGATAACACTACCGTCAGAAGTGCCCCGCGTACGAGAAAGGAAGCACATCAAGAATTTCAAACCCCATGTCAAGATAAGAAGAAGCGAAGCAGAAGCAAACCAGTACGAAGGTTCAGTTGTTTGGTTGCTATCCACAATAAATTGGCAAGCATATTAAAATGAATAACTATCATCGTATCATTTAACCAAGTCCGTAGAAGCATATTCAAAAGCATAAGATTAGTTAGCCCATAATGGGACACTTGTCTAAACATCCCCTTTAATAGGTTATTTAGCCTAAAGAGGGGCACTTTCCTAGATCTCCTCCTAAGGTTAGCTTATAAAGGAACCTTTCAAGACATTTATTCCTACCATAGGTTAGTTAGCCCACATTAGGGCACTTCCCTAAATATCCTCTCAGGGTTAGCCCATAAGGAAACCTTTTTGAGACATTCTGTCATGGGTTAGTTAGCCCACAGAGGGGCACTTTCCTAGACATCATCTTTTAAGGTCAACTCACAAAGGCACCTCTTTGAAAACATTTCTCTATGCTATAGGTTAGTCAGCCCACAATGGGGCACTCTCCTAAATATCTTGTCTCAAGGTCAGCCTATAGGGGCACTTTTCGAGACATTTCCCCTAGGGTCGTGAGTCTAAAAAGACACTTCCTGCTATAGGTCAGTCAGCCTAAGAAGGGGCACTTTCCTAGACACCTTTTCGATTAGTTAGCTCAAAGGAGCACTTTTCGAATCTATCGATTAGTTAGCTTAAAGGAGCACTTTTCGAATCTATCGATTAGTTAGCTCAGAGGAACACTTTTCAAATCCATCGATTAGTTAGATCAGAGGAGCACTTTTCGAATCTATCGATTAGTTAGCTCAGAGGAGCACTTTTCAAATCCCTCGATTAGTTAGCTCAGAGGAGCACTTTCTTGTCTCCTTACACGGCCGTGCCTTTTAGCCGTGTGTCTGGCCGTGTATGATTCTGTGCAATCTTGATATTCTTACGCGGCCGTGCCTTGAAAGTACACGCCCTCTTCAACCTGTGTCCGGTGTGACTTGTATAAAAGCAAGGGTCTTCCCATGGTTGTTCCAATCCGTTCCAACTTCATGATTGCTCCAATCCTTTCCGGCTTTATGGACAACCTTTATCAACCCGTTAAGTGCTTCCTTGAATCATTTCGCTCGATTTCTTGTGATTGGTCCAGGTAGCACTTCAAGAGGATCCACATTTCTTCTTCCGGCTTGGCTCTCATCATGGATCTCATCAATTAGTTATCTCAAAGGAGCACTTTTCGAATCTATCGATTAGTTAGCTCAAAGGAGCACTTTCCGAATCCATCGATTAGTTAGCTCAGAGGAGCACTTTTCAAATCCATCGATTAGTTAGCTCAAAGGAGCACTTTTCGAATCCATCGATTAGTTAGCTCAAAGGAGCACTTTTCAAATCTATCGATTAGTTAGCTCAGAGGAGCACTTTTCGAATCCATCGATTAGTTAGCTCAGAGGAGCACTTTTCGAATCCTTCGATTAGTTAGCTAAAAGGAGCACTTTTCGAATCCTTCGATTAGTTAGCTAAAAGGAGCACTTTTCGAATCCATCCATTAGTTAGCTCAAAGGAGCACTTTTCGAATCTATCAATTAGTTAGCTTAAAGGAGCACTTTTCGAATCTATCGATTAGTTAGCTCAAAGGAAGCACTTTTCGAATCCATCGATTAGTTAGCTCAGAGGAGCACTTTTCAAATCTATCGATTAGTTAGCTTAGAGGAGCACTTTTCGAATCCTTCGATTAGTTAGCTCAAAGGAGCACTTTTCGAATCCATCGATTAGTTAGCTCAAAGGAGCAATTTTCGAATCGATCGATTAGTTAGCTCAAAGGGGCACTTTTCGAATCGATCGATTAGTTAGCTCAGAGGAGTACTTTTCGAATCTATCGATTAGTTAGCTCAAAGGAGCACTTTTCGAATCCATTGATTAGTTAGCTCAAAGGAGAACTTTTTGAATCCATCGATTAGTTAGCTTAGAGGAGCACTTTTCGAATCTATCGATTAGTTAGCTCAGAGGAGCACTTTTCGAATTCCTCGATTGTTTAGCTCAGAGGAGCACTTTTCGAATGCATCGATTAGTTAGCTCAAAGGAGCACTTTTCAAATCCTTAGATTAGTTAGCTCAGAGGAGCACTTTTCGAATCCATTGATTAGTTAGCTCAAAGGAGCACTTTTCGAATTTATCAATTAATCAGCTCATAAGAGCACTTTTGGTGACCAATTAGTCAGCTCATGGGAGCACTTTTCAGAGGTATTTTTCTAAACAGTCGCTAGTCTAGTCAGACGCTTCTGTTGACAGGTGGCCAGCTCATAAGAGCGCTTCCTAAGATAATCTTCTCTTCAAGTTGCTAGTCTAATAAGACGCTTCCTATCATCAGTTATTCTACACTCCTAAACAATGCTTGAGATGTTTCCTATCGCCAATTAGTCAGCCCATAGAGCACTTTTTGGGAGGATACATTACTCTAAATTGTTAAGACCATTTCAGACTCATGGGATTATTAGCTCATGGAGCATTTTCCTGCCAGAAACCAAATTCCAGATAACCAGCCAAACCAAGGCGTTATTCAATCAAGAGGCAAAAAATGGTGTCTTTCTTGTCTTTGTAGTTAAGTTTTCCAAACTTTACTACAAAGAGGGGCAGTTGTAAACACCCCATTGTTGCCCTAAGAATCAATAATAATCAATAATGATCAATTTCCAATTTTTCCCAATTTTTTCCATTTTTCTCTAATTTGGCAAAAATAGGAAAAATATTCAAAAAATAAAAATAAATAGGAAAACACATCAATTTTGAAAACTAATTTCAGAAATGGAAATAATAAAGATTAAATAAATTTTACAAATTTTTGAAATTTCAAAAAAATACAAAAAAATAAAAAATTACATCGCATATATACAATTTGTGAAATGAATAAAATCGGGAAATTGGGCCAGCTCAGCTGGCTCGTGTCCGCACCTAGAATCATGCGTGAAGCCTGAGGTCCCGAGTTCGAATCCCCCCACGTGCGCTCGGAAATTTTTTCTCTTCTTTTCCTTGGAGCTGCCACATGGTAGCGCATGATTGGTTGGAGCAAACGCACGCGCGAGTGCGTGATCGTCTTCAACCTCGGTCCGAGATCGCCGCGAGGGGAAAAATTCAAATTTCGGTCGTTTTGATTCGATTTTTTGCACAAATCCAACAGATCTTCAATAGAATTGAGATAAACATCATCCAATTGGAATCAACTCTCAACAAATCGACGGATTTACACGAATCGGAGTTTGTTCGTTTAACCGCAAATCTGATTTACCTCGATCAGTGGAAATCCGAGCTTATCCAGCTCGATTTCGAAAGCCAATAAATAGAAAATGAAGTGAGGAAGCTGAATCACAGATCAAAAGCGAGAGAAAGTGAGAGAAAAGAGAGAATCGAAGTCCGCCGGAGTTTTTTGAAGCCGCGACTGCCGAGCAAGAGTTGGGCAACCATTAGGAGGCGTTTCTGAAGCAAACCACTGCTACCATTGGATTCCTCACCCTCAATAACCTAGGAATTGACACCTCAACCGCTGAAGAAGGCTGCCGGAACGCCGTCAACGAGCACTCCCCGCCGCCGCATCCGATCGACCCGACCCGACCGACCCGACCCGTGCACCGACCCGGTTCCAGGTAAGTCGGATTTTCCGATTTTTTTTTTAATATTTTCGTTTATTTATTTGGGTTATTTTATTCCGAATTAATTCATTAATTTGTTATTTATTTGTTACTTGTTAGTTATTTATTTATTTATTTACTTATGTGTTATTTATATTTCAATAAATAGAAAATGTTAGAAATTAGATTTTTTAAGATTTAATAATATAAAAATAAAATAAAATATAATAAAAATATAATCATAATAATAAAAATAAAAATGTAGAAAATTATAAAAATATTAGAAAAATGATAATAAAACTTTAGATTTTAAAATAGGATAGATAAGAATCTAGGAGGAATTTTTTTTTAAATAAAATGAAAATTATAAAAATTATGAAAAATTAATAAAAATAATAAAAAATTATAAATTAATAAAAAAATTATAAAATTAATAAAAAATAATAAAAATTTATAATAGCATAAATAAGTAAAAAAAATGAGTTTTATCACTTAGAAAAATTATTTTGACAAATAAATCCAAAATTGATGTTTTCCCTTAAAATTATTTTCAAAAATCAAATTAAAGCTTAGGCTTAGATTTTTTTAGAAAAATCCTAAAATGGTAAAAACATAAATCAAAAGAGATTTCACAATTAATATTCCAAACACACTAAATCTTTTCAAAAAAAGCGAACTACGGCTTGTTTGATCCTGAATAGCAGGTATGTAGGCACCAATTTAGGGCAACCCATAAAATGAATAAAAAAATCATTTTTCTAGAATAATTCACTCAAAAACACAATAAAAGGCAACAGAAACAAAATAAAAGATATTTCAAAAGGGAGTAAATTTTAGGAGATTAGGTGGTAACCTTAGGGTTTTAATAGGTTAGCCTTCGAACTTAGAAACTCTGGTTTTCCCTTTTCCTCTTTTCACAAAACGAGAAGAGGAAATCACAACGACTAGTGGTCCAAATTAAGACAAATCCGCTCCATTAGTCTTAATTCAATTTTTCCCAACCACAGTTGGGTGGCGACTCCAAAATTAAACGAAATTCCTAGCTCCAACTGAGGATCTACATTAGATGAGCATAGGGTCTAGTATAGATCGAATTAGGAATGGAAATTCAAAAATTAGACTCGACAGTATATTATGTAGACGCCACAATCGGGATGAAAGACCGATTGATAAGTCGGGATGAACGCCACGGAAGAAAATCCGATAAGTTCTAGAGTAGTTCTTTAAAGAACCAAGAGAGGAATTCTCTCCAAAGTGCTTTAAACTTGTATGTTGTATATTCTATTTTCTATGTTGTATCTAAACCCTAGGAGCTTTATATTAGGGTTTACAATTCGTAACAATGATGCCCCAAAATGACATAACTTCAATAAGTTGCGTAAAATAACAAAACAATGACTTAATTGCCGGCGCGTGGGAATGAAGGCCGGCAACCTTGGAGCCGGCGTTGGAGATGCACACGACCGTGTACTTCTAGTCGTGTATATTTCTGTGGAAATTCTTGACACCATACACTACCGTGCCTTTGAACCGTGTATACGACCATGTATGATTCTGTATAACCTCCAGACTCCTACACGGTCGTGCCTTGTAAAGACACGCCCTCTTCAACCCGTATCCGTTATGACTTGTACAAGAGCAAGGGCATTCCCATGGTTGTTCCAATCCTTTCCAACTTCATGATTGCTCTAATCCTTTCTGACTTCATGGACAGCCTTTATCAACCCGTTAAGTGCTTCCTTTAGTCGTTTCGCTCGAGTTCTTGTTATCAGTCTAGGTGGCACTTCAAGACGACCCACATTCCATCTTCTGGCTTGGCTCCCATCATGGCTCTCATCATTCCCCTCCTCTTGAAAAGGATTTGTCCTCAAATCATCGCCTACATCAAAAGGACTCAAATCAGTAACAGTAAATTTAGCACTTACTTGATACTCACCTTGTAAATCTATCTTGTATGCATTATCATTGATGCGCTCAAGAATTTGAAATGGTCCATCGCCTCTAGGAAGTAGTTTAGATCGACGCTGCACAAGAAACCGCTCTTTGCGCATGTGAACCCAAACCCAATCTCCAGGTTCAAAGAAAGCTTGTCGACGACCTTTGTTGGCTTGTTTCACATACTGCTCTGTTCTTCGCTCAATGTTTAGCCTTGCCTTTTCATGGATCTGTTTAACAAATTCTGCTTTCTTCTTGCCATCTAGATTAACATACTCAGAAATAGGCAGAGGTGATAAATCCAAGGAGTTAGTGGATTAAAACCATACACAATTTCAAAAGGAGTAAACTTAGTAGCAGAATGCATTGTGCGATTATAGGCAAATTCAACATGTGGCAAACAATCTTCCCAACTTTTAATGTTCTTTTTAATGACAGCCCTCAACAAAGTAGATAAAGTTCGATTTATTACCTCAGTTTTGACCATCAGTCTGTGGATGACAAGTAGTAGAAAATAATAACTTAGTTCCTAACTTAGCCCACAACATCTTCCAGAAGTAGCTCAAGAACTTAGCATCTCTATCCGATACGATTATTCTAGGCATACCATGTAATCTCACAACTTCCCTAAAGAACAAATTAGCAATATTGCAAGCATCATCTGTTTTGTGACAAGGAATGAAATGTGCCATTTTAGAGAATTATCCACGACTACAAAAATAGAATCTCAACCATGTCTAGACCTGGGTAATCCTAACACAAAATCCATGGAAATATCTACCCAAGGCTCATAAGGAATGGGAAGTGGGGTATAAAGCCCTTGAGGTTGGACTCTAGATTTTGCTTGCTTACATGTGACACATCGCTCACAAATCCTCTCAACATCTCATTTCATGTGAGGCCAATAGAAGTGTTCCTGCAATACCCCTAAGGTTTTAGCTACTCCAAAATGTCCCATTAAACCTCCTCCATGAGACTTTGTCACTAGTAATTCTCTTAAAGAACAAATTGGAATGCATAGTCTACTCTCCCTAAACAAGAATCCTTCATGTTTATAAAACTTACCATGACCACTCTTCTCACAATGCACATACTCCTCACAAAAATCTCGATCAGTAGCATACAATTCCTTAATGTACTCAAAACCAAGCACTGTAGAACTAAGAGTAGAGATAAGAGCATACCTTCTAGAAAGTGCATCAGCAACGACATTCTCTTTACCTTGCTTGTAGTGGATGACATAGGGAAATGTTTCGATGAACTCCACCCAACAGCATGCCTTTTGTTTAGCTTATGTTATCCCTTCAAGTACTTCAAGGATTCATGGTCAGTGTGAATCACGACTCTTTTGGCCAAAGATAGTGTTGCCAAGTCTCCAGTGCTCGAACCAATGCATATAACTCCTTGTCATAAGTAGGGTAGTTCAAGGTTGCCCCACTTAACTTCTCGCTAAAGAATGCAATTGGTCTTCTCTCCTGCATGAGCACTGCTCTAACACCTAATCCTGAAGCATCACACTTAATTTCAAACGTTTTAGAGAAATTAGGTAAAGCAAGTAATGGCGCCTAAGTCAGCTTATTTTTAAGCGTCTGAAAGGCCTTCTTTTGTTGCTCTCCCCATCTGAACCCCACGTTCTTCTTAATTACCTCAGTAAGTGGTGCTGCAATGGTACTGAAATCCTTCACAAACCTCTTGTAAAGGCTCGCTAGTCTATGGAAGCTCCGCACATTACTTACATTGGTTGGACTAGGCCATTCTTGGATTGCACGAATCTTTTCTTCATCAACCTGTATCCCTTGTGCACTAACAACAAAACCAAGAAACACAAGTTTATCTATGCAAAAAGTGCACTTCTTGAGGTTAGCATATAATTGCTCCTTTCGAAGCACTTCTAAAACATCCCACAAGTGAGATATATGGTCCTCCAAACTCTTGCTGTAAATGAGGATATCATCAAAATAGACAACCACAAATTTGCCAATAAAAGTCCTCAAAACATGGTCCATAAGTCTCATAAAAGTACTAGGTGCGCTAGTTAAACCGAAAGACATTATTAACCACTCATACAATCCATATTTTGTCTTAAATGCGGTTTTCCATTCATCACCTTCTTTCATTCTAATTTGGTGATATCCACTTTTCAGATCAATTTTGGAAAAGACACTAACTTATGTAACTCATCTAACATGTCATGTAAGCAAGGAATGGGATGACGATACTTTACCGTGATGTTGTTGATGGCGCGGCAGTCAACATACATTCTCCATGACCCATCCTTCTTAGGCACCAAAATCACAGGCACTGCATATGGACTCATGCTTTCTCTCACGTACCCCTTCTCCATTTATTCATTGACCTGCCTTTGGAGTTCCTTTGTCTCCTCTGGATTGCTCCTATAAGCCGGTTTGTTTGGAATCGATGCTCCGGGTACTAGGTCAATCTGGTGCTCAATACCACGAATAGGTGGTAATCCCTTTGGAATCTCCTCAGGAAGACATCTTCAAAGTCCTGCACAATAGACACAACCACACTAAGCAAAGAGTTGAATAGTTCGTTAGTATTCAAACAAGTTTCTTTAAAAACCAGCAACAACATAGGTTGCTTCATCACTAACGCTCTCCTCACTACACTCGCTCTTGCCACACAACTCTCCTTTTGCAAGGCTGCACTCTCCTTTTCACTCACCACCAAAGTTGATCCCCTTCAACTTGGTCTCTCACACTCTTTCCAGCCTTCCTCTCTTTTTCCTTTTGATATCGACTTTTGTGTTCCTTTTCTTTCTCGTTGTCTTTTGCTCTCTCACTCTCCCTCTGTTTTTCACTCACCTTATATTTTGCAAAAGACTGTTGTAGCTGCAACTGATCCTCATACACCTGTTTAGGTGTTAAAGGTTTAAGATTAAAGCTTTTCCCTTGGTGAACAAGCGTATATTGTTAGAAAAGCCATCATGAACAACCTTCCTATCAAATTGCCATGGCCTCCCTAATAACACATGACACGCTTGCATTGGCACTACATCGCATAACACCTCATCCTCATACTTACCAATGCGAAAAGCAATCAAGGCTTGCTTACTCACCTTAGTCTCGCCACTATCATTCAACCACTGCAATTTATATAGACTAGGGGTTTAGTAGTCTTGAGTCCTAGCCTCTCAACAATAAAATTACTCACCACATTGGTGCAGCTTCCTCCATCAATGATCAAACTGCAAATATGATCACCTAAATAACATCTAGTATGAAAGATATTCTCTCTTTACACCTCCTCTTCTTCCTTCACCTACACATTCAAAGCTCTCTTCACTACTACCACTAACCTCCCTACTGCAGACTCCTCATCATCACTAACGTTCTCTAATGAGGCATATCATCCTCTTCACTATCCCCCTCAGTCTCATACTCACCATCATCATGCAGAATCATAACACGCCTATTCGGACATTGACTAGCAATATGGCATCTACCTTGGCATTTAAAACATCTAATGTCATGATTTCTAGGAGTAGAAGAATCAGGTTTACCTTGGTTACTAGGAGTAGAACCCGCTTGCCTCTACTCTCCTTTTGGTTTGGTGGGTAAAGACTTTTCTTCCTTCTTCCATTGGTTAGTCTTCCAAGCGGATGACCAGCACCCTGTTGAAACCGTGCAGTACTACTACCTTTCCTTTTGTGTTGGTTCTCAACCTTTATAGCCATATGAACCATATCTTCCAATTCTACATAATGCTGCAATTCCACGACATTTTGAATTTCTCTATTCAATATAGCAAGAAACCTAGCCATGGTAGCCTCTCTATCCTCCTCTACATTCGCCCATCTCCTTGAAATACTCATCCACACTTCGGCTTCCCTGCCTAAGAGTTTGCAATTTGTTGTGTGATTCACGATAGTAATACACAGGCACAAACCGCTTCTTCATCACCCTTTCATCTCTTCCTACGACTCAATAGGTGGTTCGCCATTCCGTCTTTGATTTAACATTAGTTGATCCCACCACACTATGGCATAATTCGAAAATTCAATGGCAGCAAGTTTCACTTTCTTTCTCCCACTATAGTTGTGACAATCAAATACCATCTCTACCTTCTTCTCCCACTCTAAGTACGCCTCGGGATCATTCTTCCCTTGGAAAGGAGGAATCTTCATCTTTATACAACTCAGTTGATTATCCTCTCTATTTCTATCTCCTCTATCTTCCCAATCCCTAGTTCCTCTATTCTTACCACTATAACCTCTATAACTCCCGACAGAAGGTTCATCAAATTCATCATCAGACATTTCATCTCCACACCGTTGCACTCTCCTAGAACAACTCTCCCTCTTACGCCCTTGGAAGACGTTTTTAGATTGCTCTAGTCTTTATTCCACCGTCTCATGAATTTGTTCCATTCCCTCCTGAAACATTCTCTTCATCTCACCCCTCAACGCCTCAATCAGTAACCTAGCATCAAACCTTCCCTCTCACCTTCAGGAGAATGTTGCCTCGACATAGTTCCTACAGAAAAGATTAGTACTAACACAAATATATATAATTAAGCCTCACGATACACTCCCTTACGTGTTTCGCTTAAAGGATGATATTACACAGTCACTCGTGTATTCTCACAAGCAATGATGATATCAACTCACCAATTCCTCTTCTCAATTCTCTTGGAACTAACCCAAACTACACCAATTCCCTTTCGTAGAATTCAACTAGAGAATACAACTCCAGGGCTCGAAATTTTCCTCTTTTTCTTTTAGATTTTTTTTTTTGCCTTTGTTTGTTGCTCTTGATCACGTTCCTTTTTTTTTATCGTGATTCTCCTTTTCTTTTTTTTTTTGTAACAAAATTGAATAGCAGGTACCACACTTTCAATAGACAATTAACACTATGAAATTGAATACGAACAATTGATATGAACGATTGGAGTTAGGGTTTTGATGTTACCTTCCTCAAACCGAACTGATGTTTTAACAAACCTAGGCTCTGATACCAAACTGATATGAACCACGCCAACGTGTGACGAAACCCAATACCAATACGTTCGAAATTGCTACCCAAGATGCCAAACAATCGAGTGGAAACGCGACCCGTTGCCTATAAGTGAGGCAAGAACCTTGGTATATTATGTAGACACCACAATCGGGATGAAAGACCGATTGATAAGTCGGGATGAACACCACGGAAGAAAATCCGATAAGTTCTAGAGTAGTTCTTTAAAGAACCTAGAGAGGAATTCTCTCCAAATTGTTTCCAAACTTATATGTTGTATATTCTATTTTCTATGTTGTATCTAAACCCTAGGAGCTTTATATTAGGGTTTACAATTCGTAACAATGATGCCCCAAAACGACATAACTTCAATAAGTTGCGTAAAATAACAAAACAATGACTTAAAGGCCGGCAGCGTGGGAATGAAGGCCGGCGGCCTTGGAGCCGGCATTGGAGATGTACACGACTATGTACTTCTAGTCGTGTATCTTTCTGTGGAAATTCTTGACACCATACATGACCGTGTACTTCTAGTCGTGTATCTTTCTGTGGAAATTCTTGACACCATATACGGCCGTGCCTTTGAACCGTGTATACAACCATGTATGATTCTGTGTAACCTCCAAACTCCTACACGGCCGTGCCTTGTAAAGACACGCCCTCTTCAACCCGTATCCATTATGACTTGTACAAGAGCAAGGGCATTCCCATGGTTGTTCAAATCCTTTCCAACTTCATGATTGCTCCAATCCTTTTCGACTTCATGGACAACCTTTATCAACCCATTAAGTGCTTCCTTTAATCATTTCGCTCGAGTTCTTGTGATCGGTCCAGGTGGCACTTCAAGAGGATCCACATTCCATCTTCTGGCTTGGCTCCCATCATGGCTCTCATCAATAACCCTAACACAAATCATGCTAAGGTCTATTTAGGAGGTTTGATTGACCCACATCTGATCATCAGTGTCTCAAACTCCTGTACCTATTCATCAATAGTTTTGCCTCCTTGCCTTAATGTCTGGAGATGCATAAATAACTCCTGCCTATAGTGCTTTGGTATAAACCTCCTCTTCATAATCCGTTTCATTTCCTGCCAGGTATATATCTCAACCTCACCATCTCTTCGTCTACTAGCTACAAGATTCTTCCACCATAAAGCAGCATAGCTTGTAAACACTATTGCTACAAGACGAACTCGAGTGTGATAATTAATTTCATAACACTTAAATAGGCCCTATAGCTTATCCTCCTAATCTAAATAATCCTCTACAGAACCCCTTCCAGCAAATGAAAGCATCTGCAACTTTACATATTCTAGGCCCCGAGGCAGCCTAAACTCATGGTTTAGGTAAGGCTCATTATCAAAATTATCATCCCTTTCCTACCTAAAAGCATGCTATTCTCCTTCCATCCTACCCCTATTTCCTCCAATTACTCCTTCCCTTTGTGTATTATGATGAGCTGTCTCAAGTAGGGGTGCTGTGGATTTGCCACTGGTAGTTGTAGTAATGTCATTTGATCAACCTGTGTTGCTAATGTAGCAACAATAGTGGTGAGATCCTGCAATTGTTCTTCTAGTGTTCTTCCACCTGCAGCACGACGTCCCTGACCTCCTCTAACCTAATTGTTGGCTTCATTTCCAATCCCACCATTCACACTATCATTTGACATGGTTTCTAAATTACACCTTGACAATTTTTTTTTTTATACTCACAGTCACTCCTTTACAACAACAACACACTCCACTACACTTACGTCACAACAACAACACACACTTACACCAACACCTCAATGGTAGAACACACTTACACCTAAGGTATACACACACTTCACACCAATACCTCTATGGCACAACACACTTACACGCACAGTATACACACACTTCTTGGTTCAAACACACATACACTCCCACAAGACAACGCAACCTCAAGGATCAACATACCTCAAGGTACAATTACATGCACAACTAAGCACCACACCCTCATGGTACCACTTGACCAATGGTTCAAATTCACTTCTACAAGGTACAAATTCTTCAATGCTCAACACTCTCCACAGCACAAATGGTTAACACACTCCATACATAAAATCCCTTCAACACTCAATTACACACACACGGCACAATATTCCCAATCTTAAGTCAAAGTGCATTTATAGTAAATTAATGCATAATTACTACACAAGAACAATTATGGAATCATATTGAAATGACTTCCTAATCTTCTAAGCTAAGATCTTATAGCAAGAAGAAGAAGAAAATTTACAAATCTGATTTCCACAACTCCAATTCACAATAAGCAAAGATAATCATGTCACAATCAACATAAGGCCTTTCAATTTCACCATACAAAAGATTAATGTCATGGCAAGAACCCTAAATTCCCAATTGAAAATCACGAACTCCCTTCCTCAAAACTGTACTTTGACACCAAATTATGATGTGCTTCAAAGCTAATTACAATAGTAAAACAAGGATGGAAGAAACAAGATAACAATTCTACAATCAATTGGCATGAACCCTAATTGGAATTGAACCCCATATGGCGTGAAAGTGAGAGAAGATAAGAATCCTAATTGCTTACTAGATGTAACACACATGTAGGAATTAGAAAATGAACTTGAAATCATTGATATTATGCACAATAACAACAAGCCTACTCGCTACAATTCTTGGTTGAATTGATAAGAGTGTTTTTAGGCATGAAAGAGAGGACTCTCTATGTAAATGCAGCTGTAAAATATATCTAAAAAAGTGTCCTCAATCTTCCTCTTTTACAAGTATTTATACCTATTCTAAATAAGGAAAAATTAACAAGATAAAATGTTACACAAGTTGGTATTCCCCATGTCAATTGGAGCAAGTGCCAATCGGTTCTCCACGTTAAATGGAACAATGTATGGCCGGTTTCTTCTAGATTTTTATAGGTCCATGAATAACTAATACACCAAGCATTAGTGTGTTTGTTCACTATCTTGTAATACCGACAAATGTGTTTGATGAAATGCAAAACAATTATATAAAGTAAACGAAGACACTAAATGAATGTCTTCGAGCTCTAATTGTTCAAAAAGTATCCTCATTGCTAAGTTCTATAATCATTTGGCTCTTGCTCTGCATATAGGTCCTGTACATGTATGATTCCTATTAGCAAGACGTTTTCTAAATTTTTTTTTTCACATGTATTCACTTTTAACATTATAAATTTCTTATACTTATTTACTCTTTAAACAAGAAATTACTAAAATAGCATAAGTTGAGCAAACTAATCGATTCAATAAGCAAATTAGACAAAAAGGTGTAGTTAATTAGAAAATTGATGGGAAATTTTCCGGCACCAAAGATGCTCTTAGAACTCGATTTGGATGATGATCCAAATCGCTCATATTTTACTCTATTTATTTTATCTAATAATTATTTGAGTAATAATCTTACAAGTATAATAATATTTCTCCATGGGATGCTAAATGACTTACGTCAGTTGATGGCCACAGGACATCATCAGTTTTGCATCTAAAGGCTCGCTGCGATTGATTTCACTTCGAAGCATTGGCTCTTGAAGATTTATATTATTTTTGTACTTTTTAATTGTTATTGGACCATTCTATGTTGTAATTTTCTTTTGGGACACTTTCATTTGTTTGTAATTTTCATTTAGGACCGGCCACCTTAAAAGTGGCATAGTTGTAATTTTGTGGACTTTCTAACCTTAAAGGGAGCAAGTATAAATATTTGCTTAAGTAGGGTTTTGAGGAAGCCAATTTTTTCAGATTAAACACATTCACTTTATGTGAGAGATCTTAGGGTTTCCCTAGTTCAAATTTCCTCTTATCAATTTCAATCCTAAGAGTTGGGATTGTGGCGAGTGCAACAATTGAAATTGTGAGTCATATCAATTTCTAATTGTTATGTATTCTTTTCTTCTCTAGTGTGTAATATCTAGGGTTGGATTGAATAATTTCATGGTTAGATTCGATTTTTTGATTCGAAATAGTGTACTTGTTTTAAGTACTTATTTTATTTGTTATTCACCATCAAAAATTGCTATCATTTTACATCATGAATTGCACTTCTATACAGGGGATCTCGGAATTGATTTTGTTGTTGATCATGGATTCACATGGTAATTCAAGTGTAATTAGTGTGTTTTGAAGGTTTTGAATCATTGTGGTTGATTACTTCATTAGTTATTGAATTGAGATCTCCTTGTACTCCATTAGGAATCATGCAATTCCTAGCTTATTGAACTGGATTTGAATGAGTGCATTTAAGGTTAGTTTTTGTTCCATTTGATTGTGCTTAATCCCCTTTTAGGCACGTTATCTTTTTGGTATCAGAGCTTGTGGTTGTGAGAAGGGGTTATTTGATTTTGAATTTCGGAAATTTAGGATTCATGTTCTTACATCTTCAATTCCGAAATTGGGAGTAAATTGGAATTGTTGTTGTAGTTGTTTGAAGTGGTGTGAATTGTCTTGAGTAGAAGTTGAACTTGCTGCTTGTTGGAGTGAGTTTTGATTACTTGTTAAAGCTTCTATGTTGTGGACTTCACTGTGGAGGAAGAGGAAAGTAGTGCACATTAAATGCAATTTCAGAAGTGCAATTGTGTAGGAAGAAAAGTTGTGATCATTACATTGTTTGTTTTCAGAAAATTAGAGGAGTAATTGAGCATTTCCAGATTTGAGTAGTGTGGAAGATTTGGAAATTATTTGATTTTGAAAAAAAAAAACATTAAGATTGAAGGAGTTAATGTATGTTTGTTTGAAATTGAAAATTACTTCTTACCAATTGTGGAAAGGTTGCAATTAGTGAAGTGGTTTGATTTTCAAATTTGAATTGTTGCTATTTTAGTGTATAAGTTGCAGTTTGCTTGAGTGTTTGTAGTGGTAAAACTTGTATGATTGGGAGTGTGAACCGTAGAGTGTGTGTAGGGTTGTGTTTGCCAAAAATTGTGAAGGGTTGTGCATTTCGGTGTAGATTATTTTTTTGTGTGAATTGGTGGACAATTGTAGTAGGCATGAGT
This sequence comes from Laguncularia racemosa, assembly GCA_037954665.1. Classification (NCBI taxonomy): domain Eukaryota; kingdom Viridiplantae; phylum Streptophyta; class Magnoliopsida; order Myrtales; family Combretaceae; genus Laguncularia; species Laguncularia racemosa. Next base: position 247,713 of record JBBMOL010000234.1, read on the forward strand.
GAAGTAGCACTGTAGGATAAGAGTAGTAGAGTGGCAGTGGATTTTGATTATTTTGTATTTGTTGAAGTGTTGTACATTATGGTTGAAGTAGTGTGAAATCAAAATAAGAAAAGGAAGGTTTGAGTAGTAGAATTTGAATTCAAACAAGTCATTAAAGTGTGAAAGTAATTGACTAGTTACTTAAGCACTTGTAGTTGAATTTAATTCTAACTACTTGAAAGTAGTTGTGTGTGTACTTCATTTATTGAACCTTACTTAGAGTACTAAATTATTTCCTTATGCCTATAATTCTTTTTAAAACGTAAGCTATTGCATTATTGTGGTTGTTAAACGTGTGGGTTGCTGTTATTAAAGGAGTGTGCTGTAATTTGTGGGATTACTTCTTAAATCACAACATGTCCAACGAAAGTGTGAATGGGGGAATTGGCAATGATGTCAATAGCAAGGTTGGTGGAGGTCAGGGTCATAATATTGCAGGTAGGAGGACTTTGGAAGAACAACTCCAGGATCTTACTACCATAGTTGCTACTTTGGCAACTAGGATTGATAGGATGTCATTACCATAACCACCAGTGGTGAACCTTCAGACACCACCTTGGGTAGCACCATAGAACCTTTACAAAGACAGAGTAATGGGAGATGGAAATCTGAATAGAAGGATGGATGGGGATCATCATCCCTACAAGGAAGAAAGGGATGACAAGTTTGGGGCTAATCCATATCAGAATAGGGATTTTGGGCCACCTCGAGGATGGGAGAATGTGATGAGATCCATGATGAGAGTCGAGCCGGAAGAAGGAATGTGGATCCACTTGAAGTGCCGCCTGGACCGATCACAAGAAGTCGAGCGAAACGACTTAAGGAAGCACTTAACGGGTTGATAAAGGATGTCCATGAAGCTGGAAAGGATTGGAGCAATCATGAAGTTTGAACGAATTGGAACAACCATGGGAAGACCTTGGCTCTTGTACAAGTCACACCGGACACGGGATGAAGAGGGCGTGTATTTTCAAGGCACGGCCGTGTAGGAATCAAAAGATTACATAGAATCATACACGGCCAGACACACGGTTAAAGGCACGACCGTGTACGGAGTCAAGCAAATCTACAGAAAGATACACGTCTAGAAGTACACGGCCGTGTATCTCTTCAAGGCTGGCTCAAGGCCGCCGACCTTCATGTTTACACCGCCGGCTTTCTTGTTCTGTTTTTGTGTTTTTTACACAACTTATCTAAGTTATGTCGTTTTGGGCTTTAATGTTACGCATTGTAAACCCTAATATAAGCTCCTAGGGTTAGAATACAGGATATAGAACATACATCTTAGAACATTAAATATCTTTGAGAGGCTCCTCTCTTGGTTCTTCAAGAACTAATTTGAACTTATCGGATTGATTTCCGTGGCGTTCATCCCGACTTATCAATTGGTCTTTCATCCCGATTGTGGCGTCTTCACATTATACCAAGGTTCATGTCTCGCTTATAGACAACGGGTCGCGGTTTCCACTTTAGGTGTTTGGCATCGTAGGTAATGAATTTCCGAACGTATTGGTATTGGGTTTCGTCACGGGTTGGCGTGGTTCATATCAGTTTGGTATCAGAGCTTAGGTTTGTCAAAACATCAAGTTCGGTTGAGGAAGGTAACATCAAAACCCTAACTCCGATCGTTCAAATCCTTTGTTAGCATTCAATTTCATAATATTAATTGTCTTTTGATAGTGTAATATCTACTAGTCGATTGTTACAAAAAAAAAAAGGAAGAATCACGACACAAAAAAAAGAAGGAAAAGAAAAGAGAAATGTGATCAAGAGCAACAACAAAGACAAAAAAAAAAAAATAGGATAGAAAAATAGAGGAAAATTTATGAACCCTAGAGTTGTTTTGAATTCTACGGAAGGGAATTGGTGTAGTTCAGGTTAGTTCCAAGAGAATTGAGAAGAGGAATTGGCGAGTTGATATCATCATTGTTCGTGAGAATACACGAGTGACTGTGTGATATCATCATTTGAGCGAAACACGTAAGGGAGTGTATCGTGAGGTTTAATTTTATATATATTTGTGTTAGTACTAATCTTTTCTACAGGGACAATGTCGAGACAACATTCTCCTGAAGGTGAGAGGGGAAGGTTTGATGCTAGGTTAGTAATTGAGGCGTTGAGGGGTGAGATGAAGAGGATGTTCCAAGAGGGAATGGAACAAATTCATGAGATGGTAGAGCAAAGACTAGAGCAATCCACAAACGTATTCCAAGGGCGTAAGAGGGAGAGTCGTTCTAGGAGAGTACCGAGGGGTGGAGATGAAATGTCGGATGGTGACTTTGATGAGCCTTCTGTCGGGAGTTATAGAGGTTATAGTGGTCGGAATAGAGGAACTAGGGATTGGGAAGATAGAGGAGATAGGAATAGAGAGGATGATCAATTAAGAAGCATAAAGATGAAGATTCCTCCTTTCCAAGGGAAGAATGATCCCAAGGCGTACTTAGAGTGGGAGAAAAAGGTGGAGATGGTGTTTGATTGTCACAACTATAGTGGGAGAAAGAAAGTAAAACTTGCTGCCATTGAGTTTTTAGATTATGCTATAGTGTGGTGGGATCAACTAATGTTGAATAGGAGAAGGAGTGGTGAGCCACCTATTGAGTCTTGGGAAGAGATGAAAAGAGTGATGAAGAAGCGGTTTGTGCCTACGTATTACTATCGTGAATTGCACAACAAATTGCAAACTCTTAGGCAGGGAAGCTGAAGTGTGGATGAGTATTTCAAGGAGATGGAAGTTACTATGATCAGGGCGAATGTAGAGGAGGATAGAGAGGCTACCATGGCTAGGTTTCTTGCGGGATTGAATAGGGAGATTCAAAATGTTGTTGAATTGCAGCATTATGTAGAATTGGAGGATATGGTCCATATGGCTATAAAGGTTGAGAACCAGCATAAGAGGAAAGGTAGTAGTAGTGCACGGTTTCAACAGGGTACTGGTCCATCCACCTAGAAGACTAACCAATGGAAGAAGGAAGAAAAGCCATTACCCACTAAACCGAAAGGAGAGCTGAGGCAAGCGGGTTCTACTCCCGGTAACCAAGGTAACCTTGAATCTTCTACTTTTAGAAATCGTGACATTAGATGTTTTAAATGCCAAGGTAGAGGCCATATTGTAGTCAATGTCCAAATAGGAGTGTGATGATTTTACGTGATGATGGAGAGTATGAGATTGAGGGGGATAGTGAAGAAGATGATATGCCTCCATTAGAGGATGCTAGTGATGATGAGGAGCCTGCAATGGGAAGGCTAGTGGAAATAGTGAAGCGAGTGTTGAATGTGCAGGTGAAGGAAGAAGAGGAGGTGCAAAGAGAGAATATATTTCATACTAGTTGTTATCTAGGAGATCACATTTGTAGTTTGATCATTGATGGAGGGAGTTGCACCAATGTAGTGAGTAATTTTATTGTTGAGAGGCTGGGGCTCAAAACTGTTAGACACCCTAGTCCATATAGATTGCAGTGGTTGAATGATAGTGGAGTGACTAAGGTGAGCAAGCAAGCATTGATTGGTTTCCGCATTGGTAGGTATGAGGATGAGGTGTTATGTGATGTAGTGCTAATGCAAGCATGTCATGTTTTGTTAGGGAGGCCGTGGCAATTTGATAGGAAGGTTGTTCATGATGGCTTTTCTAACAAGTATACGCTTGTTCACCAGGGGAAAAGCTTTAATCTTAAACCGTTAACACCTAAGCAGGTGTATGAGGACCAGTTGCAGCTACGACAGTCTTTTGCAAAACATAAGGTAAGTGAAAAGCAGAGGGAGAGTGAGAGAGCAAAAGACAATGAGAGAGAAAAGGAATATAAAAGTCAAGATCAAAAGGAATAAGAGAGGAAGGTTGGAAAGAGTGTGAGAGGCCAAGTTGAAGGAGGCTCAACTTTGGTGGTGAGTGAAAAGGAGAGGGCAGCCTTGCAAAAGGAGAGTTGTGTGGCAAGAGCGAGTGTAGTAAGGAGAGCGTTAGTGATGAGGCAACCTATGTTGTTGCTGGTTTTTAAAGAAACATGTTTGACTACTAACAAACTATCTAACTCTTTACCTAGTGTGGTTGTATCTCTTATGCAGGACTTTGAAGATGTCTTCCCTGAGGAGATTCCAAAGGGATTACCACCTATTCGTGGTAATGAGCACCAGATTGACCTTGTACCCGGAGCATCGATTCCAAACAAGCCAGCTTATAGGAGCAATCTGGAGGAGACAAAAGAACTCCAAAGGCAGGTCGATGAATTAATGGAGAAGGGGTACGTGAGAGAAAGCATGAGTCCATGTGCAGTGCCTGTGATTTTGGTGCCTAAGAAGGATATGACATGGAGAATGTGTGTTGATTGCCGTGCCATCAACAACATCACGGTAAAGTATCGTCATCCCATTCTTCGCTTAGATGATATGTTAGACGAGTTACATGGGTCTAGTGTCTTGTCCAAAATTGATCTGAAAAGTGGATATCACCAAATTAGAATGAAAGAAGGTGATGAATGGAAAACTGCATTCAAAACAAAATATGGATTGTATGAGTGGTTAGTAATGCCTTTCGGTTTAACTAATGCACCTAGTACTTTTATGAGACTCATGAACCATGTTTTGAGGACTTTTATTGGAAAATTTGTGGTTGTTTATTTTGATGATATCCTCATTTACAGCAAGAGTTTGGAAGATCATATATCTCACTTGAGGGATGTTTTAGAAGTGCTTCGAAAGGAACAATTATATGCTAACCTCAAGAAGTGCACTTTTTACACAGACAAACTTGTGTTTCTTGGTTTTGTTGTTAGTGCACAGGGAATACAGGTTGATGAAGAAAAGGTTCGTGTAATCCAAGAATGGCCTAGTCCAACCAATGTAAGTAATGTGCGGAGCTTCCATGGACTAGTGAGCTTTTACAGGAGATTTGTGAAGGATTTCAGTACCATTGCAGCACCACTTACTGAGGTAATTAAGAAGAACGTGGGTTCAAATGGGGAGAGCAACAAGAGAAGGCCTTTCAGACGCTTAAAAATAAGCTGACTCAGGCGCCATTACTTGCTTTACCTAACTTTTCCAAAAGGTTTGAAATTGAGTGTCATGCCTCAAGATTAGGTATTGGAGCAGTGCTTATGCAGGAGTGAAGACCGATTGCATTCTTTAGCGAGAAGCTAAGTGGGGCAACCTTGAACTACCCTACTTACGACAAGGAGTTATATGCATTGGTTCGAGCCCTGGAGACGTGGCAACACTACCTGTGGCCAAAAGAGTTCGTGATCCACACTGATCATGAATCCTTGAAGTACTTGAAGGGGCAACATAAGCTGAACAAGAGGCATGCTGGTTGGGTGGAGTTCATCGAAACATTTCCATATGTCATCCACTACAAGCAAGGTAAAGAGAATGTCGTGGCTGATGCACTTTCTAGAAGGTATACTCTTATTTCTACTCTTAGTTCTAGACTGCTTGGTTTTGAGCACATTAAGGAATTATATGCTGCTGATCGAGATTTTTGTGAGGAGTATGTGCATTGTGAGAAGAGTGGGTGATACGAACCACGCTAACCCATGACGAAACCCAATACCAATACGTTCGGAAATTTGTTGCCTAAGACGCCCAAACACCTAAAGTGGAAACCGCGACCCGTTGTCTATAAGCGAGACAAGAACCTTGGTATAAAAGTGAAGACGCCACAATCGGGATGGAAGACCGATTGATAAGTTGGGATGAACGCCACAGAAATCAATCCGATAAATTCGATTTAGTTCTTGAAGAACCAAGAGAGGTGCCTCTCAAAAGTGTTTAATGTTCAAAGATGTCTAATCTAAGTTGTTTTAAACACTAGGAGCTTTTATACTAGGGTTACAATTCGTGTAAAGACAAGTCCAAAATGACGTAGTTTAGTTAAGTGACATAAAAACACGAAACAGAACAAGCTGGCCGACAGGGGATACACGGCCTGTGTACACGCCCGTGTACTTGTCTGTGCAACTTTTGGCAACATACACGCCCATGTACTTTGACCGTGTATCTTTCTGTGCAACTTCTGGCAACATACAAGCCCGTGTACTTTAGCCGTGTATCTTTCTGTGGATTTTCTTGACTCCATACACGGCCGTGCCTTTTAACTGTGTATCTAGCCATGTATGATTCTAGGCAATCTTGAGAGTCCTACACGGTCGTGCCTTGAAAGTACACGCCCTCTTCAACCCGTGTCCAGTATAACTTGTACAAAAGCAAGGGTCTTCCAATGGTTGTTCCAATCCGTTCCAACTCCATGATTGCTCCAATCCTTTCCGGCTTCATGGACAACCTTTATCAACCCGTTAAGTGCTTCCTTAAATCGTTTTGCTCGATTTCTTGTGATCGGTCCAGGCAGCACTTCAAGAGGATCCACATTTCTTCTTCCCGCTTGGCTCTCATCATGGATCTCATCATTCCCCTCCTCTTGAAAAGGATTTGTCCTCAAATCATTGCCTGCATCAAATGGACTTAGATCAATGACATTAAACATGACACTTACTGGATGCTCACCTGGTAGATCTTTCTTGTATGCATTATCATTGATGCGCTCAAGACTTTGAATTGGTCCATCGCCTCTAGGAAGTATTTTAGATCTACACTGTACGAGAATCCACTCTTTATGCATGTGAACCCAAATCCAATCTCCAGGTTCAAAAACAGCTTGTCGACAACCCTTGTTGGCTTGTTTCACATACTGCTCAGTTCTTCGCTCAATGTTTAGCCTTCTCAAGAAATCTGCCTTAGAATCAGCTTCAAAACTCACAAGCTTGTTAGGTGTTAAAGGTTTAAGATTAAAGCTTTTCCCTTGGTGAACAAGCGTATACTTGTTAGAAAAGCCATCATGAACAACCTTCCTATTAAATTGCCATGGCCTCCCCAACAACACATAACATGCTTGCATTGGCACTACATCGCATAACACCTCATCCTCATACCTACCAATGTGAAAACCAATCAAGGCTTGCTTACTCACCTTAGTCTCACCACTATCATTCAACCACTGCAATTTATATGGACTAGGGTGTCTAACAGTTTTGAGCCCCGGCCTCTCAACAATAAAATTGCTCACTACATTGGAGCAACTTCCCCCATCAATAATCAAACTACAAATGTGATCTCCTAGATAACATCTAGTATGAAATATATTTTCTCTTTGCACCTCTTCTTCTTCCTTCACCTGCACATTCAAAGCTCTCTTCACTACCGCCACTAGCCTTCCCATTGCAGGCTCCTCATCATCACTAGCATCCTCTAATGGTGGCATATCATCTTCTTCACTATCCCCCTCAGTCTCATACTCACCATCATCACGCAAAATCATCACACGCCTATTTGGACATTAACTAGCAATATGGCCTCTACCTTGACATTTAAAGCATCTAATGTCACGATTTCTAAAAGTAGAAGATTCAGGGTTACCTTGATTACCAGGAGTAGAACCCGCTTGCCTCAGCTCCCCTTTTGGTTTGGTGGGTAAAGGCTTTTCTTCTTTCTTCCATTGATTAGTCTTCCAAGTGGATGAACCATTACCCTGTTGAAATCGTGCACTACTCCTACCCTTCCGCTTGTACTGGTTCTCAACCTTTATAGCCATGTGAACCATATCCTCCAATTCTACATAATGCTGCAATTCAACCACATTTTGGATTTCTCTATTTAATCCAGCAAGAAATCTAGCCATTGTAGCCTCTCTATCCTCTTCTACATTTGCCCTAATCATAGTGACTTCCATCTCCTTGAAATACTCATCCACACTTCGGCTTCCCTACCTCAGAGTTTGCAACTTGTTGTGCAATTCACGATAGTAATACGTAGGCACAAACCGCTTTCTCATCACTCTTTTCATCTCTTCCCAAGACTCAATAGGTGGCTCGCCACTCCTTCTTCTATTCAACATTAATTGATCCCACCACACTATAGCATAATCTGAAAATTCAATGGCAGCAAGTTTCACCTTCTTTCTCCCACTATAGTTGTGACAATCAAACACCATCTCCACCTTTTTCTCCCATTCTAAATACGCCTCGGGATCATTCTTCCCTTGGAACGGAGGAATCTTCATCTTTATGCTACTCAATTGATCATCCTCTCTATTCCTATCTCCTCTATCTTCCCATTCTCTAGTTCCTCTATTTCGACCACTATAACATCTATAACTCCCAACAGAAGGATCATACAAATCATCATCCGTCATTTCATCTCCACCCCTCGGTACTCTCCTAGAACGACTCTCCCTCTTACGCCCTTGGAATATATTTGTGGATTGCTCTAGTCTTTGCTCTACCGTCTCATGAATTTGTTCCATTCCCTCTTGGAACATCCTCTTCATTTCTCCCCTCAATGCCTCAATTACTAACCTAGCATCAAACCTTCCCCTCTTACCTTCCGGAGAATGTTGCCTCGACATAGTTCCTGCAGAAAAGATTAGTACAACACAAATATATATATGATTAAACCTCACGATACACTCCCTTACGTGTTTCGCTCAAATGATGATATCACACAGTCACTCGTGTATTCTCACAAACAACGATGATATCACTCACCATTTTCCTCTTCTCAATTCTCTTGGAACTAACCCGAACAATACCAATTTCCTTCCGTAGAATTCAAAACCAACTCTAGGGTTCGTAAAATTTTCCTCTATTTTTCTATCCGATTTTTTTTTTGTCTCTGTTTTTGGCTTTTGATCACGTTTCTCTTTTCTTTTCTTTTCCCTTCTTTTTTTTTTTGGTCGTGATTTTTACTCTCTTTTTTTTTTTTTTACAATCGACTAGTAAATACTACACTATCAAAAGATAATTAATATTGCGGAATTGAACACGATAATTGATATGAACGATTGGAGTTAGGGTTTTTGATATTACCTTCCTCAACCGAACTTGATGTTTTGACAAACCTAAGCTTTGATACCAAATTGATACGAACTACGCCAACCCATGACGAAACCCAATACCAATACGTTCGGAAATTCGTTGCCTAAGACGCCCAAACACCTAAAGCGGAAACCGCGACCCGTTGTCTATAAGCGAGATAAGAACCTTGGTATAAAAGTGAAGATGCCACAATCGGGATGGAAGACCGATTGATAAGTCGGGATAAACGCCACGGAAATCAATCCGATAAGTTCGATTTAGTTCTTGAAGAACTAAGAGAGGTGCCTCTTAAAAGTGTTTAATGTTCAAAGATGTCTAATCTAAGTTGTTTTAAACCCTAGGAGCTTTTATACTAGGGTTACAATTCGTGTAAAAACAAGTCCAAAATGACGTAGTTTAGTTAAGTGACATAAAAACGCGAAACAGAACAAGCTGGCCGATAGGGGATACACGGCCTGTGTACATGCCCGTGTACTTGTCTGTGCAACTTCTGGCAACATACACGCCCGTGTACTTTGACCGTGTATCTTTCTGTGCAACTTCTAGCAACATACACGCCTGTGTACTTTAGCCGTGTATCTTTCTGTGGATTTGCTTGACTCCATACACGGCCGTGCCTTTTAACCGTGTATCTAGCCGTGTATGATTCTAGGCAATCTTGAGAGTCCTACACGGCCGTGCCTTGAAAGTACACGCTCTCTTCAACCCGTGTCCAGTATAACTTGTACAAAAGCAAGGGTCTTCCAATGGTTGTTCCAATCCGTTCCAACTCCATGATTGCTCCAATCCTTTCCAGCTTCATGACAACCTTTATCAACCCGTTAAGTGCTTCCTTGAATCGTTTTGCTCGATTTCTTGTGATCGGTCCAGGCAGCACTTCAAGAGGATCCACATTTCTTCTTCCGGCTTGGCTCTCATCATGGATCTCATCAGTGGGCATGGTAAATTTTATAAACATGAAGGATTCTTGTTTAGGGAGAGTAAACTGTGCATTCCAATTTGTTCTTTAAGAGAATTACTCGTGAGGGAGTCTCATGGAGGAGGTTTAATGGGACACTTTGGAGTAGTTAAAACCTTAGGGGTATTGCAGGAACACTTCTATTGGCCTCACATGAAATGAGATGTTGAGAGGATTTGTGAGCGATGTGTCACGTGTAAGCAAGCGAAATCTAGAGTCCAACCTCAAGGGCTTTATACCCCACTTCCCATTCCTCATGAGCCTTGGGTAGATATTTCTATGGATTTTGTATTAGGTTTACCTAGGTCTAGACATGGTCGAGATTCTATTTTTGTAGTTGTTGATAGATTCTCTAAAATGGCACATTTCATTCCTTGTCACAAAACGGATGATGCTTGTAATATTGCAAATTTATTCTTTAAGGAAGTTGTGCGATTGCATGGTATGCTGTTAATTAGTGATCGTAATCACTCAAATTAAAAATCCCTTTCTATGACTCTCTGTTACGATCAAGTAGGCAAGTGCACCTATCGATTATAATAGTATAGAGTTGAGTTCAGGTATCGTCTCCTCAAGGATCAGCAAGTACTAATACTAAATCTAAACCAACTATCTAATCGCACAAATTCGAGAGGTTTCAGATTAAATTAAGAATACTTAACAAAACCTTTAGCAATTAAAAATAATACTATAACTTGATTATTAATCTGATAACTAAGAATATACCCTACCCTTACTACTCCTCTAATTGTCATGTAACTTTGCCCTTTCAATAAACTAGTTAATAAGCAATGGTTATCTCTAAACCGTGGAGTATCTAACACTAAGCTAATGTTCTTCCCAGAATCATTAGCTCCTAACCCTAATCGCTTTGATAAAGATCCCTCTTCTATCAAAATCAATTAGAATTGCATTAACACTCTTGAACCCTCAATTAGATCAAATTATCTAATTTAACCTAATACGGAAAATTCACGTTCTCTATCCCTAGATTACATACGAATTCCTTTATTCATGTAAGATCTATTCAAACAAGAGATTTCCCAATCATCTTCTAAGAAATCAATGCAAACTTAATGTTGGCCATACATCAAATTAGTAACACTACACGAACAACATGAATAAATTCAGAGAATTCCAATATTCATTAACTATGCAATCAATCCCATATTACATGACAATTAGAATTCATAAGGTTCGGGAATGAAACAACTAGCCACTAAGGATTTTCAAGATATAACTCAATGAAATAGAATGAAAAAGAAAGAGAAAACCCCTGTGCATGAGCCCTTCAGTGTCGTCTTCTTCCTTTCTCATCCTTTCATCTTTCTTTTCTGTCCTTTGCCTCTCGCCTTCTCGCTTCGCCTCTTACTCTCTTTTGAAACTCTCCTTCTTCTCTTTTTTTGAAACTCTCCTTCCTCTCTTTTTTCTCTCTCTCTCAAGACGACTATTTATACCTAGGGTAGCTTCCTCTCTGGCGTGTAGGAGATATCCTTCAAATATGGACGAAAGATTTAAAATCGATTTGAAGATATCTTTCCTTCGATAGACACACGGTCATACTACACGGGCGTGTAGATAAACCGTATATCTCTCTGAGTCAGTGAACTCTGGGCGTGTATATCCCACACGACCATTTGTAATAGCCGTGTATTCCTCTGTCTTCTTTGTTCTTCATACACGGTTGATTACACGAGTGTGTATTCCAACCGTGTACTGGTCTGTCCTGAAAACGCTTCTTCCACGCTGATACACGGTCGGATACACGGGCGTGTATCCGAACCGTGTAGTCTCCTGATTCCTTCACACGACCGTTTGTAAAACCGTGTGACTTCCTTTAACTTCAAAGCATTCCCTTTTTACTTGCTTTTATCTCCAATTCGTCTTGAATTTAAATACTTTTCATCAAATCCTCCTTTTCCACACCTAACATGAAATATAAATCAATTAAGCATCATAATCTTATATTTTCACTCCCAATTATCTCAAAAATTGACTTAATCATCTCCAATTATAAGAGTTAAAATAGATTTATCATATGCCTAGAACAATTGTATCAGATAGGGATGCTAAGTTCTTGAGCTACTTTTGGAAGACCTTGTGGGCTAAGTTAGGAACTAAGTTATTGTTTTCTACTATTTGTCATCCACAGACTGATGGTCAAACTGAGGTAGTAAATCGAACCTTATCTACCTTATTGAGGGCTGTAATTAAAAAGAATATTAAAAGTTGGGAGGATTGCTTGCCGCATGTTGAATTTGCTTATAACCGTACAGTGCATTCTGCTACTAAATTTACTCCTTTTGAGATTGTGTATGGTTTTAATCCACTAACTCCTTTGGATTTATCACCTTTGCCTGTTTCTAAGTATGTTAATTTAGATGGCAAGAAGAAGGCCGAATTTGTTAAACAGATCCATGAGAAGGCAAGGCTAAACATTGAGTGAAGAATAGAGCAGTATGTGAAACAAGCTAACAAGGGTCATCGACAAGCTGTCTTTGAACTGGAGATTGGGTTTGGGTTCACATGCGCAAAGAGCGATTTCCCGTGCAGTGTCGATCTAAACTACTTCCTAGAGGCGATGGACCATTTCAAGTTCTTGAGCGCATCAACGATAATGCATACAAGATAGATTTGCCTGGTGAGTATCAAGTAAGTGCCACATTTAATGTTACTGATCTTAGTCCTTTTGATGTAGGTGATGATTTGAGGACAAATCCTTTTCAAGAGGAGGGGAATGATGAGATCCATGATGAGAGTCGAGCCAGAAGAAGGAATGTGGATCCTCTTGAAGTGCCGCCTAGACCGATCACAAGAAGTCGAGCGAAACGACTCAAGGAAGCACTTAACGGGTTGATAAAGGATGTCCATGAAGCCGGAAAGGATTGGAGCAATCATGAAGTTGGAACGGATTGGAACAACCATGGGAAGACCCTTGCTCTTGTACAAGTCACACCGGACATGGGATGAAGAGGGCATGTATTTTCAAGGCACGACCGTGTAGGAATCTCAAGATTGCACAGAATCATACACGGCCAGACACACGGCTAAAGGCACGGCCGTGTATGGAGTCAAGCAAATCTACAGAAAGATACACGTCTAGAAGTACACGGCCGTATATCTCTTCAAGGCCGGCTCAAGGCCGTCGGCCTTCATTCTAACGCCGCCGGCCTTCATGTTTACACCACTGGCTTTCTTGTTCTATTTTTGTGTTTTTTACGCAACTTATCTAAGTTATGTCATTTTGGGCTTTAATGTTACGCATTGTAAACCCTAATATAAGCTCCTAGGGTTAGAATATAAGATATAGAACATACATCTTAGAACATTAAACATCTTTGAGAGGCTCCTCTCTTGGTTCTTCAAGAACTAATTTGAACTTATCGGATTGATTTCCGTGGCGTTCATCCCGACTTATCAATCGGTCTTTCATCCCGATTGTGGCATCTTTACATTATACTAAGGTTCATGTCTCGCTTATAGACAACGGGTCGCATTTTCCAGTTTAGGTGTTTGGCATCGTAGGTAACGAATTTCCAAACGTATTGATATTGGGTTTCGTCATGGGTTGGCGTGGTTCGTATCAGAATGTGATGCTGCATATGCCTTTTTATGACTGCAAGGGATCAGTTGATGATTATTTGGACTGGGAGTACAAGGTTGAGGGTCTCTTTGAATGTTATGAGATCGATCATAATACTAGAGTCCGATTGGCTACTATCGAGTTTACAGGATACGCTGCACTATGGTGGAAGAATTTGATTATCAGCAGGCGTAGGAATGGGGAGGCTGAGATTCAGATATGGAGGGATATGAAAAGGTGTTGAGAAAAAGATTTATTCCTGAGCACTAGAAATAGGAACTGTTTATACGACTGGAGACTTTGAGGCAGGGAGGTAAGACAGTGGATGATTATGTGCAGGAATTTGAAACCCTCATGATTAGAAGTGGGTCAATCGAACCTCTAGAACAAACCCTAGCACGCTTCGTCTTAGGGTTAAAATATGAGATAGTATGTGTTGTTGAGCTGCAGCACTATAGTACACTTGATGAGGCTATTTAGTTGGCCTTAAAAGTGGAGAGGCAAAGGAGGTCCAACTTGTTCCAGGCTCCGAGCAGTAGGCCTAATACTACTACCAGACCTATGGCAGCTAATGGTCGATCAGGAGGGGCAAAGGCAGTAGGTGATGTGCCTAAAAGGGATTTAAGCACAATCAAATGGAGTAAAAATCCAACCCTAAGTACAATCCCTAATTCCAGTTCAACAATTGGAGAATTGTGTGAATTCCAAAAGATATAAATGGATCCAGAATCAATAAACAATGAACTAATTCAATTACAAAGAATCAAATCCTCAATATATACTAATCAAGCTTGAATCATCACGTGAATTTCAAGATTAAACAGCAAATAAAAACCGTGATTCTCCTCTTTAGAAATAAGCATTCCACGTGAACAATAATTGGTAAGTGTTGATGAATAACACTATGAAAAGTAATCCAACAAACTCAATATATCTCGCAATGATTATGATGCAAATTTGACCAAGAATTATCTCAATTCAACCCTAGATATTACAAACTAGAGAAGAAAAGAAATCACAACAAAATGAAATTGATATTACTCACAATTTCAAGTGTTGCACTCGCTACAATTTCAACTCTTGGGATTGAAATTGATAAGAGTCTAATGATAATTAGGCGAACCTTAATCCTCACAAAAAAAAAATGTATGTCAAATATGAAAAATGGCCTCCTCAAACCCTACTTTAAGCAAGTATTTATACTTGCTCCCTTTAGGGTTAGAAAGTACACAAAATTACAACTATGCCACTTTTAGGGTGGCCGGTCTAAATGAGAATTACAAACAAAATGAAAGTGTCCCAAAAGAAAATACAACATAAATAGTCCATGCAGATAACAAATATATAAAAATTAGTCTTCAAGAAGCTAGCTCTTCCATAGGATTCGTCGGCCTAGCTTATCGCTGGTTTAGGTCGGTCCATGGATAACCCACAAGCTGAGTCTTAGTGAGTTTGTCCATCGCCCTGTAAAGCATGGTAAGTATTTCTATTGGAATATACAATACATGAATAAGAGAAAAAAGGTTAGTAAACAAATAATTTCGGGGTCGATGTGCTGAAAATGGGCCCTCATGCCAAGATTTGAAATCTTTTGGCTCTTGCCCTAATGATAGGTCTTAACGGATTTTGATTCCTATAATCTCCTCGGGCCTAAAAAAATTTGTCCTCAAATTTGACAGATCAAATGCAGTAGAGACTCTGTTTCGTCCTGGCAAGCCACCTGAAGAAGTATTATTGCAAAATCCCAATATCTGAAATACCACGGGGGGTGATTGTTTCCTCTCCTCGATTTCTAGGATGTATCTCTTCTGCAACACAAATAATGATCCATTATTCACTGAGGTCTCCCCTATCTCAACCCATTCCACTGATAATGTTTCCTCCTTTTCTAACTCATTTTTATGTCGCTGATCCTCATGGTCTTCTAATGGTTGGCCCAACTACTCATTGCCCTCTGAAACCTCTCAAGGTGAACACAACTGTCTCTAGCAGTCTGGCTCTCTGATAATAGACTCATACGACTCTGACCCTCAGAATCCTCTAATGGTTTACTCAATTGCTCATCAGCCTCTAGTATCTCTGAAGGTGAACATAACTATACCTGAACAGTTTGGTCCTTTAGTAGTCTGCTTATCTGACTATGATCATCAGGATCCTCTAAAGGTTAGCACATCTGTGTCTAATAAATTTTGTGCTCTAAGGGTTGGTTTAATGCTCATGGCCACTAATGGTCTACTAATTTGTTGATGAACCCTTTGAACCTCTAAAGGTGACATCAGATTCAAAATAATTCGTTTTCCCTCCTTCTAGAATACACAAGTATTCCTGAAGCCATCATGTAAGACCCTCCTATCATATAACTAAGGCCTGCCAAGCAATATATGAGATGTACAAATAGGAGGAATATCACACTCGATTTCATCATAGTATTTATCCCCTACATTGAAAGGTACCCTGGCTCTTTGGGTCACATGCAAACTCTCCTAATCACTAATCCAATGCAATTTATACGGTTCAGGATGTGGAGTAGTGGTAAGTTTTAGCTTTGATACTAAAGATGTGGCTACTATATTGGTACAATTACCACCATCAACTATAAGGACACATAAATTTCCTTGTATTCTACAGGAGGTATGGAACAAGTTTTCCCTTTGTTCTTCATCCTTAGTAGCAAATGTAGTCAATGTTTGGCGTAATACATTAACATAATGAAACATCTCACTAGACATTGTTGTGTTTTAAATCCAACAACACAATAATAATCCTTACACCTCCACGGCTCAAGTGCACAGCTAAACCACAAATGAAGTACACTCAACTACTTTTAAGTAGATAGAATTAAATTCAACTACAAGTGTTTAAGTAACTAGTTCAATTACTTTCACACTTTAATGTCTTGTTTGAATTTTAAATTCTACTACTCGCTTTCCTTATTCTTACCTTGACTTCTCACCACTTAAATACACAATGGGTAGCAAGGAAAATACTCACACAACACACCATCCACCGCCACAAAAGTCCCCTTATGCTTACAGTTTAAGATGCTTCATGCCACTACTAACAATGTCCTTAACAACACATATAATAACAAATATCAAATGTATACAACCTCTACTAAATTAACAAGAATATAACTCCAAATACACTCCTCAAGCCATGGCATAATTCACTTCCACAAAATACAACCAAAAACGCAACTTCAACACAAGATAAGGTAGCTCACTTTCAAATTCAAAAAGAACTTCAATAAGTGCATAACTCCACAAATGGTAAGAGGCTTTTTCAAATTCAAATGATATACAATTAACTATGAATTAATGTGTATTTGAGATTTCAAATTGACCTCTTAATGTACACATTTAATTCTGATTTCAAATCTGAAAATAATAATTATGATTCCTCCAATTTCCAAAAATGCACACATTACACAATTCTACTTCACAATTGAAACACCACTCTTCCCCTTCACGGTTTGCTATCCATACACTACACTCTCACACTTTAGCCTCAACGAATAGCACCTTACTCCACACAACTTCCACAAATTCACACCACTTTACAACACCTCAAGTACAACACACTCACACCGCCACTTACACAATACACACACATGTACTAAATTCAAACAATAACAACAATAATACTTATGGTGCAACACTTTCCTCTCACCACATGCAACACAAACTTCATCAATTCACTACTCTTCCTCACGGCAAGTTCAAGGACAACACGTTGCAAATTCTTCAATTTAGACACAATTTCAAACTGCAACTTATACAAAAGGCAGCAATTTAAATTTGAAAATTAAACCACTTTACTAATTGCAACCCTTCCACATTTGGTAAGAAGTAATTTTCAAATTCAAACAAACACACATTAACTCCTTCACTCTTAATGCTTGTTTTGAAAATCCAATAACTTCCATTCTTCCACACTACTCAAATCTGGAAATTGCAAATTGCTCTCCCCAATTTCGAATTCACAAATGTCACACATAGCACTACAACACACGGTAAAGATTTCAAAAACAACACTTTCCTAGCCTTCAAATTTCACATCCTACGAATGATGATAATGATGATTTCCCTTAAACCAATCACAATCAACTTAAGGAGACAAATAATATGGTGAGTACTCTACGTTCACAATAATTAAAACAAGGAAATCACTTCAACAAGACAATTGAAATAATTCAATTCTTCAATGTACAATTTTCGGATTAAGGTAATAAGAACCCTAAATTTCTGAATTCCAAATTGTAAATCCCTCCTCTTAAACCTGAAGTTCTGATACCAAATTATGATGTGCCTAAAAGGGATTTAAGTATAATCAAATGGAGTAAAAATCCAACCCTAAATACAATCCCTAATTCCGATTCAACAATTGGAGAATTGCGTGAATTCCAAAAGATATAAATGGATCCAGAATCAATAAACAATGAACTAATTCAATTACAAAGAATCAAATCCTCAATATATACTAATCAAGCTTGAATCATCACATGAATTTCAAGATTGAGCAGAAAATAAAAACTGTGATTCTCCTCTTTACAAATAAGCATTCCACATGAACAATGATAGGTAAGTGTTGATGAATAACACTATGAAAAGTAATCCAAAAAACTCAATATATCTCGCAATGATTATGATGCAAATCTGACCAAGAATTATCTCAATTCAACCCTAGACATTACACACTAGAGAAGAAAAGAAATTACAACAAAATGAAATTGATATTACTCACAATTTCAAGTGTTGCACTCACCACAATTTCAACTCTTGGGATTGAAATTGAAAAGAGTTTAATGATAATTAGGAGAACCCTAATCCTCACAAAAAAAAATGTATGTCAAATATGAAAAATGGCCTTCTCAAACCCTACTTTAAGCAAGTATTTATACTTGCTCCCTTTAGGGTTAGAAAGTACATAAAATTACAACTATGCCACTTTTAGGGTGGCCTGTCCAAATGAGAATTACAACCAAATGAAAGTGTCCCAAAAGAAATTACAACATAAATAGTCCATGTAGATAAAATATATATGAAAATTAGTCTTCAAGAAGCTAGCTCTTCCATAGGATTCGTAGGTGATGTGCCTAATTTCACTAAGAAGCACAATAAAAAAACTTAAGAAAAACAATCTCAAGTCAAGGCAAAAACCGGATCCACAAGGCTAGGTAAATGCGGAAATCCTAAGGCAATGGAATGAAATCCAAAGAGCTCCAATTGCTATTATCAATCCAAACAAGTAATCTTCATCAAATAATAACAATTATAATTGAAACCCACGTGAATCAAATCAAGAAAACAAATGGGTCAAACCGCAAATTCCAATCCCTTCCTTCAATTATCCAATTCACGTCACAATGAAGAGAATGATATCATATATCAACACAATCAATCCTATAACAAGCTATTGATCTCGAATTGCAAATTAAAACAAGTCCAAGAACATCTAAATCAACCTAGATATGACACACTAGTGATGAAATGGAAAACAACAATAAGGAACCGATATTACTCACGATTTCTCCTTGTTGCACTCGCCACAATTTCAACTTCTTGGAATTGAAATTGATAAGAGAATTTGGAATTAGGAAAACCCTAAGCCCTCTCACGAAATGTGAAGTGTTTGTTTTGCAAAATCAGCCTCCTCAAACCCTCTCTTAAGCAAGTATTTATACTTGCTACTCCTTAGGGTTAAAAAGTGCTCAAAATTACAAGTTTGCCACTTTTAAGGTGGCTAACCCTAAATGAAAGTTACAAGGAAATAAAAGTGTCCCAAAATGATTACAACATAAATAGTACATGCAAATGAAAAATACATAAAAGAAATTGGTCTTCAAGATGCCGGTCTTCTATAGGATTCATCGACCCAGCTCATCGCCGGTTCAGGTCGGTCCATGGATAACCTAGAAGATGAGTTTGAGTGAGTTTGTCCATTGCCCTATAAAGCATGATAAGTATTCCTGTTGGAATATAAAATACATGAAGAAGATAAAAGAGGTTAGAAAACGAATAATTCCAGGGTCGATTTGCTTAAAATGGGTCCTCATCGCCAAGATTCGAAATCCTTTAGTTCTTGCCCTAATGATAAGTCTTGTCGGATTTTGATTCCTATCATCTCCTCGGGCCTCAAAAAGATTTGTCCTCAAATCTGGCAGTTCAAATGCAATAGAGACTCTATTTTATAAAAGCAATCCATCTGAAGAAGTATCTCTATAGAATCCCAATATCTGAAATACCATAGTAGGTGATTGTTTTCTCTCCTCCATTTCTAGGATGTATCTCATCTGCAACACAAACAAGGACTCATTATCTACTGATGTCTCCCCTGTCTCAACCCATTCCATTGATTTTATTTCCTCTTTTTCTAACTCATCTATATGACGCTGATCCTCATGGTCTTCTAATGGTTAGCCCAACTGCTCATTACCCTTTGAAACCTCTGAAGGTGAACATATCTGTCTCTGAACAGTTTGGCTCTCTGGTGGTCTGCTCGTCTGACTATGATCAACAAGATCGTTTGAAGGTTGGCACATCTGGGTCTAACGAATTTTGTGCTCTAAAGATTGGTTCGATTGCTCATGGCCCACTGATGGTCTACTGATTTGTTGCTGAACCTTTTGAACCTCTGAAGGCGACATCGGATTCAAAATAATTCGTTTTCCTTCCTTTTGGAATACATAAGTATTCTGAAGCCATCATGTAAAACCCTCCTATCATATAACCAAGGCCTGCCAAGCAATATATGGGATGTACACATAGGCAAAATATCACACTCAATCTCATCAAAGTATTTATCCCCTACACTGAATGGTACCTTAGCTCTGTGGGTCACATGTAAACTCCCCTGATCACTAAGCCAATGCAATGTATACGATTCAGGATGTGGAGTAATAGCAAGTTTTAGTTTCGATACCATCGATGCTGCTACCACATTGGTATAACTACCACCATCAACTATAAGGACACATAAATTTCCTTGTACCCTACAAGAAGTATGGAACAAGTTTTCCCTTTGTTCATCATCCTTAGTAGTAAATGTAGTCAATGTCCAGCGCAATACATTGGCATAATGAAGCATTTCACTAGACATGATTGTGATCAAACCCAACAACAATAATTATCTTCACACTTCCAAGGTTCAAGTACACAACCAAACCACAAATGAAGTACACTCAACTACTTTCAAGTAGGTAGAATTAAATTCAACAACAAGTGTTTAAGTAACTAGTTCAATTACTTTCACACATTTAATGACTTGTTTGAATTTTAAATTCTACTACTCACTTTCCTTTCTTTCCACGGTTTCACACCTACAATTGATCTTGATGTGCAGCACCTTTAATCCACACAACTCCACAAATTTACACCACTACACACACCTCAATCACGATACACTCACTTCACCAATAACTCCCACGGCAACAACAACAAATTACACTCCACCTCCACGACAACAATAAGAAATGGAAACAACAACAAATATACTTTAATTCCACGGCAATAATAACAAAATATACTTCACTCCCCACAAGTTCTAACCGCAACTCACAACAAAATAGGCAGCAATTTCAATTTGAAATTCAAACCACTTCACTTATTGAAAGCCTTCTTCAATTGGTAACAATGAATTCAAATTCAAATAGCAATCATTAACTCCCACAACTTAATTGCATATGTTTTGAATTCAAATAATTCCTTATTAATCAAAACTCAATGTAATCTACAAATTGTACTCCTCCAATTCAGAATTACACAATGGAAATCAAAACAACAAGCTACACAACCTCCTTCACACCAAAACTAGTCACGGTAAGAACAAGGTAATTTTTTCAAGCTCAAACAATTGTTGAATTAACAACACTTCTATTCTTCCTTCCTTCCATGAAAATTATTAATCACAAGATGATGCAACAACCTTCCTAATCCAACTCCAACAATCAGCAAATTAAATTCCAAGCTAAGGTAATTTCGCAATCTCAAAACCACAACAACAACACAATTTGCGGTTTTCACTAAATCACCTTAATTGATGATTAACTCCAAGAAATCAAATAAGACCAATTCCCTTCTCTCAACATGTGCTCTGATACCAAAAAGATGATGTGCCTAATTTCACTAAGAAGCACAATCAAAAGACTTAAGAAAAACAATCTCAAGTCAAGGCAAAAACTGGATCCACAAGGCTAGGTAAATGTGGAAATCCTAAGGCAATTGAATGAAATCCAAAGAGCTCCAATTGCTATTATCAATCCAAACAAGTATTCTTCATCAAATAATAACAATTATAATTGAAACCCACGTGAATCAAATCAAGAAAACAAATGGGTCAAACCACAAATTCCAATCCCTTGCTTCAACTAACTATCCAATTCACGTCATAATGAGGAGAATGATATCATATATAAACACAATCAATCCTATAACAAGCTATTGATCACGAATTGCAAATTAAAACAAGTCCAAGAACTTCTAAATCAACCTAGATATGACGCACTAGTGATGAAATGGAAAACAACAATAAGGAACCGATATTACTCACGATTTCTTCTTGTTGCACTCGCTACAATTTCAACTTCTTGGGATTGAAATTGATAAGAGAATTTGGAATTAGGAAAACCCTAAGCCCTCTCACGAAATGTGAAGTGTTTGTTTTGCAAAATAAGCCTCCTCAAACCCTCTCTTAAGCAAGTATTTATACTTGCTACTCCTAGGGTTAAAAAGTGCTCAAAATTACAAGTTTGCCACTTTTAAGGTGGCTAACCCTAAATGAAAGTTACGAGGAAATAAAAGTGTCCCAAAATGATTACAATATAAATAGTCCATGCAAATGAAAAATACATAAAAGAAATTGGTCTTCAAGATGCTGGTCTTCTACAGGATTCATCGGCCTAGCTCATCGCCGTTCAGGTCGGTCCATGGATAACCCACAAGCTGATTTTGAGTGAGTTTGTCCATTGCCCTGTAAAGCATGATAAGTATTCCTATTGGAATATAAAATACATGAATAAGATAAAAGAGGTTAGTAAACGAATAATTCCAGGGTCGATTTGCTCAAAATGGGTCCTCATTTCCAAGATTCGAAATCCTTTAGTTCTTGCCCTAATGATAAGTCTTGTCGGATTTTGATTCCTATCAGTAGGCCCAGCTTATCGCCAGTTTAGGTCAGTCCATGGATAACCCACAAGCTAAGTCTTAGTGAGTTTGTCCATCGCCGTCTAAAGCATGATAAGTATTCCTATTAGAATATACAATACATGAATAAGAGAAAAGAGGTTAGTAAACAAATAATTCTGAGGTCGATGTGCTGAGAATGGGCCTTCATTGCCAATATTTGAAATCTTTTGGCTCTTGCCCTAAGGATAGGTCTTGACGGATTTTAATTCCTATCAGTAGGTGAGACAGCGAGAGCAGTAGACAAAACTACCCCTAGCACTACTAGAGAAAATATACCCTCTTAGAAGGGTAAAGAGATGATAACACCAGATGTGAGGTAGGCTATTCTTGGATCTACTAATGGAAAAGTATGCCAAATCAAATGCTTTAAGTGCATGGGATTTAGGCACATGGTAGAACAGTGTCCAAATAAGAGGGTGATGACTATTATGGAGGGTGCCAAGGAAGATGTTGAGGTTGAGGAGAACAGGTTGAGCCTACAGACCTATTTGTAACACTGCAGGAGTATTATGATGACCAAACTGTAGAAATACATGAGGAGCATATAGGTGAACAATATCTACCTATTAATGTGTTACGTAAGACTTTAACCTTATCTCCTAATGCTAGTGACATACAGAAGGAGAACATTTTCCACAACTCTTGTAGGATCAGAGGTAACCTTTGTGTACTCATTATTGATAGTAGTAGTTACACAAATGTTATATCTACTGCTCTAGTAGACAAATTACATTTATCTACTAGTCTACATCCTAGCCCTTACGACTTGCAATGGTTGGACAATCGAGGTAGTATGCATGTTATGTTAAGGGTGAAGGTACTTGTGAATGATGGATAGAAATATCATGATAAGATTCTATGTGATGTAATTCCTATGTGTGCATGCCATTTGCTGTTGGGTAGGCCCTGGATGTTTGATTGGAAGGTGTTACATGATGGACTCAGGAACACCTATATGTTCTGTATGGGAGGATCTCGCATAATACTATCACCTATGACTCCGTTTAAGGTGCATCAGTTTCAAGAGTAGATCAAAACTACTTCCACTACATCTGGTAACTGTGAGAACAGGTCAATAGAGATGTTCAAGTTCAGTTCCAAAAATGACCCTCTAGATTTAAGGGCAAATCTTTTGGAAGCTTGAAGGGATGATGGGAAATTTTCTGGCACCATAGATGCTCTCAAAAATCGATTTGAATAATGATCTAAATCGCTCATATTTCACTTTATTTCTTTTATCTAATAAATATTTGAGTAATAATCTTACAGGTATAATAATATTTCTCCATGGGATGCCAAATGACTTACATTAGTTGATAGCCACGAGATATCATCATATTTGCATCTTAAAGGCTCGCTGCAATTGATTTCACTTCGAAGCATTAGCTCTTGAAGATTTATATTATTTTGTACTTTGTAATTGTTATTGGACCATTTTATGTTGTAATTTTCTTTTGGGACACTTTCATTTTTTTGTAATTTGCATTTAGGACCGGCCACCTTAAAAGTGGCATAGTTGTAATTTTGTGGACTTTCTAACCCTAAAGGGAGCAAGTATAAATACTTGGTTAAGTAGGGTTTTGAGGAAGCCAAATTTTTTTAGATTAAACACATTCACTTTACGTGCGAGAGCTTAGGGTTTCCCTAGTTCAAATTTCCTCATATCAATTTCAATCCCAAGAGTTGAGATTGTGGTGAGTGCAACAAATAAAATTGTGAGTTATATCAATTTCTAATTGTTGTGTATTCTTTTCTTTTCTCGTGTGTAATATTTAGGGTTGGATTGAATCATTTCTTGGTCAGATTCGAGTTGTTTGATTCAAAATAGTGTACTTGTTTTGAGTACTTATCTTACTTGTTATTCGCCATCAACAATTGCTATCATTTTGAATCGTGAATTGCATTTCTATAAAGGGGGATCTCATATTGATTTTGTTGTTGATCTTGGATTCACATGGTAATTTAGGTGTAATTAGTGTGTTTTGAAGGTTTTGAATCATTGAGGTTGATTAATTCATTAGTTATTGAATTGGGATCTTCTTGTACTCCACTAGGAATCACACAATTCCTAGCTTATTGAACCGGATTTGAATGAATGCATTTAGGGTTGGTTTTTGTTCCATTTGATTATGCTTAATCCCCTTTTAGCCACATCAAAAATTTAAGATAATGCAATTTTTTTTTAGATTTTGAATGATTAAGAATTATGTTATATTATTTAAAGAATTTTTTTTTCTTAATTTTCACTATAAGAGGTTTCTTAAGGAATCATGCATATGACATAGGCATAATGGACACACTATCAAAAAATTTTCTTTCTAGTAAAATTCATTTAAACAATAAAATCAATTGATTTCTTTACATGAAGTTATACATCAAATGCATATGTTTCATGTAACACATTTTCAAAACATTTGGAAATATTTACCATTTACAAAGTTGAGAGTACTTTTTGAAATTGAAAGGAGCAGATTGAAGCTTGAAGAAAATTGATGGTGATTAAATTTGTTAGAGTCATCAAAGACAACTAAAGAAGTAGGTTGAAGTGTTTTGAAGTTATTAATTTCTTTTTCTTTATGTGAATGTCCATGTGTTTCAATTATTCCTTTGTCATTTTTATGTAAGTTCACATTTTATCTTTTTAACTCTAGAGATTGACTCTTTAACATTCTTTCTTTTCTCATTATAAGATTGACTTATCTCTATTTCTCTTTATAGGTAGAGAGGCTATGAGAAGACTCTCATCTTCCCTTCTCGCCTCCTCCCAAGTGGTAGTGATCAGATTTAATCATTGCTATCACTTGCAATGATTAAAGACACTAAAAAGAAGACTAAGTAACATAGTGAGACTAGTGACAAGAGTAAAGAGATAGTGGCATATTCAGATGGATGCATACCAATAGTGTCTTCCAGCTGTAATGAATGGCTTAAGCTGATGATTAAGAAGGATTTCTTTTGGACTTACATAGACAAAAGAGATACATAAGAGCGCCAAGATGTTGATGACACTTAGCATTTCATAAAATAGGAGCCTAAAGTCGAAGACAAAGAGAATATAGAGGGAAGGGGGGGGGGGGGGGGGAGGGGTTTCTATATTATGCCTTAGGAATGAAAGGGAGGAACTTTCCATATCAAGCACTAAATTTTTTGTTCATAAGCAAGTTGTGTTGAGCTAACATCCCTAGTGAATCATATTATAGGTGATTCAAGATATGTGGAAACTCTGGAGTCTATTGAAATCTATTACCCTATAATGATTTCCTCTTACTTTAGGTTTCCTCATCCAAAGAAAACCGATTTTTGGTGAAGCATCATAACTCATTAGAGCACACAGACACACTTTTATGACCTCTTAGGGTGAAATCACTCTTACATTAGAAGACATGTATACACTCCTACATTTTCACGATTTTGGGTTGATAAATATCACTACCGCTAATGTCACTAGAGATGACGAGGCAACCATATCAGCCTTAGAAACAGTGATGGAGGTGGCCATTAATAGTTGCAAGAAATCTACCTTCTTTTCATGGATTAAGTACTTCTTTGAGCAAAACAATTTAGATGATTTAGATGATCGATATAAGTAAGTTTTTCTAATTTTATACATTGTAGCCTCTTTTCTTATGTGAATTTTAGTTTAATTGACTCATACATTGCTTTTTGTTGTTCTTAGGTATGAGCATAAGGCTTTCCTAGTATGCTGGTGGGCCTTATGTGTATTAGTGGTCTGACTAATGGTGTTAGTTGTTGGTTCTTTTATTTAACTATTCATATAACATGTGACTCATGTTTTACCTTAGGATTATTTTAACTCGGTTCCTTATATTGACTTCTAGACTTGTATCACGAGGCTTCAGTTTGGTCAAAAGGGTGTTACACCATATGTCACATGTCAACACAATGTTTTTACAATTGTTTTTTGTTGAATGGTTTAGAAGACACTTCGATTTGCCTCCAAATAGACCCAATCCTATAAAGCCTTGAGCCATTGTGTAGATTGATAGAAAGCCTTTAGGTTCATTATTCCATGTGATAGATGACATGAAGGAGGTGAATCTTTTGCCTCACATGAGCATATTAGCTGGTCATTTATGATTTCTGGAGTTTTATCCCAAGGTTAAAAGGTATAGTGGGTCTTTTGGGGCTTGTGAGAAACTTAATGCTGGTGAAGTGAGGTTTGTTTTATGGTGCTTGCTTAGAGGTCTTCCTTCTCTTCATGAAGGGAGAGACTCCTCTAGCTATTTTGTAGAATGTAGGGTCATGCTATATTCACCTCATAGAGTGGCTTGACAATTTTGATTCGATTAAGGAGTTCCTTGAATTGTTTATAACAATGAGGATTTTGACGTATGTTGCCAATCACTTAATCCTACAGATTTCAAAGATATTCATCTGGAAGTGAGGTAGTTATATTTCCCCTTTTCATCACACTCTAGACTTGCTTTTATCGAGCGGTTGACATACTAGACTAATTGCTTAGATGATTTTAAAAGGTACATAGATAGGATGGTTGAGGAAGAGCTACCTGTAGAGCCTATTTTTAAGTATGACTTTCAATTTTGAATTTTAAGTGAAAAGGTAAAGTTATTTGCAGACGCAATGAACCAGGCACCGAGTGGTCATCTTACTCTAGCTTTGTTGATTATGAGACAAGTAAAATGCTCTCACATTCAAGAGTTATTACCATTCTTTATGTTATTTTTTTATTCTTATTTTTTACTGTTATTTCTATAACTTTTGATTATTACTGTAGTACTCATCTTCTTATTCCCTTATAGGACAAGAGAGATCACATCACTACTGGCACCCCCATTAGCCTTTCAAAATTGACTCCATCTAACAATGCACCATTCCCATGTTGATAAGATGTTAGAAAGGAACATTAGATTTTAGATTGTCCTACTATCATTGAGGTTTCAACTAAAGGAGAGGATGATGAGATGGTCGATTTCAAGGATACTCCCAAATGTAACATCGATAATGATGTGCCTAATCCAAAGTAGAATCAAGTAATCACAAACCAAGCTGATGATTAGTAATAAACAACTCCAAAATCAAACAAATAACAATAACAAGATAAAACCCTAAACCCTTACTAGATATTATGCACTAGCAAGAGGATAGTCCTAGCATGGATTTGTTGATATGACGTACAACAATCCTGATGCTGTCACATGTCACAATCTAAAGATTGATAGTATAAGAAGAATTGAGAGAAAAACTCAAGTTTTCTATTTTTGAAAATATCAAGTTTTGTTCATGCTTCCATTATAAAAAGGGTATTTATAGCATAAAGAAAAACTAGCACAAAACAACATAAAGCAATCGGCCTAAAATTGTAAGCCGTTTAGGAAAGCTGTTGGCTTTGTGTGGATACATCATTGGCCTTTATTCCTGCACTGCCGATTCTTCAAGGTAAGGCCGCCAGCTTAACAACATAAGTTGCCAGCTTTTAAAGGTAGCGTTCCATGCTTGTTTTACATCATTTAGTTTACTCGGTTGTCATCCTGAAGCATGATAAATGCATCTATAATTGAGATGATTTGATTCCCATCATCTCCTCGAGCTATGGAAGATTTTCCCTCAAATATGTGGTTCTTCATGACGGTCTTCTGATAGGTAAGGTGATAGATTTGCAACATTAAATGTAGTAGAAACACCATATTCTCCTGGTAGCTCCACCCTATAAGCATTGTAGTTAGTGCACTTTAGAATCTTGAATGGTCCATCTATTTTAGGTGAAAGTTTCTATGATTTCTTGTAAGGAAATCGATCCTTGCTGAGATGAGTCTAAACCAAGTCACTTGGATTGAAGATCTTAGTCTGCCCATGTTTGTTGCCTTGAAGTTGCTGCTACTCTTAAGTCTTCTTAAGATGTTCAAAAGCCTTTTGATGAAGCTTCTGAATTTCCTAGGAACATTCCACTCCACTCAAGTTTCCTTCCAATTCCTTCCGCCCCACAAATAAGGAATTCTTTTTAGTAGTTTTATTTATTTGTCTCTATACTTCTTGCACCTCAGCTGGTGACATAAGATTCAAAACAATTCACTTGCTATCCTTCTGGAACACATAGGTGTTCTTAAACCCATCATGCAATGCCCTCCTGTCAAATAACCATGGTCTACTAAGTACTATATGTGATGTGCACATTGGAAGAATATCACAGACAATTTCATAATTGTACTTCTCCCTTATGCTGAATGGGACTTTAGCCCTTTGAGTAACATGTAGACTATCTCATTCACTCAACCAATGTAGCTTATATGGTTTAGGATGTAAAGTAGTATCCAGTTTCAACTTATTAACTAACGAAGTAGCCACTACATTGGTGCAACTGCTACCATCAATAATAAGATCACAAAATAAGGAAGTAGCCACTACATTGGTGAATTTCCTAGGAACATTCCACTCCACTCAAGTTTCCTTCCAATTCCTTCCGCCCCACAAATAAGGAATTCTTTTTAGTAGTTTTATTTATTTGTCTCTATACTTCTTGCACCTCAGCTGGTGACATAAGATTCAAAACAATTCACTTGCTATCCTTCTGGAACACATAGGTGTTCTTAAACCCATCATGCAATGCCCTCCTGTCAAATAACCATGGTCTACTAAGTACTATATGTGATGTGCACATTGGAAGAATATCACAGACAATTTCATAATTGTACTTCTCCCTTATGCTGAATGGGACTTTAGCCCTTTGAGTAACATGTAGACTATCTCATTCACTCAACCAATGTAGCTTATATGGTTTAGGATGTAAAGTAGTATCCAGTTTCAACTTATTAACTAACGAAGTAGCCACTACATTGGTGCAACTGCTACCATCAATAATAAGATCACAAAAATTACCTTGGACCTTGTAAGAAATATGGAATATGTTTTCCCTCTATTCTTCCTTATTAGCAAGAAAAGTATTCATTACCCAGTGTAACACAATAATAACCAAATATTGATCATTCCCTTTGTCTTCATGTGCCTCAGCATCTACATCCCCATAATACTCATCTATCATTGCTGACAATCTGTTGGCTCATGCATCTCTTCCTCGTCATCCTTACTTGTACCTCTATAGCAATCATCATCCTTTTGTTTGGACATTGAGCAGCCATGTGTCCAAAATGCAAACATTTAAAGCATTGGGTTTGACGAGTCTTTCCTCCTGATGAACTGGCTGTTATCTATTTATTCTCAATCCTAGCAACTGCTTTCCTTTGCTCAGAAATACTCTTCTCCCCCTTAATATTTATAATAGTTGCATTCTTTTCTGCATTCTTACCAAATCCCCATTTATCTACATTCTTACTTTCTAAATCGTATGACTTATTAGAGCATCCATACTTGTTATCCGTCACTCTATAAGGATTAGAAGGCCTTTGTCTCTTACTTTTAAAGCTAACTAGATGGCCTCATCAAATGTGTTATATTGCTGCAGCTCCATAATACAAGAAGTCTCATGATGAGATCCATGATGAGTGCCAAGCCGGAAGAAGAAATGTGGATCCTCTTGAAGTGCCGCCTGGACCGATCACAAGAAATCGAGCAAAACGATTCAAGGAAGCACTTAACGGGTTGATAAAGGTTGTCCATGAAGCCGGGAAGGATTGGAGCAATCATGAAGTTGGAACGGATTGGAACAACCATGGGAAGACCCTTGCTTTTGTACAAGTTATACTGGACACGGGATGAAGAGGGCGTGTATTTTAAAGGCACGGCCGTGTAGGAATCTCAAGATTGCACAGAATCATACACGGCCAGACATACGGCTAAAAGGCACGGCCGTGTATTGAGTCAAGCAAATCCCCAGGAAGGTACACGACCAGAAGTACACGGTCGTGTATGTGGCCGGAATGTGCATAGAAAAGTACACGGTCGTGTATGTTGCCAGAAGTTGCACAGAGAGGTACACGGCCAAAGTACACGGTCGTGTACACGGCCGTGTATCCCCTGCCGGCCAGCTTGTTCTGTTTTCGCATTTTTACGTCACTTATCTAAACTACGTCGTTTTGGACTTGTTTTACACGAATTGTAACCCTAGTATAAAAGCTCCTAGGGTTTAGAACAATGAACAACATACATCTTTGAACATTAAACACTTTTGAGAGGCACCTCTCTTGGTTCTTCAAGAACTAAATCGAACTTATCAGATTGATTTCCGTGGCGTTCATCCTGACTTATCAATCGGTCTTTCATCCCGATTGTGGCGTCTTCATTTTATACCAAGGTTCTTGTCTCGCTTATAGACAACGGGTCGCGGTTTCCACTTTAGGTGTTTGGGCATCTTAGGCAACGAATTTCCGAACGTATTGGTATTGGGTTTCGTCACGGGTTGGCGTGGTTCGTATCAGTTTGGTATCAGAGCTTAGGTTTGTCAAAACATCAAGTTCGGTTGAGGAAGGTAATATCAAAAACCCTAACTCCAATCGTTCATATCAATTATCGTATTCAATTTCGTAGTATTGATTGTTTTTTGATAGTGTAATATCGCCTAGACGATTGTTAAAAAAAAAAAAAGAGTAAGAAGTCACGACAAAAAAGAAGAAGAGAAAAGAACAGAAAAGAAAAACGTGATCAAGAGCAACAACCAAGACAAAAAAAAAAATTGGATAGAAAAATAGAGGAAAATTTACAAACCCTAGAGTTGTTTTGAATTCTATGGAAGGAAATTGGTGTAGTTCGGGTTAGTTCCAAGAGAATTGAGAAGAGGAAATTGGCGAGTTGATATCATCATTATTTGTGAGAATACACGAGTGACTGTGTGATATCATCCTTTGAGCGAAACACGTAAGGGAGTGTATCGTGAGGTTTAATCATATATATATATTGTGTTAGTACTAATCTTTTTGCAGGGACAATGTCGTGACAACATTCTCCTGAAGGTGAGAGGGGAAGGTTTGATGCTAAGGTAGTAATTGAGGCATTGAGGGGAGAAATGAAGAGGATGTTCCAAGAGGGAATGGAACAAATTCATGAGACGGTAGAGCAAAGACTAGAGCAATCCACAAACATATTCCAAGGGCGTAAAAGGGAGAGTCATTCTAGGAGAGTACCGAGTGGTGGAGATAAAATGTCGGATGATGATTTTTATGAGCCTTCTGTTGGGAGTTATAGAGGTTATAGTGGTCGGAATAGAGGAACTAGGGATTAGGAAGATAGAGGAGATAGGAAAAGAGAGAATATATTTCATACTAGATGTTATCTAGGAGATCACATTTGTAGTTTGATTATTGATGGGGGAAGTTGCACCAATGTAGTGAGCAATTTTATTGTTGAGCGGTTAGGGCTCAAAACTGTTAGACACCCTAGTCCATATAAATTGCAGTGGTTGAATGATAGTGGTGAGACTAGGGTGAGTAAGCAAGCCTTGATTGGTTTTCGCATTGGTAGATATGAGGATGAGGTGTTATGCGATGTAGTGCCAATGCAAGCATGTCATGTGTTGTTGGGGAGGCCATGGCAATTTGATAGGGAGGCTGTTCATGATGGCTTCACTAACATGTATACGCTTGTTCACCAAGGGAAAAGTTTTAACCTTAAACCTTTAACACCTAAACAAGTGTATGAGGACCAATTGCAGCTACAACAGTCTTTTGCAAAACATAAGGTGAGTGAAAAGTAGAGTGAGAGTGAGAGAGCAAAAGACAATGAGAAGAAAATGGAATATAAAAGTCAGGATCAAAAGGAAAAGGAGAGGAAGGCTGGAAAGAGTGTGAGAGGCCAGGTTGAAGGGGGATCAACTTTAGTGGTGAGTGAAAAGGAGAGGGCAGCCTTGCAAAAGGAGAGTTGTGTGGCAAGAGCGAATGTAGTAAGGAGAGCGTTAGTGATGAGGCAACCTATGTTGTTGCTGGTTTTTAAAGAAACATGTTTGACTACTAACGAATTATCTAACTCTTTGCCTAGTGTGGTTGTGTCTCTTATGCAGGACTGTGAAAATGTCTTTCTAAAGGAACTCCAAAGGCAGTTTGATGAATTAATGGAGAAAGGATACGTGAGAGAAGGCATGAGTCCATGTGCAGTGCCTGTGATTTTGGTGGCTAAGAAGGATGGAACATGGAGAATGTGTGTTGATTCCATCAACAACATTACGGTAAAGTATCGTCATCCCATTCCTTGTTTAGATGACTTCTTAGATTGGTTATATGAGTATAGTGTCATTCCTTGTGAGCCATGGATAAACATTTCCATAGATTTTGTGTTAGGAATATCTAGGCCTAGGCATGGTCGAGATTCTAATTTTGTGGTTGTGGATAGGATTTTTAAAACGGTTCATTTCATTCCTTGTCATAAAACTGATGATGCTATACACATTGTTGATTTGTTCTTTAAAACGGTAGTGCGTTCGCATGATATACCTAAAAAGCATTGTTAGTGATCGAGATGAGAAATTTTTGAGTCATTTTTGGAGAGTATTGTGGGAAAAGTTGGGAACTAAACAGATGTTTTCAACTATCTGTCACCCACAAATTGATGTGGTTAACAGGACTTTAATTCAATTGTTAGGGGCAATCATAGAGAAGAACATTAGGACTTGGAAGGATTGCCTACCATTTGTGGAGTTTGCATGTAATATGGCTTTAAATAGCATTATTCATTGTTCACCATTTGAGATTGTGTTTAGTTTTAACCCACTGAATCCTAATTATTTATTGTCATTGCCACTTAACAAGTTTGTGAGTTTTGATGTTGATTCTAAGGCAGACTTCGTGAGAAAGCTACATGCACAGGTAAAAAGTAGGATTGTAAAACAAAATGCCAGGGTTGCTTCAAGGGTGAACAAGGACAAGTGACCCAAGATTTTTCAGCCTGGAGATTGGGTTTGGGTGCATTTTCGCAAGGAGAGGTTTCCATTGCAGAGGAAATCCAAGTTTAAGCCTAAAGGCGATGGACCAATTCAAATTCTTGAGCGCATCAATGATAATGCATACGAGAAAGATTTATCAGGTGAGTATCCAGTAAGTGTCACATTTAATGTTACTGATCTAAGTCCCTTTGATGCAGGCAATGATTTGAGGACAAATCCTTTTCAAGAGGAGGGGAATGATGAGATCCATGATAAGTGCCAAGCTGGAAGAAGAAATGTGGATCCTCTTGAAGTGCCGCCTGGACCAATCACAAGAAATGGAGCAAAAGGTTCAAGGAAGCACTTAACGGGTTGATAAAGGTTGTCCATGAAGCCGGAAAGGATTGGAGCAATCATGAAGTTGGAACGGATTGGAACAACCATGGGAAGACCCTTGCTTTTGTACAAGTTATACTGGACACGGGATGAAGAGGGTGTGTATTTTAAAGGCACGGCCGTGTAGGAATCTCAAGATTGCACAGAATCATACACGGCTAGACACATGGCTAAAAGGACACGACCGTGTATTGAGTCAAGCAAATCCCCAGGAAGGTACACGACTAGAAGTACACGGTCGTGTATGTGGCCGGAATGTGCACAGAAAAGTACACGGCTAAAGTACACGGTCGTGTACACGGCCGTGTATGTTGCCAGAAGTTGCATAGAAAGGTACACGGCCAAAGTACACGGTCGTGTACACGGCCGTGTATCCCCTACCGGCCAACTTGTTCTGTTTTCGCGTTTTTACGTCACTTATCTAAACTACGTCGTTTTGGACTTGTTTTACACGAATTGTAACCCTAGTATAAAAGCTCCTAGGGTTTAGAACAATGAACAACATACATCTTTGAATATTAAAAACTTTTGAGAGGCACCTCTCTTGGTTCTTCAAGAACTAAATCGAACTTATCGGATTGATTTCCGTGGCGTTCATCCCGACTTATCAATCGGTCTTTCATCCCGATTGTGGCGTCTTCATTTTATACCAAGGTTCTTGTCTCGCTTATAGACAACGGGTCGCGGTTTCCACTTTAGGTGTTTGGGCGTCTTAGGCAACGAATTTCCAAACGTATTGGTATTGGGTTTCGTCACGAGTTGGCGTGGTTCGTATCATCTCATACCTCAAACCGGACACAAATCATGCCATCGTTTGTTTAGGATGTTCAATTACTCCACATCAAATCATTAGTGTCTCAAACTGTTGGACATACTCATCTACAATTTTGCCTCCCTGTCTCAATGTTTAGAGATGCATGAATAGCTCCTATCTGTAATGCTTTGGTATAAACCTCTTCCTCATAACCCATTTCATCTCCTACCAAGTATGTATTTCAGCATCTCTATCTCTCCTCCTACTGCCCATAATGTTCTTCCACCATAAGGCGGCATACCCTGTAAACTCTACTACAGTTAGACGTACTTAGGTATTGTCATTAATTTCATGACACTCAAAAAGTTCTTCCACCTTATCCTCTCAATCAAGATAATCTTATACAAATCCTCTTCTAACAAATGAAGGTATCTATAACATCACATATTTTAAACCTTTAAGTGGTCTAAACTCACGATTATGATAGAATTCATCTTCAAAATTATCATCTCTTCCTTTTTCGGTAAGTGTGATAATCTCCTCCAACTCACCTTACCTATTTCCTCCTAATGCTCCTTCCCTACGTGCATCATTAATGGCTACCTAAGGTAGGGGTGCCTATGGATTTACCACTGGTTGTTGGGGTAAGGTCATTTGATCCACCCGTGTGGCTAGATTAGCAATAATGGTGGTTAGATCCTGTAACTATTCTTCCAAATTTCTTTTACCACCCACAGTACGATGTCCTTTACCTCCTCCTCTAACTTGACTATTGGCTTCGTCCCCAATTCCTTCATTCACACTATCGTTTGACATACTTCACTGATTTTGTACTCTCAACACAAAATTACTCAAATTACATTCACACACACATCGTAACACAAACCTAATGTCACCCCTCATTTAATTCTAATTCAAATTAAATCAACTCACAGCACAATTCATAATATAAACCTTAATTTCAATTCTCAATCAAGTAACTACATAACAAGCTCTAATCTTAACCTTAGCTCAATCCCCAAATCACAATCACACAAATCATAGCACAAACCCTAATTCTCAACCTTTTCTTTGATACCAAGTTATGATGTCCCTAATCTAAAGTAGAATCAAGTAATCACAAACCAAGCCAACAATTCTCAATAAATAATTCTAAAATCAAATAAATAACAATAACAAGATAAAACCCTAAGCCCTTACTAGATATTACACACTAGTAAGAGGATAGTCCTAGCACGAATTTGTTGATATGACGTACAACAATCCCGATACCATCACTTACCACAATCTAAGGATTGATAAAAGTATAAGAAGAATTGAGAGAAAAACTCAAGTTTTCTATTTTTGAAAATATCAAGTTCTATTCGTGTTTCCATTACAAAAAGGTATTTATAGTACAAAGAAAAACTGGCTAAAAACAACATAAAGCAGCCAGCGTAAAATTGTAAGCCGCATAGGAAAGCTATTGGCTTTGTGGAGATATTTTGCCGACCTTTATGGCTAGCCTTTATTCCTACACTATTGATTCTTCAAGGTAAGGCTACCAACTTAACAACATAAGCTACTAGCTTTTAAAGGTAGCATTCCATGCTTGTTTTACATCATTTAGTTTACTTGATTGTCGTCTCGAAGCATTGATAGATGCATCTGTAATTGAGATGATTTGATTCCCATCAGTTAGTGGTGGAAGCACTTCTATGCGTATTAGTGATAGGTAGATT
The DNA here is from genome assembly GCA_037954665.1 of Laguncularia racemosa. Lineage (NCBI taxonomy): Eukaryota > Viridiplantae > Streptophyta > Magnoliopsida > Myrtales > Combretaceae > Laguncularia > Laguncularia racemosa. The sequence goes on from JBBMOL010000234.1 coordinate 283,981, forward strand.
AAGTCCTTACAAAGTAATAATGTTATGATGAATCCTACCATTCAAATGGATGACATTAATAATATGATGGGAATCAAAATCCGTTAAGACCTATCATTAGGTTAAGAGCTAAAGGATTTCAAATCTTGGCAATGAGGGCCCATTTTGAGCATATCGACCCTGGAGTTATTTGTTTACTAGCTCTTTTCTCTTATTTATCTATTGTATATTCCAATAGGCACACTTATCATGCTTTTCAGGGCGATGGACAAACTCACTAAAACTCAGCTTGTGGGTTATCCATGGATCGACCTAAACTGGCGATGAGTTGGGCCGATGAATCCTATGGAAGAGCTAGCATCATGAAGACTATTTTTATTTGTAATTATTATTTACTTGCATTATTTATGCTGTAATCGTTTTGGGACACTTTCATTTGCTTGTAATTATCTTTTAGGACCGGCCACCCTAAAAGTGGCATAGTTGTAATTTTGTGAACTTTTTAACCCTTGTATAAATACTTGCTTAAGTAGGGTTTTTGGGGGAGAATTTTTTAGAATAGAACTTCACATTTTACGTGAGAGGATTAGGGTTTATTCCTAATTCAATTGCTCTTATCAATTTCAAATCCCAATTTGACGTTGTGGCGAGTGGCATTAAGGTTAATTTGTGAGTAATATTAAATCTACTTTGTTGCAATTTCCTTTCTTCTCTAGTGAATAGTATCTAGGGTTGATTTGGATGTTTAATTGATCGAATTTGATTGCATTTTGATGAGATCCATGATGAGAGTCAAGCCGGAAGAAGAAATGTGGATCCTCTTGAAGTGCCGCCTGGACGATCACAAGAAATCAAGCGAAACGATTCAAGGAAGCACTTAACGGGTTGATAAAGGTTGTCCATGAAGCCGGAAAGGATTGGAGCAATCATGAAGTTGGAACGGATTGGAACAACCATGGGAAGACCCTTACTTTTATACAAGTCACACCGGACACGGGTTGAAGAGGGCGTGTATGTTCAAGGCACGGCCGTATAGGAATTCCAAGATTGCACAGAATCATACACGGCTAGATACACGGCTAAAAGGCACGACCGTGTATGGAGACAAGCAAATCCACAGAAAGATACACGACCAGAAGTACACGGTCGTGTATGTGACCGGAATGTGCATAGAAAATGTACACAGTCAAAGTACATGGACGTGTATACGGCCGTGTATGTTGCCAGAAGTTGTACAGAAAGGTGCGCGGCCAAAGTACACGGCCGTGTATTCCCTGCCGGCCAGCTTGTTCTGTTTTCGCGTTTTTACGCCACCTATCTAAACTACGTCGTTTTGGACTTGTTTTACACGAATTGTAACCCTAGTATAAAAGCTCCTAGGGTTTACAACAATGAAGAATTTACATCTTTGAACATTGAAACACTTTTGAGAGGCACCTCTCTTGGTTCTTCAAGAACTAATTTGAACTTATCGAATTGATTTCCGTGGCATTCATCCCGACTTATCAATCGGTCTTTCATCCCCGATTGTGGCGTCTTCACATTATACCAAGGTTCTTGTCTCGCTTATAGACAACGGGTCGCGGTTTCCACTTTAGGTGTTTGGGAGTCTTAGGCAACGAATTTCCGAACGTATTGGTATTGGGTTTCGTCACGGGTTGGCGGGGTTCGTATCACATTTGTAATCAAATTCTTGTTGCTATAATTGATTGGTTTTAGCCTTCAATTTAGCTTCATTTGAACCATGGATCATTTTGTTGGGAAAGTGGATCACAGAATTAGATCTTGTTGTTCTTATGTGTAATTCACATGGAATTACTTGTGATTATTGTTATATGGGAGGAAATTATCATTGTTGAATTGTTAATTTCAATTTTGAGCATTCGGATTTCATTGCATCTCCATTAAGATTGACGCAAATTCTACTAGTTTAAATCGAGATTGGTTTAGTGCATTTGAGGATTATAATTTACATAAATTGCATGTGCTTAACCCCCTAATTTAGGCACATCATATTTGGTATCAGATCTACACATACTTAGTTCATTTCAATATTGATCATGTGGTGTTGTGGAATTGGTTATAGATCTTGAGAATTGATGCCATTGTTCATATGATTGGAAGTTAGTTTGATTGACATTGTCTAATTGTCTTTCAAAGTGGTTTTGATTGTGCTTAATCTTGGTTTTAGTCACATCATACTAGTGAAATTAGGAACTTTGATGAGCATGACACTTAAGCATACATAGATGTCCTAAGAGAGGCAAGATTCTTTGTTAGTCAGATGGATGGTACACTAAATAAAGCTTCTATTGATGTTGCTGTGTCTTATGATACACCTGCTTTCTATATTGAGGTCACCTCACCTGTGACCATTCCTAGTATCATTCCTCTCTCAATCATTGAAGTGTTATGATAAATTAGAGCACCTATACGAGTTGATAGGGGAATTATAGTCAGAAGCAATTTGCCAATGTTTCGAATTAAATACCAGTATAGTATTGATGCTTAGGCAAACTATGGCTCTTTTGAATAGATGCCGAAGTTTATTAATTGAAAAAGAACTAAAGCTCATCGTAGATAGTGTTGAAGGAGCATAGGCTTTGAAATTCAAGGTTGGTAGCATAGAGCCTATTGTAATTGAAGCAAAGAAGGTGCTAGATTGCCACATTTGAATTGCATATTACCTTAAAAAGAGAGTTTTAAATTTGATTTATGGGCTTTTAGATTGATATTTTAATGAATTTGACTATTTAGGCCGAGGTGATAGGATCCAAAGAGTAAAGTCCAAGTTTAAGAATGATTAGGGGAGATTTTAGCATAGTAGGCTTAGGGTAAGGTTTGTTCAATCGGTCAGTCTGATCCAACCTTTTCAATAAGGCTTATACAGTAGGGGCCACTAATGGGCCTAAACGTATGAAAAGCCCTTATGTAGGTTCATTCACTCAGAATTGCTGGTCATTGTCATCATCTGATGGATGAAATAGATAGCAAAATCCTATAAATGCTTAATGTATTCTCATTCAAAGAGGACTCTTCTTTGGAAAAACATCATTACTCTATTGGACTTTCCTTAAAAGATTAAAACTATAATACTTTCAAAATCATCCACCTGTCATCATAGTGTCGAGCCTTAATCAAGACTACCTACTCTTCCTCCCCATTTCATTTACCTACTTATCATCCTTATATGTGTCATTTCCTTCCTTAGGCCACATGTAACACATTCCTATGTAGTATGTGCATGATCCCGCATTCGAACCAATACGCCTACATTTATTTGGTGACTTTACTAGGGTTGCATTGGGTATTTATAGGATTTTGCTATGAATTTCATCCGTTAGATGATGACGATGATCAATGGTTCCAAGTGAATGAGCCCACATATAGGCTTTTCATGGGTTTAGGCCTATTAGTAGCCTCTAATGTGTGAGACTTATTGAGAAAGGTTGGATTGGACCGGTCGATCTAACAAGCCCTACCTCAAGCTCACCATGCTAAATCTCTCTTGATCATCCCAAAATGTGGACTTCACTCTCGAAGCCTTACTACCTCATCCTAAATAGTCAAATCCATTAAAATATCTAGCTAAAAATCCATGAACTGAATTTAACCCACTATGAATATAAAATGGTCACCATTAGTCAGTTTAGCCCTTTTTTTCATTTTCTACACTACAACACCCCTAGAGTAAGGAAAACCCTAGGAGAGAAGATAATTGATATGTGATGTGCCTAATTCCAAGCTTAAGCACAATCAAAAGAATCAAGGAAGACACCTTAATTCACAAAACACAAAACCGATTCACTTGACTAGGAAAAATGCGGAAATCCTAAGGTAATGGAATGAAATCCAAAGAGCTCTAATTGCTATTATCAATCCAAACAAGTAATCTTCATCAAATAATAACAATTAGAATTGAAACCCACGTGAATCAAATCAAGAAATCAAATGGCTAAACCGCAAATTCCAACCCTTCCTTCAACTATCCAATTCACGCCACAATAAAGAGAATGGTATCATATATCAACATAATCAATCCTATAACAAGCTATTGATCACGAATTTGGAATTAAAACAAGTCCAAGAACATCCAAATCAACCCTAGATATGACTCACTAGAGAAGAAATGAACAACAACAAAGATGAATCGATATTACTCACGATTTCTCCTTGTTGCACTCGCCACAATTTCAACTTCTTAGGATTGAAATTGATAAGAGAATTTGGAATTAGGAAAACCCTAAGCCCTCTCACGAAATGTGAAGTGTTTGTTATGAAAAATTAGCCCCCTCAAACCCTCTCTTAAGAAAGTATTTATACTTGTTACTCCTAGGGTTAAAAAGTGCTCAAAATTACAAGTTTGCCACTTTTAAGGTGGCTAGCCCTAAATGAAAATTACAAGGAAATAAAAGTGTCCCAAAACCAAAATACAACCAAAATAGTTCATAAAAGAATAAATATATAAAAGAAATGGTCTTCAAGATTCCGGTCCTCTATAGGATCCATCGGCCCAACTCATCGCCGATTTAGGTCAGTCCATGGATAACCCACAAGCTGAGTCTGAGGGAGTTTGTCCATTGCCCTATAGAATATGATAAGTGTGCCTGTTGGAAAACACAATACAAGAATAATAGAAAAGAGGTTAATATATAAATAATTCCGGGGTCGATCTGCTCAAAATGGGCCCTCAACGCCAAGATTTGAAATCCTTCAGTTCTTGCCCTAATGATAGGTATTGTCGGATTTTTATTCCTATCAATATGCCTTGCAATCCAACAAAGTTACACATGGTAAGTAAACCAATCAATGGTTTTAGATCATTATTTGCTTACATGTAATACAATAGATAATTGTATTCATGGAATTTCACTACAAAATGAGTTGGATGAGTAAAGGTTAGGACAATACTCGATTATTAAAGCAAATCTCTATAAGTAATTCAATTTGAAGTGATTTAACAAATTAAGATTTAGAAGTTTTGATTCACAACATGGGTTGAAGGAATTGGGATTTGGCATATTTGGAAGAGGATTTGCAAAGGAATAGTAAAGTACACAACCAGGTACATGCTTGTATACCTATTCGTGTTGGGTAGAAAAGAAAAAGAATAAATTAGGAAGTTTACGACTAGGTACATGCCTGTGTAACTATACACAACCATGTACTTGAGCATGTAGAATGACGATTGTGTATAAAAAGGTACATGGCTATAGTACATGGCCGTGTACCCTATTTAGCTCATATACTCGGCTTAATGCATAACTATATACCCCGAATAACTTCTTTATTCGATTTCTTCTCTTGTTATTAATTTTCATTAACCTTAAACACCTAGTACAATCTTAGAAATTTTGCCAAAGTAAGAGAAGAAATATAATAACAACTAGGTAATAAAAATTGGGAAACATGGATGATCCTTTATAATAGTACTAAAATTGATGGCTATATACTTTGGCAGATTTCATTACACGTACTAGATAAGGATAAGTCATATTTAAGACTACCCTTTTAGGTACATCAAATCTTGTGTGTTCCTTGTGGTTATTACATTAATTAATGATATGTCAATCCAATTGCAGTCAACACAATCTTAATTTGAAATAATTGAACAATTATGTCCAAAATAGCAAAGATCCTCTTTGTGACATGGAACCCTAATTTTTCCAAGAATAAGAACAAATTAAATTCCAAATTCTTACTTGATATTACTCACTAGTAGAATAAGGAAACAACTTGCAATTGCTAGTGTTACACACAACAATCCAAGCATCAACTCGCTACAACCCTAAAGGAATTGATAAGAGTATGGAAAAAATAAAGAGAGAAAATCCCTTTTCACATGTTGCCTTGGCTAAAATATGACAAAAGTGTCTTTTGTTGTTCCCTTTACAAGTATTTATACTAGTCCCTAAATATGGAAAAGACAACATAAGAAAATAATGAAAAATAGCATAAAACATAGCCAGCTATTCTATGTTCATTTTGGTTCAAAACATGGACCATGAACCATTCTCTAAACCATGTGTTAATTAGTTTGATCACCCTCTTGTAATACTAACAAGTGTACCTGATTAAATATAAAACAATCATATAAAATGAATGAAGACACTATGTGAGTGCCTTCGGGTTCCATTTTATAAAAAAGGACTCTCAATGTAAGGCTCTGTAGTCCTTTACCTCTTACTTGAGTAATGGGTCCTATTGTCGAATTGGTTTGATTCCCATCATCTCTTTAGGCCTGTAGAAGATTTGCTCTCAAATCTAATCAGTCTTCATGAGTATCTTCTGATAAGTAGGGTGATAGATTTGCACCATTGAATATAGTAGAGAAGTTGTATTCTTATAGGCATTGTTGTTGATGCGCTTTAGAATTTTGAAGGGTCTATCTACTCTAGGTGAAAGTTTATGTGATTTCTTGTGAGGAAACCCGTCTTTGCTAAGATAAATCCAAACTAGATCACCTAGATTGTAAACCTTGGTTTTCTTATTTTTTTGCATTGAAGTTTCTATTGCTCCTAAGTTTTCTTAAGATGCTTAGAAGCCTTTTGATAAAGCTTTTGAATCTCCTTTGCACACTTTACTCCACTCAAACTTTCTTCCTTTGTTACCGGATTAGCTATTAAATCCAAGGGAAGGGTAGGATTATAGCCATACACGACATCAAAGGGAGACTTACCGGTTAACCTATTATAAGTGAACTTAACAATAGGAAGACATAAGTCCTAATTGGTAAGATTCTTTCCAATCGTTGCTCTTAGTAAGGCACCAAGAGTACAATTGATAACCTCTATCTAGCCAATTGTTTGGGGGTGACATGATGTACTATACATGAGTTTAGTACGAAGTCGTTTCCAAAGTGTCTTCCAGAAGAAATTAAGAAACTTAGTGTCTTTGTCAGATATTATGTTGTGGGGAACACCATGTAATTGTACAATTTCTTGCACAAAAAGGTTAGCAATAAAAAGTACGTCCTTTGTTTTGTGGTAAGGCATGAAGTGTGACATTTTGTTGAAGTGGTCGACGACTACTATAATGGAGTCTTTGCCTCTCCGTGTCTTGGGAAGACCCAAGATAAAATCCATGCTGATATCAATCTAGGGCTGTATAGGTAGAGGTAAAAGCATATATTCACCCCGAGTGCCCTTTTTTCCCTTTACCCTCTTATAAACACCACATCTCTCTAACACCTTGTGGGCATCCTTTAACATACCCCTCCAGTAGAAATGTTCTTTTAATAACTCTAAGTTCTCTTTTCACTAAAATGCCTAGATAACCCTCTAGCATGAGCTTCCTTGACCAATAATTCCTTAATAGGACTACAGGTTATACATAATTTTCCTGCTCTGTACAGAAAACCATCCACTATATAATACCCATCTACCACATTCCTTCGAGAACATTAGTTAACAATCAATTTCAGACGTTCATCATGAACATACTATTCCTTCATTAATTCAAACTCAAGTAACTTTGATTGCAGAGAAATGATAAGTACATACCTTCGTGACAAGGCATTAGCTACAATGTTTATGCTCCTCTTCTTGTACTTAATCACATAGGCAAAGCTCTATAGAAATCCTACCCATTTGACTTGGCATTTTAACAAATGTTGTTGACCTTTGAAGTGTTTTAGTGACTCATGATCTGTATATATAATAAACTCCTTAGGAAGATGGTAGTATTGCCACGTCATCAATGCCCTCACTAAGGAATAGAACTCATCATATACTAAGTAGTTTAGAGGTGTACCACTCAATTTCTCATTGAAATATGTAATGGGCCTCTTTTCCTACATCAACACAGCACTAATTCCTACACTAGAGGAATCACACTCCAATTTAAAAATTTTGTTAAAATCTGCTAATGCTAACACTAGAGCACTAGTTAACTTTGCTTTCACTTCTTCAAAACTATTCTAGGCCCATTTTCCCTAAAACAAAGGAACATTCTTTTTGGTTGACTTAGTTAATGGACTGATAATGCTACTAAAATTCCCGATAAACTGCCTATAGAAAGAAGCTACCCTATGGAAACTTCTTACCTCAACTGTTGATTGTGTTAGCCAATCTATAACAACCCTCACTTTTTCTTCATCCACCTTCATACCAAAACCAGTCAAAATAAAACTAAGAAATGTTACCTCAGATTGATAGAAAGAACACTTCTTGAGATTTGCGTACAATTGTTGTTTCCTCAATACTAAGAAAATTTCCTACAAATGTTCAACATGACTTTCCAGGTTTCTACTATAAATCCAAATGTCATCAAAATAAACAACAAATTTGCCCTGAAATTCTTTCATAACATGATTTATCAGCCTCATAAAAGTACTAGGGGCGTTGGTCAACTCAAATGGCTTGACCATCCACTCAAACAAGCTATGGTGTGTTTTAAAAATGGTCTTCCACTCATCTCCACCTCTCATACGAATTTGGTGATATCCGCTTTTAAGATACACCTTAAAGAATACCTATGCACCATATAGTTCATCTAACATATCATCAAGTCTAGGAATGGGATACCTGTATTTGATGGTAATTTTGTTGATGGCTCTACTATCAATACACATCCTCCGTGTGCCATCCTTCTTAGGAATAAGAAGTGTAGGAATAGCACAAGGACTAGTACTCTCCTTGACAAAACCCATTTCTACCAGTTTATCTACCTGATGCTTCAATTCTTTAGCTTATTCAGGATTCATGTGATACGCAAGCCGATTTGGCAAAATTGACCCAAGCTGAAAATTAATGGCATGTTCAATGCCCCTCATAGATGGTAATCCCTCAAGTAATTCATTTGGGAATATATCCATGTACTCATTTAATACTTGGTTCACCATTAGGGGTAATTGTTTCTACCCATTTACCTCTAATACATATCTCATTTGTAACATATACACTAGCCTCTCTTCCTCTATTACCTCCTCCAGTTTATGTTGTCCCACTAACAAGGTCTTCTTTTTACTAGTCTTATTAATTTTCCTCTATGCCTCTTGTACTTCAGTAGGTGACATGGGCTTCAATAATATGCACTTGCCTTCCTTTTGGAACACATAGGTGTTCTTAAAACAATCATGCAACACCCTCTTATCATACAATTAGGGCCTGCCAAGCAGTATATATGATGCACACATGGGAAGAATATCACAACATAATCTCATCATGGTACTTTCCCCCTGATGTGCTCAAAATCAAGTTCAAGCACAATCAAATGACTCAAGAAAAGCAATTCACAAATCAATCACAAAACCGGTCTAATGGGTTCACAAATTACGTGAAACCACTTTGAAATTTGGATGGAAAATAAAGATCAAATGATTTAATTGCAATCCCTATTTGCAATCTTCACCAAGTGACAATAAAATGCAATGAGATCCACGTGAATTCCAAATCCAAATGGAAGCATCAAAATCATGATTTCCACTCTTCCTCCAATTCCAATTCACGCCAACACTAAAATGATATTGAATTCAAGTACTAAAAGAACAATCAATCTTAATAAGACAATTGTTCACGAATTACATTCACAAATAAGTCCAAGAAACTTCAAATCCACCCTAGATATGACTCACTAGAGAAGAAATGAAAAACAACAAAGAAAGAAATTGATATGACTCACAATTTCCCTTTGTTTCACTTGCCACAATTCTAATTCTTAGGTTGAAAGTGATAAGAGATTAGAACTAGGTTGAACCCTAATTCCCACACGTGAAGTGTTATTGTTTAATCTACAAAATGCCTCCTCAAACGCTACTCCTAAGGTTAGAAAATGGTCAAAATTACAAGTTTGCCACTTTTAAGGTAGCTAGTCCTAAATGAAAATTAGAAGGAAATGAAAGTGTCCCAAAGAAAATACAACCTAAAATAGTTCATAAAACAATTGCAAAGTACAAAATATCATAAGTCTTCATGAACCAATGCCTCAGAATGGAAACAATCGCAGCGGGTCTTTGATTGTCAATCTGAAAATGTTCTGTGTCTATCAACTATTGTAGGACATATTGGCATCCTATGGAGAATTATTATTGTACCTGTAAGATTATTTCTCAAATATTTATTAGAATAATAGACATAAAGTAAAATATGAGTGATTTGGATCATTATCCAAATTGAGTTCTGAAAATGTCGATGGTACCAGAAATTTTCCCATCATCTCCTCGGGCTTCTAAAAGATTTGCCCTCAAATCTAGAGGGTCTTTTCCTGGACTGAAACCCGATGTTTGGAATGGCTTGTTGGCTAAAAATCTGGAAGAACTATTTGTGCTTCTGACTAGTTCCTGGAAAGTTCACACCTTAGACGGAGACAAAGGAGTCAATAAAATCCAAATACTATCCTTTTGAAACATGTATGTGTTTCTAAACCCATCATGTAACACCTTTCTATCAAATAGCCATGGCCAACCCAATAGTAAATGAAATGCATAGATAGGAAGCATATTGCAGATAATCTCATCATTATACTGATCTCCTATACTGATTGGTACCATTGCTCGTTGTGTAACATGCAAACTACCTCGGTTGTCCAACTAATGCACTTTATACGGGTTAGGATGAGAGCTAGTGGTTAATTGAAGTTTTCTACCAATGCTGTAGATATGACATTAGTACAACTACCACTATCAATGAAAAGCATACATAGGTTACCTCGAATTTGATAAGGTGTGTGAAATAGATTCTCCCTTTGTATGTCCCTGGTATCTGGAGAAATAGTTATATCCCAATGTAACACATTAATAGGTAAGTATTTTCCTCCCTTTTTATCCCTATGTGTTTTAACATGTTTATCATCATAATACTCCTGTAAAGCTAATGATAAATCTATAGGCTTGATAGTCTCTTCCTCATCATCTTCCTCGTTACCCTCCGTGACGGTCATCACCCTTTTATTGGGACACTGCGTAGCTATATGTCCAAATCCCATGCATTTGAAACATTTAATCTCGTGCATCTTCCCACTGGTTGACCCTTGTACCATCTGCCCCAAATCAAATCCAACTACCTCTTTGCCTTTCCCAGAAACATTTTTCTCCTTTTCTGTAGTAGGGATAATTTCGTCTACAACCCTGAAATGCTCACCTGCTCCCTTTGACCCAACCAACTGACCAACAACCCCCATAGGCTTTGAATTAGTGCAAGGCCTGTTCTTAGTAACCTGGAATGAATAAAATTGCCTCTGTCTTTCCACTTGCAAGGCTAACTGTATAGCCTCATCAAGTGTACTATATCTCTGAAGCTCAACTACACAAGCTATCTCATACTTTAACCCAAATACAAAACGTGCTAGGGTTTGTTCAGGAGGTTCAACTGATCCACATCTGATCACTAGTGTCTTAAACTCCTATACGTAGTCATCCACTATTTTACCCCCCTGTCTTAGTGTCTGGAGATGCGTAAATAACTCATGCCTATAGTGTTCCAGTACAAACCTCTTCCTCAAAACTCGTTTCATGTCTCTCCAAGTGTATATTTCGGTCTCTCTATCCCTTCGCCTGCTGATCACCATATTTTTCCACCACAAAGCGGCATACCCTGTGAACTCTACAGCTGTAAGACGTACCCTGGAGTTATCATCAATCTCATAACACTCAAAAAGACCCTCAACTTGGTCTTTTCAGTCTAGGTAATCATCGGCGAAACCCATACCATCAAATGAAGGCATCTGTAGCTTCACATACTCTAATCCTCGATGTGGTCTAAATTCCCTGCCTGGATATGGATTAACCTCAAAATTATCATCTCTATTTTCCCTAAGAGCATGATAATCTCCTTCTACTCTTCTCCTCAAATTTCCTCAAACTGCCCCTTCTCTCTGGACATTCTGAGGAGCTAATCTAGGTGGTGCCTGAAGGTTTACCATAGGTGGTGGTGGCAATGTCATCCTATCAATTCTTGTTGCTAATGTAGCAACAATTGTGGTAAGGTCCTGAAGTTGTTCATCTAGAGTTCTTCCACTTGTATTTCGACGACCTAGTTTGTCACCCACTTGGCTATTGGCCTCATTGCCAATGCCCCATTCACACTATCATTTGACATGTTTGTGGATACGATTTATTTGAAGTACAAATGTAATCTCAAATAATTGTAGCACACTCCCTTCACTTCACCATGTCACAATAACACGTTTGGATAACAACACACACACTTATACACCCTCGCTGCAACAAGTCACCAATGCAACAAATACTTCTTATCACTTCAAGTATAGTAGAATAATTGAAGTACAAATAAATACTTCCAAGTAGTTAAGATCTTGAATTTAACTAAGCAAGTGTTTAAGTAATAATACTCAATAACTTTCACACTTAAATGCTTATATTTGAATTTCAAACTTCACTACTTAACTTCCTTTATTAGCCACGGTTCACACTCACACTTGATCTTAATGTGCAGCAACTTACTCCACACAACTCCACAAATTCACACCGCCACTCACACCACTACATACACACAACACTTCACGGTGCAAATTACCTTTCACTTAACATACACCAAAACTTTTGCCACATGCATACACTCTTCACTAATTTTACAAAAACACAACTCCACACAGATATACCTTTTATACACATTGCAGCACACACATACACACTCTTCCACACTTGAATTTCTCCACTTCTATATAAGTTTCAAACCATAACTCACAACAAAAGGCAGCTTAAATTCAAATCCAAAATGAGATCATTAATTGTAATATTCCACAAATGGTAAGGAGCTACTTTCAGATTCAAATGAACACACAATTACTTCTATCACTCAATGTGTGTTTTGAAATTCAAATAACTTCTTTAACTCACACCTCAAATCTGAATTCAAATCTAGAAATACAAATGTTACTCCTCCACTTTTTCAAAAACAAATGTACACAACACAAATCCTCTTCACCAATTGAACACTACACTCAATCCTTCATGGTTTGCTTCAAATTTTACTACACATTCATAGCCAAATACCAAGGAATCCAAGAGTGTTTAAATCTCCAAATGTTCAACCATTAATCAACAAGATACAATTCAACAACTCAACAAAAAAAAAAAATCAAGTTTCACGCCAACAATTTTCGAATCAAGGTGCTACTCAACAAACCCCTAAGTTCTAAATTCAAGTTGCAACAATCCCTTCTCACAAACCTCAAGCTCTGATACCAAAAGATGATGTGCTCAAAATCAAGTTAAAGCACAATCAAATGACTCAAGAAAAACAATTCATAAATCAATCACAAAACCGGTCCAATGGGTTCACAAATCACGTGAAACCACTTTGAAATTTGGATGGAAAATGAAGATCAAATGATGTAATTGCAATCCCTATTTGTAATCTTCACCAAGTGACAACAAAATGAAATGAGATCCACGTGAATTCCAAATCAAAATGGAAGCATCAAAACCGTGATTTCCACTCTTCCACCAATTTCAATTCACGCTAACACTAAAATGATATTGAATTCAAGTACTAAAAGAACAATCAATCTTAACAAGACAATTGTTCATGAATTACACTCACAAATAAGTCCAAGAAACATCAAATCCACCCTAGATATAACTCACTAGAGAAGAAATGAAAAACAACAAAGAAAGAAATTGATATGACCCACAATTTCCCCTTGTTGCACTCGCTACAATTCCAATTCTTGAGTTGAAATTGATAAGAGGATTAGAACTATGGTGAACCCTGATTGCCACACGTGATGTGCTATTGTTTAATCTGCAAAATGCCTCCTCAAACCCTACTATAAGCAAGTATTTATACTTGCTACTCCTAGGGTTAGAAAATAGTCAAAATTACAAGTTTGCCACTTTTAAGGTGGCTAGTCCTAAATGAAAATTACAAGGAAATGAAAGTGTCCCAAAGAAAATACAACCTAAAATAGTTCATAAAACAATTACAAAGTACAAAATATCATAAGTCTCCATGAACCAATGCCTCGGAATGGAAACAATCGCATCAGGTCTTTGATTGTCAATCTGAAAATGTTCTGTTTCCATAAACTGTTGTAAGACATATTAGCATCCCATGGAGAATTATTATTGTACCTGTAAGATTATTTCTCAAATATTTATTAGAATAATAGACACAAAGTAAAATATGAGTGATTTGGATCATTATCCAAATCGAGTTCTGAAAATGTCGATGGTGCCAGAAATTTTCCCATCACCTCGTATGCTGAATAGAACCTTAGCCCTTTAAGTGACATGCAAACTGTCTTGTTCACTCAACTAGTGCAGTTTATAAGGCTTAGGATGTAGGGTAGTGACTAGTTTTAATTTAGTCACTAATGAAGTAGCCACTACATAAGTACGACTACCTCCATCAATGATAACAGCACAAAGATTACCTTGGACCCTACAGGAGATGTGAAATAGGTTTTCCCTCTATTTATCCTCATTGGCTAGAAAGGTAATCATCACCTTGCACAATATGTTGATGGACATAACATAATCATTCCCTTTATCCTCAAGTACTTCAGCATCTGCATCACCATAATATTCATCTAGTAGAGCTGACAAATCTATAAGCTCGTGTATCTCTTCTTCTTCTTCCTCACTCTCAACCTCCATGGCAGTTATAACTCTTCGATTTAGACATTGAGCAGCTATATGTCTAAAACCTAGACATTTAAAACATTTGACCTAGTGATTCTTTCCTCCTGATGACCCAACTACCACCTGTTTGTTCTCATACCCAGCAATTGTTTTTCCATCCCTAACAAACTCTTTCTCCCCTCTAATGTCTAGCATAACTGCATTCTTTTCCACATTTTTTTTATATCGCCCCTATTAGCCTGTCTACCCTCAAACCCATATAGTTTTGTATAGGATCCATACCTTTTACTTTCTTTATAAGTGTAATACACATTATTTTTATTTATAAATAAATAAATATGTGTAAAAATATAATGAGTGGCAAAGTTGTAAATGGACATGTGGGATAAGGGGAAATTTCATCTTTTCTTAGCAGGACTATATATATGTTAAACTGATCTAGGGTTCTCCTTTTTTTACACACTTTTACAATAACCGCTTAGAGAGAAAGGGAAAGAGATCTTCTTCAAGAAAACCTAGAGTGATCTAAGGACATATTGCAGCACAATGAAAAGGTAATGATTTGGAGTTATTACAAGACCTATTCTAATAGCGATGACCTAATCATAAAACAATTTTGTTGTATACAGGGATTTATAGCAATTGAGCTTGAGGATAGATTGAACAAGTACGAGAATTGTCGGATTTGGAGTTTCAAACGAAATTCGAATTAGGTAAGAGATTATAATGCGTATTTTTGGATTTACTTAAGCTTAGAAGTAGAAAATGAGGAGATTGGACAAATTAAGGGTAGAAAAATAAAGGTTTGAAAAACAAATTAAGGGATACGCGACCATCTAACATAGTCGTGTTGCTCTTGTGTTGATTTACAAAGTGTACCGAGAGATATACGACCATCCAACATGGTCGTGTTTCGATTGTGTTGAGTCCAAAAGTCATGCCAGAGATACATGACCTCCCAACACTGTTATGTTTCAACCGTGTTGAATTAAGAGAAACATGGCCTCTTAACACGATCGTGTTCGAACAATGTTGAAGCCTAATCTCACCGAGAGATATATGACCCTTAACATGGTCGTATACTAGCTCGTGTTAAGCAACATGACCTCTAACATGGCTATGTTAAGTGATGGACAGGATCATAGTATATTAAATTATCTTCTTAATTAACTACGTTCCACATAACTAAAACACTTAGTAAACCTTAGATGACCTAATAGTTTAAGAGGAATTAGGAGAGTTATAATATGTTGGATTAGCACTAAGGATGATGTCTTGATGATTATATAGATATCCACTTAGCTTACGTTTAGGACAAGAAGTACTTAAGGCTACGATACCAAGTATGTGTTTACTTTGTTTGTTATATGTGATTGTTAGGAAGCTATTTAATAAATTGCATATGAAATAATGAAATGCTAAGATATAATGTGAATTATGTGCTATCATGAAGTAACACAATGTTATGTGAATGGAATGAGATATGTTGCTTGTGCTTGGCTTAGCTTAGGGGCCCATAGTGGTAAATCCTTAGGGGGCACCTCAATGATTGATATGCTGCATTGTCCCTAGTGGAGCCATGTATTGAAATGATATGAGGTAAATTAAGGTTAGATGGAGCCCTGAAGTGGCAGTTCCCATTAGCATTAGGTGGGGCCTGTAGAGGCAGTTCCTACTAAGCCAAATGTTATGTGTACCGGGATCATGACTAACCCTAAGTGTGATCATTCATTTTGGTATGGATGTGTAAATTGAATTGTGAATGAGTTGTGGATAAATGCTACATACATGCATGTGATATTAATGTGGTGTATCTTGCGCATGTGGGTGTGGTACTCACGTACTAAGCTTAGACTCACCCCCCTTCTTATATGTTTTTTTTGTTACAAGTGAAAATGATGAACAATAAGAGTATGATGAGAATAGAAACTTGGTGGGACATTACATGGATGAGATGAGAAGAGAACACTATTACTATTTGGAGGTAGAGTGATAAGAATTATGAATGATTGTAAATTGATGTTTTATTATTAAATTGAAATTATTGAGATAGATTGTAGCTTGAGACTTTGTGGTTATTAAATAAGAAAATTTAGAATGACTCATTTGTGAGTCATTCATTTGATTATAGTTATAGTAGTATGATGGATAATATATATGAGTAGGTTTTGAAGTATGTTGATGTTTTAGAGCCTTAGTGTGTTGCTCGGTGGTAGGACATGTGGCAAGTTGTGGTGTGCTAGGTTCTAGGGTTTTACAACTTAAGTGGTATCAGAGCTTAAGATGATGATCCCTAAGAGCTTAGGTTGATGATCCCTAAGAGCTTAGGTTGATGATCCCTAGAAGCTTAGGTTTTGATCAAAAGAAAATAAGTAAGTAGTATCAAAACACTATGTTTTGATGATCTTTAGAAATTAAGATGTGATCAAACAAAGATTTGGTTGATGACTTCTAGAATTAAGTAATGATATAAAAGGTGTAGGATTCAATCAATAGAAGTTAAGTTGAAATCTTTAGAAGATCAAATAAATGATCTATAGATCCATAAGAATGAAGAGGGTGGGTAAATTAAGGGATAACTATTATGTTGTGTTAATCCTAATATTTTATGTGGATGTATTTTGTTGAATATTCCTATTTAACTACACATATGTGTATGTATATGTTTGGGCTTGAGTATACATAAATGTATATTGGCACTAACTCCCCTTATAAAGTCTAACTCTAGGATCATTATACTGTCCCAATTTACATAGAATGCCTACAAGAAGAAATATTAGGCAAGGTTTATCTAGTGTTGGACAAGGTAGAGATGCCCTAGAGGATAGGAACCCTTAAAGACCACCTCAGCAAGAAACCCTAGAGCAAGTTAATGTCACTACTACTCAACTATTAAAGACTTTAAATGCTCTAGTGGGAATGTTGGCACAATAACAACAACAGGCTGTAAAACCTATCAGGCCTATAGAGGAACCTTGTGGGCTAGACAAATTTGTAACACTAGCTAAGGAGTTCTACCCAAAGGTTGATGTTCCAATAGAGGTTGAATATTGAATTACTAAAATTGAGAGGACCTTTGAAGCCTTCATGGTCCTAGAAGATAGAAAAGTGAGTTATACTACTTATATGTTAAAGGGAGTAGCAGTAGATTGTAGGACTAGTATGTCTAGATTAGCAAGAGCTCCTGACCAATGGCAAAGGTTTAAGGAACTCTTTTATGAGAAGTACTTCCCTAGTAGCATTAGGGACAAAATGGAGGCGGATTATTATAACTACCAGTAGGGCAGTAAATCTGTTGAGGTATATGAAGTAGAGCTAAACCACTTGAACAAATTCTTGCTAGAGGTGATGAGAGGAGATGATGCCTCCTGAGCTAGAAGATTCTTAAGGGGATTGGAGCTTACTCTACAACATGAAGTGGGGGCTTTTCAAATAACTACTTATTTAGGAGTAGTTAACAAAGAAAAATACTTAGAGCAGAGAAAAAAGAGAATAGAGGAACAACTATCCCGCATATCAGGATTAGTTCAGGAAAAAGGCTTGTTTCCAATATACCTTATGCTGATAAAGGGAAGAGGCTACTGTATATCCAGCTAAACCTATGACTTATGCACCTAGACCTCTTCAAACTAGGCCCACACCTTTAGCAATGCCTCCCCCACCATAGGCAGGTCAAGGTATGAGATGTCCTAGATGTTTAGGACCGCATGATCTACAACAATGTAACTGGCCAGAAGGGGTATGCTTCTCCTTTGGCAAAATAGGACATACCAGTAGGAACTGTACTAATAAGACTCTCCCTCAGACCTTTTGTTATACCTATAAGTAGAGAGGGCATAGATCATTCGAGTGTAGTGCTTAACACACTTTGGTAATTGCACCCCCACTAGCCCAATAGCCTATACAACCTACACTTAGAGGACCACTAGGCAGAAATCAACTTGTGGGACTAAGACAGAGGGCACATGGTAAGGTGTTTACATTACAACAGCAGCAGTAAAAATAGGATACCCATGATCAAGATACTATAGTAGGTACATGATAAGATCACATTATACTTATATTTTCTTTTGGACTTATATTAAATTTATTTCAATATTATAAAGAAAATATAAAGAAATGATATTTAATGGTGTTTATGTGAAAATTCAGGTTTTGAGGACCCAAAAGTAAATTACAAGTTAATTGAGGAGTTTTTCACAAAATTGAAGAAGCGAGCGGAGGATTGCACGGAAGGCCGCCGGCCTTAGGCCGACCTACATTCAAGGCCGCTGGCCTATATTAAACTGGCCTAAAAAAAACATTAAAGCCGTCGGCCTTAAAGCCGGCCTTGATTACTCCCCAGATATCCATTGCGAAAATCTCTCCAAAATCGTATCTTAATTAATTTGCTGACTCAACTCCTCATCAAATCAAGCTTATCCTCCTCCTCTTTGGATCTATAAATAGGCCCCTTGTGTGAACCTTGGAGGCATCCCCTTTTGTTTTAGAATCCTTTTGTTTTGATTCTTTGTTTAGCATCCTTTGTCTTTCTTTGAAATCATTAGAATTCCCTTAGGAACTTTAGGATTTTATATTTTCTTTAATTCCTTTACATTTCATGTTATTCTAAATTTTAGTTTCAAGAAAGAAAGTTATTTTGCTGAAGTTTTCTTTCAATTGAAGAATTCGAGGAATCATTTTGGAGGATTGAAGTTCTTGAAGATTATAGCTATTGTTTCATTTACTTTATTTTCTTTTATGCCATTTATTAGTTTATTCTTGTTGTTCAATATGAATTCCATTGCATCTATTTATTTCAATTGTTTTTATATTCATACTATAATGTTCTAAATCATCCTTGTAGGAAACATGATGAAGCCATAATTCAAACTAAAATGATCATTGTATTCATGTTATAAGAAATGTAGATATGCGGAATTTTCATATAAGAAGTCCTGCTATGAATTGTATTTTGTAATTGAAATCAATGCATAGAAATGTAAATGACTCGAAAGAGAAATTTAGGTTTTATCAGGAATTCCTAAGTAAGATTTAATAATTCATGTGGAAGCAGCGTTATTGAATTTTATTAGAAATTGACCTAAGTGTTTCATGCAATAGTTTTATTAAATTTTTCACTAAGGGATTAGGAGAAATTATTTTAAAGATATTAGGCAATCATATAATTGGGAAATTTATGATTGTGAATTAGAATCCTCATTTGATTTGAATTAGCGGGCTATTAAATTAAATTGAGGTAACATTACTTTAACACTTGATAAAGGATTAAGGTTTTGTTAATTTCTTGTGAAAATCCATATAGTTATGAGTTATTATAACATGAAGGCAATATGATTAGTGGAATTAGGGTGGATTCTATTTCCCACCGTCAATTCATCATTTTTCAAACACAATTCTCTTTTTGAGCATTTAGTATAATTCATTCAATTCTCATCAAACATCGTTGCCTAAATAATAACAGAAATTGATATAGGTCTATTACTTAATCAATCTTCGTGGTTCGATACTCTTCTGTCACTATATTACTTGATCTGATCTGGTACACTTGCCGGTATTTATTCACGCTCATTTTATATCTCTCTTTTGCGTGGATCAAGTTTTTGGCGCCGTTGCCGGGGATTGATTAATATTAGACCATCTTCAGATTCTATTGTTAATTTGGGCACAATTATTTTGTTATTTAATTTGTTATCATTGTGTGATCATTTCTGTTCTCTTTGAATTTCTTTTTATGCGCAAGAGTAGAAGTGATGAACTTCTACCAATTAATCTTGAGATAGAACGCACCTTGCGACAACTTAGAAGAGAGTAGAGAAGAAAGGAAGAAGAGAACATGGCAGATGAGAACAACAATCGGATTCAGGGTGTTGGTAGAGCACTTCGGGAATACACGATACCTGTTGTTTCAGGTCCTGCAATAAGAAGACCGACAATTCAGGCTAACAATTTTGAGTTAAAACCAGCACTCGTTCAAATGGTTCAATCAAATCAATTTGGAGGATATCCAAATGAGAGTCCTGGTGAGCATATTGCAGTATTTCTTCAATATTGTAATACAGTGAAAATGAATAATGTATCTGATGATGTAATTAGGCCACAACTTTTTCCGTTTTCACTTAGAGAAAAAGCTAGGGCTTGGTACAATTCATTGCCACAAGACTCTGTAACCACTTGGGTTAATCTCTCATCTAAATTTTTAAGGAGATTTTTTCCACCAGCTAGAACTGCTAAGTTAAGAAATGACATCACAAACTTCACTAAGTTTAGTAGTGAATCACTTTATGAAGCATGGGAAAGATTCAAGGAGGCAATTAGAAAATGCCCCCATCATGGATTACCAGATAATCTCCTTATTGAGATATTCTATCTCAGTTTAGATGACACATTGAGATCTCTGGTAGATGCTACTTCTGGTGGTGCACTAATGAGTAAAATATATGATGAGGCTAGTGCTTTGATAGATGAAATGGCCTCTAGTGCACATAATTGGCAACATGAAAGAGGTAAGTCTAAAGTGTCATCTGTTAATGACATGGACACCTTAACAGCTCAGATTTCTGCTCTTACCGCTTAGGTAAGTAAACTCACCTCTGCACCATCTTTTAATGTTAATCAAATTGCTTGTTGTGAGTCATGCTCAGGACTACACTCAACTCTTGAGTGCCCGTTTGGAAACTGCTCCTCCTCATCCCATGGAAAACAGGTAAACTTTGTAGGCAACCTCTAGAGAGGTACTCAAGGACCATATTCGAATACATACAATCCTGGGTGGCGCAATCATCCAAACTTCTCATGGAGGAATGAGAATCAAGCACTTAACCCACCCCCTGGATTTCCTAGACAAACCTTTGCTCAGAATGCCTATTCTCAACAGCAACCCACTTAGATGGAAAAGCTCATGAGGAGCTACATGCAAAAGACTGACACCCTCCTGCAAAACCAACAAGCTTTTATCAGAAACTTAGAGGGTCAGCTCGGTCAAATTGCACAGCAGCTAAGTACTAGACCCTCAGGGTTTTTGCCTAGCAAAACTGAGGAGAACACCCATCATGTCAATGCCATCATGAGTGGTAAGGAAGTGAAGAAAGCTGAAAGGCAGGTAAAAATTCAAGAGAAAGATCCAGAGAAAGGTAAGCATAAGGAGGAGGAACTCACATCCAAAGCACCAGTGTTGCAGCCTTATGTTCCACCTTATCCCTTTCCCAGGAAGAATCAAGCAGAGGGAATTGGAAGCCCAGTTTGCCAGGTTTTGTGACATATTTAAAGGGCTTCAAATTAATATACCTCTCTTAGAGGCCTTGAAGCAAATTCCATCCTATGCTAAATTCATGAAAGAGCTACTCTCTAATAAAAGATCCATGGAGAGTGTTGAGAAAGTAATGCTTCTTGGCAGAGTTCAGCTGTCATAGAGAAGAAATCTGCTAGCTACCTAGAAAGCTGAAAGATCAGGGAAGTTTCAGTATCCCTTGCACCATTGGTAATATTGATTTTAGAATGTTTTGATTGATTCTGGTGCAAGTATTAATTTAATGCCACTTTCAGTTTTTAGGAAGCTCGGAATAGAGCCACAAAAGTGCAAGAGGAGACCAATCACTGTACAGCTAGCTGATAAGAGCATAAGGTTTTCCAAAGGTACAGTGGAGGATGTCTTAGTCAAGGTCGATAAATTCATATTTCCAGTGGACTTTGTCATACTGGATGTGGAAGAAGATGACGACATTCCACTCATTCTGGGTAGACCATTCCTAGCTACAGGTCAAGCTCTAATTGATGTAGGACAAGGCAAGCTCACCCTTAGAGCACTAGACGACCAGGTAACATTTGATATGTATGATCCTGTGTTTTGTCTAATGAGAAAGCAAAGTATTCTGACATATCTGCTGAGGGTGAAATTACTAACAATGATGTGGAGGAAGATGTAGGGCAAACCACTCTTGAAGCTGTCTTGAATGAGATAGATGATTGGGGGGATGAGGATGAGCAAGAAAACAAAGGCTGTGAGCAAATACCCCAGATTGAAAATGTTGTTGCTTTTGAGAAGACAGACCACTATGAGAAGCCACCAATGTCGACACTAATTCCCATGCAGACACTTGAACCTAATGTCTTTTCTAATCAATTGTTTGATTATGAGTGTCTGAATTTAGGAAATCCATGGCCTCACATTAATCCAGCGCCTATGACAAGAGAATTGCAGCAGCAGATTCAAGGCTAGTTAGATGAACATAGGGAAATCTTGGGATGGTCAAGGCAGACATCCAGCAGGTAAGTTTGTTGATATCCACCTACAAAACATCGGTGTAAGCTGAAAAGAAGGGCACCATACCATGGAAGGAAGCTTGGAATCCTAATCTGAAAACGATGGTGTTGGAGGAGTTATTTAAACTCCTTGATGTAAGCTAACCCTGATAGTCAGGCTGATGACTATAAAACAAGCGCTTCATGGGAGGCAGCCTATGCTCAAAAAGTATATACACTAGTGTTTTAATTTCGTTACAAAAAAAAAAAAAAAACTAATTCAAGGTTGGATAAAGGCCGCCGGTGCATTCAAGACACTCCAAGGATGACAAACATTTTGGGAGGAATTTTCTTCCTGATGAACAATTTTACACCAGGGAAGTATTAGTATTTCAATTTTTGCATTGATATTCTTTTCCTTAATTTTATGCTATATTAGGAACAATGAGGACATTGTCCAATTTAAGTGTGGGGAAGGGATTATAAATGTAGAAGTATAATGATTGCACACATCATGAACTTACAATTCCCATGCTTTATTTATGTCCTTAAGTGTTTATCATCAATGAAATCTTGAAATTGACTTAGATTGGTGCCTTAGTCGCCAACTGTTGTGACTAGTTTATATAGTTAAAATTTAATAGTAAAATCTCTAGAGAACGGGGTTTACCCTATGTTTAGCCTTTGAACTTGAGATTGAGTCCTTAAGTTGAAAAAACAAGCAAGTTTACTTCAAGGAAAAATTGGTCGGGATAAATCTCTCTTGAAATTTCTTTGAGAATACCTTAACACCTAGTGAAAGAGGTAAAGGAAATATTTTACTTAGTAATCCCTTAATAATAATAATAAAAAAAAGGGGAGAAATTCTAGGTAAAAATGGATACCATATGCTTTCACTTCTTGTTATCTTGTTTAGAGAAGTAAAATTGAGGGAGATTATACTTGCTAATAACCAATGAAGTTTAAATGAATGTTTTTCCTTAGGGACTAAGTATTGTTTTTTTATTGTTAAACACTGGGATTAAAAATCTGTTGTATTTAGATTAACTACTAAATTTCAACTAGATATACTAGTTACAAATTTCAGTATGGTCAGAACAATGGGCACTAGAAGTTCAATGATGGATTTCTCTTGTTTAAATCAAATATTTTGCTTGAGGACAAGCAAAAGTTCAAGTGTGGGGATGTTGATAAGATCACATTATACTTATATTTTCTTTTGGACTTATATTAAGTTTATTTCAATAGTATAAAGAAAATATAAAGAAATGATATTTAATGGTGTTTATTGTGAAAATTCAGGTTTTGAGGACCCAAAAGTAAATTACAAGTTAATTGGAGGAGTTTTTCACAAAATTGAAGAAGCGAGCGGAGGATTGCACGGAAGGCCGTCGGCCTTAGGCCGGCCTACATTCAAGGCCGCTGGCCTATATTAAACCGGCCTCAAAAAAACATTAAAGCCGCCGGCCTTCATTACTCCCCGGATATCCATTGCGAAAATCTCTCCAAAATCGTATCTTAATTAATTTGCTGACTCAACTCCTCATTAGATCAAGCTTATCCTCCTCCTCTTTGGATTTATAAATAGGCCCCTTGTGTGAACCTTGGAGGCATCCCCTTTTTGTTTTAGAATCCTTTTGTTTTGATTCTTTGTTTAGCATCCTTTGTCTTTCTTTGAAATCATTAGAATTCCCTTAGGAACTTTAGGATTTTATATTTTCTTTAATTCCTTTACATTTCATGTTATTCCAAATTTTAGATTCAAGAAAGAAAGTTATTTTGCTGAAGTTTTCTTTCAATTGAAGAATTCGAGGAATCATTTTGGAAGATTGAAGTTCTTGAAGATTATAGCTATTGTTTCATTTACTTTATTTTCATTTATGCCATTTATTAGTTTATTCTTGTTGTTCAATATCAATTCCATTGCATCTATTTATTTCAATTGTTTTTATATTCATACTATAATGTTCTAAATCATCCTTGTGGGAAACATGATGAAGCCATAATTCAAACTAAAATGATCATTGTATTCATGTTATAGGAAATGTAGATATGCGGAATTTTCATATAAGAAGTCCTGCTATGAATTATATTTTGTAATTGAAATCAATGCATAGAAATGTAAATGACTCGAAAGAGAAATTTAGGTTTTATCAGGAATTCCTAAGTAAGATTTAATAATTCATGTGAAAGCAGCGTTATTGAATTTTATTAGAAATTGACCTAAGTGTTTCATGCAATATTTTTATTAAATTTTTCACTAAGGGATTAGGAGAAATTATTTTAAAGATATTAGGCAATCATATAATTGGGAAATTTATGATTGTGAATTAGAATCCTCATTTGATTTGAATTAGCTGGAGCTATTAAATTAAATTGAGGTAACATTACTTTAACACTTGATAAAGGATTAAGGTTTTGTTAATTTCTTGTGAAAATCCATATATTATGAGTTATTATAACATGAAGGCAATATGATTAGTGGAATTAGGGTGGATTCTATTTCCCACCATCAATTCATCATTTTTCAAACACAATTCTCTTTTTGAGTATTTAGTATAATTCATTCAATTCTCATCAAACATCACTGCCTAAATAATAGCAGAAATTGATATAGGTCTATTACTTAATCAATCTTCGTGGTTCGACACTCTTCTCTCACTATATTACTTGATTTGATCCGGTACACTTGCTGGTATTTATTCATGCTCATTTTATATCTCTCTTTTACGTGGATCAATACACTACTTATAAACTCAAACACTACCTATGTACCGTTTAACACAGGTACAACACATTCTTGTTTATCACCTGTATTTATGAATGTGTGTGGATTAAAACTTATTGTATTGGAGAATGCTATGATTGTAAATACTCTATTTGGAGTTGGGGGGAATTAGATCAAATGTGTAAAGATGTAAAGATTGTAATACATGGTAAGAAAATGGCCACTGAATTGTTTATATTAGAGATGATAGAGTTTGATCTAATTTTAGGGGTGAATTGGTTGTATAAGTATCGTGCCACTATAGATTGTCACAATCTAGTGGTTAAGTTTGATTTTCGTAATAAGGAGCAAATTGTATACAAGTTTGATCCACAAAGGCCTACAACTCTTCCAACATATGAGTTGTGGAATAGAGGAAGATTGTTAACCTAATCAGTGGAGATAGGACTAGTTTAGGAATTGAGAACCATGCAAGTAGTGAATGAGTATATAGATTTTTTCCTAAGAATTTGCTAGGTTCACCACAATCTAAAGAGATAGAGTTTTGTATTAATCTTGTACTGGGAATGACACCCATATCTACAGCACCATACAAAATGGCACCTACTAAACTATTTGAACTAAAGACTCAACCTCAAGAGCTTCAAGATAGCGGGTTTATTAAACCAAATGTCTCACCATGGGGTGCTCTAGTGCTATTTATCATGAAGAAGGATGGGAGTATGAGGCTATGTATATATTACAAGGAGCTAAACCGAGTCACAATCAAGAACAAATACCCTTTCCCTAGGATTGATGATCTATTTGATCAAATACAAAGAGCTCAAGTATTCTCCAAAATTGACTTGAGATTAGGGTACCATTAGTTAAGAATTAAGGAGGAAGATGTATAGAAAATTGCTTTCAGGACTCGGTATGGGCACTGCGAGTTTTGGGTGATGCCTTTTGGTTTAACAAATGCTCCAGTAGCCTTCATAGACCTCATGAATAGAGTACTCTGAGATTAGTTAGATCAGTTTGTAGTGGTTTTTATAGATGATATCCTCATCTATTCTAAAAGTAGAGAAGAACATAAAGTACATCTTAGAACCATACTGGAAAGACTCTGGGAAGAAAAACCTTAAGCAAAATTCAGTAAGTGTGAATTTTAGTTATAACAGGTATCCTTCTTAGGATATGTGGTGAATTAGAATAGAATATCAGTAGGCCCTGAAAAGGTGAAGGTAGTGAGTGACTGGCTAAGACCAAGAACTGTAGCAGAAGTAAGGAGTTTTCTAGGATTAGTTGGGTACTATAGACGCTTTGTAGAAGGATTCTCCCAATTAGCAACACCATTGACTTAACTGACGAAGAAAAAGGCCAAGTTTATATGAAGTGAGGAATGTGAGAGTAGCTTCACAACATTGAAAAATAAATTAATGATAGCTCCAATGTTAGCTCTATTGAAGACGAGAGAAG
Source organism: Laguncularia racemosa (assembly GCA_037954665.1). Taxonomy (NCBI): domain Eukaryota; kingdom Viridiplantae; phylum Streptophyta; class Magnoliopsida; order Myrtales; family Combretaceae; genus Laguncularia; species Laguncularia racemosa. The sequence continues at coordinate 310,929 of JBBMOL010000234.1, forward strand.
AATTTGAAGTATTTAGTGATGCATCAAATCAAGGTTTAGGGTGTGTGCTTATGCAAAATGGGAAAGTCATTGCATATGCCTCCCACTAGTTAGAATAATATAAAAAGAATTACTCCACCTATGACTTGGAATTAGTTGCTGTGATCTTAACACCGAAATTGTGGAGACACTATCTTTTATGGGGAGAAGTGTAAAATCTTCACGAATCATAAAAGCTTGAAGTATTTGTTTGCCTAGAAGGAGTTGAATATGAGACAATGAAAGTGGCTAGAACTGATATGATGTGGAAATTCATTATCACCCTAAAAAAGCAAATGTGGTTGCAGATGCTTTAAGCAGGAAGAAGCACACAAATATTGTAGGATTAATCACATCTTAGAAGAAGATATTAGAAGATATGGATAAGCTGAAATTGGAAGTGATGACACGAGAAGTGGGAAATAGGTTGGCTACACTTAGTATCTAACCTAATCTTCTAGATCATATTAAAACAGCACAAATGGAAGATCCTAAAATTTAGAAGATAAGGAACAAAGTAGAATAGGGGGAAGCCACACAATTTATGTTGAACACCAAAGGAGTAGTTAAGTATGGTAGCAGATGGTGTGTTCCAAATAACATAAAATTAAAGAGGAAGATTATGAAGGAAGCCCATTATTCAGGGTATACTGTACACCCAAGAACCACCAAGATGTACAAGGATCTCAAGAACACTTACCAGTGGAAAATATGAAATGGAAGATAGTTAAATACGTGTTTAGGTGTCTCACTTGTCAACAAATAAGGATTGAACACCAAAGACTAGCTAGTGAGTTACAATCTCTTCTTGTGCCTAAATGGAAGTGGGAACATGTAACTATGGATTTTATCATAACACTCCTAAGAATTAGGGAGAAATATGATGTAATTTGGGTGATAGTAGATAGATTGACTAAATCTACACATTTCTTACTAATTAGAGTGGACTATAGACTAGAAAAGCTTGCTCAAATGTATATTAAAGAGATTGTCAAATTACATAGGATACCAGCTATCATTACATCTGATAGGGATACTTGTTTTCTGAGAAAATTCTGGAAAAGTCTACATTAAGCTTTGGGAACCAAAATCTATTTTAGTATAACATTTCATCCTCAAATAGATGGGCAATCCGAAAGAACTATTCAAATTCTGGAAGATCTACTACAAGCTTGTACCTTGGATCAAGGGCGTAACTAGAGTGACCATTTGCCTCTAGTAGAATTTGCTTTTAACAATAATTACTAGGCTACTATACAGATGGCTCCTTATGAAGCATTATATGGAAGGAAGTGCAGATCTCCCTTACATTGGGATGAAGTGGGAGAAAGATAGTGATGTGCCTAATCACTCTTAAAAGCACATCCAAAAGACTTAAGATCAACTATCTCAAGTCTAGGCAAAATCGGATCCCAAAATGACACTTTTCAAATGAAACCTAATGTTGAAATATGAAATTCAATCTACTAATGATATAATTTGAATACCACAATGGAAATGGCTTCTAATAACACTCTAATATCATATAATCCACGCAAATAATCCACAATATGACAAAAGAAAACCGTGACAAAAATAATCCCTTTCAAATAGTGAAGAACACATTTCCTAGGGAAATTTTCAATGATGAACCAAATATGATTGATAAATACTTCAAATTGGCACAAGAATTCATGTACAATAAGATGTATTTCTGACCAAGAAATATCTCAATTCAACCCTAGATATGACACACTAGAGAAGAAAAAAAATCACAACAAAATGAAATTGATATAACTCACAATTTCAAGATGTTGCACTCGCCACAATTTCAACTTCTTGGGATTGAAATTGATAAGAGAATTTGGAATTAGAAACCCTAAGCCCTCTCACGAAAATGTGAAGTGTTTTCTGCAAAAATAAGCCTCCCTCAAACCCTCTCTTAAGCAAGTATTTATACTTGCTACTTCTAGGGTTAAAAAGTGCCCAAAATTACAAGTTTGCCACTTTTAAGGTGGCTAACCCTAAATGAAAGTTACAAAGAAATAAAAGTGTCCCAAAATCAAAATACAACTAAAATAGTTCATAAAATGAAAAAATACATAAAAGAAATGCTCTTCATGATGCCGGTCTTCTATAGGATCCATCGGCCCAGCATATCGTCGGTTCAAGTCGGTTCATGGATAACCCACAAGCTGAGTTTAAGTGAGTTTGTCCATTTCCCTGTAAAGCATAATAAGTATTCCTGTTGGAATATAAAATACATGAATAAGATAAAAGAGGTTAGTATATAAATAATTCCAGGGTCAATATGCTCAAAATGGGCCCTCAATGCCAAGATTTGAAATCCTTCAGTTCTTGCCCTAATGATAGGTCTTGTCAGATTTTTATTCCTATCATTTCCTCGGGCCTCAAAAAAATTTGTCCTCAAATCTAGTAGATCAAATGCAGTAGAGACTTTGTTTCCTCCTAGCAAGCCACTTGAAGAAATATTTTTGCAGAATCCCAATATCTGAAATACTACTGGTAGTGATTGTCTTCTCTCCTCCATTTCCAGGATGTATCTCTTCTGCAACACAAATAATGACCCATTATCCACTAAATTTACCCCTGTATCAACCTGTTCCACTAAAACTGTTTCCTCTTTTTCTAAATCATCTGTATGTTGCTGATCCTCATGGTCTTCTAATGGTTGGACCAACTGCTCATTACCTTCTAAAACCTCTGAAGGTGAACATAACTGTCTCTGAACAGTTTGGCTCTCTGGTGGTCTACTCGTCTGACTATGATCATCAGGATCCTCTGAAGGTTGGCACATTGGTGTCTGCATCTGCACAGTTTGGTCCTCTGATGGTTTGATCATGTGGCTATGATCCTCAAGATTCTGTGATGGCTGTTTTATCTGTCTTTGCATCTCCTGGACCTCTGTTGGTGACATAGGGTTTAATACTATACGTTTACTATCCTTTTTAAACATATAAGTATTTCTATCCCATCATGTAATACCATCCTGTCATACAACCATGGTCTACCAAGTAATATATGGGATGCACAAAGAGGAAGAATATCACATTCAAGCTCATCATAGTACTTGTCCCCTATACTGAAGGGTACCCTAGCCCTTTGGGTTACACAAAGACCATCTTGATCATTCAACCAATGTATTGTATAGGGTTTAGGATGTGAGATAGTTTCAAGTTTCAACTTCGATACTAATGATGTAGCGACAACATTATTACAACTACCGCCATCAATAATAATTGCGCACAAGTTTCCTTGTACCCTACAAGAAGTATGGAACAAGTTTTCTCTTTGTCCCTCATCAATGGTTTGAAAAGAAGTCATGTCCCGATGCAATATGTTAGCATGATGAAACATTTCACTAGACATGATTGTACTAAAATCCAACAATACAATAATTATCTTCACACTTCCAAGGTTCAAGTACACCAAACCACAAATAAAGTACACTCAACTACTTCCAAGTAGATAGAATTAAATTCAACAACAAGTGTTTAAGTAACTAGTTCAATTACATTCACACATTTAATGAGTTGTTTGAATTTGAAATTCTATTACTCACTTTCCTTTTTTCTAGAGTTTTACACCCACAATGAATCTTAATGTGCAGCACCCTTAATCCACATAAATCCACAAATTTACACCACCACACACACCTAATCACGTTGCACTCACTTCACCACAACACAATTCACCATGTTACAACACCTTCAATTAACATACACACATAATGCTACACCTACATACCCTTCACTAATTTTACAAAAAACACAACTCCACACACATATACCTTTTATACACGTTGCAACAACAAAATGTACTCCACTTCCCACAAGTTCTAAACTGCAACTTTACAACAAAATAGGCAGCAACTTTCAATTTGAAATTCAAACAACTTCACTTATTGCAAGCCTTCCTCAATTGGTAAGTAATGAATTCAAATTCAAATAGCACTCATTATCTCCCACAACTTAATGGCATGTGTTTGAATTCAAATAAATTCCTTACTAATCAAAACTCAATGCAAATCTGTAAATTGCACTTCTCCAATTCAGAATTACATAATGGAAATCAAAACAACAAGCTACACAACCTCCTTCGCACCACAACTAGTTACGGCAAGAACAAGGTAATTTTTTCAAGCTCAAACAATTGTTGAATTAACAATACTTCTATTCTTCTTTCCTTCCACGAAAATTATTAATCCCAATATGATACAACAACCTTCCCAAACCAACTCCAATAATCAACAAATTAAATCCCAATCCAAAACAATTTCGCAATCTCAAACTACAACAACAACAACAACTACACAATTGCGTTTTTTCCACTTGATCAACCCTAATTGTTGATCACTTCCACGAAATTAATACAACCAATTCCCTTCTCTCAACAAGAGCTCTGATACCAAAAAGATGATGTGCCTAATCACTCTTAAAAGCACATCTAAAAGACTTAAGATCAACTATCTCAAGTCTAGGCAAAATCGGATCCCAAAATGACACTTTTCAAATGAAACCTAATGATGAAATGATGAAAATTCAATCTACTAATGATATAATCTGAATACCACAATGGAAATGGCTTCTAATAACACTCTAATATCATATAATCCACGCAAATAATCCACAATATGACAAAAGAAAACCGTGACAAAAATAATCCCTTTCAAATAGTGAAGAACATGTTTCCTAGGGAAATTTTCAATGATGAACCAAATATGATTGATAAATACTTCAAATTGGCACAAGAATTCATGTACAATAAGATGTATTTCTGACCAAGAAATATCTCAATTCAACCCTAGATATGACACACTAGAGAAGAAAAAAAATCACAACAAAATGAAATTGATATAACTCACAATTTCAAGATGTTGCACTCGCCACAATTTCAACTTCTTGGGATTGAAATTGATAAGAGAATTTGGAATTAGGAAACCCTAAGCCCTCTCACGAAAATGTGAAGTGTTTTCTGCAAAAATAAGCCTCCCTCAAACCCTCTCTTAAGCAAGTATTTATACTTGCTACTTCTAGGGTTAAAAAGTGCCCAAAATTACAAGTTTGCCACTTTTAAGGTGGCTAACCCTAAATGAAAGTTACAAAGAAATAAAAGTGTCCCAAAACCAAAATACAACTAAAATAGTTCATAAAATAAAAAATACATAAAAGAAATGCTCTTCATGATGCCGGTCTTCTATAGGATCCATCGGCCCAGACATATCGTCGGTTCAAGTCGGTTCATGGATAACCACAAGCTGAGTTTAAGTGAGTTTTTCCATTTCCCTGTAAAGCATAATAAGTATTCCTGTTGGAATATAAAATACATGAATAAGATAAAGAGGTTAGTATATAAATAATTCCAGGGTCAATCTGCTCAAAATGGGCCCTCAATGCCAAGATTTGAAATCCTTCAGTTCTTGCCCTAATGATAGGTCTTGTCGGATTTTTATTCCTATCAGATAGGTATTGGGGCTAGAGATAGTACAGGAAATAGTAGTCAAGGTTAAAGTCATAAGGCAATAGATCCTATCAGCCTAGAGTCGCTAGAAAAGTTATATAGACAAACGGTGATGCCCTCTAGAGTTTCAAGTGAGAGATAAAGTCTTACTGAAGATATCTCCAACTAAAGGAGTAATCAGATTTGAACTACGAGGTAAGTTGAATCCAAGATATGTGGGTCTATTCAAAATTCTAGAAAAAATCAGAACAATTGCATACAAGTTGGCCATACCACCAAGTCTAGCCGGAGTACATGATGTATTTCATGTCTCAATGTTAAGAAAGTTTGTACCAAACCCAGATCAAGTGATAGCCTTAGAACCTTTGAAGGTACAACTAAACTTGTCCTCTATAGAAAAACCTATGAGGATAGTGGATACCAAGCAACAACTTCTAAGAAGAAGAAGTATTCTTTATGTTAAAGTGCAATGGATAAATCAAACAGAGTGAGAGGCGACATGGGAATTAGAAGAAGAAATGAAGAGAAAGCATCCAAAACTTTCCTAATTCTAGCTAACTTTTGAGGATAAAAGTTTTAATAAGGGGTGAGAATGTAATACACATTATTTTATTTATAAATAAATAAATATGTGCAAAAATATAATGAGTGGCAAAGTCGTAAATAGACATGTGAGATAAGGGGCAGTTTTGTCTTTTCTTAGTAGGACTATATATATGTGAAACTGACTTAGGGTTCTCCTTTTGCTGCACACTTTTACAATAGCCGCCTAGAGAGAAAGGGATAGAGATCTTCTTCAAGAAAACCTAGAGTGATCCAAGGATATATCGCGGTACAACAAAAAGGTAATGATTTGGAGTTATTACATGACCTATTCTAACAGAGATGACCTAATCACAGAACGATTTTGTTGTATACAGGGATTTATAAGAATTGATCTTGAGGACGGATTGAACAAGTACGAGAGTTGTTAGATTTAAAGTTTCTAGTGAAATTCGGATTAGGTAAGAGATTATAATGTGTATTTTTGGATTTACTTAAGCTTAGAAGTAGAAAATGAGGAGATTGGATAAATTAAGGGTAGAAAAATAAGGGTTTGAAAAACAAATCAAGGGATACATGATCATCCAACACAGTCGTGTTGCTCTTGTGTTTATTTACAAAGTGTATTGAGAGATACACGATGATCCAACAAGGTCATGTTTCGACCGTGTTGAGTCCAAAAGTCATGCTGAGAGATACACGACCACCCAACACAGTGTTTCGACCATATTGAATTAAGAGAAACATGATCTCTCAACACAATTGTGTTCTAATCGTGTTGAAGCCAAATCTCACCAAAAGATACATGACCCCTAACATGGTCGTATACTAGCCAGCGTTAAGCAATATGACCTCCAACATGGCCGTGTTAAGTGATGGATATGATCATAGTATATCAAATTATCTTCTTAATTAACCACGTTCCACACAACTAAAATAATTAATAAACCTTAAATGACCTAATAGTTTAAGAGGAATTAGGAGAGTTATAATATGTTGGATTAGTACTAAGGATGGTGTCTTAATGATTATATAGTTATCCACTTAGCTTAAGTTTGGGACAAAAAGCGCTTAAGGCTAGGATGCTAGGTACGTGTTTACTTTGTTTGTTGTATGTGATTGCTAGGAAGCTATCTAATGAATTGTATATGAAATAATGAAATGCTAAGATATAATGTAAATTATGTGGTATCATGAAGTAGCACAATGTTATGTAAATGGAATGAGATATGTTGCTTGTGCTTGGCTTGGCTTAGGGGCCCGTAGTGGCAGATCCTTAGGGGGCACCTTGATGATCGCTATGTCGCATTGTCCATAGAGAAGCCATGTATCGAAATGATCTAGGTAGATTAGGGTTAGATGGGGCCCGTAAAGGTAGTTCCCACTAGGACAAATGTTGTGTGTACTAAGGTCATGACTAATTCTATGTGTGGTAATTCATTTTGGTATGGATGTGTAAATTAAATTGTAAATGAGTTGTGGATAATTGCCGGATATATGCCTGTGATATTGATGTGGTGTATTATGCGCATGTGGGTGTGGTACTCACATACGGAGCTTAGGCTCACCCCCTTTCCTATATGTTTTTTTTTAGCTGCTAGCAAAAATGATGAATAACTAGAGTATGATGAGAATGGAAACTTTGTGGGACATTACATGGATGAGATGGGAAGAGAACACTATTACTATATGGAGGAAGAGTAACATGAATTATGAATTATTGTAAATTGATAATTTATTGTTAAATTGAAATTATGGAGATAGATTGTAGCTTAAGACTATGGTTATTAAAAAAGGAAATTTGGAATGACTCATAGATGAGTCATTTATTTGATTATAGCTATAGTAGTATGATAGATAATATATATGAGAAGTTTTAAAGCATATTGAAGTTTAGAGCCTTAGTGTGTTGATCGGTAGTAGTGACACGTGGTGGGCTATAGTGCTCTAAGTTTTTGGGTGTTACAGTAAGGGTTAGATTGCCTCTGTCACTCCACTTTCAAAGCTGACTAAACGGCCTCATCAAATGTATCATATCGTTGTAGCTCTACTATACAAGCAATCTCATATTCCAGACTGGACACAAATCATGCTATAATATGTTCAGGAGTTTCAATTGCTCCACATCGGATCATTAGTGTCTTAAAACCCTAGACATACTCATCCATGGTTTTACCTCCCTGTCTCAATGTTTGGAGACACATGAATAACTCCTACCTATAATACTTTGGTATAAACCTCTTCCTCATAACTCATTTGATCTCGTGCCAAGTATGTGTTTCTGCTTCCCCATCTCTCTTCTTACTAGCCACAATATTCTTCTACTATAAAGCGACATACCTTGTAAATTCAACTGCTGCTAATCATACTCGGGTATGGTCATTGATCTCATAGCACTCAAAAAGTCCTTCCACCTTATCCTCCCAATCTAGATAATCCTCTATAGATCTTATTTTAGCAAATGAAGGCATTTGTAATTTCACATATTCTAAACCTTTAGGTGGTCTAAACTCACGGTTAGGATAGAATTCATCCTCAAAATTATCATCTTTTCCTTCTGGTTAGGTAGGGTAATTTCCTCCAATTCGCTTTCCCTTATTACCTCCTAATAATCCTTCCCTACGGGCATTATTAATAGTTACCTGAGGTGGGGGCACTGGTGGATTCACCATTAGTTGTTGATGAAGTGTTATTTGGTCAACCCTTATAGCTAGATTAGCAACAATAGTGGTTAACTCTTGTAACTGCTCTTCTATATCCCTTCTTCCACCTATAGCATGGCGTCTTTGGCCCACTCCTCCAACCATACTATTAGCTTCATTCCTAACTCCTCCATTCATGCTATCATTTCATATGGTTGTTAAATTAAGCTTTGACAAAATTTCTCCAATCCACAAACACACCTTCACGGTAGAAATTGTTTTTTTTTCAACTCACAAACACACCTTCACGACATTAAATTCCTCCAACTTACAAACACCTTCACAGCACAAGTTTCTTCAACTCATAGACACACCTTTACAGCATAAGTTTCTTCCACTCATAGACACACCTTTACGACACAAGTTTTGTCAACTACAAACAAACTTCATATCACAAGTTTCTTCAACTCACAAACACACTTCACGACACAAAGTTTCTTCAACTCACAAACATAACCCAACAATTACACCTTGTTTAAATTTCAATTCAAAGTCACATGTATTACAACACTACGTTACACATACCCTAAATTCACTCTTCTCAACTCAAGTCAATGGAGAATTCATGGCACTTTAATTCACATTTACTACTTAATTAAACAATTATGGAACCAATTGTAGTAAATCCCCAATCATTCACAGCAAAACCCCTAAAGTAGCCCTTTCTTCAATTTCAACCCACAATGACTAATGTAACACAGCACAATTCATGCAATATATCTAATTTCAATTCACACAATCAAACAATTGAGTAAGTGCACGACATAAACCCCAAATCCCTAATTCATAATCAATACTTCCACCTACAATTCCTTTCTCTCAACCAAAAAGCTCTAATACCAAAAGGATGACATGCCAATCCAATTGCAATCAACATAATCCTAATTTGAAATAATTGAACAATTATGTCCAAAATAGCAAGGATCCCCTTTGTGATGTGGAACCCTAATTTTTCCAAGAACAAGAACAAATGAAATTCCAAATTCTTACCAGATATTACTCACTGGTAGAATGAGGAAACAACTTGCAATTGCCAATGTTACACACAACAATCCAAGCATCAACTCGCCACAACCCTAAAGGAATTGATAAGAGTGTAAGAAAAAAGAAGAAGAAGAGAGAAAATCCCTTTTCATGTGTTACCTTGGCCAAAATATGACAAAAGTGTCTTTTGTTGTTTCCTTTACAAGTATTTATACTAGTCCCTAAATATGGAAAAAAAAACAACATAAGAAAATAATGAAAAATAGCACAACACATAGCTAGGCTATTCTATGTTCATCGAGGTTCAAAGCATGGACCATGAACCAATCTCTAAACCATGTGCTAATTAGTTTGATCGCCCTCCTATAATACTGACAAGTATGCCTGATTAAATATAAAACAATCATATAAAATGAATGAAGAAACTATGTGAGTGTCTTCGGGTTCCATTTGATCAAAAGGACTCTCAATGTAAGGCTCTATAGTCCCTTAGCTCTTGCTCAAGTAATGGGTCATGTTGTTTAATTGGTTTGATTCCCATCAATTAAGGTAATAGAATTATAGGCATATTAGATATGATTAAGTTACTTGTTGATTGTACTTAACTCGACTTAGGGGCTCGTAGGGGTAGATCCTTAGGGGCACCTATTGATTGGTATGTGGTAATGTTGCCTTATGGAGTTGCATATTGAGATGATTCGGTAGATTTAGGGACTCATGGGTGTTAAGGGCCTTCGTGGTAGTTCTTAACACTGTACTATATATTATACCTACATATGGTGTGGCAAGGTTATGAGTATCCCTTTGTTGTTTGTAGACTAACTAAGATATTAACATTCTGTTTAACTATTTTATTGTTGCATTGGTGTATATGGCTTAAGTTTTACTTAATCATGTGCACGTGTTTGCATACTCACTAGGAATTAGCTCATCCTTTAAGGATATTTTTTTTTAATAGTAGGCATAGATGAATACACCTCTTATGACGAGGACCTATGATAGGAATAAAAATCCGACAAGACCTATCATTAGGGCAAGAACTAAAGGAATTCGAATTTTGGCGATGAGGGCCCATTTTGAGCAGATCGACCCCGGAGTTATTTATAAATTAACCTCTTTTCTATTATTCTTGTATTGTGTTTTCCAATAGGCACACTTATCATATTTTATAGGGCAATGGACAAACTCCCTCAAACTCAGCTTGTGGGTTATCTATGGACCGACCTGAACCGGCGATGAGCTGGGCCGATGGATCCTATAGAAGACCGGCATCTTGAAGACCAATTTCTTTTATATATTTTTCATTTGCATGGACTATTTATGTTGCAATCATTTTGGGACACTTTTATTTCCTTGTAATTTTCATTTAGGGTTAACCACCTTAAAAGTGGCAAACTTGTAATTTTGAGCACTTTTTAACCCTAGGAGTTGATGGGATCCATGATGAGAGTCAAGCCGGAAGAAGAAATGTGGATCCTCTTGAAGTGCCGCCTGGACCGATCACAAGAAGTCGAGCGAAACGACTTAAGGAAGCACTTAACGGGTTGATAAAGGATGTCCATGAAGCCGGAAAGGATTGGCGCAATCATGAAGTTGGAATGGATTAGAACAACCATGGGAAGACCCTTGCTCTTGTACAAGTCACACCGGAAACGAGTTGAAGAGGGCGTGTACTTTCAAGGCACGGCCGTATAGGAATTCCAAGATTGCACAAAATCATAAACGGCTAGACACACGGCTAAAAGGCATGGCCGTGTAAGGAGACAAGAATTGGCACAGAATCATATACGGCCAAAGTACACAGCCGTGTATCCCCTACTGGCCAGCTTATTTTGTTTCGTGTTTTTACGCAACTTATCTAATTTACATCGTTTTGGACTTGTTTTTCACGAATTGTAACCTTAGTATAAAAGCTCCTAGGGTTTAGAACAACTAAGAATTTACATCTTTGAACATTAAACACTTTTGAGAGGCACCTCTCTTGGTTCTTCAAGAACTAACTAGAACTTATCGGATTTTATTTCCGTGGCGTTCAACCTGACTTATCAATTGGTCTTTCATCCCGATTGTGGCGTCTTCACATTATACCAAGGTTCTTGTCTCGCTTATAGACAATGGGTTGCGGTTTCCACTTTAGGTGTTTGGCATCGTAGGTAACGAATTTCCGAACGTATTGATATGGGGTTTTGTCACGGGTTGGCATGGTTCGTATCAGTTTGGTATCAGAGCTTAGGTTTGTTAAAACATCAGTTCGGTTTGAGGAAGGTAATATCAAAACCCTAACTCCAATCGTTCATATCAATTATCGTATTCAATTTCGTAGTATTGATTATCTTTTATAGTGTAATATTGACTAGGCGATTGTTAAAAAAAAAAAAGAGTAAAAATCACGACAAAAAAAAAAAGAAGAGAAAAGAAAAGAAAGACAGGAGAAACGTGATCAAAAGCAAAAACAGAGAGAAAAAAAAATTCGGATAGAAAAAATAGAGGAAAATTTACGAACCCTAGATTTGTTTTTGAATTCTACGGAAGGAAATTGGTGTAGTTCGGGTTAGTTCCAAGAGAATTGAGATGAGGAAATTGGCGAGTTGATATCATCGTTGTTTGTGAAAATACACGAGTGACTGTGTGATATCATCATTTGAGCGAAACATGTAAGGGAGTATATCGTGGGGTTTAATCATATATATATTTGTGTTAGTACTAATCTTTTCTGCAGGAACTATGTCGAGGCAACATTCTCCGGAAGGTGAGAGGGGAAGGTTTGATGCTAGTTAGTCATTGAGGCGTTGAGGGGTAAGATGAAGAGGATGTTCCAAGAGGGAATGGAACAAATTCATGAGACGGTAGAGCAAAGATTAGAGCAATACACAAATGTATTCCAAGGGCGTAAGAGGGAGAGTCATTCTAGGAGAGTACTGAGGGGTGGAGATGAAATGACAGATGATGACTTTGATGAGCCTTCTGTTGGAAGTTATAGAGGATATAGTGGTCAGAATAGAGGAACTAGAGATTGGGAAGATAGAGGAGATAGGAATAGAGAGGATGATCAATTGAGTAGCATAAAGATGAAGATTCCTCCTTTCCAAGGGAAGAATGATCCCGAGGCGTACTTAGAATGGGAGATGAAGGTAGAGATGGTATTTGATTGTCACAACTATAGTGGGAGAAAGAAGGTAAAACTTGCTGCCATTGAATTTCGGATTATGCTATAGTGTGGTGGGATCAACTAATGTTGAATAGGAGAAGGAGTGGCGAGCCACCTATTGAGTCTTGGGAAGAGATGAAAAGAGTGATGAAGAAGCGGTTTGTGCCTGCATATTACTATCGTGAATTGCACAACAAGTTGTAAACTTTGAGGCAGGGAAGCCGAAGTGTAGATGAGTATTTCAAGGAAATGGAAGTCACTATGATTAGGGCGAATGTAGTGGAGGATAGAGAGGCTACAATGGCTAGGTTTCTTGCGGGGTTGAATAGAGAAATCCAAAATGTGGTTGAATTGCAACATTATGTAGAATTGGAGGATATGGTTCACATGGCTATAAAGGTTGAGAACTAACACAAGAGGAAAGGTAATAGTAATGCACGGTTTCAACAGGGTAATGGTTCATCCACTTGGAAGACTAATCAATGGAAGAAGGAAGAAAAGCCTTTACCCACAAAACCAAAAGGGGAGCTAAGGCAAGCGGGTTCTACTCCTCGTAACCAAGGTAACTGATACAAACCACGCCAACCCGTGACGAAACCCAATACCAATATGTTTAAAAATTTGTTGCCTAAGACTCCCAAACACGTAAAGTGGAAACCACGACCCGTTGTCTATAGCGAGACAAGAACCTTGGTATAATAATGAAGAAGCCACAATCGGGATGGAAGACCGATTGATAAGTTGGGATGAACGCTACGGAAATCAATCCGATAAGTTCGATTTAGTTCTTGAAGAACCAAGAGAGGTGCCTCTCAAAATTGTTTAATGTTCAAAGATGTATATTCTTAGTTGTTCTAAACCCTAGGAGCTTTTATACTAGGGTTACAATTCGTGAAAAACAAGTCCAAAACGACGTAGTTTAGATAAGTTGCGTAAAAACACGGAATAGGAAAAAGCTGGCCGGTAGGGGATACACGGCCGTGTACATGGCCGTGTACCTTTCTGTACAACTTCTGGCAACATACACGGCCGTGTACTTTGACCGTGTACTTTTCTGTGCACATTCCGGTCACATACACGACCGTGTACTTCTGGTCGTGTATCTTTCTGTGGATTTGCTTGTCTCCATACACGGCCGTGCCTTTTAGCCGTGTATCTAGCCGTGTATGATTCTATGCAATCTTGGAATTCCTACACGGCCGTACCTTGAAAGTACACGCCCTCTTCAACCCGTGTCCAGTGTGACTTGTATAAAAGCAAGGGTCTTCCCATGGTTGTTCCAATCCGTTCCAACTTCATGATTGCTCCAATCCTTTCTGGCTTCATGGAAAACCTTTATCAACCCGTTAAGTGCTTCCTTGAATCGTTCGTGATCTGTGATCGTCTAGGCGGCACTTCAAGAGGATCCACATTTCTTCTTCCGGCTTGGCTCCCATCATAGATCTCATCATTCCCCTCCTCTTGAAAAGGATTTGTCCTCAAATCATTGCCTGCATCAAATGGAGTCAGATCAGTAACATAAAATGTGACACTTACTGGATACTCACCTGGTAAATTTTTCTTGTAGGCATTATCATTGATTTTCTCAAGCATCGGAAATGGACCGTCTCCCCTAGGGTTCACTTGGATCTCCTCTACAATGGAAAACTCTCCTTGCGAAAATGCACCCAAACCCAATCTCCAGGCTGAAAAATCTTGGGTCTCCTGTCCTTGTTCACCCTTGAAGCGACCCTGGCATTTTGTTTTACAATCCTAATCTTTACCTGTGCATGTAGCTTTCTCACGAAATCTACCTTAGAATCAGCAACAAAACTCACAGACTTGTTATGTGGCAATAGCAATAAATAAATAGGAACCAATGGGTTAAAACCATACACGATCTGAAATGGTGAACAATGAGTAATGCTATATAAAGCCCTGTTATATGCAAACTCCACACATGGTAGACAATCCTTCCAAGTCCTAATGTTTCTTCTCTATGATTGCCCCTAACAATTGAATTAAAGTCCTGTTAACCACATCAATTTGTAGGTGACAGATAGTTGACAACATCCGTTTAGTTCCCAACCTTTCCCATAATACTCTCCAAAAATGACTCAAAAATTTCTCATCTCGATCACTAACAATGCTTCTAGGTATACCATGCGAACGCACTACCTTTCTAAAGAACAAATCAACAATGTGTATAGCATCATCAATTTTTATGACAAGGAATGAAATGAACCATTTTAAAAATCCTATCCACAACCACAAAATTAGAATCTCGACCATGCCTAGGCCTAGATAATCCTAACACAAAATCTATGGAAATGTTTATCCATGGCTCACGAGGAATGACACTATACTCATATAACCAATCTAAGAAGTCATCTAAAAAGGAATGGGATGACGATACTTTACCGTAATGTTGTTGATGGCACGGACAGTCAACACACATTCTCCATGTCCTATCCTTCTTAGGCACCAAAATCACAGGCACTGCACAGGGACTCATGCTTTCTCCTACGCACCCCTTCTCTATTAATTCATCGACCTGCCTTTGGAGTTCCTTTGTCTCCTTCGGATTGCTCCTATAAGCTAGCTTGTTTGGAATCGATGCTCTGGGTACAAGGTCAATCTGGTGCTCAATACCACGAATAGGTGGTAATCCCTTTGGAATCTCTTCAGGGAAGACATCTTCAAAGTCCTGCACAAGAGACATAACTACACTAGGCAAAGAGTTAGATAAGTCGTTAGTAGTCAAACATGTTTCCTTAAATACCAGCAACAACATAGGTTGCTTCATCACTAACGCTCTCCTCACTACACTCTCTCTTACCACACAACTCTCCTTTTGCAAGGCTGCCCTCTCCTTTTCACTCACCACCAAAGTTGATCCCCCTTCAACTTGGCCTCTCACACTCTTTCCAGCCTTCCTCTCTTTTTCCTTTTGATCTTGACTTTTATATTCCTTTTCTTTCTCATTGTCTTTTGATCTCTCACTCTCCCTCTCTTTTTCACTCACATTATGTTTTGCAAAAGACTGTTGTAGCTGCAACTGGTCCTCATACACTTGCTTAGGTGTTAAAGGTTTAAGATTAAAGCTCTTCCCTTAGTGAACAAGCGTATACTTGTTAGAAAAGCCATCATGCCCAACCTTCCTATCAAATTGCCATGGCCTCCCAACAACACATGACATGCTTGCATTGGAACTACATCACATAACACCTCATCCTCATACCTACCAATGCGAAAACCAATCAATGCTTGCTTACTCACCTTAGTCTCACCACTATCATTTAACCACTGCAATTTATATGGACTAGGGTGTCTAACAGTTTCGAGCCCCAGCCTCTCAACAATAAAATTGCTCACTACATTGGTGCAACTCCCTCTATCAATGATCAAACTACAAATGTGATCTCCTAGATAACACCAAGTATGAAATATATTCTCTTTTTGCACCTCTTCTTCTTCCTTCACCTGCACATTCAACGCTCGCTTCACTACTGCCACTAGCCTTCCCATTGCAGGCTCCTCATCATCACTAGCATCCTCTAATGGAGGCATATCATCTTTTTCACTATCCCCCTCAGTCTTATACTCTCCATCATCACGCAAAATCATCACATGCCTATTTGGACATTGACTAGCAATATGGCTTCTACCTTGGCATTTAAAACATCTAATGTCACGATTTCTAGAAGTAGAAGATTTAGGGTTACCTTGGTTACTAGGAGTAGAACCCGCTTGCCTCAGCTCCCCTTTTAGTTTGGTGGGTAAAGGCTTTTCTTCCTTCTTCCATTGATTAGTCTTCCAAGTGGATGAACCATTACCCTGTTGAAACCGTGCATTACTACTACCTCTCCTCTTGTGCTGGTTCTCAACCTTTATAGCCATGTGAACCATATCTTCCAATTTTATATAATGCTGCAATTCAACCACATTTTGGATTTCTCTATTCAACCTAGCAAGAAACCTAGCCATTGTAGCCTCTCTATCCTCCTCTACATTCGCCCTAATCATAGTGACTTCCATCTCCTTGAAATACTCATCTACACTTCGGCTTCCTTGCCTCAGAGTTTGCAACTTGTTGTGCAATTCACGATAGTAATATGCAGGCACAAACCGCTTCTTCATCACTCTTTTCATCTCTTCCCAAGACTCAATAGGTGGCTCGCCACTCCTTCTCCTATTCAACATTAGTTGATCCCACCACACTATAGCATAATCCGAAAATTCAATGGTAGCAAGTTTTACCTTCTTTCTCCCACTATAGTTGTGACAATCAAACACCATCTCCACCTTTTTCTCCCACTCTAAATACGCCTCGGGATCATTCTTCCCTTGGAATGGAGGAATCTTCATCTTTATGCTACTTAATTGATCATCCTCTCTATTCCTATCTCCTCTATCTTCCTAATCCCTAATTCCTCTATTCCGACCACTACATCCTCTATAACTCCCAATAGAAGGCTCATCAAAGTCATCATTCAACAATTTCATCTCCACCCCTTGGTACTCTCCTAGAGCGACTCTCCCTCTTACGCCCTTGGAATACGTTTGTGGATTGCTCTAGTCTTTGCTCTACCGTCTCATGAATTTGTTCCATTCCCTCCTGAAACATTCTCTTCATTTCTCCCCTCAACGCCTCAATTACTAACCTAGCATCAAACCTTCCCCTCTCACCTTCAGGAGAATGTTGTCTCGACATTGTCCCTGCAGAAAAGATTAGTACTAACACAAATATATACATAATTAAACCTCATGATACACTCCCTTACGTGTTTCACTCAAATGATGATATCATACAGTCACTCGTGTATTCTCACAAATAATGATGATATCAACTCGCCAATTTCCTCTTCTCAATTCTTTTGGAACTAACCCGAACTACACCAATTTTCTTCCATAGAATTCAAAAAAACAAATCTAGGGTTCGTAAATTTTCCTCTATTTTTCTATCCGAATTTTTTTTTCTCAGTTGTTGCTCTTGATCACGTTTCTCTTTCTTTTCTTTTCTCTTTTTTTTTTTTTTGGTCGTGATTTTTACTCTTCTTTTTTTTTTTTTAACAATCGCCTTGTCGATATTACACTATCAAAAGACAATCAATACTACGAAATTGAATACGATAATTGATATGAACGATTGGAGTTAGGGTTTTGATATTACCTTCCTCAACCGCACTTGATGTTTTGACAAACCTAAGCTCTGATACCAAACTGATACGAACCACGCCAACCTGTGACGAAACCCAATACCAATACGTTCGGAAATTCGTTGCCTAAGACGCCCAAACACCTAAAGTGGAAACCGCGACCCGTTGTCTATAGCGAGACAAGAACCTTGGTATAATAATGAAGACACCACAATCGGGATGGAAGACCGATTGATAAGTCGGGATGAACGCCACAGAAATCAATCCGATAAGTTCGATTTAGTTCTTGAAGAACCAAGAGAGGTGCCTCTCAAAAGTGTTTAATGTTCAAAGATGTATATTCTTAGTTGTTCTAAACCCTAGGAGCTTTTATACTAGGGTTACAATTCGTGAAAAACAAGTCCAAAATCGATTAGCTTAGATAAGTTGCGTAAAAACACGAAACAGGAAAAAGCTGGCCGGCAGGGGATACACGGCCGTATACTTTGGCCGTGTACCTTTCTGTACAACTTTTGGCAACATACACGGTCGTGTACACGACCGTATACTTTGACCGTGTACTTTTCTGTGCACATTCCGGTCACATACACGATCGTGTACTTCTGGTCGTGTATCTTTCTGTGGATTTGCTTGTCTCCATACACGGCCGTGCCTTTTAGCCATGTATGATTCTGTGCAATCTTGGAATTCCTATATGGCCGTGCCTTGAAAGTACACGCCCTCTTCAACTCGTGTCCAGTGTGACTTGTATAAAAGCAAGGGTCTTCCCATGGTTGTTCCAATCCGTTCCAACTTTATGATTGCTCCAATCCTTTCCGGCTTCATGGAAAACCTTTAACAACCCGTTAAGTGCTTCCTTGAATCATTTCGCTTGATTTCTTGTGATTGGTCCAAGCGGCACTTCAAGAGGATCCACATTTCTTCTTCCGGCTTGGCTCTCATCGTAGATCTCATCAGTAACCCTGAATCTTCTACTTCTAGAAATTGTGACATTAGATGCTTTAAATGCCAAGGTAGAGGCCATATTGCTAGTCAATGTCCAAATAGGCGTGTGATGATTTTGCGTGATGATGGAGAGTATGAGACTGAGGGGGATAGTGAAGAAGATGATATGCCTCCATTAGAGGATGCTAGTGATGATGAGGAGCCTGCAATAGGGAGGTTAGTGGTAGTAGTGAAGCGAGCGTTGAATGTGCAGGTGAAGGAAGAAGAGGAGGTGCAAAGAGAGAATATATTTCATACTAGATGTTATCTAGGAGATCATATTTGCAGCTTGATCATTGATAGAGGAAGTTGCACCAATGTAGTGAGCAATTTTATTGTTGAGAGGCTGGGGCTCAAAACTGTTAGACACCCTAGTCCATATAAATTGCAGTGGTTGAATGATAGTGGTGAGACTAAGGTGAGTAAGCAAGCATTGATTGGTTTTCGCATTGGTAGGTATGAGGATGAGGTGTTGATGGGTGTCGAATCCAACAAAAATAAAACCTACTCCTAGACAATTATATGATTTGCATATAGTGGTGAGTAGGGTCGAATCCACAGAGATTGGTTAAACTTATTTCTATCCAAGGAGAATCAAAAGGAAAAGGAAAAGGGGGGTTTGGTTTGTGAATCGAATAAAGTCAAAACAAGATAAGAAACTGTATATTGATAAAGAGCCTAGCCAAAGGAATCAAGATAGTTTAATTCAAGGAATTGATCATCGATGCAAATGTTCTCTATTCTTAGTTCTAGATAAACTGGTTATGGTTATTAACAAGCTCTAACAACCTATCTCTCCTTATTTCCTCGATAACCTCAGACAAGCGCTTTGAATTATTTCTCTTATTGATTAAACAACCCTAGACAAGCGCTTAGGATTTAATCTATCAATAGCATTAAATCTAGAGAGACCACCAATTCATGCCAGTAGATTATAAGATAACCTATTTAAACATGATCACACACCTCCATAACATGAATTCGATCATCTCTTTTATAACCAAACATGTTATTGCGTCACTAAGACTAGAACAATCAAACAATTACGGATTTGACGTGCTAGTTGACAATATATTAACTTGCTAATTGAGTAGAAGAGCTCTATTCATACCAATCAACAAAGATAATAATGACAAAACGATTAGAAGATATATGAATACCCGAAAGCAAAGAATAGAATAAATACAAGTCAATTAGACCTCACAATTCGTGGAGAGTTAAACATCTATGACCCTTTGGCTAGAAAAGTAGCTTAGCTACTCATGTTCATCAATAAAACGAAAAATAAAAATAAAAACATAATGAACCGTGTTGCCTGCTCTGCCTCCGCGTTTCCTTCTTCAAGATCCAAGATTCCAAGATCAAAAGTTATCCTAACCCTCTAGGGTTGGCTCTATTTATACTATTAGAAGGATAGCATGTGATCTTTTGCTAGCAAGATACGAAAATATCTTTCCTTTTCCAAGTAGATTTCGAGAAGTGAAGATACGTCTACCTGGCACGCCCCACCACACGGTCGTGGGTCAAGCCGTGCCATCCTCTGTGCATATTCTTCAAGTCTTCAACTGCACCCAGTGTGAACCATGGTTACACACACGGCCAGATTTCAAGTCGTGCCTTCGTCTGTGCATAATCTTCAAGTCTTCATCCGTGTCCAGTGTGTACCACGGTTACACCCACGGCTAGATTTCAAGCCGTGTCTTCATCTGGTTGATGTTCCACACTTTCTTCTCCTTGGCACATCTATCTTCCACCACGGCTCCAAGCACGGTTTATCCCACGGCTTCCACCACGGCGTGCCTTAAGCCGTGTCTCTCTCTGTTGAAAGTCCTCATTTTCGCCTTCTTGTCCAGTGCGTAACACGGTTTGAACCTTGGCCGTGCCTCAAACCGTGCTTCCTCCGGTGGTGTAATTCCTTGTCTTGATCCAAGTTGTAGATGACTTCTCTAAAATACTTGAATTAGCATCCTTGACTCCATTTAACCTGATTTATCACGATGATAGAATTAAAGTACCATTTCCTTATGATTTCTATAAAATCAATAATAATTTAACACAATTTATACTATAAAAGATTGAGTATAAAATGGCTCTATCAAATTCCCCCACACTTAAACTCTTGCTTGTCCTTAAGCAATTGCATCAAATCAATTGAGAAATCTATCATTGATTATACAAACTTTCTTTTCATCATTCCAAGCATCTATTCATTTGTAATTCATGACTTGTAATTTAATGTCTACTACTTCAACCAAACTGGTTTCCTATGATCAAATTACTATGGACAAAATTCAATAGCTAATCTAAACAAAACAAACTTTAATCCTCATGTTTAGCAAAAGAATTTTTATTCCAAAAGTAAATACTTAATCCACTAAGGAAAAACACCCAATTAAACTTCATTGGATATTAGCAAACATATAATCCTTGCAACATAAAGTAAAAGCATATAGTATAAGCTCTTTGCTAGATATTCTCCCTTTTATACATCTTTGTTTTATTCAATGAATGTTCACATTCATGTTCTTTTGATTTATTCAAGCATCTATTTTGACGGGTTTTTGCCCGCTTCTTTTCATGAACTTTTGCCTTTTTCGCCCTTATCGTTATAGTGAGTTCATTGAGTCGGCAACATCCCGAGCTCATCACTCAAGTGACCGGGTTTTGAGATACCCCTACGGACTCTTCCTCACTCTAACATTCAAGTTTGAATACTCTTAACTCAATTAGTTGAATCATTGGAGTAATGGCTATGCTTGATTTTTTTTTTCACTAAGTGTTATGATTCCTTTACAAACAACTTCAAAGAGTATACAGTAGCTAATATAACCTAGAAGTAAACTTGTTTATTTTTCACTTAGGGACTCGACTTACTCTTAGACTTCCAATTCTAAAGCTAAATACAAAGTAAATTTGTTTCTTAAAGATTTCACTACTTAATTTTAACCATGTATTCTAATCACAGCAGTGGGTGAGTAAAGCATTTGAACAAGTCAATTTGATATTTTGTAGATGCTTATTATAACATTTAGTACAATCTCTAGATTTCATGATAATTTTGAAAAAATTTGGCTTAAAATTGCTTAAGGACAAACATTCAAAGTATGGATCAATTCTCTATTCTCTATAATTTATTATCCTCTCCCCCACACTTAGCTTGAACAGTGTCCTCACTGTTCCTAATTTAGCACAATTGAAAAGGAATTAACAACTCAAGGAACATTAGAGAATAAGAGAAAGGAAATACTGGTACTTCCCTGGTATTGGAGTTTTCCCCTTAAGCTCTGGAAAGTGTCATCTGATTATGTGTATCCTTGCTGCAGCTGATCCAAAGAGTTCAAAACTACACTAAAATCAAAACAAACTAAACTAAAACAAAACAAAACTAAAACAAACCAAAACTAATGCAAAACAAAACTTTTTTTTTTTTTTACATGGGTTGCCTCCCATGAAGCGCCTTTCTTTAACGTCTTTGGCTAGACGTTCCTGGCTAAATATTCGAATAAGGATTTTGATTCCAGCCTTGGTGCCTGTGGTGATGGGTTAATAGCATCCGTAACAAAAATAGGAGAGATATCGTTAGGATGTTTCATAGCATCATAAATGTTAAATTTAATCACTTCACCATCAAATTCCATAGTGAGGATGCCATCATTTACATCGATTTTCGTTTTAGAAGTCTTAAGGAATGGTCGCCCTAATAATATCAGTGATGAAGTATGAGAATCACTATCGTCCATGTCAAGCACATAAAAATCAGCAGGAAAAACCAACCCACTGACTTGAACTAAAACATCCTCTAGAACTCCCTCAGGATAAACATTGGACCTATCAGCAAGTTGAACAATAATACCCGTTTCCTTTAAAGGACCAACATTTAAACGTTGATAAACAGACAAAGGCATGACATTGACAGAAGCTCCTAGATCACACATGGCTTTAGCGATTCCAAGATTACCTATTTTGCAAGGAATAGTAAACATACCTGGATCCTCGCATTTAGGAGGGAGCTTCTTCTGAATAATGGCGGAAACATTTTCACTCACACTAATCTTTTCATTTCCTTTCAGCTTCCTTTTGTTAGTGCATAAGTCCTTGAGGAATCTAGCATAGCACGGTATTTGCTTAATTGCATCAAGTAAAGGAATATTTACCTCGACTTTGCGAAAAGTTTCCAGAATCTCTTTTTCTTCCGCTTCCTTCTTGGATTTCGCTAATCTGGAGGGGAAAGGAGGTGGTATCAATGTGACCTTCGATGGCTCAACTAGAGACTTGCTAATCTGGTCGCCCTGCTGGCTCGGAGTCGAAGTCTCTTTCTTGGTCTCTTCCTCAAGATTATACGGATTTCCTTTCTTATTTGATCCCTGCAATTCTGTTCCACTTCTCAGGGTAATTGCATTAACGCTTTGCTTCGGGTTTGTAATAGTTTGAGAAGGTAACTTACCTTGAGTTTCTAACCTGTTTACGACTGAAGCAAGTTGGCTTACCTGATTCTCCAAGTTTTGAATGCTTTGCTTTGTTTCCTCCTGAAATTGTTTGGTATTCAGAGCTAGAGACTTAACAATATCCTCAAGGGGCATACCTGAAGTGGAAGGAGCTTGGGGTACGTGGTGTGATGGCTTTGGCTGGAATTGTTGGACATGTTGAGGGTTATTGCCATATCGGAAGTTAGGATGATCCCTCCATCCGGGATTGTAAGTATTCGAGTAGGGGTCATACTTCCTTTGCGGTTGTCCTGGAAATCCACCTACAGCATTGGCGTGTTCATGGTTTTCATCTTGCAATGTGGGGCACATGTCGGTCGGATGACTAGGAGCAGCACAAATTCCACAAGCTTTCACCTGTTGGGTATTTCCAAGAGCTAACTGCTGCACAAGGGAGGTAAGATTAGAAATTTGATGTTCAAGGTTAGACACATTTACCTCATTTACCTTCCTTGAAGACGTATCATGCCTATACCCAAATTGTTGCGAATTGGTAGCCATAATGGAGATCAATTCCCTAGCTTGACCAGGAGTTTTGTTTACTATGGCGCCTCCACTTGCAGCATCCATCATCTTCCTCTCCATCGGAAGTAGGCCCTCGTAGAAGTATTGGATAAGGAGTTGTTCAGATATCCCATGTTGTGGGCAGCTTGCACAAAGTTGCTTGAACCTCTCCCAATACTCATGAAGAGTCTCGGTGTCCCTTTGTTTTATACCACAAATTTCTCTTCTTATACCAGCGGCTCTGGAGGCGGGGAAGAATTTGTCCAAGAAGAGTCTTACCATATCTGTCCAAGTGGTGATAGAACCTGGAGGCAAATAAAACAACCAATCATTAGCTTTAGTACTTAAAGAAAATGGAAAAGCACGTAGCTTGATTTGATCGTCGGTTATTCCTTGCGGCCTCATACTAGAACACACTATATGAAACTCTTTCAAATGCTTGTGAGGATCTTCATTCTCAAGACCATGAAAGGTGGATAGCAGATGTATCAACCCAGATTTCAATTCGAATTCCACGGCTAGTTCAGGGTAGTGAATACAAAGTGGTTGTTGATTCACATCCGGCGCAGCCAACTCCCTTAAGGTTCTTTCGAGATTTTCCATGTCGTCCTCTTTTTTAGAATCAAGGGATGAATCAGACAAGTCCGATACTAAGTTCGGTCCTGGGGGATGCTTTAGCTTCTTGTCCTAGTCTCTTTAGAGTCTTCTCAATCTCCGGATTATAAGTTAGTTCACCTGTCTGAGAAGAACGAGTCATACAAGAATAGAAATAAATTTGACACCAATCCCCGGCAACGGCGCCAAAATTTGATGGGTGTCGAATCCAACAAAAATAAAACCTACTCCTAGACAATTATATGATTTGCATATAGTGGTGAGTAGGGTTGAATCCACAGAGATTGGTTAAACTTATTTCTATCCAAGGAGAATAAAAAGGAAAAGGAAAAGGGGGGGTTTGGTTTGTGAATCGAATAAAGTCAAAACAAGATAAGAAAGCTGTATATTGATAAAGAGCCTAGCCAAAGGAATCAAGATAGTTTAATTCAAGGAATTGATCATCGATGCAAATGTTCTCTATTCTTAGTTCTAGATAAACTGGTTATGGTTATTAACAAGCTCTAACAACCTATCTCTCCTTATTTCCTCGATAACCTCAGACAAGCGCTTTGAATTATTTCTCTTATTAATTAAACAACCCTAGACAAGCGCTTAGGATTTAATCTATCAATAGCATTAAGATCTAGAGAGACCACCAATTCATGCCAGTAGATTATAAGATAACCTATTTAAACATGATCACACACCTCCATAACATGAATTCGATCATCTCTTTTATAACCAAACATGTTATTGCGTCACTAAGACTAGAACAATCAAACAATTACGGATTTGACGTGCTAGTTGACAATATATTAACTTGCTAATTGAGTAGAAGAGCTCTATTCATACCAATCAACAAAGATAATAATGACAAAACGATTAGAAGATATATGAATACCCGAAAGCAAAGAATAGAATAAATACAAGTCAATTAGACCTCACAATTCGTGGAAGTTAAACATCTATGACCCTTTGGCTAGAAAAGTAGCTTAGCTACTCATGTTCATCAATAAAACGAAAAATAAAAATAAAAACATAATGAACCGTGTTGCCTGCTCTGCCTCCGTGTTTCCTTCTTCAAGATCCAAGATTCCAAGATCAAAAGTTGTCCTAACCCTCTAGGGTTGGCTCTATTTATACAATTAGATGGATAGCATGTGATCTTTTGCTAGTAAGATACGAAAATATCTTTCCTTTTCCAAGTAGATTTCGAGAAGTGAAGATACGTCTGCTTGGCACGCCCCACCACACGGCCGTGGGTCAAGCCGTGCCATCCTCTGTGCATATTCTTCAAGTCTTCAACCGCACCCAGTGTGAACCACGGTTACACATACAGCCAGATTTCAAGTCGTGCCTTCGTCTATGCATAATCTTCAAGTCTTCATCCGTGTCCAGTGTGTACCACGGTTACACCCACGGCTAGATTTCAAGCCGTGTCTTCATCTGGTTGATGTTCCACACTTTCTTCTCCTTGGCACATCTATCTTCCACCACGGCTCCAAGCACGGTTTATCCCACGGCTTCCACCACGGCCGTGCCTTAAGCCGTGTCTCTCTCTGTTGAAAGTCCTCATTTTCGCCTTCTTGTCCAGTGCGTAACACGGTTTGAACCTTGGCCATGCCTCAAACCGTGCTTCCCCGGTGGTGTAATTCCTTGTCTTGATCCAAGTTGTAGATGACTTCTCTAAAATACTTGAATTAGCATCCTTGACTCCATTTAACCTGATTTATCACGATGATAGAATTAAAGTACCATTTCCTTATGATTTCTATAAAATCAATAATAATTTAACACAATTTATATTATAAAGATTGAGTATAAAATGACTCTATCAGGTGTTATGTGATGTAGTGCCAATGCAAGCATGTCATGTGTTATTGGGGAGGCCGTGGCAATTTGAAAGGAAGGTTGTTCATGATGGCTTTTCTAACAAGTATACACTTGTTCACCAAGGGAAAAGCTTTAATCTTAAACCGTTAACACCCAAACAAGTGTATGAGGAGCAGTTGAAGCTACAACAGTCTTTTGCAAAACATAAGGTGAGTGAAAAGCAGAGTGAGAGTGAGAGTGCAAAAGACAATGAGAAGAAAAAGGAATATAAAAGTCAAGATCAAAAGGAAAAGGAGAGGAAGGCTAGAAAGAGTGTGAGAGGCCAAGTTGAAGGGCAATCAACTTTGGTGGTGAGTGAAAAGGAGAGGGCAGCCTTGCAAAAGGAGAGTTGTGTGGCAAGAGCGAGTGTAGTGGGGAGAGCGTTAGTGAGGAAGCAACCTATGTTGTTGCTGGTTTTTAAAGAAACATGTTTGACTACTAACGAATTATCTAACTCTTTACCTAGTGTGGTTGTGTCTCTTATGCAGGACTTTGAAGATGTCTTCCCTGAAGAGATTCCAAAGGGATTACCACCTATTTGTGGTATTGAGCACCAGATTGACCTTGTACCCGGAGCATTGATTCCAAACAAACCAGCTTATCGGAGCAATCCGGAGGAGACAAAGGAACTCCAAAGGCAGGTCGATGAACTAATGGAGAAGGGGTACGTGAGAGAGAGCATGAGTCCATGTGCAGTGCCTGTGATTTTGGTGCCTAAGAAGGATGGGACATGGAGAATGTGTGTTGACTGTTGCGCCATCAACAACATTACGGTAAAGTATCGTCATCCCATTCCTCGCTTAGATGATATGTTAGATGAGTTACATGGGTCTAGTGTCTTTTCCAAAATTGATTTGAAAAGTGGATATCACCAAATTAGAATGAAAGAAGGTGATGAATGGAAAACTACATTTAAGACAAAATATGGATTGTATGAGTGGTTAGTAATGCCTTTTGGTTTAACTAATGCACCTAGTACTTTTATGAGACTTATGAACCATGTTTTGAGGACTTTTATTGGAAAATTTGTGGTTGTCTATTTTGATGATATTCTTATTTACAGCAAGAGTTTGGAAGATCATATGTCTCACTTGAGGGATGTTTTAGAAGTGCTTCGAAAGGAACAATTATATGCTAACCTCAAGAAGTGCACTTTTTGCACAGACAAACTTGTGTTTCTTGGTTTTGTTGTTAGTGCACAGGGAATACAGGTTGACGAAGAAAAGGTTCGTGCGATCCAAAAAATGGCCTAGTCCAACCAATGTAAGTAATGTGCGGAGTTTCCATGGACTAGTGAGTTTTTACAGGAGATTTGTGAAGGATTTCAACACCATTGCAGCACCACTTACTGAGGTAATTAAGAAGAATGTGGGGTTCAGCTGGGGTGAGCAACAAGAGAAGGCCTTTCAGACGCTTAAAAATAAGCTGACTCAAGCGCTGTTACTTGCTTTACCTAACTTTGCTAAAACATTTGAAATTGAGTGTGATGCTTCAGGATTAGGTATTGGAGCAGTGCTTATGCAGGAGAGAAGACCGATTGCATTCTTTAGCGAGAAGCTAAGTGGGGTAACCTTGAATTACCTTACTTACGACAAGGAGCTATATACATTGGTTTGAGCCCTGGAGACGTGGCAACATTACCTTTGGCTGAAAGAGTTCGTGATCCACACTGATCATGAATCCTTAAAATACTTGAAGGGGCAACACAAGCTGAACAAAAGGCATGCTCGTTGGGTGGAGTTCATCGAAACATTTCCATATGTTATCCACTACAAGCAAGGTAAAGAGAATGTCGTTGCTGATGCACTTTCTAGAAGGTATACTCTTATCACTACTCTTAGTTCTAGACTTCTTGGTTTTGAGCACATTAAGGAGTTATATGCTGTTGATCGAGAATTTTGTGAGGAGTATGTGCAATGTGAGAAGAGTGGGCATGGAAAATTTTATAAACATGACGGATTCTTGTTTAGAGAGAGTAAACTGTGCATTCCAATTTGTTCTTTAAGAGAATTACTTGTGAGGGAGTCTCATGGAGGAGGTTTAATGGGACACTTTGGAGTAGCTAAAACCTTAGGGGTATTGCAGGAACACTTCTATTGGCCTCACATGAAAAGAGATGTTGAGAGAATTTGTGAGCGATGTGTCATATCTAGGGGTGAATTGAGATAGTTCTTCGACAGATTTGCTTCTTATTATTTTCGAATTCTTGTGTTTAATTAAGATCCTTTGCATTTGAATTCGGTTCACCCTTAAAGAATACTTCTTGAAACGTCATTATCACTTGTGGAAAGGAGTTCTTAGAATTGAAGTTTTCTTTTGAATTTGTAGATTATTTATGTGGGATTATATGTGATTAGTGTGATGTTAGAAGAGATTATTATTGTGGTATCACAAATGCAACATTGAGTATTTGGATTTCATTGCATCTTCATTTGGTTCACGCTATTTTTACCCTTTTGGAACCGGTTTGTTGTTGACTTGAGTTTGTGTTTTCTTGAGTCTTTTGATTGTGCTTCTAAGTGGAATTAGGCACATCATCTTTTTGGTATCAGAGCATAAGTTGAGAGAAGGGATTGATTGTTGTTTGATTTCGTGAATTATCATCTTCAATTAGGGTTGTTCAATTTTGAACCACAATTGTGTTGTTATAGTTTGTGAGTTGCAAAATTACCTTGATTGGAATTTTAATTTGTTTTTTGTTGGAGTTGGATTGGGAAGGTTGTTGTATCATCTTGTGATTAATAATTTTCGTGGAAGGAAGGAAGAATAGAAGTGTTGTTAATTCAACAATTTTGTGAACTTAAAAAAATTACCTTGTTCTTGCCGTGACTAGCTTGTGGCGTGAGGGAGGTTGTGTAGTTTGTTGTTGTGATTTCCATTGTGTAATTCTGAATTGGAGAAGTGAAATTTACAGATTTGCATTGAGTTGAGTATTAAGGAATCTATTTGAATTCAAACACATTCCATTAAGTTGTGGGAGTTAATGAGTGCTATTTGAATTTGAAGTTCATTACTTACCAATTGAGGAAGGCTTGCAATTAGTGAAGTAGTTTGAAATTAAAATTGGAGTTGCTGCCTATTGTGGATTTTCATATTACATTTGTGGAAAGTGGCATATTTGTTTTGTTGTCATCCTTGTCGTGGAAAGTGGGAGTGTATTTGTTGTTGTAGCCGTTTGTTATCATTGTAGCAGAAGTGGAGTGCAATTTGTTGTTGTTGCCGTGGGAGTTATTGGTGAAGTGAGTGTCTTGTGGAAGTTTAAAAAAAAAAAAAAATTGTTGCATCGTGATTGAAAGAGTAGGGAAAAATTATTGTTGTGGTGATTGAATTTGTTATGCACCCTGTATAGAAAAGTGATAGGAATAAAAATCCGACAAGACCTATCATTAGGGCAAGAACTGAAGGATTTCAAATCTTGGCGTTGAGGGCCCATTTTAGCAGATCGACCCCGGAATTATTTATATATTAACCTCTTTTCTATTATTCTTGTATTGTTTTTCCAACAAGCACACTTATCATATTCTATAGGGCAATGGACAAACTCCCTAAGACTCAAATTGTGGGTTATCTATGGACCGACCTGAACCGGCGATGAGTTGGGCCGATGGATCCTATAGAAGATCGGCATCTTGAAGACCATTTCTTTTATATATTTACACTTTTATGAACTATTTTTGGTTGTATTTGGTTTTGGGACACTTTTATTTTCTTGTAATTTTCATTTAGGGCTAGCCACCTTAAAAGTGGTAAACTTGTAATTTTGAGCACTTTTTAACTCTAGGAGTAGCAAGTATAAATACTTGCTTAAGAGAGGGTTTAAGGAGGCTTATTTTGCAAAACATACACCTCTTTTCACGTGTGAATTAGGGTTCGTACCTTGGTTCCAACTCTTATCAATTTCAATTCCAAGACTTAAAATTGTGGCGAGTGCAACATCTTGAAATTGTGAGTTATATCAATTTCATTTTGTTGTGATTTCTTTTCTTCTCTAGTGTGTTGTATCTAGGGTTGATTAGAGATAGTTCTTGGTCAGATTTACATCTTATTGTACACGAATTCTTGTGATTATTGAAGTACTTATCATTTGATTTGGATCATCATTGAAAAGTTTCCTTGAAAACGTGAATTTCACCATTTGGAAAAGGAATCTTACTTTACGGTTTTCTTTGTCAAATTGAGGCTTCATTTGCGTGGATTATATGATATTAGAGTGTTATTAGAAACCATTTCCATTGTGGTATTCAGATTATATCATTAGTAGAATTGAATTTCATCATTTCAACATTAGGGTTCATTTGAAAAGTGCCATTTTTGGATCCGATTTTGCCTTGACTTGAGATAGTTATTCTTAAGTCTTTTGGATGTGCTTTTAAGTGTGTTTAGGCACATCATCTTTTTGGTATCAGAGCTCTTGTTGAGTGAAGGGAATTGGTTGTATTCAATTTCGTGGAAGTGATCATCAAATAGGGTTGATCAAGTGAAAACCGAAATTGTGTTGTTGTTGTTGTTTGATATTGCGAAATTGTTTTGGATTGGGAATTGATTGGCTGGTTGTTGGAGTTGATTTGGGAAGGTTATTATATCACTTTGTGGACACTAATTCACGTGGAAGAGCAGAAGTACAAAGTGAAGTTACTTTAGCAAATTGTTTTTTGAAATTGTGAAACTTACCAATTGTTGCCGTGAAGTAGCTTGTGGCGTGAGGAGTTGTGAAGTTTGTTGTTTGAATTTCATTGTGTAATTCTAAATTTGTGAAGTAAAATTTGCAGATTACATTAAGTTTGGTTAGTAAGGAATTATTTGAATTCAAATCATATGCAATTAAGTTGTGGGAGTTAATGATTGCTATTTGAATTTGAATTCATTGTTACCAATTGAGGAAGGCTTGCAATAAGTGAAGTTATTTGAATTTCAAATTGAAAGTTGCTGCCTATGGTGGGATTCGGAATTCATTTTGGGAAAGCTACTTATTAATCTTTTGTCTTCATTATTTGCCATGGAAGTTGAAGACTACTTGTAATCAATATTTACCTTATTGTTGCCGTGGAAGTGATACATCTTAATTGTTGTTGTTGTTTGTGTTGTCGCCATGGAGTTATTGGTGGAGTGAGTGCACCGTGATTGAAGGTGTGTGTGGTGGTGTAAATTTGTGGATTTATGTGGATTAAAGGTGCTGCACATCAAGATCAATTGTAGGTGTGAAACCGTAGCAATAAAGGAAAATTGAAGTAGTAGAATTTGAATTCAAAAACAAACATTAAAGTGTGAAAGTAATTGAACTTATTACTTCAACACTTGTGAGTTGAATTTAATTTCTTAACTACTTAGAAGTATTTATTTGTGCTTCACTTATTCTAATATACTTGAAGTGATAAAAAGTATTTATTGCATTGGTGACTTGTTGCACCGTGGGTGTACAAGTGTGTGTGTTGTTATCCAAACTTGTTACTATGACGTGGTGAAGTGAAGGGAGTGTGCTACAAATTATTTGAGATTACATTTGTACTTTAGATAAATCGCATCCACAAACATGTCATATGATAGTGTAAATGGGTACATTGGCAATGATGCCAATAGCCAAGTAGGTAGCAGACCAAGTCGTCGAAATACAAATGGAAGAACTCTAGATGAACAACTTCGGGACCTTTCCACACTTGTTGCTACATTAGCAACAAGGATTGATAGGATGACATTGCCGCCACCACCTGTGGTAAACCTTATGGCACCACCTAGAGTAAAGGGAGATTATCATGATCTTAAGGAAGATAGAGATGATAATTTTGGGCTTAATCCATATCCGGACAGGGAATTTAGACCACCTCGAGGACCAGAGTGTGCGAAGCTATAGATGCCTTCATTTGATGGTAGGGGTTCCGCAGATGATTACCTAAACTGGGAGGACCAAATTGTGCAGACGCAAGTATGCCAACCTTCAAAGGTTCTTGAGGACTCTAGTGACACGAGCCAACCCTTAGAGCATAAAATTTGTCAGACACTGATGTGCCAACCTTCAGAGGATCCTGATGATCATAGTTAGACGAGCAGACCACCAGAGAGCCAGACTGTTCAGAGACAGTTATGTTCACCTTTAGAGGTTTTAGAGGGTAATAAGCAGTTGGGCCAACCATTAGAAGACCATGAGCATCAGCAGCATACAGATGAGTTAGAAAAAGAGGAAACAGTTTTCAGTGGAACAGGTTGATACAGGGGTAACTTTAGTGGATAATGGGTCATTATTTGTGTTGCAGAAGAGATACATCCTGGAAATGGAGGAGAGAAGACAATCACCACCTGTAGTATTTCAGATATTGGGATTCTGCAAAGATATTTCTTCAAGTGACTTGCTAGGAGGAAACAAAGTCTCTACTGCATTTTATCTACTAGATTTGAGGACAAATCTTTTTGAGGCCCGAGGAGATGATAGGAATAAAAATCCGATAAGACCTATCATTAGGGCAAGAACTGAAGGATTTCAAATCTTGGCGTTAAGGGCCCATTTTGAGCAGATCGACCCCGGAATTATTTATATATTAACCTCTTTTCTATTATTCTTGTATTGTGTTTTCCAACAGGCACACTTATCATATTCTATAGGGCAATGGACAAACTCCCTCAGACTGAAATTGTGGGTTATCTATGGACCGACCTAAACCGGCGATGAGTTGGGCCGATGGATCCTATAGAAGACCGGCATCTTGAAGACCATTTCTTTTATATATTTACACTTTTATGAACTATTTTTGGTTGTATTTGGTTTTGGGACACTTTTATTTTCTTGTAATTTTCATTTAGGGCTAGCTACCTTAAAAGTGGCAAACTTGTAATTTTGCACTTTTTAACCCTAGGAGTAGCAAGTATAAATACTTGCTTAAGAGAGGGTTTGAGGAGGCTTATTTTGCAGAACATACACCTCTTTTCACGTGTGAATTAGGGTTCATACCTTGGTTCCAACTCTTATCAATTTCAATTCCAAGACTTCAAATTGTGGCGAGTGCAACATCTTGAAATTGTGAGTTATATCAATTTCATTTTGTTGTGATTTCTTTTCTTCTCTAGTGTGTTGTATCTAGGGTTGATTAGAGATAGTTCTTGGTCAGATTTACATCTTATTGTACACGAATTCTTGTGATTATTTGAATTACTTATCATTTGATTTGGATCATCATTGAAAAGTTTCCTTGAAAACGTGAATTTCACCATTTGGAAAAGGAATCTTACTTTACGGTTTTCTTTGTCAAATTGAGGCTTCATTTGTGTGGATTATATGATATTAGAGTGTTATTAGAAACCATTTCCATTGTGGTATTCATATTATATCATTAGTAGAATTGAATTTCATCATTTCAACATTAGGGTTCATTTGAAAAGTGCCATTTTTGGATCCGATTTTGCCTTGAATTGAGATAGTTATTCTTAAGTCTTTTGGATGTGCTTTTAAGTGTGTTTAGGCACATCATCTTTTCCAAAATATGATGTGCCTAATTCCACTTAAGCACAATAAAAAAGGTATATATGTAGCATTGCATTTATGTGCTAAGTAAATAGTGTGTGTATGGTGTTATTGTGACGTGGTGAAGTGAAGGGAGTGTGCTACAATTATTTGAGATTACATTTGTACTTCAAATAAATCGCATCCACAAACATGTCATGTGATAGTGTGAGTGGGGGCATTGGCAATGAGGCCAATAACCAAGTGGGTGGCAGACTAGGTCGTCGAAATACAAATGGATGAACTCTAGATGAACAACTTCAGGACCTTACCACAATTGTTGCTACATTAGTAACTAAAATTGATAGGATGACATTACCACCACCACCTGTGGTAAACCTTCAGGCACCACCTAGAGTAGCTCCTCAAAATGTTCAGAGAGAAGGGGCAGTTAGAGGAAATTTGGGGAGAGGAGTAGAAGGAGATTATCATGCTCTTAGGGAAAACAAAGATGATAATTTTGGGGTTAATCCATACCTAGATAGGGAATTTAGACCACCTCGAGGATTAGAGTATGTGAAGCTACAGATGCCTTCATTTGATGGTAAGGGTTCCACCGATGACTACCTAGACTGGGAAGACCAAGTTAAGGGTCTTTTGAAGTGTTATGAGATTGATGAAGACTCTAGGGTACGCCTTGCAGCCGTAAAGTTCACAGGGTATGCCGCTTATGGTGGAGAAATATGGTGATCAGTAGGCGAAGGGATGGAGAGACCAAAATACACACTTAAAGAGACATGAAATGAGTTTTGAGGAATAGGTTTGTACCAAGACACTACAGGCATGAGTTATTTATGCGTCTCCAGACATTGAGACAGGGGGGTAAAATAGTGGATGACTATGTACAGGAGTTTGAGACACTAGTGATCAGATGTGGATCAGTTGAACCTCCTGAACAAACCCTAGCACGTTTTGTATCTAGGTTGAAGTATGAGATAGCTTGTGTAGTTGAGCTTCAGAGATATAGTACACTTGATGAGGCTATACAGTTAGCCTTGAAAGTGGAAAGACAGAAGCAATCCTATTCATTCCAGGTTACTAGGAGCAGACTACCAGGGAACCAAACTATTCAAGGTCAGTTATGTTCTCCTTCAAAGATACTAGTGGTTCATGAGTAGTTGAGTAAACCATTAGAGTATCTTGAGGAACAGAACCAGATGAGTCTATCATTAGAGGGCCAGAATGTACAGAGACAGTTGTGTTCACCTTCAGAGGTCTTAGAGGACAATGAGCAGTTGGGCCAACCATTAGAAGACCATGAGGATCAGCGACATACAGATGAGTTAGAAAAGGAGGAAACAATATCAGTGAAATGGGTTGAGATAGGGGACACTTCAGTGGATAATGGGTCATTATTTGTGTTGTAGAAGAGATACATCCTGGAAATGGAGGAGAGAAAACAATCACCACTTGTAGTATTTTAGATATTGGGATTCTGCAGAGATACTTCTTCAAATGGATTTGATAGGAATAAAAATCCGACAAGACCTATCATTAGGGCAAGAACTAAAGGATTTCGAATCTTGGCGATGAGGACCCATTTTAAGCAAATCGACCATGGAATTATTCATTTACTAACCTCTTTTATCTTATTTATGTATTTTATATTCCAACAGGAATACTTATCATGCTTTACAGGGCAATGGACAAACTCACTTAGACTCAGATTGTGGGTTATCCATGGACCGACCTGAACCGGCGATGAGTTGAGCCGATGGATCCTATAAAAGACCGGCATCATGAAGACCATTTATTTTATATATTTCTTCTTTTATGAACTATTTTAGTTGTATTTTGGTTTTGGGACACTTTTATTTCCTTGTAACTTTCATTTAGGGTTAGCCACCTTAAAAGTGGTAAACTTGTAATTTTGAGCACTTTTAACCCTAGAAGTAGCAAGTATAAATACTTGCTTAAGAGAGGGTTTGGGGAGGCTAATTTTGCAGAAAAACACTTCACATTTCGTGAGAGGGCTTAGGGTTTTCCTAATTCCAAATTCTCTTATCAATTTCAATCCCAAGAAGTTGAAATTGTGGCGAGTGCAACAATTGGAAATTGTGAGTCATATCAATTCTACTTGTTGTGTTTTCTTTTTCTTCTCTAGTGTGTAATATCTAGGGTTGGATTAGAACATTCTTGGTCAGATTTACTTGTTGTATCCACGAATTCTTGTGATTATTTGAAGGAATTATCAAGTTGATTCAATTCATCTTTAAGGATTTCCTTGTTAACGTGATTTTCACCATTGGAAAAGGGATTGTTTTGTGACGGTTTTCTTTTATCAAATTGAGGCTTCATTTTCGTGGATTATATGAAATTAGAGTGTTGTTAGAAGCCATTTCCATTGTGGTATTCAGATTATATCATTAGTTGTTTGAATTTCATCATTTCAACATTAGGGTTCATTTGAAAAGTGCCATTTTTGGATCCGATTTTGCCTAGACTTGAGATAGTTGATCTTAAGTCTTTTGGATGTGCTTTTAAGTGTGTTTAGGCACATCATCTTTTTGGTATCAGAGCTCTTGTTGAGAGAAGGGAATTGGTTGTATTCAATTTCGTGGAAGTGATCATCAAATAGGGTTGATCAAGTGAAAACCGAAATTGTGTTGTTGTTGTTGTTTGATATTGCGAAATTACTTTGGATTGGGATTTGATTTGCTGATTATTGGAGTTGATTTGGGAAGGTTATTATATCACTTTGTGGACACTAATTCACGTGGAAGAGCTGAAGTACAAAGTGTTGTTTACTTTAGCAATTTTTGGAACTTGCAAAACTTACCAAAATCCTTATCGTGAATAGCTTGTGGCGTGAGGAGGTTGTGAAGTTTGTTGTTTGATTTCCATTGTGTAAATTCTGAATTGGTGGATTACAAGTTGCAGATTACATTGGTTTTGATTAGTAAGGAATTATTTGAATTCAAACACATGCAATTAAGTTGTGGGAGTTAATGATTGCTATTTTGAATTTGAATTCATTACTTACCAATTGAAGAAGGCTTGCAATAAGTGAATTTGTTTGAATTTCAAATTGAAGTTGCTGCCTATTTTGTTGTGAGTTGTGGTTAGAACTTGTGGGGAGTGAAGTATATTTGTTATTATTGCCGTGGAATTAGAGTATATTTGTTGTTGTTTCCATTTCTTATTTTGTCGTGGAGGTGGAGTGCAATTTGTTGTTGTTGCCGTGGAGCTATTGGTGGAGTGAGTGCACCGTGATTGAAGGTGTGTGTGGTGGTGTAAATTTGTGGATTTATGTGGATTAAAGGTGCTGCACATCAAGATCAATTATAGGTGTGAAACCGTGGCAAGAAAGGAAAATTGAAGTAGTAGAATTTGAATTCAAAAACAAACATTAAAGTGTGAAAGTAATTGAACTTATTACTTCAACACTTGTGATTTGAATTTAATTTCTTAACTACTTAGAAGTATTTATTTATGCTTCACTTATTATAATATACTTGAAGTGATAAAAGTATTTATTGCATTGGTGACTTGTTGCACCATGGGTGTATAAGTGTGAGTATTGTTATCCAAACTTATTACTGTGACGTGGTGAAGTGAAGGGAGTGTGCTACAAATTATTTGAGATTACATTTGTACTTTAGATAAATCGCATCCACAAACATGTCATATGATAGTGTGAATGGGTACATTGGCAATGAGGCCAATAGCCAAGTGGGTAGCAGACCAAGTCGTCAAAATACAAATGGAAGAACTCTAGATGAACAACTTCGGGACCTTAGCAAATTTGTTGCTACATTAGCAACAAGGATTGATAGGATGACATTGCCACCACCACCTGTGGTAAACCTTCAGGCGCCACCTAGAGTAAAAGGAGATTATATGCTCTTAGGGAAGATAGAGATGATAATTTTGGGCTTAATCCATACCCGAACAGGGAATTTAGACCACCTCGAGGGCCAGAGTGTGTGGAGCTACAGATGCCTTCATTTGATGGTAGGGTTCCACAGATGATTACCTAGACTGGGAGGACCAAATTGTGCAGACGCAAGTATGCCAACCTTCAAAGGTTCTTGAGGGCTCTAGTGACACGAGCCAACCCTTAGAGCATAAAATTTGTCAGACACTGATGTGCCAACCTTCAGAGGATCCTGATGATCATAGTCAAAGAGTAGACCACTAGAGAGCCAGACTGTTCAGAGACAGTTATGTTCACCTTCAGAGGTTTCAGAGGGTAATGAGCAGTTGACCAACCATTAGAAGACCATGAGGATCAGCAACATACAAATGAGTTAGAAAAGAGAGAAATAGTTTCAGTGGAACAGGTTGATACAGGGGAAACTTTAGTGGATAATGGGTCATTATTTGTGTTGCAAAAGAGATACATCCTGGAAATGGAGGAGAGAAAACAATCACCACCTGTAGTATTTCAGATACTGGGATTCTGCAGAGATACTTCTTCAGATGGATTACTAGGAGAAAACAAAGTCTCTATTGCATTTGATCTACTAGATTTGAGGACAAATCTTTTTGAGGCCCAGGAAATGATAGGAATAAAAATCCGACAAGACCTATCATTAGGGCAAGAACTAAAGGATTTCGAATCTTGGCGATGAGGACCCATTTTAAGCAAATCGACCATGGAATTATTCATTTACTAACCTCTTTTATCTTATTTATGTATTTTATATTCCAACAGGAATACTTATCATGCTTTACAGGGCAATGGACAAACTCACTTAGACTCAGATTGTGGGTTATCCATGGACCGACCTGAACCGGCAATGAGTTGAGCCGATGGATCCTATAAAAGACCGGCATCATGAAGACCATTTATTTTATATATTTCTTCTTTTATGAACTATTTTAGTTGTATTTTGGTTTTGGGACACTTTTATTTCCTTGTAACTTTCATTTAGGGTTAGCCACCTTAAAAGTGGTAAACTTGTAATTTTGAGCACTTTTTAACCCTAGAAGTAGCAAGTATAAATACTTGCTTAAGAGAGGGTTTGGGGAGGCTAATTTTGCAGAACAAACACTTCACATTTCGTGAGAGGGCTTAGGGTTTTCCTAATTCCAAATTCTCTTATCAATTTCAATCCCAAGAAGTTGAAATTGTGGCGAGTGCAACAATTGGAAATTGTGAGTCATATCAATTCCTACTTGTTGTGTTTTCTTTTTCTTCTCTAGTGTGTAATATCTAGGGTTGGATTAGAACATTCTTGGTCAGATTTACTTGTTGTATCCACGAATTCTTGTGATTATTTGAAGGAATTATCAAGTTGATTCAATTCATCTTTAAGGATTTCCTTGTTAACGTGATTTTCACCATTGGAAAAGGGATTGTTTTGTGACGGTTTTCTTTTATCAAATTGAGGCTTCATTTTCGTGGATTATATGAAATTAGAGTGTTGTTAGAAGCCATTTCCATTGTGGTATTCAGATTATATCATTAGTTGTTTGAATTTCATCATTTCAACATTAGGGTTCATTTGAAAAGTGCCATTTTTGGATCCGATTTTGCCTAGACTTGAGATAGTTGATCTTAAGTCTTTTGGATGTGCTTTTAAGTGTGTTTAGGCACATCAGGATTGCTAGGAGAAAACAAAGTCTCCATTGCATTTGATTTGCCAAATTTGAGGACAAATCTTTTTGAGGCCAGAGGAGATGATAGGAATAAAAATCCGACAAGACCTATCATTAGGCAAGAACTAAAGGAATTCAAATCTTGGCGCTGAAGGCCCATTTTAAGCAGATTGACCCCGGAATTATTTATATATTAACCTTTTTTCTATTATTCTTGTATTGTATTGTGTTTTCCAATAGGCACACTGATCATATTTTATAGGGCAATGGACAAACTCCCTCAGACTCAGCTTGTGGGTTATCCATGGACCGACCTGAACCGGCGATGAGCTGGGCCGATGGATCCTATAGATGATCGGCATCTTGAAGACTAATTTATTTTATATATTTTTCATTTGTATGGACTATTTATGTTGTAATCATTTTGGGACACTTTTATTTCCTTGTAATTTTCATTTAGGGTTAGCCACCTTAAAAGTGTCAAACTTGTAATTTTGAGCACTTTTTAACCCTAGGAGTAGCAAGTATAAATACTTGCATAAGAGAGGGTTTGAAAAAGGCCATATTTTGCATAATGGAGAGTTCATATTCACGTGAGAATTAGGGTTCCTAATTTTCATTAGACTCTTATCAATTTCAATCCCAAGAGTTGAAATTGTGGCGAGTGCAACACCTTGAAATTGTGAGTAGTACCAATTTCATTTTGTTGTGATTTCTTTTCTTCTCTAGTGTGTCATATCTAGGGGTGAATTGAGATAGTTCTTTGACAAATTTGCTTCTTATTATTTTTGAATTCTTGTGTTTAATTAAGATCATTTGCATTTGAATTCGGTTCATCCTTGAAGAATACTTCTTGAAACGTCATTATCACTTGTGGAAAGGAGTTCTTAGAATTGAAGTTTTCTTTTGAATTTGTAGATTATTCACGTGGGATTATATGTGATTAGTGTGATGTTAGAAGAGATTATTATTGTGGTATCACAAATGCAACATTAAGTATTTGGATTTCATTGCATCTTCATTTGGTTCACGCTATTTTTGCCCTTTTGGAACCGGTTTGTTGTTGACTTGAGTTTGTGTTTTCTTGAGTCTTTTTATTGTGCTTCCAAGTGGAATTAGGCACATTAACCTAGGGTCATATGCGTAGGATGGGAGCAATAAAGAGTACTATTACTACTATGATGATCAAGTGAGGAAGGAAATTTACAGTCCTTAGCATCTTTGATATGGTGATTACTATTTGAGTAAGATAGAAAGTTAATTGTTAGAATTTTTACTATTTCTAGATTTTATCATGTTAGTGATGGGAATCAACCTTCTGGATCCAACATTGATAAACCAACTTGATCAAATGGGACCAAGACATTTTATTGTTATCTTATTTATCTTATAATAATTGTCTTTACATTTTAGTAGGAACATTTGGTCGGTTTTACAAGAAGATGACCAAACATAATGGTAATTGGTTTGTGATTGGATCACGGTCCATAATGAACCAAATTGAACCAAAGGAGAACCAGTCTTGTATTTTCTCCTTGTGATTGTGATTAAAGCTTGGAGTGGCAAGCCATGTGTACCATTTTTTTATGTTGTTTTTCCTTAACTAGTACTAGTATAAATACTTGTAAAGTAGGGTTTGTAAGGGACTTTTGAACATCATATTTCAACTACCTTTTGTTCACGTGAAATGGTGTTTTCTTTTCATACATTGCTCTTATCAATTCTACTCTAAGATTGTGGTGAGTGGACTTGATTTTGTCGTGCGTAACATCAACAATTCTAAGTTATTTCTAATTCCAACTAGTGTGTAACATTTGGTAAGGAATTAGATCTTATTCTCTCTTCTTTGATGTCAAAATTAGGGTTCATCATAATTAGGGATTCATGCCATTTTGAGTACTTATCATTCAATTGAGTCCTAAATTGCATTGTGTACTTGTAATTGGATGCTAGCATATCGATTGGTGTACCAAGATTATCTTTGAAGCAGTTTATAGGTTGTAATGAGAATTAGTTGTGTTATCACAAGAGATGTTAATCAATTTATTTCAATTGTAGTTAATAGTTATTATAGGCTACAAAGTGTTAATTGAGCCTCGGGTTGTGGCATTCTAAGTTTCAGAGTGTTACACCTCCATCATCATCATCCTAGTAATAGTAATATACATCCCAAGTCTTATCATATTCTGTATACTCGTCATGCCCACCTGTAGTTGAAAAAGAAGATGGTTGGGCTAATACCTAATGCATGAATACTTAAACACATGTGCATATCACAATAATCACAGGTTGCACATACATATAATGTAATAAATAAATAAATCATAGGCATTCATTCAATTATCTTTCCTTAAGTCACTAAACAATATAAGGGCATTCACGACCTCGACCCACTATTTATGATCAATTTTTAAGTATTTTAACCCTAGGTTGGGAATTACCATGTCCGACCCTAACTTTCTAACTAATATTATAAACTACCGCCTCTAGCCTTAATAACCCTAAAATTTACCTTGGGTCATTATGTTATAGAGCTCCACTAGGGATAATGACATATACCGATCATCGAGATACCTTTTAAGGATCTATTAGCTCCAACTCTTAGGTCGAGCCACACATAAGTAGCGAAGAAGTCATTTACCAAGCTTACTTTAAGTTCATTCATTTACAATAGCTAACAAACACAACCAATAAGTATGGTAAGCATGTACCTGAAAGAATAGTTCCAAATCTTACTTGTCTGCAACTATCATGCACCTCAAACCCTGATATGGAATAATAAATGATCCTTAGTTCTACTCTACAAAATAATCTATGTTCTCTAGATTATTCAACTAAGATTTAATTGTTTATTTCCCCTTCCCTAAGGCTTTATTGTAAGTAACATGGACTTAAAATTGGAATAAAACTAAAATACAAGAACTCAATGATTGTTCTTGAACAACACGGCAATGTACATAACTGTATAGAAGAACATGGGTAGGAACACAACCTTGTACCATGGTAGTATACCTTGCTATATGAAAAGCTCTTTTAGCATGCTCAAATACATGGGTTGTGTACTTCAATACGAACAACTATATGCCTATGTACCTAGTTATGTACAACTTATCTCAAAAAATTCCCTTAACCTTCTATAATGACCCTATAGGGGGCTTAGTAGAATATCCTAAGAGTTGTCATATCACATGTGCACTTGCAATATGAAAGCTATCTTGCAAGTCAGAGGTTGTAAGACTCTATTAATCATTCCTCACCATAACTGACAGTACATATAATTAACTATTATGAAAATAACTATAGAAATTGATATATTACAATTCACTAGAATCTTAGAGACTTGGTATCCCCTACCAAATAGTAAAAGCAAGTAATCTCAACATTTAAGAAGATTAGTTTGAAAAGGTGTTGGAAAATGATAAAGTTCCAAAAATAAATAGCTTTACAAATTCTAATTTACTCATCTTAGACTTTTAACTATGTTCTAATTCTACATCTATCCATTAGGCTCGACTTTGGAATATTCATTACTTTGATCCTAGCCCATTTCTCAGCTTTAGAATACCTTGCATGACAAACTGTGGGGGGCTAGCTAAACTAGAGCTTAGTGAGTTCGCCCATTACTACTAATTGATAGGAATCAAAATCCTACAAGACCTATCATTAAGGCAAAAACCAAAGGATTTCAAATCTTGGTAATGAGGGTCCTTTTTGAGAAAATTGACCCCGAAATTATTTTCTTACTAACCTCTTTTCTATTATTCATGTATTGTATATTCCAATAGGCACACTAATTATACTTTGCAGGGCGGTAGACGAATACACTAAGACTCAGCTTGTGGGTTATTTATGGACCGACCTAAACCGAAGATGAGTTGGACTGACAAGTTGATTTGAAGACCCGACATGTTAAGGATTAATTTTATTTGTTATTTTTTTGGAACCATTTATGTTGTAAGTTTTTGAGACATTTTTATTTGCTTGTAATTATGTTTTTAGGACCCACCACCCTAAAGTGGTATAGTTGTAATTTTGAGGATTTTTTAACCCTAAAGGAGGGAGAAAGTATAAATACTTGCTTAAGTAGGGTTTTGAGGGATTTTAGAATAATTTTCAGAAAAAAAAAACAAACACTTCACGTGTTGAGGGTTAAAGTTTCCTAATTCTAATTTGCTCTTATCAATTTCAATCCTAAAATTGAGATTGTAGCAAGTGGCTTCAAAGTGAATTGTGAGTAATATCAATTCTCTTTGTTGCAATTTTCTTTTTCATCACTAGTGAGTTATAACTAGGGTTGAATTGGATTGTTCTTGGTCAGATTTTTATTGCATTTGTAATCATCTATTATGTTATAAGATTGATTGGTTTTAGCACTTGTTATTACCATTAATTTTTGCTTCATTTTGTGACGTAAGTTAGTCATTGTTAGGAAGGTGGATCACGATTTGATCTTGTTGTTTTTGTATGGTAATCTCATGGGAATTTTAGTATATTTAGTGATTTCAATTGAGGAATTCATCATTTGTGAATTTTATTATCTCGGAATACTGTCGTTGGATCATATTTGTGATTTAGGGTTCACGCAACTTTAAGACCTTGGAACCAGATTGATCTTGTCTTCTTAGGAATTGTAATTCAGTTTGGTTGCATGTGCTTAAACCCCTTAGGTACATCATCTTT
This sequence comes from Laguncularia racemosa, assembly GCA_037954665.1. Lineage (NCBI taxonomy): Eukaryota > Viridiplantae > Streptophyta > Magnoliopsida > Myrtales > Combretaceae > Laguncularia > Laguncularia racemosa. The sequence goes on from JBBMOL010000234.1 coordinate 355,076, forward strand.
TGGTATCAAAGATAATCACATTTGGATATTCAATATTGATCACATCCTTGTTAGTAGAATCGGTTTATGAGTAAATAAGTTCACGTGATTGGAAGCTAGTTTGATTGACATTGTATGTTTGTCTGTAAATTGGTTTTGCATTTGCTTAAACTTGGTTTTAGGCACATCACTAATGTTCAAGCAAGTTATCAAACATTAACTAGCATATCATGAAATCCATCTACATACGAATTGAATGCTTGCATGATGAATGCAAGAAACTCATTCATGGGAGTTTGGAACCATGAAAGGTATAGATTTAAGTCATCTATACTTCAATTGACTTTCATACTTACCTGGATGGAGCACCTCACCTTACTTAGGAGGCTATTTGAGGGCACGGTCACCTAAACAAACTCAATGCTTATCTATTGCCGAGAAAAAAAAATGCCTCAAGGGCTAATCTTGGAGAATTTGACACCAGGCTATTCACCATCAATCAAACAATAATGCCTCCATGGCTAAATTAGGTGATCCCTCATTAGGGCATCGACTTGCAGTCAAATAGTTAATAATGCCTCATAGGCCATAAACTAAAGTTGTCCCAACCACTTTGCCTCCAATAAAATCAATTTTGATAAAATTAACATTAGCAATACCAAGGTTTTATAAATAGTAGCCTCTAAGAGCACATGTTGGTCTTTTGATATAACTTTACAAAAACACTTTAAAAAGACTTGAAATGTTTCAAAAAGCTCCAATATGTTTAAAAAAATTTCTAGCAAAAATTGAGCACTCTTCATTTCTCTCTATATACCTATTAAGTCATAGACATGTGATGAGTAATCTAATTATTTTGGCCAAGAATTAAGTGTAATAGTTGATAAGTTGACCACATGGATGAGAGCATAGAAGGTAATTAATCATTTTAAACAATCAATAGCAATCAACAAAACATCATGCAATTAGCAAATAGTAAGTAGATAGTAGATCATCTGAATTCCCTCACTTAGCTTAACTTAAGGATTGTAATAATCCTTAGTAAGAGACTAGAGATCTTCTGAAAAACCTAAATAATTAAACATAAAAGAAAATACATATAAGAATAACTACTACTAAAATACGCTATTTTAGTATCTTGATATGATCCTCAAATCTTATCAAAGTCTTTTACGGTATCTTTTAATTATTTAGATTCTTGATAGTTCAAGTTCAAGGTCTTAAGTCTAAGTTCATGGTCCTTCATTTAGGAATCAATCCATTATCAAGGTCTACGTTTAGGTCCTTATCACAGTAAGTCATGTTCTCAAGCAATGTCATGATAAGGCAAATATATATCGAAGGTATATGTCCATTAGTATGTCCATAAATAAGTCTAGGAATATGCTTATAAATGTTCAAGAATATGTCCATGAATGTTTAATAGGTAAAAAATAATCATAGATGATCACAAGTCCTTAAGATTCAAGATTAAAGCTTTAACATCATTTTTTTCAACTTTTGTAAATATTAAAGGTTCGTATCAAAGAACTTAATGACTTAATAGAATTCATTAAGATATCTCTTATGGATGTTCTACTACATAATTAAGGAAAAGATCATTGGAAAGATCTTACGTTTTCAAGGATGAGGATTCTTGAAGTGGATTGATTTGTGAAATCTTACAACTATTGGAAATATTAAGTGTTAGTATATTATCTAAGGGCTATATTACAAAGATGATTAAGGTGAATCAGATTACCTTCCTTTGTTGGAAATCCTTTAGAAACCTATAATAGAGGCCCTATAATATAAGAAATAGCTAGAGTTAACATTTACTTCAACAAATTCACTAGAAGTTTCACCAATCTTTTAGAAAGTTTTTTACCTTTGTTCTTGAGATAGATAATCCTTAGAACTCCCTATGACAAGGAACCTATAAGATAAAGATTTTTTAAAATTAGTAACAAACTTCTAGAAATTAATTAGAAGCCTTACAAACTTCAAAGAAGTTGAAGTTTCTTACCTAAAAGCATGGAGTTGGTAGTCTTGAAACTTTTGTTGGTTTTGGAGATGCAAGTGGAGCTAATTATGAATGAAATTTTCTAACTTCTTAGAGGAATGTGTTTGATGGAGATTTGGATGACATAAAATTAGAGAATAAGGTCTTAAAGTGGTGGGAGAGATGTGGGTTTTACTTAGGTAGGTTGGCTTCCTTAAATCCCTTTTTATAGTTGTTAAGCTTTGTTGCTTTGTAATTAATTTTAGGCTCTGATTTCCATACTTAAGGAAACAAGATTGGGTAGGTTTTGGGGTTGTAATTAGTCTAATATCTTATACGATAAGTTAGGGTATTAATGACATAGGATAAGATAGGGTTAACGATGACATATGGATAAAATCATGTGTTAACATAGTTAGAGGAAGGCAAATTTTGGTTGGTTCTAGGTAGTTTCTTGGGCTCATTCGTTTGTTTATTTATAGTTAAATTCCTTATCTTAATTATGGTAAATTTGTGGTTAATTTTGATTTGGTTAATATTAGGTAAGATAGCCTTAAAAATGGCATGAAACAAGGTAAGGTAACAAGGTATTTTTGGAGATGAAATTTGCATGTAATTTCCTTTTGTTTAACTAACTCGAAAACTTTAATTTTTCCTTGATATTTCCAAGTTCATATCTCATTTTAATTAAGTTAATTTAGGGTATTTTAGATCAAATTAAATTAAGATAAGAAGGGGTGAATTGGATTATGACATCTAAGGTGAAACTACATGGTGTGTCTATGTGAATAAAGAGGAATTACAACCAATACTGAGGGGTCATCCTTTCGAATTTTTCTATGTCCTTTTATCGATTAATCAAGGTATAGTTAAGGTATAATAGGGTGTAATTTGGGTAAGATTTAATAAAGATGGGATAAGATAGATTAGGGTAAGTAAACCTTTGCAAAAATTGGAAAAATCACATATTTAGTGCATCTAATTTGGATCTGGTCACCATATGTCCTTGTATATGTTATTTTCTTGAATTTATTAGGAAGATTCATGGATAAGATAGGGTGTTATCTGATGGAGATAAAATAGGGTGAGAATAAGATGTAATAAAGGTTGAAAAAGTCTAAGTCTTTGTTATAGAAAATTACCCTTAAAGGAGGTGTGTTGGATGGAGCTTGCAACCGGTCACCTCTAGGCAATAATTAAGGTTTAATTTTTAGAGATTAGATAAGATTCTTGTGGAAAAATTAGTTAGTCAAGGTTATGATGAGGGGTCATTTCTCATAAGATAAGGGTGATACGAACTACGCCCACTTGTGACGAAACCCTATACCAATACGTTTGGAATTACAACCTAAGATGCCAATTAATTAAAGTGGATTTGTGACCCATTTGCCTATAGATGAGGTAAGAAACTTGGTATACTATGTTGACGCCACAATCAGGATGAAAGACCAATTGATAAGTCGGATTTGAACGCTACAGAAGAGATCCGATAAGTTCAAGAGAAGTTCTTTGGAGAACCAAGAGAGGAATACTCTTCAAATTATATTAATCAAAGTAGACCATCTTCTTTTGTTTTCTAACCCTAACAGACTATTAATAGTGTTTACAACTTGTAAAGAAAAAACCCAAAACGACAAAACATAATAAAGTTGCGAAAAATAACAAAATAAAGTAAATCTTCTCATCAGGCAATGTACGTCGGATGTACGCCGGTAGCGTAGTAGGCGGCGTAGGATGTACGCTGAATATACGCTGGCGGCGTAGAAGGCGGCGTATTCCCTCTATAGCACTCGGAATTAATTTCAATGCCAACTCAAAGATGGCAGTGTTAATCCAGCATAGAAAATAGGCGTTTTCAAGGCCGGCTGTTTCTTTACCTAAGCTGGCAGCTTTGATCTCCTTTGTTAAAACCTTGAATGACTTGTACAAATGCAAGTTTATTCTCATGGTTATTCAAATCTTTTCTAGCTTCTTAGATATCCTTTATCAACCCATTAAGTGCTTCTTTGAATTGTTTTGCTCGAGTTCTTATGATCGGTCCAAGTGGCACTTCAAGAGGATCCACATTCCACCTTTCTAGCTTGGCTCCCATCATGGCTTCCATCATTGTCCTCCTCTTGAAAAGGATTTGTCCTCAAATCATCGCCTACATCAAAAGGACTCAGATCAGTAACATTAAAAGTAGCACTTACTTGATACTCACCTGGCAAATCTAACTTGTAGGCATTATCATTGATGCGCTTAAGAATTTGAAATGGTCCATCGCCTCTAGGAAGTAATTTAGATCAACGTTGCACAGGAAACCGCTCTTTGCGTATGTGAACCCAAACCCAATCTCCAGGTTCAAAGACAGCTTGTCGACGACCCTTGTTGGTTTGTTTCACATACTGTTTTGTCCTCCGCTCAATGTTGAGCCTTGCCTTCTCATGGAGTTGTTTAACAAACTCCGCTTTCTTCTTACCATCTAGATTGACATACTCAGACATAGGAAGGGGAGATAAATTCAAAGAAGTTTCATCATGGAAACTTAAATATGTACTTAAAAAGTCCTTACATCATTCTCAAATTACAATAATCTATATACTTGCTTAGAGTATGGAATTACTTAAGTAATCTTTTGATAGCTTTACTTTTATTAGCATATGGTACTGTCACATCCATACTTCCGACACTTACAATATACCTTGGCTTTCCTTCTTTCGAAACATTTTTTTTCCTTATGTCTAGTTTTTCCACAATAAAAGCACTTGCCTTTTAGCTATAGACAATTCCTTGGATAGTGTTCATTACTACACTTACAGCAATACACTTGAAAGGGTTTTCTTGTTATGAATCCATCTATTTAGGACTCCAATGTCCCATTTGGTCTTTTTCTTTTATTATTAGTTTAACCATTAGTTCTTTACATAGCCTAGGGTTCCTTTGTCTATGTCACTTTGCTGTTCTAGAAATCTCTTTTCTACATATTCTATTGCCCTTGCCTTTTCCACAACTTCTACATAAGTTTGCAATTTAAACTTCTCTAATCTACTTTGGGTCTTTAGATCTAACCTGTTTAGTAAGATTTGTATACACAAGTCTTCATTATTTCTTATTTTTGTAGAAACAAGATGCAATAATCTCCAAAGCTCTCATTCATATTCAATAATACTTTTATTCCCCCTTTTTATTTTAAATTAATCTTTGCAATGTTTCTTTTGTAGGCTATTCGGGATATACTCCTTTAAGAATTCCCTTATGATTGATATATAATTTCAAAACAATCTTCCTTAAACCATTCTTAGGTAGTAGGTTGTGTCACGACTCTTTTCCTAGAATCTCACTAATTTTCTTACATTTCTTCATATAATGGAAATCCTATAAACCTCAAATGACATCTAGATTTGAGCCAGCAAGTTTTCCATCTCAACTAAGTTATTTATCCTTAATGATTCTAGTATCCTCAAAGCATTTTTAAAAAGATCTAAACTCGATACAATATTAAAAATGATCATGATCATGTACACTAGTAATAGACCATCATTTTACTAAATTATCTCCTCGTATAAGGATATATTAGTGATCATTATAGTCTTCTCCTATCATCAAGCAATATTATTGTTCAAGTAACTTCCATTTATCACAACCTTTCTCATGACGTGATGTGCCTAAACACACTTAAAAGCACATCCAAAAGACTTAAGAAAAACTATCTCAAGTCAAGGCAAAATCGGATCCACAAAGGGGCACTTTTCACATGAACCCTAAAGAAGATATGATGAAATCAAAATGTTCAAAGATATAATTGTAATACCACAATGATAATATCTTCTAACAACACTCTAATCTCATATAATCCAAGAAGATAATCCAAAAATGACAAAGAAAACCTCAATTACAAGAACTCCTTTCCAATAGTGAAATACACGTTTTCAAGGGAATTCTTCAATGAAGATTAAAATTCAATTGCAAAGTAACTCAAATAAACACAATAATTCTTCAACAATAAGATGTATTTCTGACCAAGAACTATCTCAATTCAACCCTAGATATGACACACTAGAGAAGAAAAGAAATCACAACAAAATGAAATTGATACAACTCATAATTTCAAGGTGTTGCACTCGCCACAATTTCAACTTCTTGGGATTGAAATTGATAAGAGAATTTGAATTAGGAAAACCTTAAGCCCTCTCACGAAATGTGAAGTGTTTGATCTGCAAAAATAAGCCTCCTCAAACCCTCTCTTAAGCAAGTATTTATACTTGCTACTCCTAGGGTTAAAAAGTGCTCAAAATTACAAGTTTGTCACTTTTAAGGTGGCTAGCCCTAAATGAAAATTACAAGGAAATAAAAGTGTCCCAAAACCAAATACAACCAAAAATAGTTCATAAAAGTGTAAATATATAAAAGAAATTGTCTTCAAGATGCCAGTCTTCTATAGGATCCATCGGCCCAACTCATCGCCGGTTCAGGTTGGTCCATGGATAACCTACAATTTGAGTCTGAAGGAGTTTGTCCATTGCCCTATAGAATATGATAAGTGTGCCTGTTGGAAAACACAATACAAGAATAATAGAAAAGAGGTTAATATATAAATAATTCTGGGGTCGATCTGCTCAAAATGGGCCCTCAACGCCAAGATTTGAAATCCTTCAGTTCTTACCCTAATGATAGGTCTTGTCGAATTTTTATTCCTATCATCTCCTCGGGCCTCAAAAAGATTTGTCCTCAAATCTAGTAGATCAAATGCAGTAGAGACTTTGTTTCCTCCTAGCAAGTCACCTGAAGAAATATCTTTGCAGAATCCCAATATCTGAAATACTACAGGTGGTGATTGTCTTCTCTCCTCCATTTCCAGGATGTATCTCTTCTACAACACAAATAATGACCCATTATCCACTAAAGTTACCCCTGTATCAACCTGTTCCACTGAAACTGTTTCCCCTTTTTCTAACTCATCTGTATGCTACTGATCCTCATGGTCTTCTAATGGTTGGCCCAACTGCTTATTACCCTCTAAAACCTCTGAAGGTGAACATAACTGTCTCTAAACAGTCTGGCTCTCTGGCGGTCTGCTCGTCTGACTATGATCATCAGGATCCTCTGAAGGTTGGCACATCGGTGTCTGACAAATTTTATGCTCTAAGGGTTAGCTCGTGTCACTAGAGCCCTCAAGAACCTTTGAAGGTTGGCATACTTGTGTCTGCACAATTTGGTCCTACCAGTCTAGGTAATCATCTGCGGAACCCCTACCATCAAATGAAGGCATCTGTAGCTTCGCACACTTTGGTCCTCGAGGTGGTCTAAATTCCCTGTCCGGATATGGATTAAGCCCAAAATTGTCATCTCTATCTTCCCTAAGAGCATGATAATCTCCCTTTACTCTAGGTGGTGCCATAAGGTTTACCACAGGTGGTGGTGGCAATGTCATCCGATCAATCCTTGTTGCTAATGTAGTAACAAGTGTGGAAAGGTCCCGAAGTTGTTCATCTAGAGTTCTTCCATTTGTATTTCGACGACTTGGTCTGCTACCCACTTGGCTATTAGCCTCATTACCAATGTACCCATTTACACTATCATATGACATGTTTGTGGATGCGATTTATCTAAAGTACAAATGTAATCTCAAATAATTTGTAGCACACTCCCTTCACTTCACTACGTCACAATAACAAGTTTGGATAGCAACACACACACTTGTACACCCACGGTGCAACAAGTCACCAATGCAATAAATACTTTTTATCACTTCAAGTATATTAGAATAAGTGAAGCACAAATAAATACTTCTAAGTAGTTAAGAAATTAAATTCAACTCACAAGTGTTGAAGTAATAAGTTCAATTACTTTCACACTTTAATGTTTGTTTTTGAATTCAAATTCTACTACTTCAATTTTCCTTTATTGCCACGGTTTCACACCTACAATTGATCTTGATGTGCAACACCTTTAATCCACATAAATCCACAAATTTACACCACCACACACACCTTCAATCACGGTGCACTCACTCCACCAATAACTCCACGGCAACAACACAAACAACAACAACAATTAAGATGTATCACTTCCACGGCAACAACAAGGTGAATATTGATTACAAGTAGTCTTCAACTTCCATGGAAAATAATGAAGACAAAAGATTAATAAGTAGCTTTCCCAAAATGAATTCCGAATCCCACTATAGGCAGCAACTTTCAATTTGAAATTCAAATAACTTCACTTATTGCAAGCCTTCCTCAATTGGTAACAATGAATTCAAATTCAAATAGCAATCATTAACTCCCACAACTTAATTGCATATGATTTGAATTCAAATAATTCCTTACTAACCAAACTTAATGTAATCTACAAATTTTACTTCACAAATTCAGAATTACACAATGGAATTCAAACAACAAACTTCACAACTCCTCACGCCACAAGCTACTTCGCGGCAACAATTGGTAAGTTTCACAATTTCAAAAAAAAAATTTGCTAAAGTAACTTCACTTTGTACTTCTTCTCTTCCACGTGAATTAGTGTCCACAAAGTGATATAATAACTTTCCCAAATCAACTCCAACAACCAGCAAATCAATTCCCAATCCAAAACAATTTCGCAATATCAAACAACAACAACAACATAATTTCGGTTTTCACTTGATCAACCCTATTTGATGATCACTTCCACGAAATTGAATACAACCAATTCCCTTCTCTCAACAAGAGCTCTGATACCAAAAAGATGATGTGCCTAAACACACTTAAAAGCACATCCAAAAGACTTAAGAAAAACTATCTCAAGTCAAGGCAAAATCGGATCCACAAAGGGGCACTTTTCACATGAACCCTAAAGAAGATATGATGAAATCCAAATGTTCAAAGATATAATTGTAATACCACAATGATAATATCTTCTAACAACACTCTAATCTCATATAATCCACGAAGATAATCCAAAAATGACAAAGAAAACCTCAATTACAAGAACTCCTTTCCAATAGTGAAATACACATTTTCAAGGGAATTCTTTAATGAAGATTCAAATTCAATTGCAAAGTAACTCAAATAAACACAATAATTCTTCAACAATAAGATGTATTTCTGACCAAGAACTATCTCAATTCAACCCTAGATATGACACACTAGAGAAGAAAAGAAATCACAACAAAATGAAATCGATACAACTCACAATTTCAAGGTGTTGCACTCGCCACAATTTCAACTTCTTGGGATTGAAATTGATAAGAGAATTTGGAATTAGGAAAACCTTAAGCCCTCTCACGAAATGTGAAGTCTTTGATCTGCAAAAATAAGCCTCCTCAAACCCTCTCTTAAGCAAGTATTTATACTTGCTACTCCTAGGGTTAAAAAGTTCTCAAAATTGCAAGTTTGCCACTTTTAAGGTGGCTAGCCCTAAATGAAAATTACAAGGAAATAAAAGTGTCCCAAAACCAAATACAACCAAAAATAGTTCATAAAAGTGTAAATATATAAAAGAAATTGTCTTCAAGATGCCGGTCTTCTATAGGATCCATCGGCCCAACTCATTACCGGTTCAGGTTGGTACATAGATAACCCACAATTTGAGTCTGAGGGAGTTTGTCCATTGCCCTATAGAATATGATAAATGTGCCTATTGGAAAACACAATACAAGAATAATAGAAAAGGGGTTAATATATAAATAATTCCGGGGTCGATTTGCTCAAAATGGGCCCTCAACGCCAAGATTTGAAATCCTTCAGTTCTTGCCCTAATAATAGGTCTTGTCGGATTTTTATTCCTATCATGACGGGTCCATTCACATCTAGTAATCGATTCAAGGATCAATTTATTACCTTTTTTATCACTTTGGCTTAAAGTTCTATATAGGGCTCATCAATCCAAGTTCTTCCATGATAATTCAGCATTTCACCTACTAACCACAATTGATATGATGACAAGAATTTCTATTCTAGGAGATGAATTTATTTGATTACACTTACGAGAATATCATACCTATAAGAATTAGGAATTGCATGACACATTTAGATGACCACTTAGTGTCTACCTGTTACCGTAATACATATACATATAATATACTTGTAGAGTCTAAGTCTTTTAATTCATGAACCTAATTATCTACCTAAGTTCTACCTAATCTCACCATTTGGTAGGTTTCACCTATCTCTAACAAACCTATAGCTCTAATACCAAGCTAGTAACAACCCTATAGGAGGCTTAATAGAATTTCCTAAGAGTTACCATATCATGTGTGCACCTACAATATGAAAACCGCTTTACAAGTTAGAGGATGCAAGACTCTAATTAAATAATCATTTCTCATCATAACTAATAGTACATATAATTAATTATTATAAAAATAACTATGGAAACCAATACATTACAATTTACCAGAATCGCTGAGGATTGATATCCCTTACCAAATAGTAAAACTAGGTGATCTCAACATTTAAGAACATTGGTTTGAAAAGTTTTGGAAAATGATAAAGTTAAAAAATGAATTGCTTTACAAATACATATTCACTCGTCTTAGACTTTTAACTATCTTCTAATTCTTCATCTATCCTTGAAGCTTGAGTCTAGAACACTCATTACTTTAATCTTAGGCTAATTCCCAACTTTAGAGTACCCTACAAGACAAACTGTAGGGGTTGTAAGCTACAAAAGCTTAGTGAGATCCCAACTCGAAACCACCTTTAATGCAAAACAAAAAAGTTAACATTTTAATGCATGAACAATCATGTGTTAATCATCACATGTAGTCAACTAGAAACTACATAAAGTTTAAGGATATTTCTGAACAATATACCCCTCCATTGACCTTGGGTTAAGGATCATTTTAAAATTACATTAAAGTTCAAGCTACCAATTTCATTACACTTGCATGCATCCTTGGCTAAAGAAAATCAGAGCTATGCTCTACATATCAATAGTTATGCTCGAAGAATGCTCTTCTAAGCAAAGACCCCGGACAAACCAAAAGAAAATAATGTTTTCCCTACTCACACACGTCCAAATGCATGCGCCTAAAACAAAATAATGAACATGGACTTGTACTAATATACAATGATCCTCTAGTCATTTTATATTGTTAGAACAGGACACTCCCTCGGGACATCTTTTCATTACCTATGTAACTGTGATGGAATATACAAGAATATGCAAGAAGGTACTATGCATGGTCCATTTCAAAACAAGTATTTTAATATGCTTAACATAAGTTAGGAGGTGGCCAAACAATTTGCAGACACTCCATAAACTACAGGAATAGCCATAAAGATAAGTAACTTTACTTTCTTTTTCTTTAAGCCTTATTAATCAAACAATCAACCAAATCAAACATGCGCGTAGGTTCATTAATATTCAACTTTAGGTGCTACTAAAGTTATAAGCACAAATCAAGTGGCAATTATTGTTTGCACTCACCTTGCCATTCTTTTCAAGGATCATAATAATCATTGGGTAAAACCTGGAAGTCTTATGAAAAACCTATATAAACATGGAGAAATATTTATACATATAAGAAATAACTACTTTTAAGATAAACTATTCTAGCATCCCATTGCTAACCCCCTTGTTTTATTAAAGTCTTTTAGTGTCTTTTAATGTTATGTCCTTTATATAGGAAATCGTTTCATCATGAAGGTTTGCACTTAAGTCCTTGTTTAGGTAAAGTCCTATTCTTGCCATAATAAGGAAAATATGTGTCTAAGGTATATGTCAAAAGTATGTCCGTGAATATATGTCAAGAATATGTCCATGGATGTTCAATAGGTCATGGATATCCATAATTGGTGAAAAGTCCTCAAGGTTTGAAGATAAGGTCTTAACATCTTTTTTTTGCACTTTTGTATTTATTAGGGGTTTGAAATATGTCTAAATACTAAAAAAAAAAAAATTAAATGAAAAGAATAGGGTAATCTTATGAAGATAAAGATTGCTTGATGTGGAATTATGGGCGGAACCTACAACTTTACAAATAAGTGATGTTAGTCTACATACATGAAAAGTATGCTAGGAAAATGACTTGGGTTAATTGGGATTACCTTAATCTAATGAAAATTCCTTGGATACCTAAAATAGAGGCCCTAAAGTATAGAAAATAAGTTTGGTGTTAGTAACTTCCTTAAGAGAGTCTAAAGATGGCTCAATTTTCTTGGAAGTTGCTTACCTTATATTAAGGAGTTGGTGGTCCAAAACTATGATTGGCTTTGGAGATGTATGTGGGGTTAACTTTGGGTGAAACTTCTTGCATTTTTAGGGGAATATGAGGTGTGTTTGGAAGAGAGTTGGATGAGGAAAAATTAGAGAATAGGGGGCTCAAAGTGGCATGGGATATGGAGAGTTTTACTTAGGTAGGTTGGCCTCCTTACATCCCCTTTATAGTAATTAAGTTTTCTTGCTTTATAATTAATTTTAGGATCTAATTTTCCTTGCCTAAAGGGAGGGTTTTAATGGAAAATTTAAGGTAGCAGTGATGCCTAAAAATAGAATAGAATAGATTAAGAATGATGGCTTTAGGATGAGGTGGAATAAGGTAAGGTAATGATGTGTTAGAGAGATAAGATTACATGTTGTTGACAAAATAGGAGGGTGGATTTTGGTGGGTTTTAATTAATTTCTTGAGCTAATTTTTTTGTTCAATTGTAGATAACTTCCTTAACATATCATGGTAAATTTTGGGTTAATTTTGATTAGGTTAAGATTAGATAAGATAGCTTTAAAAATGGGGTGAAGCAAGGTACGATAATAAGGCAATTTTTTTTTTAGATGAAATTTATATGTAATTTTCCTAATGGAAATCAAACCATATTTATTATAGGACCACTTACTCGAGCTAAAACCAAAGGACTACATAATCTATCATTGCAAGTTCTACTTGATCAGATGGAGCCCAAAGAAAATCATATAGTATCTTCATTCCTTTTACATTCAAACAGGTACATTTGTTAGTACTCTAGGATAACAATCAAGTAAACTAAGAGAGGATGGCTTACCTTGAATCAACAGTGTAGTCCATTTAGGCCAACGGCTTACAGCTTATTTTAGCCAACTTGCTTTATGTTTTCCTTTAATTTTCTTTAGTTCACATTTGTTTCTATAGAAGGCTACTATAAATACTTTGTTAAGAGAACACAAAAGTCACTTTTCATTTTTGTGGAAAATAGAACATACGCGAGTGAGGTCTCCTCATTTTTGCACAACTCTTATCAATATTTGAGTGATTGTGGAGAGTAAAAAGCTAGGGATTGTTGTGTGTTATATCAACAACACCAAGCTTGATCCTTCCTCTACTAGTTGTAGTATTTGGTAAGGGAATTGGGTCTTCTTTGTTTTTAGCATTGTCATTGGAATTTTATGTTTGTTTGTTCCTTATTGAATTTATCATTAGAGCAAGGTTAAGAGAAGGGTTTGTAACATGGGTTGCTTGATTAGGAAATGAAAATTAGGGTTTATGCCGTGAGCACCACGAATTGCTTGATTATGAATTGAAAATAGGTTATTATATGATTTGTGATGTGGTTTAATTGAGTATTGTGAATTGGAATTGAAACAAAGGTTAAATTAGGGTTTATGCCATGGATTGTGTTGTGGGTGTGCTATGGTTGTGTGATTGTGGAGTAAGATTAGGTAAGTGTCATGGGTTACTTATTTTAAATTGAAATTGATTAAGAGTAAATTTAGAGTGTGTATCATGGTGGTGTAATTGTTGATTAGGAATTGAGCAAAGGTTGAAATTTAGGTTGTATTATGATTTATGTGACTATAGATTGGGAAGTGAGCTAAGGTTGAGATTTAGGTTGCATTGTGATTCACGAGATTATGGAATTGGGAATTGAATAATGATTAATATTAAGGTGTGTTGTGGTGTGTGTGATTGTGATTTGGAATATTTGTGTTAAGACTATAATTCAACAATTATGCCGAATGATAGTGTAAATGGAGGATTTGGGAATGAAGCTAATAGTTAAGTTGGAGGTGGAGGTTAGGGATGCCATGCTGTAGGTGGTAGGAGAGACTTAGAAGAGCAATTACAAGAGCTATCCACATTTGTTGCTAATCTAGCTATATGGATTAATTAGATAAAACTTCCACAACAACCAATGGCAAATCCGTCAACACCCCCCACATCAAGTAGCTATTAATAACGCTTGTAGGGAAGAGCATTAGGGGGTAATAAGGGAAGGCGAATTAGAGGAAATTAGCGTACCCACCCAAAAGGAAGAGATGATAATTTTGAAGATGAATTCTATCATAACCATCAGTTTAGGCCACCTAGGGGTTTAGAATATGTGAAATTACAGATGCCTTCATTTGTTGGGAGAGGGTTTGTAGAGGATTATCTTGATTGGGAGGATAAGGTGGAAGGACTTTTTGAATGCTATGAGATTAACAACAATACCCGAATACGTCTCATAGTAGTAGAGTTTATAGGGTATGCCTCCTTATGGTAGAAAAACATTATGGCTAGTAGGAGGAGAGATAGAGATGCCAAGATTCGTACTTGGTATGAGATGAAACAGGTTTTGAGGAAGAGACTTATACCAAAGTATTACAGATAGGAGTTATTCATGCGTCTCCAAACATTGAGATAGGGAGGCAAAACCGTGGATGAGTATGTCTAGGAATTTAAAACATTGATGATTTGATGTAGAGTTGTTGAACCTCTTGAACAGACGATGGCACGATTTATGCTAGGTTTAAAATATGAGATTGCTTGTATAGTGGAACTACAACGATAAGATACCCTTAATGAAGCCATCCAGCTGGCCTTGAAGGTTAAGAGGTAGAAGTGTTCTAATCCTTATAGAGCAATGAGTAATAGGTATGTGATACGATTCCAAGAGCTAAGATATGAGCGCCAAAGAAAACAAAGTCAATCCGAGCTCTAGGTGGCAGTGCAGGGTCCAAATAAAGGAGGACATAAGCGTCGAGAGGACCCAAGGCGAAGTTCGGCCAGCCATAAGCCGGCCTTAAATAAAGGCTGACCGAGTTAGCTTCAAGGCCATCGGCTTTTAGGTGCCAGCCTATGTACTTAGGCGCCGACCTTGAATGGTTTCGCACAAATTTTTTAGGATGATATAAATAGGCGTCCTTAGGGTTTTTCGAGGAATAATGTTATTTTTTGTTGTAAAACAGAGACACTTTGAGTGGTGTGAATCTTCTTTGGAGATTTGTGAATATTGGGAATTGATTTTTCTCTTTATTCTTATTGTTCTTATCAAATTCTTGGTTCTTTAGAATTTGTGGCGAGCATCGTTATTGAATTCTTTAACCATAGTGAATAATTTATAGAATGTGGTCTCTATCGTTCTATGATTTGATTGTGAATTAGTTTAATTTTATCAATCTTGGCATCTATAGATTGATAATTTTATCCATATCTTTAATTTTATTCGTTAGTACCAAAATCCAGAAAACCCTAAAAATTTGTGACATTTGATTGTTATTGATGATTTGGTTTGTGTGAAAAGGATTCGATTCCAATTCCACATCATTTGGTATCAAAGCGAAGGAATTCGAATCCGTTTTCGAATCATTTGGTTTCAGAGCATACCGAGTCCACATCATTTGGTATCAGAGCATACCAAATTCGCATTAGTAGGATTATAGCCATATACGGCTTCAAAGGGAGACTTACCGGTTAAACTATAAGTTGACCTATTGTAAATAAACTCAATAATAGGAAGACATAAGTCTTAATCGATAAGATTTTTACCAACCGTTGCTCGTAATAAGGCACCAAGAGTATGATTGACAACCTTTGTCTAGCCGTTTGTCTGGGGATGCCACGATGTACTATATATGAGTTTAGTACCCAATCATTTCCAAAGTGTCTTTTGAAAGAAACTAAGAAACTTAGTGTCTCTATTAGACACTATATTGTGGGGAACACCACGTAATCGTATAATTTCCTACACAAAAAGGTTAGCAATAAAAAGTGCATCATCTATTTTGTGGTAAGGTATGAAGTGTAACATTTTGCTGAAACGATCGACGACCACCATGATGGAGTCTTTGCCTCTCTGTATCTTAGGAAGACCCAAGATAAAATCCATACTGATATCGAGCTAAGGCTGTGTAGGTAGAGGTAAAGGCATATATTCTCCCTAAGCTCCCTTATTTCCCTTCTCCCTCTTACAAACACCACATCTCTCAAATACCTTGTAGACATCCTTTAACATACCCCTACAATAGAAATGTTCTTTTAACAACTCTAAGGTTCTCTTTTCACCAAAATGCCAAATAATCATCCAGTATGAGCTTCCCTGACTAACAATTCCCTAACAAAACCATAAGGTATACACAATTTTCCTGCTCTATACAAAAAGCTATCTACCATGTAATACCTATCTACCACGTTCCCTCTAAAACGTCACTCAACAATCAATTTCAAGCGTTTATCATGAACATACTATTCCTTCATTAGTTTAAACCCAAGTAACTTTAACTGTAGAAAAGTGATAAGTACATACCTGCGTAACAAGGCATCAACTACAATATTTGCGCTCCCTTTTTTATACTTAATCACATAAGCAAAGCTTTCCAGGAATTTCACCCATTTGGCTAGCATTTTGACAAATGTTGCTGGCTTCTGAAGTGTTTTAGTAACTTATGGTCTATATAAATAACAAACTTCTTAGGAAGAAGGTAGTGCTGCCACATCATCAATGCCCTTACTAAGGATTAGAACTCATTATCATATATTGAGTAGTTTAGAGGTGTACCACTCAATTTCTCACTGAAATATACAATGGGCCTCCTTTCTTACATTAACACAGTACCAATTCCTACCTTAGAAGCATCACACTCCAATTCAAAAACTTTTATCAAAATCTGGTAACACTAACACTAGAGCATTAGTTAACCTTGCTTTCACTTCCTCAAAACTCTTTCGAACCCAATCTCCCCAAACAAAAGGAACATTCTTTTTGGTTAATTCAATCAATGGACTAACAATGTTACTGAAGTTCCTAATAAATCGCCTATAGAAAGAAGCTAACCCATGGAAACTCCTCACCTCAATTGCTGATTATGGTGTTAGCCAATCCATGATAGCCCTCACTTTTTCTTCATCTACCTTTACACCAGAACCAATTGCAATAAAGCCAAGAAATGTTACCTTAAATTGATAGAAAGAACACTTCTTAAGATTTTTCGTACAGCTGCTGTTTCCTTAAGATTGAGAAGACTGCCTATAAATGATCAACATGGCTTTCCATGTTTCTACTGTAAATCAAACTATCATCAAAATAAACAACAAAAGTTTTTCCTAAAAATTCTTTCTTAACATGATTCATCAGCCTCATAAAAGTACTAAGGGCATTGGTCAACCCAAATGGCATGACCATCCACTCATACAAGCCATGTTGTGTTTTAAAAGCGGTCTTCCACTCATCTCCACCCCTCATACGAATTTAGTGATATCCGCTTTTAAGATCCACTTTAGAGAATACCTGTTCACCATTTAGTTTCATCCAACATATCATCAAGTCTAAGAATGAGATACTTGTATTTGATGGTAATTTTGTTAATGGCTCTACTATCAATGCACATCCTCAAAGTGCCATCCTTTTTAGGAACAAGAAGTGCAGGAACAACACAGGGACTAGTACTCTCGTTGACAAAACCCCTTTCTACTAGCTCATCTACTTGTCACTTCCAATTCTTTAGCGTCTTTAGGATTCATGCGATATGCAGGCCAATTTGGCAAAACTGACCTAGGTTAAAAATTAATGGCATGCTCAATGCCCTTCATAGGTAGTAATCCCTCTAGTAACTCATTTGGGAAATATCCATGTACTCATCTAGTACCTGGTTCACAACTGGGGGTAGTTGTTCTCGTCCATCCATTTCCAACACATATCTCATTTGTAATAGACACATTGGTCTCTCTTCCTATATTGCCTCCTCCAGTTCATGTTGTCCCACTAACAAGGTCTTCTTTTTAACAGTCTTATTAATTTGTCCCTATGCCTCTTATACTTCAGTAGGTGACATGAGGTTTAATACAATGTGCTTACCCTCCTTCTGGAACACATAGGTGTTCCTAAACCCATCATGCAACACCCTCCTATCATATAACCAAGGTCTGCCAAGCAATATGTGTGATGCACACATGGGAAGAATATCACAAACGATCTCATCATGGTACTTCTCCCTTATGTTGAATGGAACCTTAGCCCTCTAAGTGACATGCGGACTGCCTTGTTCACTCAACTAGTGCAATTTATAGGGCTTAGGATGTGGAATAGTGACTAGTTTTAATTTATTCACTAGTGAAGTAGCCACTACATTGGTATAATTACCACCATCAATGATAAGAGCATAAAGGTTACCTTGGACCCTGCAGGAAATATGAAATAGGTTCTCTCTCTATTCTTCCTCATTAGTAGGAAAGGTAGTCATCACCCTATGCAAGACGTTGATTGATAAATAATGATCATTCCCTTTTTCCTCATGTACCTCAGCATCTGCATCTCCATAATATTCATCTAATATAGCTGACAAATTTGCGGGCTCGTGCATCTCTTCTTCTTCTTCATCCTCACTTGATGTGCTTAAAAGACCAAAGCACATGTACACAATCCAATTGAAGAATTCAATTAAATAAGTGCTCAATGAAACATAAAAATTGGTGTGATGCTTAACTTACGTGAACCCTAATTTGCATGATCTAAAATGGGTGAACTACAAAATTCCAACACCAATCTAATTACATGTAACATACAACTCCAATCTTATAAAAATTGAAGCAATAAGAACCCTAATTGTGTGACAATAAATAATGGAAAAATAACCTATTATCACTAGATATTACACACTAGTATTAACAAGGAAGTAACTTAGAAGATTTTGATACTACTCATAAGATTTTCCAAGCCTCACTTACCATAATTTACAAAAAATTGATAAGAGTGTGTGTATTGGCAAGAGGGCTCCTCACTCTCACAGCAACAAGAAGTATTTTCTCAAAATGTCAAAAGCTCCCTACAAACCTTAGTTAATAAGTATTTATACTACTCTAACTAGGGTAAAAATGTTCAAAAAAATTACAAATATGCCACTAAGTGGCCGGTTCTACAACAAATTATAAGTCGTAAAATTGATAAAAATTGACTAGCTTAATGATAAAAATACAAGTACAAAAGATGGTCTTCAAATGGCCAGTTCCTTAAGTCAGGTAGACACATTATGGACTAGTGGATGTAAGTCCAAGAATATCCCCAATTTGATCCTTAGCGTGTTTCTATTCGCCATCCTATAGAATCGATAAATGTACCTATCGGAATGCACAACAATTATGTGATACAAAAATAGATACTAAATTAACATCCTTAGGGTTTAGTTGTTCATAGAGGATCCTCATAGCTAGATTTTGTAAACCCTTAGCTCAGGCTCTAGTGATTGGTCATGTAGGAATCTGATTCCCTACCATCTCCTCGGGTCTCAGGAAGATTTGCCTTCAAATCTGATAGGTCTTCATGAATGTTATCTGGTAAATATGGTGACAGATCTGTAATATTAAAAGTAGTTGATACACCATACTCCCCTAGCAGCTCTATTCTATAGGCATTGTTGTTGATGCTCTCGATAACTCTAAAAGGTTCATCTGATCTAGGTGATAGCTTCTGCGACTTCTTATGTGGAAACCTGTCTTTATTAAGATTAATCCAGACTAAGTCACTTAGATTATAAATACTAGTTTTCTTGTGCCTGTTTCCCTAAAGTTTCTATTACTCATGAGTCTTCTAAAGGTGTTTAGCTATTTTCTCATGAAGTTACTGAATCTCTTTGGCTTACTCTACTCCACTTATACTCTCTTCCTTTGTTGCTGGTCCTGCTATAAGATGCAATGGAACAGTAAGATTATAGCTATACACAACTTCAAAGAGAGACTTACTAGTTGAACTATAAGTAAACCTATTGCAAGCGAACTCGACAATAGGAAGACATAAGTCCCAATCAGTAAGATTCTTACCAACCGTTGCTCTTAGTAGTGTGCCAAGAGTATGGTTAATAACCTCAGTCTGGCCGTCGATCTATGGATGGCATGAAGTACTATACATAAGTTTAGTACCAAGTCTTCTCCATAGTGTCTTCCAGAAGAAGCTAAGAAACTTAGGGTCTCTATCAAACACTATACTATGTGGAACACCATGCAATTTAACAATCTCCTGCACAAAAAGGTTAGCAATAAAAAGAGTCTATTTTGTGACAAGGTACAAAATGGGACATTTTGCTGAATCTGTCAACAACTACCATGATAGAATCCTTTCCCCTTCGCGTCCTAGGCAGACCCAACACAAAATCCATACTAATATCAGTTCAGGGTTTGGTAGGTATAGGTGAAGGCATGTATTCACCTCGAATGCTTTTCTTTCCTTTTTCCCTTTTGCAAACTCCATACCTTTCTAACACCTTATGAACATCCCTTATTACACCCCTCCAATAAAATTTTTCTTTCAACATGGCTAGGGTTCTCTACTTGCCAAAATGACTAGACAATCTTCCTGCACATGCTTCCCTCACCAACAATTCCCTCATAGTCCCACAAGGTATACACAATTTCCCAGCTTTATACAAAAATCCCTCAATCATGCAATACCCCTCAAACATCTTACCCTTAGAACATTTCTCAATAATTGTTCTAAAATCATCATCATGCATATACTGTTCCTTCAGTAATTCAAAACCAAGCAGTTTCGATTGAAGAGAATTGATAAGTACATACCTATGTGACAAAGTGTCAGCTACCATATTCTAGTTATCCTTCTTATACTTTATCACATATGAAAAACTCTCTAGAAACTCTACCCATTTGGCTTGGCATTTAGATATGTTTTGTTGACCTTGGAAATGCTTTAGTGACTCATGATCTGTGTAGATGATGAATTCCCTCGGAAGGAGATAATGCTACCATGTCATCAAAGCCCCAACTAAGGAATAGAATTCCTTATCATATATGGAATAGTTCAAAGATGCACCACTCAACTTTTCACTAAAGTAGGCAATAGACCTCTTATCCTACATCAATACAGCACCAATCCCTATCCTAGAAGCATCACATTCTAGCTCAAAAACCTTATCAAAATCAGGTACAGCCAGGACCGGAGCACAAGTAAGTTTTTCCTTTACCTCTTCAAAACTCTTTTGGGCCTTCTCACTCCAAATGAAAGGAACATTTTTCTTAGTCAATTCTGTCAGTGGACTAACAATACTACTAAAATTATGGACAAAGCACTTATAAAATGATGCTAGTCCATGGAAACCCCTTACCTCTGCGACTGGTTTTGGTGTTGGCCATTCTTTAATAGCCTTCACTTTCTCCTCATCAACCCTAACACGAGAAACAGATATAATAAAACCCAAAAATGTTACCTCAGTTTGGTAGAAGGAACATTTCTAGAGATTTGCAAACAGCTACTGTGCCCTCAAAACTAAAAATACCGCCTTAAGATGCTCCACATGATTTTTAAGCTTTTGCTGTATATTAGAATATTATCAAAATAAACAATAACAAATTTACCTAGAAACTCCTTCATTACATGATTCATTAATCTCATAAATGTACTAGAAGCATTACTCAAACCAAACGGCATAACCATCCGTTCGTACAGTCCATGGCGTATTTTAAAAATGGTCTTCCACTCGTCTCCTTCTCTCATCCGAATTTGATGATATCCGCTTTTAAGATCTACCTTAGAGAACACCTGCACACCGTACAATTCATCCAACATATCATTAAGTCTAGGAATAGGATACCTGTATTTGATGGTAATTTTGTTGATGGCTCAGCTATTAAAGTACATTCTCTAAGTACCATCCTTCTTAGGAACAAGAAGGGTTGGAACAACACAAGAATTGAGACTCTCCCTGGCAAAACCCCGTTTGACTAGTTCATCCACTTGACGTTTCAATTCTTTAGCCTCATCGAGATTCATGCGATATGCGGGTTGATTTGGTAAAACTAACCCAGGCAAGAGGTTGATGGCATGCTCTATACCTCTTAAAGGTGGTAAACCTGTTGGCAAATCATCAGTAAAAAGATCACTATACTCATCTAATACTTAAGATACTACAGAAGGTAGATGCTGATGTCCCTCCATCCTTAAGGCATATCTTAACTGCAGCAAATATACTGGACCCTCATATGATACAACCTCCTATAACTCACTCTATTCCATCAATAAGACCTTCTTCCCTCTAGATTTATTGGCCTATACTAGACCCCCTTTGATCTTTGATGGTCTACTGATCTGTTACTAAACCTCTTGGAACTCTAAAGGAGACATTAGATTTATAATGATACGTTTACCCTCTTTCTGGAATATATATGTATTCCTGAAACCATCATGTAAGACCTTCCTATCAAATAACCATACCCTACCAAGCAATATATAGGATGCACACATAGGAAGAATATCACATTCAATCTCGCCTATACTGAAAGGTACCCTAGCTCTTTGGGTCACATGTAGACTTCCTTGATCACTTAGCCAATGTAATTTGTAGGGTTTGGGATGTGGAGTAGTTACAAGTTTCAATTTTGTTACTAATGAGGCAGCCACAACATTAGTACAACTACCACCATCAACAATAATGACACACAAATTACCTTGCACCCTATAAGAAGTATGAAAAAATTTTCCCTCTGCTCATCATCAGTAGTTGTAAAAGAGGTCAAAGCCCGGCGCAATACATTAGTAGACAAAAACATGTCACTTGACATGGTTGCTCACTACTTCAACAAACTAATAATACACTATACCAAACACACCACGACAATACACTCCTAAACACCTATGGTGCAACAAGTCGCTAATCCAACAAACACTTCCCTACACTTTAATTATAGCAACAATAAATTGAAGCAACAATTAAACACTTCCAAGTAGTAAGTTATTGAATTCAACTAAGCAAGCGTTTAAGTAATTATACTTAATAACTTTCACACTTAAATGCTTGCTTTTTTTTTTTCTTTGAAATTCAAACTTAAATACTAAACTTCCTTCTCTAGTCACAGCATACATAAT
The DNA here is from genome assembly GCA_037954665.1 of Laguncularia racemosa. Classification (NCBI taxonomy): domain Eukaryota; kingdom Viridiplantae; phylum Streptophyta; class Magnoliopsida; order Myrtales; family Combretaceae; genus Laguncularia; species Laguncularia racemosa. The sequence goes on from JBBMOL010000234.1 coordinate 378,041, forward strand.
CCTATACACTACATGCAGCACCTACCTTACACAACTCCTCAATACACTCATACCACCACACACACAACACCTCACTCATGATGTAACACCCTTCAACTCAATACATACAACACAAACTCCACTAATTCAATACACACATAGACCACCACACATACATACAAACATAACAACAAATTCAAAATTACACCCTTAATGCAACCTTCTCCACAAATGGTAAGAACAATTCAAATTCAAATAACACCTATTCAATGCTACTCAATGAATTGATTCAAACTTAAGAAGGTGTTTGAATTTCAAATAATTTCCCCATTCTCCACACAAATTCAAATCTGGAGATTGTAAATTGCACTCCCCAATTCTGAAACAATCATGCAAGAATTACACTTCTCTTCTCTTCACAAATGAGGTACCCTCAATTCCAAAAATGACACAAGAAATGCACTTCCTACTTCCCTTCCCTTTTACGGCAAATTCAAGATCAAAGGAGCTACAACAAGATCTCCACTTCTATTTCAACAATTAACAACTATGACACAACAAAACCAAAATTAAGTACTTCAATTCCACCTCAACACTTCGGATCAAAAAGTAAAAATTCAAGAACCTTAATTTCAAAATATGATGATCTCGAAAATTCCCTTAAACCTATGCTCTAATACCAAATTATGATGTGCTCAAAAGACCATAGCACATGTACACAATCCAATTGAAGAATTCAATTAAAAAAGTGCTTAATGAAACATAAAAATTGACATGATGCTTGACTCATAGGAACCCTAATTTGTGTGATCCAAATTGGGTGAACTAAAAAATTTCAACACCAATCTAATTACATGTAACATGCAACTCCAATCTTGTAAAAATTGAAGCAATAAAAACCCTAATTGCGTGACAGCAAATAATGGAAAAACAACCTATTATCACTAGATATTACACACTGGTAATAACAAGGAAGCAACTTAATAGATCTTGATACTACTCACAAGATTTTCCAAGCCTCACTTGCTATAATTTACAAGAAATTGATAAGAGTGTGTGTATTAGCAAGAGGACTCCTCACTCTCAAGGCAGCAAGAAGTATTTTCTCAAAATGTCAAAAGCTCCCTACAAATCCTAGTTAGCAAATATTTATACTTGCTCTAATTAGGGTAAAAATATTCAAAAAAATTACAAATATGCCACTAGGTGGCCGATTCTACAACAATTATAAGTCCCAAAATTGATAAAAAAATGACCGGTTCAATGATGAAAAATACAAGTACAAAAGATGGTCTTCAAATGGTCGGTTCCTTAAGTCAAGTAGACACATTGTGGACCATTGGATGTAAGTCTAAGAATGTCCCCAATTTGATCCTTAGCGTGTTTCTATTCGCCATCTTGTAGAACCGATAAATGTACCTATCAAAATGAAAAACAATTATGTGACACAAAAGTAGATACTAAATTAACATCCTCAGGTTTAGTTGTTCATGGAGGATCCTCAAAGCTAGATTTTGTAAACTCTTAGCTCGGGGGCTCTACTGATTGGTCCTATAGGAATCTAATTCCTATCGTCACTCTCCACCTCCATAGCAATTATCACCCTTTGGTTTGGACATTGAGCAGCCATATATCTAAAACCTAAACATTTTAAGCATTTGACTCTATGATTCTTTCCACTTGATGAACTGGCTACCACATGTTTGTCCTCATTCCTAGCAATTGCTTTCCCTTTTCTAGCAAACTCTTTCTCCCCTCTAATGTTTGGAATAATTATATTCTTTTCCACATTTCTGCTATATCCCCCCTTATTAGCCTGTTTACCGTTTGACCCATATAGTTTTGTGGAGGATCCATACCTGTTACTCACTACTCTATAAGGGTTAGAATGCCTCTGTCTCTCTACTTTCAAAGCTAATTGAATGGCCTCATCAAGGATATCATATCGTTGCATCTCTATTATATATGAAATCTTATATTTCAAATCGGACACAAATCGTGCCATAGTCTATTCAGGAGGTTCAACTACTCCACATCAAATCATTAGTGTCTCAAACTCCTAGACATACTCATCTACGGTTTTGCCTCCTTGTCTCAATGTTTGGAGATGCATGAATAGCTTATGTTTGTAATGTTCTGGTATAAACCTCTTCTTCATCATCCGTTTCATCTCCTACCAACTACGAATTTTGGCATCACCATCTCTCCTCCTACTAGCCATAATGTTCTTCCACTATAAGGCAACATACCTTATAAACTCAACTGTTGCCAAATGTACTCGAGTATAGTCATTAATCTCATAACATTCAAAGAGTCCTTCCACCTTATCTTCCTAATCAAGATAATCCTCTACAAATCCCCTTCTAACAAATGAATACATTTGCAGTTTCACATATTCCAAACCCTTGGGTGGCTTAAACTTACGGTTATGATAGACTTCATCCTCAAAGTTATCATCCCTTTCTTCTCGGTAAGTTTGATAATCTCCTCCAACTCATCTGCCCTTATTTCCTCCTAATACGCCTTCCCTATGTACATCATTAAGGGCTATGTGAGGTGGGGCTGCTTGTAGATTTGACATTGGCTGTTGAGGTAACATCATTTGATCGACCAGTGTTGTTAAATTAGCAACAATAGTAGTTAAGTCCTATAATTGTTCTTCTAAAGTTCTCTTACCACCTATAGCACAACATCCCTGACCTCCTCCAACCTAACCGTTGGCTTCATTCTTAATTCCTTTGTTTACCTTGTCGTTCAACATTCTTTGCTAAATTGTAGTCTTAATACAGGAATTCCTAAATCATAATCACATACCGCAATAATCCTCAATGACACAATCCTTAATTTTCAACCTCCACTCAATGCCCAATTCAATTCCAATCAAACCATGACATAATTCACAATAAAAACCCTAATTTTCAATTCACAATATTCAAACAATTCAAGATGCTCACTGATAAACTCAAATTACTCAATTCAAAATCGGCACTTCTATGTTGTAATCCCTTCTCTCAACCAAAGTATATAAAGGAAGAAAATGTTCTATTACAAGAAATTAGTTCGAAAACAACATAAGCAGCCAACCTAAATTGGACGTCTATTGATCGTTGCCAATCGTAGTTTTAATATTTGTAATACCTGTTCCTAATTCTAACTACGTTGCAATAGGCAAGTGTACTTACCGTGGACGTAGTATAGTGTTAAGTGCAGGGTCGTTCCACCGAGAGGAGATTACTAATTACTAGTACTAGCTCGTTCCCTATTATCTAGCCGTCAAATTGAGGTGAAGTGTATTAACGACTAAAATTAGTTAACAATCTAAAATCTTAACTAAAACTACTTCAACAAAACAAAGGTTAATTCTCTAACAAAGCAACCTAGATCTCATTATATACCTATATTGTCACATAAATCATTAAAAGCTAAGGATTAATGTTTCTGAGTTCTTAAGCTGTTAAGTTCCAAGAAGCAAGACAATTACTTTCTCAAATTACTTATCTAATCCTAGATTTTGTCAATTAGGATCTCTCCTTAATCAATAGCAATCTAGAACCGCATGAAGCATAGGAACTTGATTCAAATGAGTATTCAACAGAAGATTTTCGTTATTCTATCTCTAGAAACACGAGTAAATCTCATCCAAAACATGAATCTAATCATAAAAGCGGTTTCTCAATCAACTCAAATGATATTAAGCATAAACTCATATTCTGGAAATATGAATCTAAGAAAAACATAAAGCACATGTAATGGAACAAAAGAACATCAATAAACTTCAATTAAATCAAATCTTCATCATAATAACAAAATAGTTCAAATAAGATCTAGGTCTATGGTTTACTCTTCCATAAACCTAACAATAAAAGCACAATTACATGAAGAGAAACTAGAGTTCATGATTACAACCCGAATAGAGCGAATCTTGAATGCCTTGCTTGGATCTCCTTGGATTGTTGAGTAGAAAACTAAAAAAAAGAGAAAAATGAAGAGAAGTGTATTTTAAAACCCTAGGTCTGCCGTCTCTCCCTCCTCAGCCTCTCGGCCTCCTCTTCTCTCTCCTTCTCCCCTCTTTCTCATATGTATCCACATATATATATATATATTATATATCTGTGTTAGGGTTGGAGGAGAGAGAAAATAGGTCGTGACTCCATATGCCCCTCGCCATGCCTCGTGGCAAGGGGTGTGGTGGTCTTGGGTCATCCTTTGAAGTTGGCACACCCCCATATCAGGGGCGTGGTGGCTTTTTCTTTCACTTCTGGTCCTATACCCCCCCTGCCACGCCCCGTGGCAAGGGGCATGGTAGCTTTTGTTCCTAATTTCTCTTCCATATGCCCTTGATATGGGGGCAATAGTGGTGGTCTACTGTTCATATGCCCCTGATATGGGGGCATGGCAGGCAGGGGAGATGCTCTTCTTCCTTTCTCTTTGTTGTTTTCTTCTCAATTTCTTTCAATGATCTTCATTACACCTGAAAGAAACATATTCCTTGATTAAGCATCAATTTCATATGATTTTTTATTAATTATCAACTTAAAAGAGCTTAAAATCTTCCTAGAATTTGGAGTTTTATGTCGATTCTCAAATTTCCCCACACTTGAATCTTTGCTTGTCCCCAAGTAAAGCAATTTTGAAGACCATACATTCAAAATGGGGACTTCATATTTCCAAACACAGTAGGCTAGAATATCAGCATTCATCAACGATCATGTTTAACATCTAATAGAACTCCTCAATTGAATGAATGTACTCCTCACCTTGTCCTGCAATATTGAACTAGAGATACTTTAATCAAAGTTTTAAAATTAATCAAAGTAAAGTAAGCTTCTACCTTTATCTTTTAATAACAGCTTTCAAATCAAAAATCAAACTCAAGGTCAAATCGAAACAAAAGGAGATTTGGCTTATTTCAATTAGCTATTTCAGAGTGTATAGCCTCCTCATCCATCTCTCTAAGCGAACTACTCCATCATGAAAGTATTTTGCATCCGAGATTCCCCTAGATTCCTCTTCCCTTGACAGACCTTCCCAAAGGTTTCATTTATTTATTTATGATCCCAAAACCCATGTAGCAAGCTTTCAGCCGATAATCCCGGGCTCGTTAGCCAAGTTAACAGACGTTATCCCTTCAATTGAAGGCATCCCTACGGACTTAATCACTTAAGTTCCAAGAACTTACCTAAACCCATGTAGCAAGCTTTCAGCTGATAATCCCGGGCTCGTCACCCAAGTTAATAGACGTTATCCCTTCAATTGAAGGCGTCCTTACGGACTTAATCACTCGAGTTTCAAGAACTTACCTAAACCCATGTAGCAAGCTTTCAGCCGATAATCCCGGGCTCGTCACCCAAGTTAACAGACGTTATCCCTTCAATTGAAGGCATCCCTACGGACTTAATCAGTCGAGTTTCAAGAACTCACCTTTTTTTTTTGTTTTTTTAGAGTAATTTCCTCGACCGGCCGATCCCAAGCCAGACAACCTTAGGTGACCAAGTTTTAAAGGGACCCCATCAAACCTCCATTACTCTAACTGATTTGTTTAGCTAGTAGCGGGGTCAGACTTCGCTCTTCTGAGGGACCAAAACCAGCCCACACTAACTAAGATATCTTATTTCGACTTAAACTTTTCTTAGAAGGTCTCTTAAGAAAGATCACCAAGAAAATTACTTCATTTACCCTTTTATAATGGATTGATTAGCTCTTAAGACTTTTGATGAAACAATATATTTCCTAGTAACTTAGAAATCAAGCCAATTAACATTTTGCTAAGGACCTTAGTTCAATTCCTAACTTTGAATTCTGCCTTTAAATGACAAGTAAACTTGCTTCACAAAGATTTTTATTCTATAAGTTTGATCAAGTATGACAAAATTCAATGCAAAAACAGGAGTGAATTGCACGACATTCTTTTTGAGGGATTCAATCATTGAATACTAAAACACTCCTCAATTGTAGCCAAAATTCTAGCAAAATAGAAAATGTAGGAGGAATTTTAACAGAAAATTGAAAGCATTTTGAAATTTTTTGTTTTTTTTAATCGCACATACATACCTAGTTCTCCTTTTTTCCTTTATACATAATATTTAATACCCCTCCCCCACACTTAAGTTAGACATTGTCCTCAATGTCTATGCTTACGGAAAAAAAATCAGACAAGGAAAGAGCATTAAGTAGAAAAAAATTAAGACATAAAAGGTAATAAAAAGAACTAATGCTCCCCTGAATTCGATGTTGCTATTCATCAAGTGCTCAATCAAAACCATTGTAGTAGCTCCAGTATTTAAGAATTGTGTGACTCTTCCGGTTGCTGCAATATCAAACTCTGGACAACTATGCAATGAAGAAAAATAAAAAAGAAGTTAGCCTACAACAGAAATTAAAAAGGGAAAATTAAAGAAAAGTAAAGCATGAGTCTTTAAATCAAATTAAAGAAAGGTGGCTAGATTAATAAGTAATAAGTGCTCCTAATATTAGCGGTGCCTCCTCCTCGGCAACAGCGCCAAAAACTTGATCGTTGCCAACTGTAGTTTTAATATTTGTAATACCTGTTCCTAATTTTAACTACGTTGCAATAGGCAAGTGTACCTACCGTAGACGTATTATAGTGTTAAGTCCAGGGTCGTTCCACCGAGAGGAGATTACTAATTACTAGTACTAGCTCGTTCCCTATTATCTAATCGTCAAATTGAGGTGAAGTGTATTAACGACTAAAATTAGTTAAAAATCTAAAATCTTAACTAAAACTACTTCAACAAAACAAGGGTTATTTGTCTAACAAAGCAACCTAAATCTTATTATATACCTATATTGTCACATAAATCATTAGAAGCTAAGGATTAATGTTTCTGAGTTCTTAAGATGTTAAGTTCCAAGAAGCAAGACAATTACTTTCTCAAGTAAATTACTTATCTAATCCTAGATTTATCAATTAGGATCTCTCCTCAATCAATAGCAATCTAGAACCGCATGAAGCATAGGAACTTGATTCAAATGAGTATTCAATAGAAGATTTTGGTTATTCTATCTCTAGAAACATGAGCAAATCTCATCCAAAACATGAATCTAATCATAAAAGCGATTTCTCAATCAACTTAAATGATATTAAGCATAAACTCATATTCTGGAAATATGAATCTAAGATAAACATAAAGCACATGTAATGGAACAAAAGAACATCAATAAACTTCAATTAAATCAAATTTTCATCATAATAACAAAATAGTTCAAATAAGATCTAGGTCTATGGTTTACTCTTCCATAAACCTAACAATGAAAGCACAATTACATGAAGAGAAACTAGAGTTCATGATTACAACCCGGATAGTGCGAATCTTGAATGCCTTGCTTGGATCTCCTTGCATTGTTGAGTAGAAAACTAAAGAAAACGAGAAAAATGAAGAGAAGTGTATTCTAAAACCCTAGGTCTACCGTCTCTCCCTCCTCAGCCTCTCGGCCTCTTGGCCTCCTCTTCTCTCTCCTTCTCCCCTCTTTCTCATATGTATCCATATATATATATATATATATATATATATACTGTGTTAGGGTTGGAGGAGAGAGAAAATAAAAAGTCAGAGAAAATAGGTCATGACTCCATACGCCCCTCACCATGCCCCGTAGTAAGGGGCGTGGTGGTCTCGTGTCATCCTTTGAAGTTGGCACGCCCCCATATCAGGGGCGTGGTGGCTTTGTCTTTTACTTCTGGTCCCATACCTCCCCTACCATGCCCCGTGGCAAGGGGAGTGGTAGCTTCTGTTCCTAATTTCTCTTCCATACGCCCCTGATATGGGGGCGTGGTGGTGGTCTGCTGTTCATATGGGGGTGTGCTGGTGGTCTGCTGTTCATATGCACCTGATATGGGGGCATGGCAAGCAGGGGAGATTCTCTTCTTCCTTTCTCTTTGTTATTTTCTTCTCAATTTCTTTCAATGATCTTCATTACACCTGAAAGCAACATATTCCTTGATTAAGCATCAATTTCGGATGATTTTTGATTAATTATCAACTTAAAAGAGCTTAAAATCTTCCTAGAATTTGGAGTTTTATGTCGATTATCATCTATTAATCTACGTTGTCGGCTTAGATGGTTACGCTGCCGACTTTTATGGCTGGCCTTTACTTTACGCTGCCAGGCTTTGTGGTCGACCTTTACTTACAATGCCGACCTTTGGTGCATCGCCATCCTTGAAATTTCATGCTTGCTTGAGTCATCACTTGTTGTCCTGAAACAATTGATAGATGCATTTGTAGTTGAGATGATTTGATTCCCATCATCATGCCTAATTCCAAATTCAGGATCCAACACTTGCAATTTCAATTTCGATAGTCACAACAATCAATCTTAACAATTCAAACACAATAACAAACAAAGCCTAAACCTTTACCAGATATTACGCACTAGCAAAAGGATTGGTCCTAGCATGGAATGGTTAATACAACACACAACAATCCCGACACCATCACTCGCCATAATCTAAGGATTGATAAGAGTTGAGAGAAAAACACAAAGTGTATATCTCAAAGGTTAATAATTTGCATGTTTTCAATTCCCAAATGCATATGAAGATACAAAGCTTTGCAACAAACTTGACATAAACCGATTTAAATGAAAGCCACTAGCCTTAGATGGAGAAAGTCTGTAATACACATTATTTTTATTTATAAATAAATAAATATGTGTAAAAATATAATGAGTGGCAAAGTCAATGGACATGTGGGATAAGGGGTAGTTTTGTCTTTTCCTAGTGGTACTATATATATGTGAAACTGACCTAGGGTTCTCCTTTTTTTTGTACGCCTTTACAATAACCACATAGGGAGAAAGGGAAGAGATCTTCTTCAAGAAAACATAGAGTGATCTAAGGACATATCGTGGTGCAATGAAAAGATAATGATTTGGAGTTATTACAAGACCTATTGATAGGAATCAAAATCCGACAAGACCTATCATTAGGGCAAGAACTAAAGGAATTCGAATTTTGGCGATGATGGCCCATTTTGAACAGATCGACCTCGGAATTATTTATAAATTAACCTCTTTTATATTATTCTTGTATTGTGTTTTCCAACAGGCACGCTTATCATATTTTATAGGGCAATGGACAAATTCCCTCAAACTCAGCTTGTGGGTTATCCATAAACTGACTTGAACCAGCGATGAGCTGGGCCGATGAATCCTATAAAAGACCGGCATCTTGAAGACCAATTTCTTTTATATATTTTTCATTTGCATGGACTATTTATGTTGCAATCATTTTGGAACACTTTTATTTTGATTGTAATTTTCATTTAGGACTAGCCACCTTAAAAGTGGCAAACTTATAATTTTGACCATTTTCTAACCCTAGGAGTAGCAAGTATAAATACTTGCTTATAGTAGGGTTTGAAGAGGCCATATTTTGTAGATTAAACCTAGCACTTCACGTGTGGAATTAGGGTTCATCCTTAGTTCAAAACCTCTTATCAATTTTAACCCAAGAATTGGAATTGTGGCGAATATAACAAGGAGAAATTGTGAGTCATATCGATTTCCTTCTTTATTGTTCTTCACTTCTTCTCTAGTGAGTCATATCTAAGGTGGATTTGAAGCTTTCCTGGACTTATTTGTGAATGTAATTTGTGGACAATTTTCTTGCAAGATTGATTGTTCTTTTGAGATTGATTGTTCTTTAGTGTTGGTATGAATTGGAATTGGAGGAAGAGTGGAATTCACGGTTTTGATGCCATCCATTTTGTTCTGATTTCGCGTGGATTTCAATTCTTTTATTGTCATTTGGTGAATATTACAAATAGGGATTACAATTACATCATTTGATCTACATTTTTCCATCAAACTTCAAAGGGTGTTCACGTGAATTGTTCATCTAAGTGAACCGGTTTGTGATTGAATTGTGAGTTGTTTTCTTGAGTCATTTGATTGTGCTTGAACTTGATTTTGGGCACATCATCTTTTTTGTATCAGAGCACAAGTTGAGAGAAGGGATTAAGTGTTGGTTGATTTCGTGATTATCATCTTCAATTAGGGTTGTTCATTTTTGAACCAAAATTGTGTGTTGTGGATTTGAGTTGCGAAATTGTGTTGATTGAAAATCTAATTTGTTGCTTGTTGAAAGTTGGATTGAAGGGATTGTTGTAACTTCTTTTGGTTGATCATTTTCATGGAAGGGAAGGAGAGTAGAAGTGTTGTTAATTCAACATTTTTGTGAACTTGAAAATTGCCTTTTCTTGCCGTGACTAGCTTGTTGCGTGAAGGAGCTTGTGAAGTTTGTTGTTGTAATTCCATTGTGCAAATTCTGAATTGGGGAAGTGTATTTTATAGATTTGCATTGTGTTGAGTAGTAAGGAATCTATTTGAATTCAAACACATCAATTAAGTTGTGGGAGTTAATGAGTGTTATTTGAATTTGAAATTCATTTCTTACCAATTGAGGAAGGCTTGCAATTAGTGAAGAGGTTGAAATTCAAATTGGAGTTGTTGCCTATTGTTAAGTTGCGGATTACATTTGTGGAAAGTGGAGTATATCTTGTTATCCTTGCCGTAGAAGTGGAAGTGTATTTGTTGTTGTTGCCATTTGTTATTATTGCCGTAGAAGTGGAGTGCAATTTTGTGTTGTTGTTGTGGGAGTTGATCCAATTTGTTGGCGTGAAGATTGACCTATTCCAATTTTGTTGTGGAAGTATTATCTTGTTGTTTAGTTGTTGTACACTTGGAGGCTTGAACACTCTTGGCTTCCTTTGATTATTGGCTATGATTGTATAGTAAATTTTGAAGTAAATCGTGAAGGTTTGAGAGTAGTGTTCAATCGGTGAAGTGGATTTGTGTTGTGTACTTTTGTTTTTGGAAAAGTGGAGGAGTAACACTTGTATTTCTAAATTTGAATTCAGATTTGAAGTGTGAATTAAGAAGCCAATTTGAAATTTCAAAACACACATTAAAGTCATTGTTTAATTGTGTGTCATTTGAATTTGAAATAGCTTCTTACCTTTATGGAATTGTGTACTTATTGAACTCCTTTTTGAATTTGAAAGTGGGTTGCCTTATCTTATGTAGAAGTTGTAGTTTTCGGTTGTATTTTTGAATTTAGTGAAGAGTGGGTGCATTTGGTGTGGGCTTTGGTGTGTGTAATATAGACCATTTTTGTTGGAGGTGTGATTGGTGTGGAACCGTGAGTAAAAGGGGAAAAGTGTGGTGGTAAAGTTGCGTATTTTTGTATGTGTTGAGGTGTTGCCCATTGTGAAGTAATTGGTATGAAACCAAAGCAAGGATAAGGAAAGTTGAGTAGTAGAATTTAAAATTCAAACAAGTCATTAAAGTGTCAAAGTAATTGAACTAATTACTTAAACACTAGTAATTGAATTTAATTCTATCTACTTGAAAGTAGTTGTGTATGTACTTCATTTATTTAACTTTACTTGAAGTACTAAGAATTATTTCATTGTGCTTCAATTATTTCACTTGACTTTACTTGAAGTAACAATAAGCATTTCTTGTATTGGTTGATTGTGAGCACCGTGGGTTTGTAGGGGCGTGTAAGGGTGTGTTACTGTGGTGTGGTGAAGTGTATTGAGGTTGTTGAAATTAGTAAGAAAAAATGTCAAGTGAGTTGTATTTGTCTACTAACATATTGCATCGAGACTTGACTTCCTTTTAAACCATTGATGAGGGATAAAGAGAAAACTTATTCCATACTTCTTGTAGGGTACAAGGAAACTTGTGCGTAATATTATTGATGGTGGTAGTTGTACTAATGTTGTAGCTACATCATTAGTATCGAAGTTAAAACTTGAAACTATCCCACATCCCAAACCCTATACATTACATTGGTTGAATAATCAAGATGGTCTTTATGTGACCCAAAGGGCTAGGGTACCCTTCAGTATAGGGGACAAATACTATGATGAGCTTGAATGTGATATTCTTCCTATTTGTACATCCCATATATTACTTAGTAGACCATGGTTGTATGACAGGATGGTATTACATGATGGGTATAGAAATACTTATATGTTCAAAAAAGATGGTAAACGTATAGTATTGAACCCTATGTTGCCATAAGAGGTCCAAGAGATGCAAAGACAGATAAAACAACCATCACAGAATCTTGAGGATCATAGCAACATGATCAAACCTTCAGAGGACCAAACTGTGCAGACGTAGGTATGTCAACCTTCAAAGGATCTTGAGGGCTCTAGTGACACGAGCCAACCTTTAGAGCATAAAATTTGTCAGACATCGATGTGCCAACCTTCAGAGGATCTTGATGATCATAGTCAGACGAGCAGACCACTAGAGAGCCAGACTGTTCAAAGATAGTTATGTTCACCTTCAGAGGTTTCAGAGGGTAATGAGCAGTTGGGCCAACCATTAGAAGACCATGAGGATCAGCAACATACAGATGAGTTAGAAAAGGAGGAAATGGTTTCAATGGAACAGGTTGATACAGGGGCAACTTTATAGGAAACTGGAGCATTATTTGTGTTGCAGATGAGATACATTCTAGAAATGGAGGAGAGAAGACAATCACCACCAGTAGTATTTCAGTTTTTGGGATTCTGTAGTGATATTTCTTCAGGTGGCTTGCTAGGAGAAAACAAAGTCTCTATTGCATTTGATCTACTAGATTTGACGACAAATCTTTTGAGGCCTGAGGAGATGATAGAAATCAAAATCTAATAAGACCTATCATTAAGGCAAGAACTAAAGGAATTCGAATTTTGGCGATGAGAGCCCATTTTGAGCAAATCGACCCCGGAATTATTTATAAATTAACCTCTTTTCTATTATTCTTGTATTGTGTTTTCCAACAGGCACACTTATCATATTTTATAGGGCAATGGACAAACTCCCTCAGACTCAGCTTATGGGTTATCCATGGACCGACTTGAATCGGCGATGAGTTGGGCTGATGAATCCTATAGAAGACTGACATCTTGAAGACCAATTTCTTTTATATATTTTTCATTTGCATGGACCATTTATGTTTTAATCATTTTGGAACACTTTTATTTTGATTGTAATTTTCATTTAGGACTAGCCACCTTAAAAGTTGCAAACTTGTAATTTTGACCATTTTCTAACCCTAGGAGTAGCAAGTATAAATACTTGCTTATAGTAGGGTTTGAAGAGGCCATATTTTGCATATTAAACCTAGCACTTCACCTATGGAATTAGGGCTCATCCTTAGTTCAAAACCTCTTATCAATTTCAACCCAAGAATTGGAATTGTGGCGAGTGCGACAAAGGAGAATTGTGAGTCATATCGATTTCATCTTTGTTGTTTTTCATTTCTTCTCTAGTGAGACATATCTAGGGTGGATATGAATCTTTCTTGGAACTATTGTGAGTGTAATTCATGAACAATTGACTTGTTAAGATTGATTGTTCTTTTAGTACTTGAATTATATATATCATTTGGTGTTGGCATGCATTAGAATTGAAGGGAAGTGGAATTCACAATTTTGGTGCTTCAATTTTGTTCTGATTTCACGTGAATCTCATCTCTTTTTGTTGTTATTTGGTGAAGATTACATGTAGGGATTGCAATTACATCATTTGATCTACATTTTTCCATCAAACTTCAAAGGGTGTTCACGTGAATTGTTCATCTAAGTGAACCGGTTTGTGATTCAATTGTGACTTGTTTTCTTGAGTCATTTGATTGTGCTTGAACTTGATTTTGAGCACATCACCTATTCTAATAGTGGTGACCTAATCACGGAACGGTTTTGTTGTATACACGGATTTATAGAAATTGAGCTTGGGGATGGATTGACCAAGCATAAGAGTTGTTGGATTTAGGGTTTCAAGAGAGATTCCAGTCAAGTAAGAGATTCTAATTCATATTTTTAGATTTAATTAAGCTTAGGATTATAAAATGAGAAGATTGGATGAATGAATGTCAAAAATTGGGGTTCGAATGACATATCGAAGGATACACGACCATCCAACATAGTCGTGTTGCTCTTGTGTTGATTTATTAAAATGTACCGAGAGATACACGACCATGCAACACGGTCGTGTTGCCTCCCATGTTAAAATGAGAAGAACATGGCCTCCTAACACAGTTATGTTTTTACCATGTTGAGTCCAAAAGTCATGCCGAGAGATACACGGCCTTCTAACACGGTCGTGTTGAGTCCAAAAGTCATGCCGAGAGATATACAACCTTTTAACATGGTCATGTTTCGACTGTGTTAAATTAAGAGAAACACGACCTCTCAACACGAACGTGTTCTAACCATGTTGAAGCCAAATCTCACCAGAGATACACGACCCCTAGTACGGTCATGTACTAGCCCGTGTTGAGTAATACGACCTCCAACATAACTATGTTAAGTGATGGACATGATCATTGTATATCAAGTTATCTTCTTAATTAACCAAGTTCCATACAACCGAGACAATTAGTATAACGTTAGATAACCTTATAGACTAAGAGGAATTAGAAGAAATATATCATGTTTAGATTAATACTAAGGATGATGTCTTGATGATTATACAGATATCAACTTAGCTTAAGTTTAGGACAAGAAGTGCTTAAGGCTAGGATACCAGGTATGTGTTTTCTTTGATTGTTGTATGTGATTGCTAAGAAGCTATCTAATGAATTGTATATGAAATAATGAAATGCTGAGATATAATGTGAATTATGTGGTATCATGAAGTAACATAATGTTATCTAAATGGAATGAGATATGTTGCTTATGCTTGGCTTAGCCTAGGAGCCCGCAATGATAGATCCCTAAGGGGTACCTCGATGATTGGTATGCCACGTTGCCCCTAGTGGAGCCGTGTTTCAAAATGATCTGAGGTGGATTAAGGTTAGACGAGGCCCATAGAGGTAGTTCCCACTAGGATAAATGTTGTGTGTACTAGGGTCATGAGTAACCTTACATGTGATAATTCATTTTAGTATAGATGTGTAAATTAAATTGCAAATGAGTTGTAGATAAATACTACATACATGCATGTGATATTAATGTGGTGTGTCAAGTGCATCTGTTGTGGTACTCATGTACTAAGCTTAGGCTCACCCCCTGATAGGAACCAAAATCCAACAAGACCTATCATTAGGGGAAAAACTAAAGGAATCGAATTTTGGCGATGAGGGCCCATTTTGAGCTGATCGACCCCGAAATTATTTATATATTAACCTCTTTTCTATTATTCTTGTATTGTGTTTTCCAACAGGCACACTTATCATATTTTATAGGGCAATGGGCAAACTCCCTCAGACTCAGCTTGTGGGTTATCCATGGACCGACTTGAACCGGCGATGAGTTAAGCCGATGGATCCTATAGAAGGCCGACATCTTCAAGACCATTTCTTTTATATATTTCTTCTTTTATGAACTATTTTGGTTGTATTTTGGTTTTGGGACACTTTTATTTCCTTGTAATTTTCATTTAGGGCTAGCTACCTTAAAAGTGGCAAACTTGTAATTTTGAGCACTTTTTAACCCTAGGAGTAGCAATTAGGGTTTGAGGAGGCTTATTTTTTCAGATTAAACACTACCTTTCACGTGAGAATTAGGGTTCCTAATTGTCATCTAAACTCTTATCAATTTCAATCCCAAGAGTTGAAATTGTGGCGAGTGCAACATCTTGAAATTGTGAGTTATATCAATTTCATTTTGTTGTGATTTCTTTTCTTCTCTAGTGTGTCATATCTAGGGTTGAATTGAGATAGTTCTGGGTCAAAAATACATCTTATTGTTCACGAAATATTGTGTTTATTTGAAGTACTTAACAATTGGATTCGGATCATCATTGAAGAATCCACTTGAAAACGTGTTCTTCTGTATTGGAAAGGAATTCTTATAATTGAGGTTTTCTTTTGAATTTGTGGATTATTTGCATGGATTATATGAGATTAAAGTGTTGTTAGATGATATTATCATTGTGGTATTATAATTATATCATTGGACATTTGGATTTCATCATATCTTCATTAGGGTTCACGTGATTTAGCCTTGTGGATCCGGTTTTTGCCTTGACTTGAGATTGCTTTTCTTAAGTCTTTTGATTGTGCTTCTAAGTGGTTTTAGGCACATCATCTTTTTGGTATCAGAGCTATATCATATTTGGATTCAAGATTCAACACATCATTGTTGTCAAATTGGTTCAAAAGCATTGAGATTTGATGCTAATGTTCATGAGATTGAAGCTAGTTTGAATGACATTGTCTAAGTTTCTTTCAATCTTGGTTTTTGTGTGCTTAAACTTGGTTTTAGGCACATCACCCCCCTTCCTATATTTTTTTTTAGCTACAGGTGAAAATGATGAACAATTAGAGCATGATGAGAATGGAAACTTGGTGGGACATTACATGGATGGGATGGGAAGAGAACGCTATTAATATGTGGAGGAAGAGTGACAACAATTATGAATTATTGTAAATTGATGTTTTTATTGTTAAATTGAAATTATGGAGATAGATTGTAGCTTAAGATTTTGCAATTATTAAACAAGGAAATTTGGAATGACTCATTTGTGAGTCATTCATTTGATTATTACTATAGTAGTATAATGGATAATGTATATAAGTAGGTTTTGAAGTATGTTGAAGTTTTAGAGTCTTAGCGTATTGCTCAGTAGTAGTGACACATGGCGGGTTGTGGTGCTTTAGGCTCTAGGGTGTTACAAAGTCACCGGCCTTGAAGGTGTAAGCCGCCGACCTTAGATGGAGTAAGCCGCTGAGCTTAAAGGAGTAAGCCACTAACCTTCTTTAGCTACACTGTCGGCCTTGATGGCTAGCCTAAATAGTACACCATTAGTCTTGAATCATCACTTGTTATCCTGAAGCAATGACAAGTATACTTGATTGAAAATAAAACAATCATGCAACATGTATGAAGAGACTATATGATTTTCCTCGAGTTCCATCTGATCAAGTAGAACCCTCAATGTAAGGTTCTATAATCCTTTGGTTCTAGCTTGAGTGAGTGGTCCCATAACTGGAAGGGTTTGATTCCCATCAATACATATGTAACTTACACACTTCAATCATAAACCAATGCAACAATCACTAGATTATTAATTCTTAATTTTAATTGTTTAGATAGTATAGCTTTAGGTGTCCCTAAGCTTATAGTAACTCATGATTCTAACACGATAAATATATACGTAATAGTATATATAACAAAAAACCAAGACCATGAAAATCACATCATCTTTAACACAATTGTCGAGCGGCCATCAACTTACTAGTTCACTTGCAAGCGTCTATATAAGCATCCTCATTCCATAAGTATGACTTGCTTATAGCTTTATCCTGATATAGTAACCTGTTGCATGCCTTCACCTAGGTTAGTGACCTATTCACAGGAAAGTTAGTGCCTAACTAATTGGATCCCATCGATATGAGGTTATATGATGGCCAAACAAATTGTACAAATCAATGGGTGGAGTGTCCCAAATCATCGGCATCAACCTAAATCGTGTTAGGCCTTTCCCAAGCACAAGCAGCATAGAATTTATTTGGTTTCACTTTTAATAGGTTGATTTATTTATTACCTTAGCAAGCACACCCAACAAAGAATGACTACATACCAGCATACTAAATATCTATACTTGCTAAATCACAAATATCACACTTAGTGATTCTAAGATTTCAACTTAATTTTATATTTAGTGATTACCGCTTATGGTTTTGATTTAAGCAAAGGATTATGTAACTCTAGATCATACTAAGGTATTATTTTGATAACTAAGATTGATTATTGTACATTGTAAACTACTAGTTACTTCATAACTTTGTTAATTACTTATAAATGCTTATCTATTACTATACTATTCAAAGAAACTAGTAATATTGCTTATAGATATTTTACTATTATCACTTATTACTTCTTTTTTATTGCTTATATATGTACTTATGTCTACTACTTAATTATCTAAATTACCTATTATAATTACAATTATTATTGTTCACCTACATTTTTTTTATAAATATGTTCATACATATATAAGCATTATCATTATTTCTTATTTATTCACATGCATACATGCATATATAAGTGCTTGTTTCATTATTGTCATTACACATTTATTTATCTAATTCTTATTGTAATTTTTAGCAATTGTATTGATATGTTATTTTAATTATTATTATTTATGTTAACACTATCATTGTTATTAATGTTAGCACTTTTATTATATTTAATGAATAGATCATAACATTAAAGTCAATTTTAAATTATCAAATTTTAATATGTTGAAATCAATTTGAAAATTTGAATATGTTAAGTGCATATTTAAAGGAGTTTTAGTAATCAAAATTTATTATGGAGTCAATTCTAGCATTACTAGAAACTAATTAACTTCTTCTTTTACACATTTAATACTAATGTTACTAGTAATTATATTCCATTAACTTTTTCTTTTGGAAGCTGATTATACATTCAAATTCTTCTCTTATAATGTGGTGCGTTAAGTTTTTTTTCTCTCACCCTTTAAGACCCTTAGTGATGGAAACCCTAGGTTCTCAATGTCCACCCTAAATTTAGCAGCATCTTCTTCCATTTAAATGAAACCTTCATTTGCATCACTTCTGAAGTAGAAAGAAAGCACATTAGCTTAAGGATACAAAAGTCCAAAGGCATATAAGGGCGAGCTAGCAATTTTATTCATAGAGGAAGAAGAGAATGGCCTAGCATCATCACTTAACATAGCACTAGTGGGAAAATTCTCCAATGGAAGACCCTTAATATCCAAAATAAAAAAAATTCTTTCTTTCTTTAGGTTTGAAAGGTACTTATCATGTTGGTCTAATTGATGAAAGACATTTTAATTCTATTTGAAATAGAGGAAGGTTATACTTGGGTTTGGAAAAGACCAGTTAGGTAATTACGGCTTTATTCCATGTGATTATTCAAATGGACGAAGGAATTCGACCCCAAAGTAGAATGTCTAATAGCCTTAGTGTGGATCACTCTACCTTATCTGAAGGTTTACTATTGAATTAAGTTATCTTGTTCACCATTGGTTCTACCTTTGGTAACCTTCTACGCATTGATGAGGCAATCAAATCTTTAGTTTGTCCTTCAGTAGCAAGAATTCTAATAGAACCAGACATCTTAGAGCCACTCAAAAATAGAATTTGGCTTGGTAGTGAAAAAATGGGATATTACCGAAAAGTGATCTATGAAGATGTTCCTAAATATTGTTTGTCATGTTATAACATTAGACATTCAAAGGAAGAGTGTAAACTAAACAATAACTATAATTCCAATATAGTTAAAGGATAGGGGAAAATGGAGTATAGAGTGAAATTGAAATAAGAGGTTAGAGAGAATTGAGTTGTATCAAAAGAGGATTCCATTTTTGAAGCAAAGCAATGTTGAAGAGAAGGGGTAAAACATGTGTTGAGAGAGTAAACCTAAGACATTAGCAGTTAAACAAGATATGGTTTTGAAGATCCTCAAGAGGATTGAGCCAATTCTTGATGATAAATATGATGAACAGAATAAGGAGGAAGTAATCAAAATTGATGAAGTAGAAAATCTAGAAAACATCCTTTTAGATATTCCTCCAACACTGAAATGCATTGAAGAAAATATTTGAACTAAAAGTGACTTGGAACAACTCAAGTAGGATGCTTTTGAGGAAAACTAAATGGTGGAAATAGATGTGGAAAAGCATGAGGATTGGATAACAGTTAATAGAAATAAAAGGAGAAGTAAAAGGGTACAAGTAAGCAGAATTGCAAGGAACTTGGGTAAAGGAGTTTCCACAATTAACATAGTTTTATCATGAACTTCATGTGTTAGAATATTAGAGGGATTACTAACCAGAGATCAATTCATGGAATAAGAAAATTGAGCAAACTTCATAACTTAAAGTTTCTTACAATCTTGAGTTGATGTTAAGATTCAAGAATTTACAATTGTTAATCAAGAAGTTAAATTTCCAAGGAGGAATGACAAACAAAAACTCAAAGATTTAGATTTTTTTTTTAGAGATCTTAGTCAAGTTCGAACAATATGGGACCGTGAACAAGTACTTTTGATTCAATTTTAAAATCTTATAGCCAATAACATTAGTTTCTTCACTATAGTATATGCTAGTTCAACTATAGTTGGTAAACTTAATCTTTAGGTAGATTTGAGGTCTCTTTCGAAGTAGGGCAACTAACATTAGATGGTGAGTGGTGACTTCAATACATCAGATTGGTGAAGGAAAGGAAAGCGGGAAATGCACCTTCTATCAAAGTGATGAATGACTTTAACCAAGTGATCGTGGACTGTCATTTAGAGGAAGGTGATTTCATAGGTTTAGAATTTACATGGAATAAAGGTATTATTTGGCATCGTCTTGATAGATTGTTCTTCAATTCATCATGGCTAGGAGATGCATTTTCTATTGCGATTCACTTAAATAGGACTTATTTAGATCATTGTCCTCTTTTAATTAGAATCAAAGAGCTTTAAAGCAAATCATTGATTTCATTTAGATTCCTTAATGTCCAGACCAAACAAAAGGGACTAATGGATTTAATAAAAAAGGGTTGGACTTGTCTAGTGGAATGTAGTGGTTTGATAAAGCTTTAAACAAAATTAATCAGGTTAAAAAAAGAATTAAGAGAATGAAATAAAAGAGTTGTGGGGAACGTTTTTGATTGAGTGAACTAATGGGAGAAGAAAGTAGATGAGTTAGAGAAAATTTTGGAAGTAGAAGAAAATGAAGAAAGTAGGATTGCTCTCTATAAAGCATAAGCACATCTATCATTTTCTTTTTCTTGTGAGGATAATTTTCTAAAATAGAAAGTACGAGTAAAATGGCTTAAGGAAGGAGATTGGAATTTTTGTTTTTTCCATGTAATCATTTGGTAAAGGCATTTTAGATAAAAAATCACTAGAATCAAAGACATGATTGGTCAATGGATGGAAGATCTAGAAGAAATTAATATATTAGCAATTGATTACTTCTAAAGAATTTTCTTGTAGGAGGACATCATAGAATATCAAAATTCAGGATGGTTAAAGGAATGGATGATTGAGGATTGGAACAACCAGCTAATATCTTGTCCGAAACAAGAGGAAGTTTAACAAATCATCTAGCAATTGGATGATAATGTGACCATAAGTCCTGATGGCTTTAGTAGCTCCTCCTTTAAATTTAGTTGAGATATCATTAAATAAGATATCATGGAAGTGATAAGTTGCTTCTTTTAAGGGCATCCCCTTCCAAGATATTTCACTTCAACTATAGTTGTTTTGATCCCAAAAAAAGATAATCCAAATGAGTGGAAAGACTTTAAACCCATCAGTATCTGCAATGTTTTAGCCAAGATAATATCAAAGATACTAGTTGATCTACTAAATACTTTCCTCCTAGAGTGTTTAGTAGAGAATCAAATGGGATTCATAAAGGGTTGCAACATCATGGAAAATATTTTGATTACTCAAGATCTTTTACATTCCTTTAAAAGGAAAGTAAGGGTGGAAATTGGGTAATAAAATTGGACATGGAAAAGGCCTGTAATAGAGTAAATTGGTCATTCCTATTGAATGTGCTAAACAATATTGGTTTTTGCTCATCCTTCTGTCACATGATATCTAGGCTATTTTTTAGTTGCTAGTTCTCTCTGAATATTAATGGCAATATTATAGGTTTCTTCAAATCTTCAAAGGGCTTATGCTAAGGAGATCCACTTTCACCTTTACTATGTTCTATTTTTCCAAAAGTGTTATCTAGAAGTCTTAACAATCTAATTAGCAAGAACTCAAAGATGACTTTTCAGGTGGGTAATCCCAAGTGCATATCACATTTAGCCTTTGTTGATGATTCTATCCTCTTTATTAATGGCTACTCAAAATCAATGAAGAAGTTACAATCATTTTTAAGGTGGTATGAGAATATATCAAGTTAGAGAATGAATAGAAATAAAAGTACCTTCTTAGCCATAAGGGAAGATAAATCTCCCTTAGTGGTTAGAGTAAGAACAACACTAGGCTTCTTGAGAGGTGATTTCCCATTATAGTACTTAGGATGTCCTTTAGTAGTTGTGATAGGAATCTACCCTGCAGTCCTAGTAGTAGGGGAACTTAACTTGGATGTATGATCCAAGACATCCATTTATGTTCATTTTCTTTACCTAATAATGTTTGTTTTTTTTTTTTTGGCACTATAGCAGGAACGTTGATAAGTTTCTATGGGATGGCTAAATAACATGCACTGATGATCAAATTGGGAACATCCTTGGACTCACATCTAATGGTCCACAATGTGCTCAATTGACTTGAAGAACCGACCATTTGAAGACCATCTTTTACACTTGTATTTTCATTATTGAATTGGCTACTTTTTACTCATTTTTGGGACTTATGATTTGTTTGTATTTTGTTGTTAAAACCAGTCACTTAGTGGCATATGTGTAATTTTTTGGACATTTTCACTTTAATTGGAGCAAGTATAAATACTTGCTAACTAAGGTTTGTAGGAGACTTCTGACATTTAAAAAAAAAATAAAACACTTTGCCGTGAGGAGAGTCCTTGCTAGCAAATCTCATCTCTTATTAATTTCATGTGTGGAATTGTGGCGAGATTAGCTTAAGAATTTGTGAGTAATATCAAATTTCTTAAGTTGATTCCAATTATTACTAGTGTGCCATATCTAGTGAGTGATTGGATTTGTTCTTGTTTTGTTCATATTTCACGCCAATTAAGGATTCCTTTCCAATTTAAGGTTCATGCCATTTTAGTTTGAAATTGAACTCTATTGTGTTGTTCATTTGTTTTATTTTGGAAATACAATTGACTGTCATTGTAAATTGTGTGATCAATCAAGAGTTGTTCATACAATTAAGGTTCACTTGGAAATTGTTTAATTAATTCTTCAATTTGTATCGTGTACATGTGCTTTAGATTTCAGGCACATCATCTTTTTGGTATCAGAGCACTGGTTTTGAGAAAGGATTTTGTGATTGTTGATTTAGGGAATTGATAGGAATCAAAATCCGATAAGACCTATCATTAAGGCAAGAACTAAAGGATTTCGAATATTGGCGATAAGGGCCCATTTTGAGCAAATCGACCCTGGAATTATTTGTTTACTAACCTCTTTTCTCTTATTCATTTATTGTATATTCCAACAGGAATACTTATCATGCTTTACAGGGCGATGGACAAACTCACTTAGACTTAACTTGTGGGTTATCCATGGACCAACCTAAACTGGCGATGAGCTAGGCCGACGAATCTTATAGAAGAGCTAACATAATGAAGAATATTTTTATTTATAATTATTTCTTTGGACTATTTATGTTGTAATCTTTCTTTTGGGACACTTTCATTTGCTTGTAATTTTCTTTTAGGACCGGCTACCTTAAAAGTGGCATAGTTGTAATTTTGTGGACTTTTTAACCCTAAAGGGAGCAAGTATAAATACTTGCTTAAGTAGGGTTTTGAGGAGGCCTTTTTTATATTTAGACATACACTTTATATGAGAGAATTAAGGTTCTTCTTTAGTTCAATTTCAATCTCAAGAATTGGAATTGTAGCAAGTGCAACAAGGGGAAATTGTGAGTTATATAAATTTCTTATTGTTGTGTTTCTTTTCATCTCTAGTGAGTCATATCTAGGGTTAGATTGAAGTCTTCTTAGTTAGATTTTGATTGCATTTGTAATCAAAGTATCATTGCATAATTGATTGGTTTTTAGCACTTGTTAATACCATCAATTTGTCATTATACTTGTGGCGCGGAATTTCTTTGTTGTGAAGAGGATCACGATTTGAATTTGTGTATTGTTGATTGGAATTCTCTTAGAATTTAAGTTAGTTAATTGATTCAATTGAGGATTATCATCTTTTTGGATTTCATCTCCTTGATTTTATCATTTGATTCATCTTCCATCAATTAGGGTTCATGCAAATTATCTCTCTTGTGAACCAAATTTGATCTTATCTTTTGAGGTGATATTTAGGTTGTTTTTGTTTATGCTTAATTCCCTTTTAGGCACATCAGCTTTTCGTATCAGAGCTTGTGGTTGTGAGAAGGGATTATTTGATTTTGAATTTCGAAAATTTAGGGTTCATGTTCTTACATCTTCAATTCTAAAATTGGGGGGTAAATTGAAATTGTTGTTGTAGTTGTTTGAAGTGAAGTGAATTGTCTTGAGTAGAAGTTAAACTTGCTGCTTGTTGGAGTGATTTTTGAGTACTTGTTGAAGCTTCTATGTTGTGGACTTCACTGTGAAGGAAGAGGAAAGATAGTGCATTTTTAAGTGCAATTTCGGAAGTGCAATTTTGTAAAAAGAAGAAATGTGAACTTTACTTGTTTGTTTTTTGGAAATAGTGGGTGCAATTGAGCAATTTCTAGATTTGAGTTATGTGGAAGATTTGGAAATTATTTGATTTTCAAAAAAAAACATTAAGTTGAAGAAGTTAATGTGTGGTTGTTTGAATTTGAAAATTACTTCTTACCAATTGTGGAAGGGGTTGCAATTAGTGGAGTAGTTTGATTTTCAAATTTGAATTGTTGCAGCCTTGTATAAGTTGCAGTTTGCTTTGATGTTTTATAGTGGCAAGGAAGTGTATACTTTGAAGTATTGTGTGTAGAGTTGTGCTTACAAAAAAAATGTGGAGGTTGTTACATCGTGGTTGTATATGTATGAATTGTGATGTAAAAAGGAGTCTTGAATTGTTGGTATTGTGTTTATGTGTTGAGTGAGGGAATTGCCATTTGTGAATTTGTGGAAGTTATGTGGAGTTAGGTGCTGCACGTTGAAGCTAAAGTGTGAGAGTGTAGTGCATGGATAACAAATTGTAAAAGGGAAGAGTGGTGTTTCAATTGTGAAGTAGAATTGTGTAGTGTGTGCATTTTTGGAAATTAGAGGAATCACAATTATTATTTTTAGATTTTAAAATCAGAATTGAAAGTGTACATTAAGAGGTCAATTTGAAATCTCAAATACACATTAAGTCATAGTTAATTGTGTGTCTTATGAATTTGAAAAAGCCTCTTATCATTTGTGGAATATTACAATTATTGAACTCATTTTGAATTTGAAATTTGAGTTGCCTTTGTTGTTGAAGTTGCGGTCTGATATTTGTGTGGAAGTGGGGAAAGTGCACCGTGGCTTGAAGAGGAGTTATGTCTGTGGTGTTGTATTTTTGTAAAGTTAGTGAAGGGTGTGTGTGTATTTTTGGCATGGTTTTGTGTGTGTTGATTAGAGAGTTGTTGCTCGTAGGCGTGATTGGTGGTGGAACCGTGAGCAAGGGAGTTTTGTGATGGTGGAGTTGCGCATTTGTGCTTGTGTTAAGGTGCTGCAATTTGTGATTTATTATAGTGTGAAACCTTAACAAGGAAGGAAGGTTTTGGGTAATAGAATTTAAAATTCAAACAAGTCATTAAAGTGTGAAAGTAATTGAACTAGTTACTTAAACACTTGTAGTTAAATTTAATTCTATCTACTTGAAAGTAGTTGAGTGTACTTCACTTGTAGCTTGGTTGTGTACTTGGACGTGGAAGTGTGAGGATAATTAGTGTGTTGTTGGGTTTGAACACAATTATGTTTAGTGAGATGTTTCATTATACTAATGTATTGCATCGAACATTGACTACATTTGGTACTAAGAATGAAGAACAACGGGAAAACTTCTTCCATACCTCTTATAGGGTACAAGGAAATTTATGTGTCCTTATAGTCGATGGTGGTAGTTGTACCAATGTGGTAGCAGCATTGTTAGTATCAAAACTAAAACTTGCTACTACTCTACATCCTAAACTGTATAAATTGCATTGGCTTAGTGATCAGGGGAGTTTGCATGTGACCCAAAGAGCTAGGGTACCTTTTAGTGTAGGGGATAAATACTGTGATGAAATCGAGTGTGATATTCTACCTATTTGTACATCCTATATATTGCTTGGCAAGCCTTGGTTATATGACAGGAGGGTCATATATGATGGCTTCACGAATACTTATGTATCCCAAAAGGAGGGAAAACGAATTATTTTGAATCTGATGTCGCCTTTAGATGTTCAAAGGGTTCAGCAATAAATCAGTAGACCATCAGTAGGCCATGAGCAGCTGAACCAACCCTTAGAGCACAAAATTTTCCAGTCACAGATGTACCAACCTTTAAAGGATCCTGATGAACAGAGTCAGATGAGCAGATCATTAGAGGACGAAACTGTTCAAGGGCAGCTATGTTCACATTCAGTGGTACTAGAGGCTCATGAGCAGTTGAGTAAACCATTAGAGGATTCTGAGGGTCAGAGTTAGATGAGCTTATCATCAGAGAGTCAGACTGTTCAGAGATAGTTGTGTTCACCTTTAGAGGTTTTAGAGGGCAGTGAACACTTGGGCTAACCATTAGTGGGCCATGAGGATCAACGCCATACAAATGGGTTAGAAAAGGAGGAAATAATATCAGTGGAATGGGTTGAGATAGGGGATACCTCAATGGATAATGGGTCATTATTTGTGTTGCAGATGAGATACATCTTGGAAATGGAGGAGAGAAAACAACCACCCCCTATAGTATTTCATATATTGGGACTTTGCAGAGATACTTCTTCAGATGGATTGCTAGGAGAAAACAGATTCTCTACTACATTTTATCTGCCAGATTTGAGGACAAATCTTTTTAAGGCCCGAGGAGATGATAGGAATCAAAATCTAACAAAACCTATCATTAGGGCAAGAACTAAAGGATTTCGAATATTGGCGATAAAGGCCCATTTTAAGCAAAATTGACCCTGGAATTATTTGTTTACTAACCTCTTTTCTCTTATTCATGTATTGTATATTCCAACAAGAATACTAATCATGCTTTACAGGGCGATGGACAAACTCACTCAGACTCAGCTTGTGGGTTATCCATGGACCAACCTAAACCGGCGATGAATTGGGCTGATGAATCCTATGGAAGAGCTAGCATGATGAAGACTATTTTTATTTATAATTATTTCTTTAGACTATTTATGTTGTAATCTTTCTTTTAGGACACTTTCATTTGCTTATAATTGTCTTTTAGGACTGGCTTCCTTAAAAGTGGCATAGTTGTAATTTTGTGGACTTTTCAACCGTAAAGGAAGCAAGTATAAATACTTGCTTAAGTAAGGTTTTGAGGAGGCCTTTTTCAGATTTAGACATACACTTTACGTGAGACAATTAGGGTTCTTCCTTAGTTCAATTTCAATCCCAAGAATTGGAATTGTGGTGAGTGCAACAAGGGGAAATTGTGATTTATATCAATTTCTTATTGTTTGTTTCTTTTCATCTCTAGTGAGTCATATCTAGGGTTGGATTGAAGTCTTCTTGGTCAGATTTTGATTGCATTTGTAATCAAACTATCATTGCATAATTGATTGGTTTTTAGCCTTGTTAATACCATCAATTTGTCATTATACTTGTGGCATGGAATTTCTTTGTTGTAAGGAAGATCACGGTTTGAATTTATGTATTGTTGATTGGAATTCTCTTGGAATTTAAGTTGGTTAATTGATTCAATTGAGGATTATCATCTTCATGAATTTCATCTCCTTGATTTTATCATTTGATTCATCTTCCATCAATTAGGGTTCACGCAAATTGTCTCTCTTGTGAACCGAATTTGATCTTGTCTTTTAAGGTTGATATTTGGGTTGTTTTTGTTTATGCTTAATTCCCTTTTAGGCACATTAGGAATTAAGGTTCTTGTTCTTCCATTTCGTACTTGTTGTTGATTGAAGAGAAGTTGAAGTAGTTATGTTTGAATTGTGCCATGGAATACTTCTTGTTGTGAAATTGGGAGTAAATTTCAGATTTGATCTTTAGTGATCAATACCTTGCCGTGAACTCCTTATGTGTGGAAGAAGGGAAAGTTATTTGAATTTGAATTTCATCATTGGAATTCCATAATTTGAAGTAACTTGTGGAGTGTGCCGTGTGTCTTCCTTATGTATTTTGGAAGTGGAAGTGTACAATTTCTAAATTTGAGCTTATGTGGAAAAAAGGAAATCATTTGAATTTAAACACATCCATTATGCTTGAAGTAGTTATTGAGTGGTATTGATTGCATGTCATTTGAATTTGAAATTGATTCTTACCATTTGTGGGGAAAGTTGCATTAAGGGTGTTAATTTGAATTGTTGTCGTGTTTGTGTGTGTATGTGTGGCAGTGTAAGGGAGTATTGAATTGATGGAGTTTGTGTTGTGTGTATTGAGTTAAAGGGTGTTACACTGTAAGTGAGGTGTTGTGCATGTAGTGGTGATTGAAAGTGAACCATGTGTGTGTGTAGTGTGTGTGGCGATGTGAATTGTTGTGGAGTTGTGTGTGAGGAAGGTGCTGCACGTAGAGATAATCTGTGTGAAACAAGCATTTAAGTGTGAAAGTTATTAAATATTGTTACTTAAAACACTTACTTAGTTGAATTCAATAATTTACTACTTGGAAGTGTTTAATTGTGCTTCCATTTATTTTTACTATAATTGAAGTGTAGAGAAGTATTTGTTGCATTGGTGACTTGTTGCACCATGGGTGTACAAGTGTGTGTGTGTTGTTGACGTGGTGTATGAAGTTAAATAGAGTTGTGTTTATTTTGTTTGAAAGTTGATTGTTATGGTGGGTGAAGTGTTGTGTGGTGAAGGGAGAGTGCTGCAATTGTTTTAGATTATTTGTACTTCAAAAAATCACATTCACAAACATGTTGAATGACAGTGTGAATGGGGGCATTAGCAATGAGGCCAATAGCCAAGTTGGTGGAGGACAGGGTTATCATATTGCAGGTTAGAGAACTTTGGATGAATAGCTTTAGGACCTTACCACTATTGTTGCTACACTAGCAACAAGGATTGATAGGATGATAATGCTACAACCACCAGTGGCGAATCCTTAGGCGCCACCACCAAGAGTAGCTCCCCAAAACGTTCAAAGAGAGGGAGCAGTAGGAGGAGGAAGCATGGGAAGGAGAATGCAAGGAGATCATCATGCCTTTAGGGAAGAGAGGGATGATAACTTTGGGGTCAATCCTTTCCCAAACAGAGATTTTAGGCCACCTAGGGGTCTAGAATATGTGAAGCTGTAGATGCCTTCATTTGATGATAGGGGTTTAGCGGATGACTATCTAGACTGAGAAGATAAGGTTGAAGGCCTTTTTAAGTGTTATGAGATAGATGATAACACTAGAGTTCGACTTGCTGCAATTGAGTTCATAGAGTTTGTTGCCTTGTGGTGGAAAAAATTGGTGATCAGCAGGTAGAGGGATGGGGAGGCTAAAATTCATACTTGGAGAGACATGAAAAGGGTTCTGAGGAAGAGGTTCATTCTGAGCATTATAGGTAGGAACTGTTTATGCATCTATAGACCTTGAGACAAGGAGGCAAAACAGTGGATGATTATATGTAGGAGTTTGAAACTTTGATGATCAGATGTGGGTCAGTAGAGCCTCCTGAGCAAACCCTATCACGTTTTGTATATGGGTTGAAGTATAAGATAGCCTGTGTTGTTGAGCTTCAGAGATATAGTACATTTGATGAGGCTATACAGTTAGCCTTGAAAGTGGAAAGGTAGAGGCGATCCAATCCATTCCAGGTTACTAGTAGCAAGCCTAGTACTACTAGTAGGTCTATGGGGGTTGATGGTTAGTTGGGTAGACTAAAGGGAATAGTGGACAGAGTTACCCCTAACACAGTGATGAGATCCAGGATGAGAGTCAAGCCGGAAGAAGAAATGTTGATCCTCTTGAAGTGCCGCTTGGACCGATCACAAGAAATCAAGTGAAACGATTCAAGGAAGCACTTAACGGGTTGATAAAGGTTGTCCATGAAGCCAGAAAGGATTGGAGCAATCATGAAGTTGGAATGGATTGGAACAACCATGGGAAGACCCTTGCTTTTATACAAGTCACACCGGACACGGGTTGAAGAGGGCGTGTTTGTTCAAGGCACGGCCGTGTAGGAATTCCAAGATTACACAGAATCATACACGGCTAGATACACGGCTAAAAGGCATGGCTGTGTATGGAGACAAGCAAATCCACAGAAAGATACACGACCAGAAGTATATGGTCTTGTATGTGACCGGAATGTGCATAGAAAAGTACACGGTTGTGTACATGGCCGTGTATGTTGCCAGAAGTTGTACAGAAAGGTACACGGCCGTGTATTCCCTGCCGGCCAGCTTATTCTGTTTTCGCGTTTTTACGTCACTTATCTAAACTATGTCATTTTGGACTTGTTTTACATGAATTGTAACCCTAGTATAAAAGCTCCTAGGGTTTAGAACAATGAAGAATTTACATCTTTGAACATTAAACACTTTTGAGAGGCACCTCTCTTGGTTCTTCAAGAACTAAATCGAACTTATCGGATTGATTTCCGTGGCGTTCATCCTGACTTATCAATCGGTCTTCCATCCCGATTGTGGCGTCTTCATTTTTATACCAAGGTTCTTATCTCGCTTATAGACAATGGGTTGCGGTTTCCACTTTAGGTGTTTGGGCGTCTTAGACAACGAATTTCCGAACGTATTGGTATTGGGTTTCGTCACGGGTTAGCGTGGTTCGTATCAGTTTGGTATCAGAGCTTAGGTTTGTCAAAACATCAAGTTCGATTGAGGAAGGTAATATCAATAACCCTAACTCCAATCATTCATATCAATTATCGTATTCAATTTCGTAGTATTGATTGTCTTTTGATAGTGTAATATCGACTAGGCGATTGTTAAAAAAAAAAAAGAGTAAAAATCACGACAAAAAAAAAGAAGAGAAAAGAAAAGAAAAGAAAAACGTGATCAAAAGCAAAACAGAGACAAAAAAAAATTCGAATAAAAAAAATAGAGGAAAAGTTACGAACCCTAGATTTGTTTTCGAATTCTACGGAAGGAAATTGGTGTAGTTCGGGTTAGTTCCAAGAGAATTGGGAAGAGGAAATTGGCGAGTTGATATCATCATTTGAGCGAAACACGTAAGGGAGTGTATCGTGAGGTTTAATTATATATATATTTGTGTTAGTACTAATCTTTTCTGCAGGAACTATGTCTAGACAACATTCTCCTGAAGGTGAAAGGGGAAGATTTGATGCTAAGTTAATAATTGAGGCGTTGAGGGGAGAAATGAAGAGGATGTTCCAAGAGGGAATGGAACAAATTCATGAGACGGTAGAGCAAAGACTAGAGCAATCCACAAACGTATTCCAAGGGCGTAAGAGGGAGAGTCGTTCTAGGAGAGTACCGAGGGGTGGAGATGAAATGACGGATGATGACTTTGATGAGCCTTCTGTTGGGAGTTATAGAGGATATAGTGGTCGGAATAGAGGAACTAGAGATTGGGAAGATAGAGAAGAACATTAGGACTTGGAAGGATTGTCTACCATTTGTGGAGTTTGCATATAATAGGGCTTTATATAGCACTACTCATTGTTCACCATTTGAGATTGTGTATGGTTTTAATCCATTGGTTCCTATTTATTTATTGC
Source organism: Laguncularia racemosa (assembly GCA_037954665.1). Taxonomy (NCBI): domain Eukaryota; kingdom Viridiplantae; phylum Streptophyta; class Magnoliopsida; order Myrtales; family Combretaceae; genus Laguncularia; species Laguncularia racemosa. Next base: position 409,418 of record JBBMOL010000234.1, read on the forward strand.
CATTGCCACTTAACAAGTCTGTGAGTTTTGATGCCGATTCTAAGGCAGATTTCGTGAGAAAGCTACATGCACAGGTAAAGATTAGGATTGTAAAACGAAATTCCAAGGTCGCTTCAAGGGTGAACAAGGACAGGAGACCCAAGATTTTTCAGCCTGGAGATTGGGTTTGGGTGCATTTTCGCAAGGAGAGTTTTCCATTGTAGAGGAGATCCAAGTTAAACCCTAGGGAGACAGTCCATTTCCGATGCTTGAGAAAATCAATGATAATGCCTACAAGAAAATTTACCAGGTGAGTATCCAGTAAGTGTCACATTTTATGTTACTGATCTGAGTCCATTTGATGCAGGCAATGATTTGAGGACAAATCCTTTTCAAGAGGAGGGGAATGATGAGATCCATGATGAGAGTCAAGCCGGAAGAAGAAATGTGGATCCTCTTGAAGTGCCGCCTGGACCGATCACAAGAAATCAAGCAAAATGATTTAAGGAAGCACTTAACGGGTTGATAAAGGTTGTCCATAAAGCCGGCAAAGATTGGAGCAATCATGAAGTTGGAACGGATTGGAACAACCATGGGAAGACCCTTGCTTTTATACAAGTCACACCGGACACGGGTTGAAGAGGGTGTGTATGTTCAAGGCACGACCGTGTAGGAATTCCAAGATTGCACAGAATCATATACGGCTAGATACACGGCTAAAAGGCACGGCCGTGTATGGAGACAAGCAAATCCACAGAAAGATACACGACCAGAAGTACACGGTCGTGTATGTGACCGGAATGTGCACAGAAAAGTACACGGTCGTGTACACGGCCGTGTATGTTGCCAGAAGTTGTACAAAAAGGTACACGGCCAAAGTACACGGCCGTGTATTCCCTACCGGCTAGCTTGTTCTATTTTCGCGTTTTTACGCCACTTATCTAAACTACGTCGTTTTGGACTTGTTTTACACGAATTGTAACCCTAGTATAAAAGCTCCTAGGGTTTAGAACAATGAAGAATTTACATCTTTGAACATTAAACACTTTTGAGAGGCACCTCCCTTGGTTCTTCAAGAACTAAATCGAACTTATCAGATTGATTTCCATGGCGTTCATCCCGACTTATCAATCGGTCTTCCATCCCGATTGTGGCGTCTTCATTTTTATACCAAGGTTCTTGTCTCGCTTATAGACAACGGGTCGCGGTTTTCACTTTAGGTGTTTGGGCGTCTTAGGCAACGACTTTCTGAACGTATTGGTATTGGGTTTCGTCACGGGTTGGCGTGGTTCGTATCACACAGACAAAGAGAAAATAATTTCTAGGAAGGGTAAAGAGGTCATTAGACCTGATGTTAGGCAAACTGTACTAGGATCAATTAGTGGAAAAATGCGCCAGATTAAATGCTTCAAATGCATGGGATTTAGACATATAGCTGCACAGTGTCCTAATAAGAGAGTAATGATAGTCATGGAGGGTACTGAAGAAGGAGAAGAAGATGAAAAAGAAGCTTTTGAGCTTACGGATCTGTCCATGGCTTTACAGAAGTACTATGATGATCAGAAAGCTGAGATACATGTAGATAAAATGGGTGAACATTACTTACCTATTAATGTGTTGCATAGGGTTTTGACTATATCTCCAGATGCTAGGGACAAATAAAGGGAGAACATATTCCACACATCTTACTAGATTTGAGGTAACCTTTGTGTATTAATCATTGATAGTGGTAGTTGCACTATTGTTGTATCTACTGCATTAATAGATAAATTACGACTAACCACTAGTCCATATCCTAGCCTTTACAAACTGCATTGGTTAGATAATCGAGATAGTCTACATGTTACACAAAGGGCAAAGGTGCCAGTCAATGTAGGAAAGAAATACCATGATGAGATCATCTGTATTGTGATTCCTATGTGTGCCTTTCATTTATTGTTGGGTAAACCCTGGATGTTTGATAGAAAGGTGTTACATGACAAATTTAGAAACAATTCTACATTTTGAAAGGGTGGGTCATAGATAGTCTTGATGCCTATGTCTCCATCTGAGGTGTGCTCTTTCGAAGAATAAATTAAGACTACTTTTGATTCTTCTAACAGTTAGGCAAACAGGTCAACAAAGGCACCGGGTTTTAGTCCAAGAGATAACCTCTTAGATTTGAGGGCAAATCTTCCAGAGGCTTGAGGAGATGATGGGAATCTACCTTACAGTTCTAATAGTAGGGGAACTTGATTTGGATGTATAATCCAAGACATCCACATATGTTCATTTTCTTTACCTAATAATGTTTGGTTTTTTTTTTTTTTTTGCACTATAGCTGGTAAATTGATCAGTCTTTACGGGATGACCAAATAACATGCACTAATGATCAAATTGGGAGCATCCTTGGACTTACATCCAATGGTTCGCAATGTGCTCAATTGACTAGAAGAACTGGCCATTTGAAGACTATCTTTTGTACTTGTATTTTAATTATTGAACTGGCTACTTTTTACTTATTTTTGGGACTTATGATTTGTCTGTATTTTGTTGTTAAAACCGATAACTTAGTAGCATTTGTGTAATTTTTTGGACATTTTAACCCTAATTGGAGCAAGTATAAATACTTGCTAACTAGGGTTTGTAGGGGACTTTTGACATTTTGAAAAAAATCAAACACTTTGCCGTGAGGAGAGTCCTTGTTAGCAAGTCTCATCTCTTATCAATTTCATGTGTGGAATTGTAGCAAGATTGGCTTAAGAATTTGTGAGTAATATCAAATTTCTTAAGTTGATTCCAATTATTACTAGTGTGTCATATCTAGTGAGTGATTAGATTTATTCTTGTTTTGTTCATATTTCATGCCAATTAGGGATTCCTTTCCAATTTAGGGTTCATGCCATTTTAGTTGGAAATTGGACGCTATTGTGTTGTTCATTTGTTTTATTTTAGAAATACAATTGATTGTCATTGTAAGTTACGTGATCAAGTTCATATAATTAAGGTTCACTTGGTAATTGTACTTTACGCCATTTTGAGAATTGTTTAATTGGTTCTTCAATTTGTATTGTGTACATGTGCTTTGGATTTTAGGCACATCATGTTGGGAGAAAATGAAAGCACATTTTCTTCGATTTAGTATAGAAAATAAAGAATAGAATTGAAAATTGTGCTAATCACTAGCTTTTGGAAGGTAGCAGGTTGATTTTAATCAAAAGAATCCTTAATTACATTCCTTTGTGTGTGATGCAAGCATAAAAACCTTCTAATTCAATAATTAAGGATTTAGAATGATGTTTTGTAAGATTTTTCTAGAAGATGTCTGAAAACCAGAAAGGAATTTGTTAGATCAAATGGAAGAAGGTGGCACACCTATTGAAGAGGGAGGTTGACGCATAAGAAAACTAGAAGATAGTTAAAATACAGGACATGATGCTTTGGGGGTAGCTGAGATTGGGTAATTCTTTGTTTACCAATTATTTCCATTCCATGTATATATAGGACTTACACCCATGTTTAGTAAAGGAAAGAAATTTAGACTCATTGGTCTAGAAAAGAATTAGAGCTAGATTACTAGCAAAGAATCATATGTTCATTGGAATTCAAAAAGGAAATAATAACTTTTAGTTAGATTATTGGTATGAAATGTCTAATCTTCATCATTTGATGTTATCATAGGTTTATTGCACGAAAAAGATTAGTCATTACAGATTAAATGGTCACTGAAATATGGAGTTACTGCAACAGTGATGGGGGATAGATCACACATCAAAGATGTCACACCCTAAAAGGGGGCTTAGTAGTTTTTACTAATAGTTATCGCATCCCATGTATACCCGTAATATGAAAACCGTCTTGCATGTTAGAGGTTACAAGACTCCAATTAAATCTCTTTTAGTCATAATACATAGAACTAATTATTATATAAAAATAACTAAGGAAACTGATAATCCATAGTCACTAAAACCACAGAGAATCAGTATCCCTTACTAAATTGTAAAATCGAATAGTCACAACTCTAAAGAAGCCTAGGTTTAGATAAGTTCAAGGGAAAATGATGTGTGAAACCCTAGGCATATTAAACCTAAAATTCCGACGATGCTAGTTGGTTTCAATTACCCCGAGGATTGTCTTGAATAAGCGATGCATAACTAGACCTCAATCAAACTCGTTGACTATAACCTAAGTTATCAATAGGTATTCCTAGTAATTCAGTTAAGAATTCTATGGAAAAGTTCTTTTGCAAAAGAACAAAAAGAGGTTTTTCGTTTACTCACGAAAAGGATGTGTTTTTCATATATCTCAAAAAGTTGTTTTTGGCTAGCCACCTTGCACAGCATATATAGTACTCATACAATGTGGAAAACCTAAGTTGCCTAATCTATTTGTTTCCTTATCCTCATGTAACTGAGTAGGCAACTAAATAAAATAAATTACGAACTAAAACAAATACTAACAAATATTACAACAAACTCACAAATTCCCTTTCCTATTTCAGTTCAATATATAATATTTCTTATTCTAGAACTTCAAATCCTTGCTTTTCTTCCATCAAAACATAAATTACATTAATAGGTGTTGGTTCTCTTTTCATATAATTTGATTCCTTGGCTTGTAGGTCCATAACCAGTCCTTGTAGGGCATAATTCATCCTCTTTGCTCTAGCTCGGGTCATTGGTCCTCCAATTCCTTGCAATGGATCTTGAGTTCTTAGTTCTATCTTCTTAGGTGCTAGATGATCCTCATTAGAAAATAGATATTGAAAAGAAAGAATATACAAGTTTCACAATTTCTTATCACCTTATGTAAGTCTAAACCAATAATTACTCTATTTTTATACTTATTCCTCGATATCTAAGTCTAAAGCTATCATCGTTTGATTCCTAGCCCATTCCTAGCTTTTGACTTAACCTACGCAAGAGAAGTTGTTAGGGTGTAATCTAAGACAACTTAGTGAGAAATACCTAACCCAAGTAACAAAGGGTGTAAATCTATGCTACATGCGGTGTTTGGTAAACTGTATATAATGTTGCCTTCATGTAATTGCTCATGTATGGCATATGGTTGATTAAATGACTTGCTTGATTATTGCTTGTTAGTTTAGTAAGAGGATATAGCTCACTAAGCTTTATGGCCTACACCCCAACAGCTTCTCTTTTGTAGATTAAGTCAAAAGCTAGGAATGGGCTAAGAACTAAGTGATGAGAGCTTCAGACTCAAATATCAAGGAAAAAGTATAAGATAGAGTAATTGTTGGTCTAGACTTAAGTAGAGTGTAAACCCTAAAAAATTTCAATTCAGGAATTAGTATGAAGGGAAATCTCAAGAAATACATCAAAAAATGAAAGAAAAACCGAATGCAGAATAGAATTTGCTTGGTGATACGCGAACTAACTACCATATCCAAAAGCTAAGGGGTTCTGATAGAGCCATTTTATACTCAATCTTTATAGTATAAATTGTGTTAAATTATTATTGATTTTATAGAAATCATAAGGAAATGGTACTCTAATTCTATCATCGTGATAAATCAGGTTAAATGGAGTCAAGGATGCCAATTCAAGTAAATTAGAGAAGCCATCTACAACTTGGTTCAAAGACAAGGATTTACACCGCCGGAGGGAAGTACATGGGCGTGTAATTGAAGTACACGGCCGTATACTTGGTTTTGAATCAACAGGAAGATACACGGTTGAAGTACACGGCCGTGTATCGGAAGCACGGTTTGAGGCACGGCCATGGCGAAAACCGTGTCACACACTGGACAAGAAGACGGAAATGTGGACTTTGAACAGAGAGAGACACGACTTAGGGAACGGCCGTGGTGGAAGCCGTAGGAGAAACCGAGCTTGGAGACGTGGTGGAAGCTAGACGTGCCAAGGAGAAGAAAGTGTGGAACATCAACCAGATGAAGGCACGGCTTGAAATCTAGCCGTGGGTCTAACCGTGGTGCACACTGGACACAGATGAAGACTTGTAGATTATGCACAGATGAAGGCACGGCTTTAAATCTGGCCGTGTGTGTAACCGTGGTACACACTGGGCGCGGATGAAGACTTGAAGAATATGCACAGAGGATGGCACGGCTTGACCCATGGCTGTGTGTTAGGGCGTGCCAGGCGGACGAACATTTACTTCTCGAAATCTACTTGGAAAAGGAAAGATATTTTCGTATCTTGCTAGCAAAAGATCACATGCCATCTCCCTAACAATATAAATAGAACCAACCCTAGAGGGTGAGGACAACTTTTGAATCTTTGAATCTTGGATCACCTTGGAGACAAGAAGGAAACGCGGAGGCAGAGCAGGCAGCCGGAAACAGAGGATTGTTATGTTTTTATTTTTATTTTTCGTTTTATTGATGAACATGTGTAGCTAAGCTACCTTTCTAGCCAAAGGGTCATAGATGTTTAATTCTTCACGAATTGTGAGGTCTAATTGACTTGTATTTATTCTATTCTTTGCTTTCGGGTATTCATATATCTTCTGATCGTTTTGTCATTATTATCTTTGTTGATTGGTATGAATAGAGCTCTTCTACTCAATTAGCAAGTTAATATATTGTCAACTAGCACGTCAAATCCGTAATTGTTTGATTGTTCTAGTCTTAGTGACGCAATAACATGTTTGGTTATAAAAGAGATTATCGAATTCATGTTATGGAGGTGTGTGATCATAGTTTAAATAGGTTATCTTATAATCTACGGCATAAATTGGTGGTCTCTCTAGATCTTAATGCTATTGATAGATTAAATCCTAAGCGCTTGTCTAGGGTTGTTTAATCAATAAGAGAAATAATTCAAAGCGCTTGTTTGAGGTTATCGAGGAAGTAAGGAAGATAGGTTGTTAGAGCTTGTTAATAACCATAACCAGTTTATCTAGGAACAAGAATAGAGAACATTTGCATCGATGATCAATTCCTTAAAATTAAACTATCTCGATTCCTTTGGCTAGGCTTTTATTAATATCCGATTTTCTTACCTTGTTTTACTTTATTTTGATTCACAAACAAAACCCCCCATTTTTCTTTTCCCTTTTATTCTCCTTGAATAGAAATAAGTTTAACCAATCTCTGTGGATTCGACCCTACTCACCACTATATGCAAATCATATAATTGTCTAGGAGTAGGTTTTATTTTTGTTGGATTCGACACCCATCAAATTTTGGCACCGTTGCCGGGGATTGGTGTCAAATTTATTTCTATTCTTATATGACTCGTTCTTCTCAGACAGGTGAACTAACTTATAATCCGGAGATTGGGAAGACTCTAAAGAGGTTGCGACAAGAAGCTAGATCATCCACTAGACCGAACTTTGTATCAGACTTGTCTGATTCTGAAAAAGAGGACGACATGGCAAATCTCGAGAGAACCTTAAGGGAGTTGGCTGCACCGGATGTGAATCAACAACCACTTTGTATTCACTATCCCGAACTAGCTGTGGAATTCGAATTGAAATCTGGGTTGATACATCTGCTACCTACATTTCATGGTCTTGAGAATGAAGATCCTCACAAGCATTTGAAAGAGTTCCATGTAGTGTGTTCTAGTATGAGGCCGCAAGGAATAACCGACAATCAAATCAAGCTACGTGCTTTTCCATTTTCTTTAAGTACTAAAGCTAAAGATTGGTTATTTTATTTGCCTCCAGGTTCTATCACCACTTGGACAGATATGGTAAGACTCTTCTTGGACAAATTCTTCCCCGCATCCAGAGCCGCTGGTATAAGAAGAGAAATTTGTGGTATAAATCAAAGGGACACCGAGACTCTTCATGAGTATTGGGAGAGGTTCAAGCAATTGTGTGCAAGCTGCCCACAACATGGGATATCTGAACAACTCCTTATCCAATACTTCTACGAGGGCCTACTTCCGATGGAAAGAAAGATGATGGATGCTGCAAGTGGAGGCGCCATAGTAAACAAAACCCCTGGTCAAGCTAGGGAATTGATCTCCATTATGGCTGCCAATTCGCAACAATTTGGGTATAGGCATGATACTCTTCAAAGAAGGTAAATGAGGTAAATGTGTCTAACCTTGAACATCAAATTTCTAATCTTACCTCCCTTGTGCAGCAGCTAGCTCTTGGAAATACCCAACAGGTGAAAGCTTGTGGAATTTGCGCTGCTCCTAGTCATCCGACCGACATGTGCCCCACATTGCAAGATGACAATCATGAACACGCCAATGCTGTAGGCGGATTTCCAGGACAACCGCAGAGGAAGTATGATCCCTATTCAAATACTTACAATCCCGGATGGAGGGATCATCCCAACTTCCGATATGGCAATAACCCTCAACATTTCCAACAATTCCAGCCAAAGCCATCACACCACGTACCCCAAGCTCCTTCCACTTCAGGTATGTCTCTTGAGGATATTGTTAAGTCTCTATCTGTGAATACCAAACAATTTCAGGAGGAAACAAAGCAAAGCATTCAAAACTTGGAAAATCAGGTAAGCCAACTTGCTTCAGCCGTAAACAGGTTAGAAACTCAAGGTAAGTTACCTTCTCAAACTATTACAAACCCGAAGCAAAGCATTAATGCAATTACCTTGAGAAGTGGAACAGAATTGCAGGGATCAAATAAGAAAGGACATCCGTCTAATCTTGAGGAGGAGACCAAGAAAGAGATTTCGACTCCGAGCCAGCAGGGCAACCAGATTAGCAAGTCTCCAGTTGAGCCATCAAAGGTCACATTGATACCACCTCCTTTCCCCTCCAGATTGGCGAAATCCAAGAATGAAGTGGAACAAAAAGAGATTTGGAAACTTTTCGCAAAGTCGAGGTAAATATTCCTTTGCTTGATGCAATTAAGCAAATACCGCGCTATGCTAGATTTCTCAAAGACTTGTGCACTAACAAAAGAAAGCTGAAAGGAAATGAAAAGATTAATGTGAGTGAAAATGTTTCCGCCATTATTCAGAAGAAGCTCCCCCCTAAATGTAAGGATCCAGGTATGATTACCATTCCTTGCAAAATAGGTAATCTTGGAATTGCTAAAGCCATGTGTGATCTAGGAGCTTGTATCAATGTCATGCTTTTGTCTGTTTATCAATGTTTAAATGTTGGTCCTTTGAAGGAAACGGGTGTTATTGTTCAACTTGCCGACAGGTCCAATGTTTATCCTGAGGGAGTTCTAGAGGATGTTTTAGTTCAAGTCAATGGGTTGGTTTTTCCTGCTGATCTTTATGTGCTTGACATGGACGATAGTGATTCTCATACTTCATCACTGATATTATTAGGACGACCATTCCTTAAGACTTCTAAAACGAAAATCGATGTAAATGATGGCACCCTCACTATGGAATTTGATGGTGAAGTGATTAAATTTAACATTTATGATGCCATGAAACATCCTAACGATATCTCTTCTGTTTTTGTTACGGATGTTATTAACCCATCACCACAGGCACCAAGGCTGGAATCAAAATCCTTATCCGAATATTTAGCCAGGAACGTCTAGCCAAAGACGTTAAAGAAAGGCGCTCCATGGGAGGCAACCCATGTAAAAAAAAAAAAAAAAGAGTTTTGTTTTGCATTAGTTTTGGTTTGTTTTAGTTATGTTTTGTTTTAGTTTAGTTTGTTTTGATTTTAGTGTAGTTTTGAACTCTTTGGATCGGCTGCAGCAAGGATACATATCATTAGATGACACTTTCCAGAGCTTAAAGGGAGCACTCCAATACCAGGGAAGTACCAATATTCCCTTTCTCTTATTCTCTAATGTCCTTTGTGTTGTTAATTCCTCTTCAATTGTGCTGAATTAGGAACAGTGAGGACACTATTCAAGCTAAGTGTAAGGGAGAGGATAATAAAATATAGAGAATAGAGAACTAACTTATACTCTGAATGTTTGTCCTTAAGCAATTTTAAGCCAATTTTTTTCAAAATTATCATGAAATCTAGAGATTGTACTAAATGTTGTAATAAGCATCTACAAAAATGTGAAATTGACTTGTTCAAATGTTTTACTCACCCACTGCTGTGATTAGAATACATGGTTAAAATTAAGTAGTGAAATCTTTAAGAAACAAATTTACCTTGTATTTAGCTTTAGAATTGGAAGTCTAAGAGTAAGTCGAGTCCCTAAGTGAAAAATAAACAAGTTTACTTCTAGGTTATATTAGCTACTGTATACTCTTTGAAGTTGTTTGTAAAGCAATCATAACACTTAGAGAAAAAAAAAATCAAGCATGGCCATTACTCCAATGATTCAACTAATTGAGTTAAGAGTATTCAAACTTGAATGTTAGAGTGAGGAAGAGTCCGTAGGGGTATCTCAAAACCCGGTCACTTGAGTGATGAGCTCGAGATGTTGCCGACTCAATGAACTCACTATAACGATAAGGGCGAAAAAGGCAAAAGTTCATGAAAAGAAGCGGGCAAAAACCCGTCAAAATAGATGCTTGAATAAATCAAAAGAACATGAATGTAAACATTCATTGAATAAAACAAAGATGTATAAAAGGGAGAATATCTAGCAAAGAGCTTATACCATATGCTTTTACTTTATACTGCAAGGATTATATGCTTGATAATATCCAATGAAGTTTAATTGGGTGTTTTTCCTTAGTGGATTAAGTATTTACTTTTGGAATAAAAATTCTTTTGCTAAACATGAGGATTAAAGTTTGTTTTGTTTAGATTAGCTATTGAATTTTGTCCATAGTAATTTGAACACAGGAAACCAGTTTGGTTGAAGTAGTAGACATTAAATTACAAGTCATGAATTACAAATGAATAGATGCTTGGAATGATGAAAGGAAAGTTTGTATAATCTATGACAGATTTCTCAATTGATTTGATGCAACTGCTTGAGGACAAGCAAGAGTTTAAGTGTGGGGGAATTTGATAGAGCCATTTTATACTCAATCTTTATAGTATAAATTGTGTTAAATTATTATTGATTTTATAGAAATCATAAGGAAATGGTACTCTAATTCTATCATCGTGATAAATCAGGTTAAATGGAGTCAAGGATGCCAATTCAAGTAAATTAGAGAAGCCATCTACAACTTGGTTCAAAGACAAGGATTTACACGCCGGAGGGAAGTACATGGGCGTGTAATTAAAGTACACAGCCGTGTACTTGGTTTTGAATCAACAGGAAGATACACGGTTGAAGTATACGGCCGTGTATCGGAAGCACGGTTTAAGGCACGGCCATGGCGAAAACCGTGTCACACACTGGACAAGAAGACGGAAATGTGGACTTTGAACAGAGAGAGACACGGCTTAGGGAACGGTCCGTGGTGGAAGCCGTGGGAGAAACCGTGCTTGGAGCCGTGGTGGAAGCAAGACGTGCCAAGGAGAAGAAAGTGTGGAACATCAACCAGATGAAGGCACGGCTTGAAATCTAGCCGTGGGTCTAACCGTGGTGCACACTGGACACGGATGAAGACTTGTAGATTATGCACAGATGAAGGCACGGCTTTAAATCTGGCCGTGTGTGTAACCGTGGTACACACTGGGCGCGGATGAAGACTTGAAGAATATGCACAGAGGATGGCACGGCTTGACCCATGGCTGTGTGTTAGGGCATGCCAGGTGGACGAACATTTACTTCTCGAAATCTACTTGGAAAAGGAAAGATATTTTCGTATCTTGCTAGCAAAAGATCACATGCCATCTCCCTAACAATATAAATAGAACCAACCCTAGAGGGTGAGGACAACTTTTGAATCTTTGAATCTTGGATCACCTTGGAGATAAGAAGGAAACGCGGAGGCAGAGCAGGCAGCCGAAAACAGAGGCTTGTTATGTTTTTATTTTTATTTTTCGTTTTATTGATGAACATGTGTAGCTAAGCTACCTTTCTAGCCAAAGGGTCATAGATGTTTAATTCTTCACGAATTGTGAGGTCTAATTGACTTGTATTTATTCTATTCTTTGCTTTCGGGTATTCATATATCTTCTGATTGTTTTGTCATTATTATCTTTGTTGATTGGTATGAATAGAGCTCTTCTACTCAATTAGCAAGTTAATATATTGTCAACTAGCACGTCAAATCCATAATTGTTTGATTGTTCTAGTCTTAGTGACGCAATAACATGTTTGGTTATAAAAGAGATTATCGAATTCATGTTATGGAGGTGTGTGATCATGTTTAAATAGGTTATCTTATAATCTACCGGCATGAATTGGTGGTCTCTCTAGATCTTAATGCTATTGATAGATTAAATCCTAAGCGCTTGTCTAGGGTTGTTTAATCAATAAGAGAAATAATTCAAAGCGCTTGTTTGAGGTTATCGAGGAAGTAAGGAGAGATAGGTTGTTAGAGCTTGTTAATAACCATAACCAGTTTATCTAGGAACAAGAATAGAGAACATTTGCATCGATGATCAATTCCTTGAATTAAACTATCTCGATTCCTTTGGCTAGGCTTTTATTAATATCCGATTTTCTTACCTTGTTTTACTTTATTTTGATTCACAAACAAAACCCCCCATTTTTCTTTTCCCTTTTATTCTCCTTGAATAGAAATAAGTTTAACCAATCTCTGTGGATTCGACGACCCTACTCAACACTATATGCAAATCATATAATTGTCTAGGAGTAGGTTTTATTTTTGTTGGATTCGACACCCATCAGGTTCGAAACCTAACCAAACCTTGATGATAGAACATCACCTTAAGAAAACTAAACTTGAATTTAGATGTTCAAAAAGATCAAATTCAATTCCTAAAATCTTAGAAACAACCGTTAACAGTAGGGTTTCCTTTAGATTTGAGAAAAACCAATGTTCAGCTCAAAAAAAAAACTCGAGATTTGATTTAAATGAAACCAAAACTTAAACAATAATGAACTACCCTATAATTTGTATAAAGAAACTAAAAAATTTAATCAAGCCTAACTTTACTAAATAATCAAATTGGGCAAAGCAAAAGTTGGGAAAAACATGAACCTAAGCCACCCTTGTAAATGGCATTGAGAGGGAGGGAAAGATGGCCATGTTTGAACCATCAAATAATCTGATATAAAGCCTAAAATTGATACAAAATTTCCCCCATAAAAGCCCTAATTAAATCCCATTTAACCATAAGAAAAAATGGAGAATTAATGGCCGAAAACAAGCCCTAATCTGCCTTTACTCCACATGATTGCCAGCTAGAGTAACTAGAACAACTAACTAGGAAACTAATTAAAATTACTTTAACTAACTACAAAGACAATGAAAGGTTAGACTTAAGGGAAAAGGAGGAGCAAAACTTGATGAATGTCCCCTTAAATAGCAGATATGTCCCCTTAAGATTAGACCTTTTACCCATTGGACAATGTTATTACCCAATTAACCAATGCTAAGGACTAATGGATATTTCTGCTATGTTTGCCAACTAAACCTCTGATATTTTATTCCCCATTTCCCCCATGTAAAGCCCTCTTCTTCTTGAAAAATTTCCGCACCAAAAGCTCTCAAGAACTTGCTAAGAAACTCTCAAGGACAGCTTCAAAAAATCAAATCAAATACACACTAAACCATAACCACTAGCTCTCTTCTTCTTCTAAGCTTTTCATTCTAATTTCATCACCTATTGATCTCCATGTAAAACCCCCATCATTTTGAAGCATTGACACAAGAAAAACATCTTCAAGAACTCTCCAAAGATACCTAAACACTCACCAAAAAGTCGGATCAAAAGGGATTCCCCAAACTATCCCTCATTTTCCCCTACTATACACTTACTAATGCCACCTTCTGATCATGCCTCTAACCACCTCCATTCAAGCCCAATTTCTAGTATCATTAGCATCACCCAAGAGGCTATTAGGAGAACAAAGGATCCAAGGAAAATCAGAACTTAAAGCCACTCCAAGAGGAAGTAGAAGGAGGAAGATCCTAGCACCACCAAGTTGCAATGAGTAGGACCCTTGTACTTCCATGTTGGTGCTATTTTTTTTTTCTTGTAATATTTTGACTCCACAACTTAGAGTAGAGTTATGTTACCTTGATTTTGTAATTTTCCATGTATATTTAGAGTATATTTATTTTAGGAAATGAGTTAGAAGTGTAATCCCATTTTAGGATGTAAAACGTGGAGCATCACCTTCCATTTTAGCTTATATGTTGAAGCTTTTAGAAAAATCAATAGAGTTTGGAATTTGGAGACTCTTGGTGCTTTTGAATGCCTAAGCTAAAGGGCTAACCAAGTATAGTTTTGGTCTACTTCATGTCTTCTAAGTCATAGGAAATTTGGATGGAAAGAAAGGACCCCTGTTTATAGTGAAAAATTAGAAAAAGGGGCAAGATGTATCCAAGAACCTCAAACCGTGACCAAGACCAAATTAAATATTGAAATTTCTTTATTTCCAGAGCCTTATAAGACCAAAATATCATTAGGAAAATTTTGGAATTAAAAATCTTTTAAAAAAACACTAAACTAACACAAACAAAAAGGTAAAAGTGCAACCAAGGCATTAGAAAAAAGGCATATGAAATTCGTGTGCTAAATTATGGAATTTCAAAAAGGAAATAGAAGACAAACATGCCATTTGGAAGTCCCAAACATTTTCCAAATGGTTAGGATTAATTCCTTTAGATTAGTAGAATAAATTAGACAAAAAGAAGCCTTATACTTAACATACGCCAAGTGCACTCGATTTGTTTGGGCACTAACACAATGTTCTGAAGTCTAAGGAATAAAAAAACTTTGAAAATAGAAAGCACATTCAAAAACCTTTACAAGACTATAAATACACAAAAAACGAACTTAAATTGAAAAATTTATGAAGAAAATGCTAAAACATCAAAACTCGAGAAAACCGTTAAAACTAGCAAAACTAGTATAGGCTAGTTTATGATCTAAACTTATAAAATATTTTTTCTTGTCAAGTGATGTGTAAATCCTGAAAATTTTCAATTCAAGAATTACTATGAAGGAAAAATGTAAAGAAATACGTTGAAAAACAAATAAGGAAAACTGATTGCAGAATTAGATTCTTCTTGCGATACGAGAACCAACTAACGTATCCAAACCCAAGGAATTTGAAACCTAATCAAAGCTTGATGATAGAAAATCACCTCAAGAAAAATAAACTTTAATTTTGATGTTTGAAAAACCTATCCAATTCCCAAAATCTTAGAACCAGCTATCAATGTTAGGATTCCATCGGACTTATGAAAAACCAACGTCAAGCTCGGAAAAACATAAGACTTGATCTAAGTGAAACCAGAACTTGAACAATGATGAACTACCCTATAATTAGTATAAAGAAAAAAAAATTTAATCAAATCCAAATCTAATAAACAATTAAATTGGGTAAAACAAAAATTTAAAAAAACATAAACCTAACCAATTCCTATAAGTGGTGTTGAGAGAGAGGGGGAGATGACCATAATTGAACGACCAAATGACTTAATCCTGAGCCCAAACTTGATCTAGAATTTCCCCTATATAAGCTATATTTAAAGCCCATTTAACCATAGGAAAACAAGGAAATTAAATGGCCCAAGACAAGCTCCAAATCTGCCATGGTCTACGTGAGTTGCTAGTTGGAAATGATCAAGAGACTAACTAAGAAACTAATAGGATTAACCTAACCAAATGAAATGTTGAGTAGAGGCTAACTAAATGGAAACAAGGAGAGACAAATCTGATGCTAATCCTCCTTAGTTTTCAAATATGTCCCCTAAAGGTTTGACCCTTTACCTAGTGGACAAAGTTATTACTTAATTAATCAATGCTAAGGACGAATAGATACTTTCCTAAGCTTATTGCCCAAACCTCTGAATTTTCATACCTCATTTCTTACATGAAACCATCCCTTCTTCTAGAAGAATAAACCCACAAAAGAACTTAAGAAAATTAACCAAACATTCTCAAGAACAACTTAAAAAAAAATCGTATCAGACACACACATAAACTACAACTACCAACCCTATTTTTCTTTTAACTTTCTGTTATGATTTCATCACCATTTGATCCCTATGTGAAACCCCCACCCTTCTAAAGCATTAGTACAAGAAAAATACTTCCAAGAACTATCCAAAAATCCCCAAGAATTCAATTAAAAATCGGATCAAAAGGGAGGTTTGGAGGTTCCCAAACCACCCCTTGTTCTACCCTTGCTGCAAACCTCTGAGTTACACCATCTGATCATGCCTCTAACCACCTCAAATTAAGCCCAATTTCTGGTATAATCAACATCATTCAAGAGGCTATTAAGAGAGCTAAGTATCCAAGGAAAATTAGAGCTTAAAGCCACCTTAAGAGGAAGTAAAAGGATGAGGATCCTAACACCCCCCCCCCCCCAAGCTGCAATGAGTAGGACTCTTGTAATATTTCGATTCCACAGCTTAGAGTAGAGTTATGCTACCTTGATGTTGTAATTTTCTATGTATATTT
Source organism: Laguncularia racemosa (assembly GCA_037954665.1). Classification (NCBI taxonomy): domain Eukaryota; kingdom Viridiplantae; phylum Streptophyta; class Magnoliopsida; order Myrtales; family Combretaceae; genus Laguncularia; species Laguncularia racemosa. The sequence continues at coordinate 425,722 of JBBMOL010000234.1, forward strand.
AGAGTATATTTAGCTTAGGAAATGAGTTGGAAATGTAATCCCACTTTAGGATACGAAACTGTGGAGCATCACCTTCCATTTTGGCTTATATGTTGAGGCCATTAGAAAAATCAATATAGATCAGAATTTGGAGAAACATGATGCTTTTGAACGCCTAAGCTAAGGGACTAACCAAGTATATTTTTGATCTACTTCATGTCTTTTAAATCATAAGAAATTTAGACTCAAAGAAAGGACCCTTTTCTTGTAATGAAAAATTGGAAAAGGAGTAAGATGTATCCAAGAACCTCAAATTGTGATAAAGAACTAATTACATAAGGAAATTTCCTTATTTCTAGAACATAAAGATGCCAAAATAACATTAGAAAAAAATTAGAATTAAAACTCTTAAAAGAAAACACCAAACTAATATTAGAAAAAAGGGAAAAGTGCAACCAAAGTATTGGAAAAAGGCACCCGAGATCCTTGTGCTAAATTTTGGAATTTCTAGATGAAAAAAAAAGACGTACATGCTATTTGGAAGTCCCAAGAATTTTCCAAAGGGTTAAGATTAATTCCTTTATTTTAGTAGAAAAAATTAGACAAAAAGAAGCCTTAAACCAAACATATGCAAGGCGCACCTGATCTATTCGACATTAGCACAATGTTTTGAAGTCCAAATAATCAAAATGACTTTAGAAATAGGAATAACATTCAAAGCCCTTTGAAACGTCTATAAGTACATGAAAGAATGAATCTAAATTGAAAAAGTTATGAAGAAAATACTAAAACCTACAAAACCGATAAAACTGGCAAAATTAATATAAGCTAGTTTTTTACTCAAAATTATAAAAATATTTTTTCTTGTTAGGTGACATATTATTTAAGGATGATCTACCGCTTGACTATTTTGACTAAAGACCATATGGCCAGGTGAGTGAAAAATTCGATGATTATCATACCTTGCTTGTGTTTATAATTTGTGCACTTATATGTTATAAATATTTGATATATGAATTGGATCTATTTGTAGGGCTAACATAGGGTATATATGTGCTTAAAGGCCATGTTTGGATGCCAATTGAACTTAACTATACCAAGCTAATTAAGTTTTGTTTTCCCTCACATTTAGCTTATAAAAATTGCGAGTGTCTATGTAAATTGTTGTAGATGCCAAATAATTTGACTTAAGTCTATTTGGCTTTAAACAAAAAGAATCACGCATCATAGAGTCCTGCATATAAGGTCGTTGGCATCACGCGACGGTATGGAAAGACCCTATGGAGAATGAACTCCATGGGTACACCTTGTCTTGACCTTTAGGAACTAAGTGGAACTCAAGAAATGCCGCCTTTTGATTGAGACCCAAGATTTCTTAGGGGTGACTGACTTGCGAGCCCTTCACAATCTATACCACATGAAGAGCTTCATACATATATCTGTATTTTCAAGTCTATTGAAGTGTATTTCAAAAATATATATAGACTTTACGAATCATCTCGAAAGACAACCTAGGGTCATTAGAGCTTAAAGTCAATGTGTAGTTCATGATTTCCCAACCCCTAGCAACGACGGGCATTAAATTCGTGTTATATGCAATGTCTGGTACATCATATATACTATTGCCTTCATTTGATTGCTCATACATAGCATATGTTTGAATTAAATAACTTGTTTGCTATTTGATTGTTAGGTCAATAAGAGGATCTAACTCACTAAGATTTATAGCTTACACCCCAACAAACTTCCCTTGTTGTAGGCAGCTATCTAGATAGAGCTTAGTCCGACAAATGCTAGAGGTTAGTATGAGATGCAAGGGAATCGTGAAGGATTAGAGTGGAGAGATCACTTACATATGTATTTTATCTAAGATCTTATTTTAATTTCATATACGTAGCTTGGATTGAAATGTATTAAGGACTTTAATCTTTAATACTATAATGATGTACTCTAATTGAATAATTCAACACAATTCGAGTAAGAAGAATAATGGATTCCAATTCCAAGCCAATTGCATGACCCTAAATTGTGATGAATCCCTAATTTTTGTGAAATGTAAAGATGAACAAATGAAATCCAATTATAAACCAAATATTACACACTAGTGATAATTGGAAAGGACTTAAGAATGATTGATGTTACTCATAAAAATCCCTAAGCCAAACTCGCCACAATCCTCTAGGTTAGAATTGATAAGAGTTGTGTGAGAAGGAACAAGCTCCCTCACGGCAATGTAGTGTTTTCTTTAATCTAAAAAGTCTCTAAAAAAAACCTAAACAACAAGTATTTATACCATACCTAAATATAGAAAAATAACCTAAGTAACTAATACACATGGTTGGTCCCTTTAAGCTTCAATCACGGTCACAAGGAGCAAACATAAGACCGGTTCTCCCTTAGTTCAATTCAGTTCATAATGGACTGTGACCCATTCACAACCTAATTGCTGTTGTGTTTGGTTATCTTCTTGTAATACCGACAATTGTACTTGCTTAAAAGAAAAATGCAAAACAAATTACATCAAATAAATAAAGACAGTATATGGATGTCTTGGTTCCTTTTGTTCAAGAAGATTTCATAATGCTATGTCAAGAGGTTTGATTCCTATCATCTCTTCAGGTTTGTGGAAGATTTTCCCTCAAATCTAATGGGTCTCTTCCTGGACTAAAAACTTTATTTTGCATGTGCTTGTCACCTTGAAGTCTTGATTGTCTAGTAGTTTTGTTGATCTGTTCTTAGAACTCTTATACCTCAATTGGTGACATAGGAGTCAAGATAATCCGTTCTCCATCCTTGTGAAACACATAAGTGTTTCTAAACCCATCATGCACTACTCTCCTGTCAAACAACCAAGGTCTACCTATTAGTATATAAAATGCGCACATAGGAAGAACATCACAAATAATTTCATCATGGTATTTTTCCCTTATGATGATTAGAACCTTAGCCATTTGAGTGACAGATAGACTATTTTATACACTTAACCAATGCAATTTATAGGGATAAGGATGTGGACTAGTAAATAGTTGCAATCTATTTACTATTGTAGTAGCTATGACATTAGTGCAACTACCACCATCAATGAAAAAAACACACAAATTACCTAGAACCCAACAGGGAGTATGGAACAGGTTTTCCTTCTGTATATCCCCAACATTCGGAGATATAGTCATTATCTTGTGCAACATGTTAATAGATAGATATTTATCATTTCCCTTATCTTCACATGCCTCAACTTAAGGTCATCATAATACTCCTTTAGCACTATTGAAAAATCATTAAGCTTTAGTATCTCCTCTTTTCCCTCTGAATTTCCACCTCCATAGCAGTTATCACCCTTTTGTTAGAACGTTGAGTAGCCATATGTCCAAAACCCTTGCATTTGAAGCATTTGATTTGACGCATCTTGCTAATTGTTGACCTTGGTAATGTTTGTCGAATATCAGCCCTAATAACCTCCTTTCCATTTCCAAAAATTTCGCTCTCCCTATTAGTAAAAGTTGTATTTGTATCCACAGCTTTATCAATTCCCTCTATTAATACTACTCACACATTAGCATTTATGAATTTTAATCTTTAAAGCTCAATGCAATCCCTTAATCTAATGAGTGTCCTTCTCACCTTGTCATGAAAGTATTGTAACAAAGATACTTTAGTCAAATTTATAGGATTAATCAGAGTAAACCAAGCTTACCCTCATCATTTAACAACGCCTTTCATGATCAAAATTAGACACAAGATCAATCAGAGCAAAAGGAAACGTCAGAGCAAAAGGAAACGTGGTACATTTCAACCACCTTTAAGAGTCTATAATCTTCTCAATTATCTCTCTAAGTAAAGCAATCAATAATGAAATTACATTGCATCTATGTTTCCCTTGGATTCCTCCTCCTTTTTAGTTGATCTCTTCAAAGATTTTATTCTTTGTAATAGTTCACTGTTTTCATCCCCTTTTTTTTTTTTTTTAGTTCAGTTGTTTAGGATCTTGCAACCTATGTAACGAGTTTTTAGCCGATAATCCTAGGCTCATCACCCAAGTTAATGAACGTTATCCCCTCAATTGAGGGCGTTCCTATGGGCTTAATTACTCGAGTTACAGGACCCTCTCAACTTTTGCCTTTATGGTATTTCATTTTGTTACGGTAATTTCCTTGGTCGGCCGATCCTAGGCCAGACGACTTTAGGTGACCAGGTTTTAAAGGAACCCCGTCGAACCTCTATTACCTTAACTTATTATTTTGACTAGTTCGTACCAGAGTCAAACTGCGCTCTTCTGAGGGACCAAAGCCTGCCCATACTAACCAATCCTTTATTTTCAAGTATAACATGCTTTCATTAAATTATTACTTTAAAGAGATCTTCTAAGAAGGATGACCAAGTGAATCATTTCCTTTGCCCTTTCATGAAAGATTAAATGGCTCTTAAGATCTTTGAGTTTCACTGCAATTTTATCCAATAACTTTGACTAAGTATCAATGTTCCAAAGAAGACAAAGGTGACATGCACAACACTCTTTTAAGGAATTCATTCACTAAATGCTAAAATACTAAGTAATTTGCAATCATGATTTCAAAATTTGATTATCAAGCAAAAAGAGAAAAAATAGGGGAAATTTTTTAATGACTCATACAATTCAGCACAACCTTTATCAAATTTCTTTAGTATCCCCTTCCCCACACTTAGATTGAGACATTGTCCCCAATGTCTTTATCATTCAAGAATACAATGAGAAATAAAGAGATAAAAAGAAAAAATAAAAAGAAAAGGAACTGAGACTTCCCCGGATTAAACAAGTGACGGACCAATTGCATAGCTAGCGGAATGTCGATCATCTATATCAATGAAGCTCACCAAGGAAAGTTATGGGACCATTTGCATTCGCAGGATAGCACCTAGATCAGTAAAGTTCAACACAACAAAAACGAAAGGTAAAAGAGTAAATAGAGATCAGTCATTATTATAGTCATCCGGCATGGAAAAGTCTAGCTCAAGAGAAAGAGCTCCTCGAATATACAGAATAAAATAGTTAACTTAAAGTCATTCATCATTCCGAACTAGTCTCCTCATCTTCATCATCTTCATTCTCGTCTGCTTCATCCTCTTCATCATCACTTTTCTCACCCTTGGCAATGATCGGTTCCACTTCCTCAGTGGTTTCCTCAGTATCTTCTTCACTTTCTCCCTTGTTTTCCTTGTCTTTATCATCGCTGGCCTCAACTTCCTCTTCAGCTTCAAAGGAAGAGGCATAAGTGGGTAAACTGGCTTGCCCCGCTGGGAAGCACTTAGCCAGCGACTAGAAAGCGTGAACTACAAATTTTCTAAATTTTTTTTCTTTCTTTTTCAACCCCTGTAGTTGAACTTTCATCTCACCTTGGGTCTTCTCAATGGATGCCAAGCGGTCAAGTACCCGCTTTGATGTGGGAATAGAAGACTTACTAAGTGAAGACAAGGAAGGAGCAGCCTTGGAGGATTGTGCAGAAGGATGCGGCCTGCTAGAAGTGCGGGAAGTTCCTGTGATTTTTTTCACTCCCCACTTGGCAAACGGCCCATCAGAGATTCTTTCCTGATTGCACTTGACGGCCTCTGGCCCAGGGTCTTGGAAAATGTCCATGCTCTTCAAGCAAATGAGTGATGAAGTTGCCGCAGTAAATCCCCTTAGATCGAGAGTCATGTGCTTGTCTCCATATATAAAAGGCCAACTCCAACCCGATATTAATTTGATACTCATGGGAGATGCTGTAAAGATAGAAGATTTCAAAGTTATTAACAACTCCCTTACTACTTTTTTAGGCTCCAATTGTGTTTGTCAAGAGCCAATGACAAACTTTGAGGCAATCATCCTTAATTAGAGAGGCCTTGGAGCTGGATAGAAAGTACTCTTGATTCGGGTTACCAGCCAACTCCTCCCAACATACCTAAGTGTTAATGTTGGGAAGCCAACTGCAATGTAAACCCCGAAACTTAGGTGTCCGGGTAAAAGCTTCAGTGTAGAATCCCATTAGAGAACAGAACCGGCAAATAGTACAGTTGTGTTGTTGCCTATACACTTCAAAACTGAAAGAGTTGTCCCAACCTTTTTCAATTTCTGTCTTCTGTATCTGCGTAGTTGATGTGATCAAAACCACTTTGAAGCATAATCAAATGACTCAAGAAAAACAATTCTCAAGTCAATCATAAACCGGTCCACTAATGAGACAATCCACGTGAACACCTTGTAGATTTTGATGGAAAATGTTGATCAAATGATGTAATTATAATCTCTATTTGTAACATTCCCCAAAGTAACCACAATAAAGATTGAAAATCACGTGGAAAACAGATCAAAGAAAGCAATAAAACCATGAAATCCACTTCCCCCTTTCAATCACAAATTCTCGCTAATGTACTAAAAATGATATATGTATTTCAAGTGCTCAATCAACAATCAATCTTAAAAGATGATTATTCACGAAAAACAAACACAAATATATCCAAGAAAGATCCAAATCTACCATAGATATGACTCACTAGAGAAGAAATGAACATACAACAAAGATGGAATCGATATGACTCACAATTCCCCTTCGTCGCACTCGCCACAATTCCAATTCTTGGGTTGAAATTGATAAGAGTTTTGAACTAAGGAAAGAACCCTAATTCCACAAGTGAAATGTGTCTCTCAAATCTGTAAAAATTGGCCTCCTCAAACCCTCTCTTAAGCAAGTATTTATACTTGCTACTCCTAGGGTTAAAAAGTGGTCAAAATTACAAGTTTGCCACTTTTAAGGTGGCTAACCCTAAATAAAAATTACAAGGAAATAAAAGTGTCCCAAAATGATTACAACATAAATAGTCCATGCAAATGAAAAATATATAAAAGAAATTGGTCTTCAAGATGCCGGTCTTCTATAGGATCCATCGGCCCAACTCATCGCCGGTTCTAGTTGGTCCATGGATAACCCACAAGTTGAGTCTAAGGGAGTTTATCCATTGCCCTATAAAATATGATAAGTGTGCCTGTTGGAAAACACAATACAAGAATATTAGAAAAGAGGTTAATTTATAAATAATTCTGGGGTCGATCTGCTCAAAATGGGCCCTCATCGCCAAAATTCGAATTCCTTTAGTTCTTGCCCTAATGATAGGTCTTGTTGGATTTTTATTCCTACCAATAGTGGATAGGAACTCAAGAGTAATATCCCTATACGCTGGTTCTTAAATGGTGAATAGGACCTCCCATGGTCTGGTGGCAAGGATCTCCTTGATTGGTTGAACTAATCCATACCCTTCCAGCATGCCCCAATCCAAATATTGATGTGCACCAAACAGTTTCTGTGAGAGAATTTCAAACTGCTTCTTGCTCCATAGCTCATCCGCAACTCTTCGGGGGGTGGAGCGGAGGATGAACTAGCACCATCCCACTTCCACTTAGTAGGGGTGGTCTTCTTCTTCTTGGTAAACTTTGGTTTAACTGCATAAGTCTTTTTGCCCATCTGAATCAATCACAATGGTCTCAAAATAAGTTAGGGTTGTTAATTACACAAAGAAAATGATAGGACTTGCATTGGGTTTCCGAAAAAAGAGGAGGAAGATAGCATAGTTGAGATACACAACCAATGTACATGATCGTGTACCTAGTTGTGTATCTACCCAGCTCATACATGCACAAATTACCATAGGAACACTCAAAATCAGGTCTTGTGGCTTTAGTATATTATCAATCTACCTTCTTGAAGGCCAAAAATATAACTACAACACACCCAAAGCATCCTCAAACGATAAAGTTCGGACCGTGATTCTAAGAAGCTAGGTGCAATAGTTTAGTCATCATAAAAAAAAAATGGCCTCATAACTTGGTTTCTAAGAAGAAGATCGGGAAAGAAACACAACAACATTATTCAAGAAACCCACAAAATCAAAGTCCCACGTTGTAACATATACTCTTAATCACGGTAGCAAACAATCATTTGAAACAATTAATGATGCTTCTCCAAATGGTAAGTAAAAACTTCAAAATAGTCAAAGTGTACTATGATTAATAATACACAATAACTCTTTCAACTTAATAGATGCTTTTAAATTTCAAACTATTTCCAGATCCTCCATGCAATTGAAAGCAAAATTTGGAAATGAAGGTAAGTTTACTTCCGAAACTCCTTAAAAGAAATGCAATTCCCTTCTTTCTCAAACAAAGCAACTCTTGGCACATACACACCTTTACTTCCACATACAACACTTTTTACTTCAACACACAACTGACAACAAATTGCAATTCCCTTCACTATACACTTACACCGTCACACATACACAACACAATCACGATGCATTCCCTTCAAACCACAACACCACTTCACGTGTAGCACTTCCTCACCTCAACACACACAACACTTCACGGAAACACCCCTTCACAACATAAATTCCACTTTGCCACACACAACACAATCACTACACCACTCACAGCAACAAATCAAATACACTTTTAATGCAACCTTCTCCACAAATGGTAAGAATCAATTTCAAATTCAAATAGAATGCAATCAATATCACTCAATAACTTCTTCAAACTTAATGAATGTGTTTGAATTTCAAATAATTTCCCTATTCTCCCATACAATGCAAATCTAGAAATTACAAGTGACAATTACAATTTCCGAAACAGCAACACATAATTCACTCTTCTTCCACAAATGATGTACCCTCAATTCTAAAAATGACATAAGAAATGCCCTTCCTACTTCCCTTCTCTTCACAGCAAGTTCAAGAACAAAGGGACTACTACAAGATCTCCACTTCTACTTCAACAATCAACAAGTTTAATACAACAAAAATTGAAATTAAGTACTTCAATTTCACCTCAACAATTCGGATCAAGAAGTAAAATTTAAGAACCCTAATTTCAATTGAAGATCACAAAATTCCCTTCTCAAAAACCAATGCTTTAATACCAAATTATGATGTGCTCAAAAGGGAATCCAAGCACATAACACAATTCCAAATGAACAATCAATCTCAAATGCACAATTGGACTTACAAATGGTATGGTGCCTAGTAAACATAAACCCAAATTGCATGAATCAATTGGAAAGTGACACAAAGGACTTCAATACCAACTAAATTACATATAACATGCAATTCCAATTTATTGAAATTGAAGCAATATGAACCCTAATTGGCGTGAACAACAAATGATGAAAAAAAAAAACCCTATTATCACTACATTTTACACACTAGTAATAACAAGGAAGCAATTTAGAAGATCTTAATACTACTCACAAGATATTCCAAGCCTCACTCGCCACAATTTCCTAGAAATTGATAAGAGTGTGTGTATTAGCAAGAGGACTCACTCACTCTCACGGGCAACAATATGTGTTTGTTCAAAATTTTCAAAAAGCTCCATACAAACCTTAGTTAGCAAGTATTTATACTTGTTCCTATTAAGGTTAAAACAAACCAAAAATTACAAAGTTGCCACTTAAGTGGCCAGTTCCCTAATCACAAATCACAAGTATAAAATAAAAATGATTGGTTCCCATAAGTAACAATTACATATACAAATGGTCTTCAAGTAGCCGGTTCTTCAATTCAAGTAAACAATTTGTTGGACTAGTTCTTCTTTAGTTTATGTTGGCCCATGAATAACCCAAAAGCTGAGCTTTAGTGAGTTTATCCATCACCTTATAAAAACCCACAAGTATACTTACTAGAATGCATAATAAATAAGTAATGGAAAAGAAGTTAGTATATAAATATTTTCAGGGTCGGTTTATTCAAAGAGGATCCTCATTGCCAAATTTTGTAACCCTTTGGCTCTTGCCCTAGTGATAGGTCCTATAGGATTTTGATTCCTACCTATCTCATAGGATAAGCTAGGGTAGTGATGGCATAAGATAAGGTAAGGTTGAGGTGGCAAAATCATGTGAAATTGAAGATACTAGAAGGGAGTGGACGATTTTAGAACCTTCTAAGAGGTTTCTTGAGCTTCTTTTTTGTCTAGTTTTATTTAACCTCCTTATCTTGCTCGTGGAAAATTTTGGGCTAATTTTGATTAGGTTAGGATTAAGTAAGATGGTTCTAAATATGGGTGAATTGGATGGTGTTAAGCTAGATTGCTTCACATGAAAAAAGGGATTTTCATTTATTTTTTTGAGGGCTCATCTCTTCAAATTTTGCCAAGCCCTTTTATTGGGTATAATTTGGATAAAATTTATTAGATATAGGATAAGATATATTAAGATAAGTAAACCTTGGTAAAAACTGGAAAAATCATATTTTGGTGTGTTTTATTGGGATCCAATTTTGATATATCCTCTTTTAAATTATTTTATGTCTTTTTCTTAGGTTAGACAAGATAAAATAGGGTAGGATCGAGATAAGCTCAGGTGTAACCAATGGGAATCTTGATAAGATAAGATAAGGTAAGAAGAGAAGTTTGACTTCTCCTTAGTGGCGTTTGAGGAAAGGGGGTGGCTGGTGGGGTTTTGCTAGATTTTTCTGATATTTTGTGTATTATTAAGTAATTAAAGGTGTAATATTGATTTAGGAAAATTTTGGTTGAATTTGATTAAGATTTGGCGGTGGTTTCGAGTTTAACCGCTTAGAAGGCTTTTAAGACAAGGTTTAAGCAACTTTTGAGTTTGATTTGGTTTTATAATTTGGTTTATCATTAATTTGTATTTGTTTTTGTTTTTTTATTTTCTAGGCTATTAATCCTCGTAATTGGGATTAGATAGGATACATTTTGGAAGGATTAGACTCAAGTCAATATAAGTATTCTTGAGTCATTTAATTAGTTGTCGGAAGTTGACTTTTGTTGACCATTGCTTTAATTAAATTGACTAAGGTTAACTTATGATATATTGGGTTTTTTCTAATTTCTAACCTAATCTTAGGTTCATTTAGAGCTATAGCTTAAAATTATTTCCTTGTCATAGCCTATTCAATAAGGTTTAATTGGATGAAATTTTAAGGAGTTACAGTGAAGCCTCAAGGGGTGATAGTAGTAAATGTATTTCCTAAAGACTTACTAAGATTACCACCAGATAGAGAAATTGAGTACCATATAGATTTGATGCCAAGCATCACTCCTATTTTTAAGGTTCAATATGGTATGGTGCCTATGAAGCTAGTAGAATTGAAGGTTTACATGTGAGAGTTGCTAGAAAAGAAATTCATCAAGCCCTCGTGTGCCACCTAAGGGAGTACCTATCCTATTTATGAAGAGAAAGATGGTAGCATGAGAATGTGTGATGGGAATCAAACCAATGCAACAATAGGACCCATTACCCGAGCCAAAGCTAAAGGACTATAGAGCCTAACAATAGAGAGTCCTCTTTGATCAAATAGAACCTGAAGACATTCACATAGTGTCTTCATTTACTCTATATAATTGTTTTGTGTTTAATCAGGTACACTTGTTAGTATTACAAGAAGATGATCAAACATACTAACACTTAGTTTGTAGATGATTCATGGTCTATAGTGAACCAAAATGAATCAAGGAAATCAGCCTTGTGTTGTGTATTATTGACTGAGATGGGCATCAAAGGGATCGGCCATGTGTCATTATTTTCCTTATGTTATTTTTCCATATTTAGCACTAGTATAAATACTTATAAAGGAGAACAAAAAAGACACTTTTGGAGAGATATATTTCGGCTGCTATTCACATGGAAAGGGAGTTTTCTTCCATTCCCTGCATACTCTTATCAATTCTAAATTTAAGGATTGTGGTGAGTGAAATTGTTATGTGTTGCATCAACACTTGCAAATTGTGCCTAATTTTGCTAGTGTATCATATCTGGTAAGGATTTGGGAATTTCATTTTGTTTTTGTTCCATGGAAAATTAGGGTCACGTTCATAATAAGGGATCTATGCTATTTTGTAAACAATTGTTCAATTGTTTCAACAATTAAGATTATTTGATTGAAATTGGTTTAGCATATCAATGTGCATTGATTATAGAAATTTGAATAAGGTCACCATTAAAAACAAATATTTGCTCATTAGGATAGATAACCTCTTTAATCAATTGCAAGGGGCTAAGGTATTTCAAAGATTAACTTAAGGTCGAGTTACCACCAATTGAAGATAAAAGAAGAAGAAATTTAGAAGGTTGTGTTCAAAACCTAATAATGGCATTATAAATTCCTAGTAATACCCTTTAGTTTGACAAATGCTCCAGCTACATTCATAAACTTGATGAATAGGGTATTCAAGGATTTCTTGCATCAATTCATGGTGGTATTTGTTGTTGACATCCTAATATATTCAAAAAGTAAAGAAGAACATGAAGAACACCTGAGTGTTGTATTAGAGAGATCACAAGTTGAAAAGTTGTATGCAAAATTTAAGAAGTGTGAATTCTAACTAGAGCAAATTTCTTTTCTAGGACACATAGTAAACAAAGATAGTGGTAAATTAGCTAAGGCCTATGATAGCGACAGAAATCATGAGTTTTTTGGGATTAGCAAGTTACTACTAGCACTTTATGGAAGGGTTTTCTATGATAGCCATGCTGTTGACTAGATTAACTTAGAAGAGAGTGAGGTTTGAATGGGATGACCAGTCTAGACGCAATTTTATGAAGTTGGAAAAAAGATTAATCTTAGCACCAATCATGGCTTTACCAAAAAGTGGGAAGGAGTATATAATATTTAGTGATGCTTCCAATTAAGGTTTGAGGTGTGTTCTTATGCAAAATGGAAGGGCCATTACTTATGCTTCTAGCCAAGTAATGCCTTATGAAAAGAATTATCTCATCGATGATCTAGAGTTAGCAATAGTAGTCCTAACATTGAAACTTTAGAGACACTATCTATATGAAGAGAAGTGTCAATGATAGGAATCAAAATCCAAAAAGACCTATCATTAGGGCAAAAACTAAAGGATTTCGAATATTGGCGATGAGGGCCCATTTTGAGCAAATCGACCCTGGAATTATTTGTTTGCTAACCTCTTTTCTCTTATTCATGTATTGTATATTCCAACAGGAATACTTGTCAGGCTTTATGTGGTGAAAAAGGTTCTGTCAGGAGGTGCTTTGATACTAACTCAAATGGATGGTCCAGAATTGAGAGACCCCATTAACACAGATGCTGTAAAGATGTACTATCCTTAGGCAAGGGAATCGAAATTTTGCCAATGTTTATGAAAGCCAACATTCGATACAAATTTCGTTGAGTCGAGTTTTTACTTTTTACAAGCAAAGTTAATATTCCTGAATGGTCGATAATCTAAATCAATTCCCATCACCACAAATACTCCTAAACACATTACTCACCACTTCACCAATGAAAGATAAACACTAAAATGATAATGAATCTTAATATAGTTTGTGATATAATTCTATCTACTTTTGAGCATTAGAACATAGTGCATTAGTAGAGTAACATTACCGTCAAAAGAGCCATGTGCATAAAGAAAGGAAGCACATCAAGATTTTCAACCTCGAGTCAAGAAAAGAAGAAGAGAAGCAGAAACAAACTAGCCCAAAGGTTCGGTTGTTTGGTGGCTGTCCACGATAAACTGACAAGCATATTAAAATAAATAACTATCATCATATCATGAAAGGCATCAAATCATTTAGCTCAGTCAGTAGAAAGCATATTCAGAAGCATAAGATGAGTCAGCCCATAGTTGGGCACTTGTCTAAACATTCCTTTTAATAGGGTAGTCAGCCAAAAAAAAGGGCACTTCCCTAGGTCTTTTCTAAGGTCAGCCTATAAAGGCACCTTTTTGAGATATCATATTTATCTTAGGTTAATCTGCCCAAGATGGGCACTTTCCTAAACATCCTCTCTAAGGTTAACTCATTAGGGGCACCTTTTTGAGATATCATTTTTATCTTAAGTCGGTCAACCCAAGATGGGAACTTTCCTAAAAAGTTGTTCTCAAGGTCAGCTCATAAGGGCACTTTTTGAGACAACTCTATCCTAGGTTAGTCAGCCCAAGATGGGCAATTTCCTAAAAATCTGTTCTCAAGGTCAGCTCATAAGGGCACTTTTTGAGACAACTCTATCCTAGGTTAGTCAGCCAAGATGGGCACTTTCCTAAAAATCTGTTCTCAAGGTCAGCTCGTAAGGGCACTTTTTGAGACAGTTCAATCAATTCTATCCTATGTTAGTCAGCCCAAGATGGGCACTTTCCTAAAAATCTGTTCTCAAGGTCAGCTCGTAAGGGCACTTTTTGAGACAGTTCAATCAATTCTATCTGATGGGTGTCGAATCCAACAAAATAAAACCTACTCCTAGACAATTATATGATTTGCATATAGTGGTGAGTAGGGTCGAATCCACAGAGATTGGTTAAATTTATTTCTATCCAAGGAGAATAAAAAGGAAAAGGAAAATGGGGGGGGGGGTTTGGTTTGTGAATCGAATAAAGTTAAAACAAGATAAGAAAATTGAATATTGCTAAAAAGCCTAGCCAAAGGAATCAAGATAGTTTAATTCTAGGAATTGATCATCGATGCAAATGTTTTCTATTCTTATTTCTAGATAAACTGGTTATGGTTATTAACAAGCTCTAACAACCTATCTCTCTGTACTTGCTCGATAATCAAGAGAAGCTCTTTGATTATTTCTCTTATCGATTAGACAATCCTAGACAAGCGCTTAGGATTTAATCTACCAATAGCATTAAAATCTAGAGAGACCACCAATTCATGCCAGTAGATTATAAGATAACCTATTTAAACATGATCACACACCTCCATAACATGAATTCGATCATCTGTTTTATAACCAAACATGTTATTGCGTCACTAAGACTAGAACAATCAAACAATTACGGATTTGACGTGCTAATTGACAATATATTCACTTGCTAATTGAGTAGAAGAGCTCTATTCATACCAATCAACAAAGATAATAATGACAAAAGGACCAGAAGGTATATGAATACCCGAAAGCAAAGAATAGAATAAATACAAGTCAATTAGACCTCACAATTCGTGGAGAATTAAACATCTATGACCCTTTGGCTAGAAAAGTAGCTTAGCTACTCATGTTCATCAATAAAACAAAAATAAAAAGTAGAGACATGATGAACCCGATTGCCTGCTCTGCCTCCAAGATGATCCAAAGTTCTTCAAGATCCAAAGATTCAAAAGTTGTCCTAACCCTCTAGGGTTGGTTCTATTTATATTGTTAGGGAGATGGCATGTGATCTTTTGCTAGCAAGATACGAAAATATCTTTCCTTTTCCAAGTAGATTTCGAGAAGTAAATGTTCGTCCGCCTGGCACGCCCTACCACACGGCCGTGGGTCAAGCCGTGCCATCCTCTGTGCATATTTCATATTTCGTGTCCAGTGTGTACCACGGCTCCACCCATGGCTAGATTTCCAACCGTGCCTTATTCTGTGCATAATCAACAAGTCTTCATCTGTGCCCAGTGTGTACCACGGTTACACCCACGGCCAGATTTCAAGCCGTGCCATCCTCTGGTTGATGTTCCACAATTTCTTCTCCTTGGCACGTCTAGCTTCCACCACGGCTCCAAGCACGGTTTCTCCCACGGCTGCCACCACGACTGTGCCCTAAGCCGTGTCTCTCTCTGTTCAAAGTCCACATTTCCGTCTTCTTGTCCAGTGTGTAACACGGTTTGAACCTTGGCCGTGCCGCAAACCGTGCTTCCTCCGGTGGTGTAATTCCTTGTCTTGATCCAAGTTGTAGATGACTTCTCTAATTTACTTGAATTAGCATCCTTGACTCCATTTAACCTGATTTATCACCATAATAGAATTAAATACCATTTCCTTATGATTTCTATAAAATCAATAATAATTTAACACAATTTATACTATAAAGATTGAGTATAAAATGGCTCTATCAAATTCCCCCACACTTAAACTCTTGCTTGTCCTCAAGCAATTGCATCAAATCAATTGAGAAATCTATCATAGATTATACAAACTTTCTTTTCATCATTCCAAGCATCTATTCATTTGTAATTCATGACTTGTAATTTTAATGTCTACTACTTCAACCAAACTGGTTTCCTGTGATCAAATTACCATGGACAAAATTTAATAGCTAATCTAAACAAAACAAACTTTAATCCTCATGTTTAGCAAAAGAATTTTTATTCCAAAAGTAAATACTTAATCCACTAAGGAAAAACACCCAATTAAACTTCATTGGATATCATCAAGCATATAATCCTTGGTGTATAAAGTAAAAGCATATGGTATAAGCTCTTTGCTAGATATTCTCCCTTTTATACATCTTTGTTTTATTCAATGAATGTTTACATTCATGTTCTTTTGATTTATTCAAGCATCTATTTTGACGGGTTTTTGCCTGCTTCTTTTCATGAACTTTTACCTTTTTCGCTCTTATCGTTATAGTGAGTTCATTGAGTCGGCAACATCCCGAGCTCATCACTCAAGTGACCGGGTTTTGAGATACCCCTACGGACTCTTCCTCACTCTAACATTCAAGTTTAAATACTCTTAACTCAATTAATTGAATCATTGGAGTAATGGCTATGCTTGATTTTTTTTTTTATATGAAGTGTTATGATTTCTTTACAAACAACTTCAAAGAGTATATAGTAGCTAATATAACCTAGAAGTAGACTTGTTTATTTTTCACTTAGGACTCGACTTACTCTTAGACTTCCAATTCTAAAGCTAAATACAAGGTAAATTTGTTTCTTAAAGATTTCACTACTTCATTTTAACCATGTATTCTAATCACACCAGTGGGTGAGTAAAGCATTTGAACAAGTCAATTTCACATTGTGTAGATGCTTATTATAACATTTAGTACAATCTCTAGATTTCATGATAATTTTGAAAAAAATTGGCTTAAAATTGCTTAAGGACAAACATTTAGAGTATAAGTTAGTTCTCTATTCTCTATATTTTATTATCCTCTCCCCCACACTTAGCTTGAACAGTGTCCTCACTGTTCCTAATTTAGCACAATTGAAAAAGGAATTAACAACTCAAGGAACATTAGAGAATAAGAGAAAGGAAATACTGGTACTTCCCTAGTATTGGAGTTTTCCCTTTAAGCTCTAGAAAGTGTCATCTAATGATGTGTATCCTTGCTGCAGCTGATCCAAAGAGTTCAAAACTACACTAAAATCAAAACAAACTAAACTGAAACAAAACAAAACTAAAGCAAAACAAAACTAAAAGAAATTTTTTTTTTTTTTTGACATGGGTTGCCTCCCATGAAGCGCCTTTCTTTAACGTCTTTGGCTAGACGTTCCTGTCATCAATCACAATACTCGGGGTGAGTTAAACTGGTTTCTTCAATATTACATACTTGAAATCCTTCATAAAAAGGTTTCAAGCGATGACCATTGACTTTGAAGGTCTTACCAGTTTCGAGGCTTGCGATCTCAACTGCACCATGTGAAAATATGTTAGTGATATCAAAAGGACCAATCCACCGTGGTTGTAGTTTGCCAAGAAACAATTTCAATCGAAAATGGTAAAGTAATACTTTTTGACCTATAGAAAAATTCTTTCGGGAAATCATTTGATCATGAAAATCCTTTGTTTTTTCCTTGTAGATTTTAGTACTCCTCAAGTTCTTGTAATTGAAGTTTTCTATGTTCACCCGCCTCATCCATTCGCATGTTACATTGTTTTACAGCCCAATACGCCCTATGTTCCAGCTCCACAGGGAGATGACATGGTTTGCCAAATATTAAACGGTAAGGAGACATACCTATAGGGTCTTGTAAGCTGTCCGGTAGGCCCATAATGCATCCTCAAGTCTTGTGCTCCAGTCCTTCCTGCTTGGATTGACGGTTTTTTCCAGAATAGACTTGATTTCTCGATTTGAGACTTTTGCCAATCCATTGGTTTGAGGGTGGTATGCGGTGGAAGTGCGATGAGTGACCCTGTATTTTTTTAGTAGAGTTTCCACTATCCTATTACAAAAGTGTGTGCCACAATCACTGATAAGAGCCTTTGGTGTCCCGAACCTAGCAAAAATATGAGATTTAAACAAAATCCACAACAACTTTAGCATCATTAGTTCGAGTTGCTTTGGCTTCCACCCATTTTGAAACATAATCCACAGCAAGAAGGATGTAAACATTACCGAAAGAAGGAGGAAAAGGACCCATAAAGTCAATACCCCATATATCAAATATTTCACAAGCAAGAATAGGGGTAAGTGGCATTTGATCTCTACGTCCTAAGTTCCCAATCTTTTGACATCGTTCACAAGACTTACAAAACATAAAAGAGTCACGAAACAATGTAGGCCAAAACAAACCACACCCTAATACCTTTTGAGCTGTCCTCTTAGGGCCAAAATGTCCACCACATGCATATGAGTGACAAAATTGCAAGACAGAAGGAATATCGTCTTGAGAAATACACCTTCTAAATGATTTGATCAGCACAATGTTTCCACAAATATGGATCATCCCATACATAATACTTAGCATCACTTTTAATTTTATCTTTTTGAGCCCTAGACAAATCACTTGGTAGTGTCTTAGTAACCAAATAATTGACAATATCAGCATACCACGGAATTGTCTTTTGAATAGAAAAGAGATACTCATCTGGAAAATCATCTTGTATTTGTGTGGACCCTTCACTGATAGGAATTCGACTGAGGTGGTCGGCAACTAAGTTTTCTGAGCCTTTCCTATCACGTATCTCCAGATCGAACTCTTGTAATAGGAGTATCCATCGAATAAGTCTTGGTTCCGCCTCCTTCTTCGCGAGCAGGTATTTAATAGCTGCATGATCAGAGTAAACAATTACCTTAGTACCAAGTAAATATGATCTGAATTTTTCTAATGCAAAAACAACAGCCAAGAGTTCTTTTTCCGTTGTGGAATAGTTGCATTGAGCATTATCCAAAGTTCTGGAAGCATAATAAATGGCATGAGAAGCTCTCCCAACTCTTTGGCCAAGAACTGCTCCAACTGCATAGTTGCTCGCATCACACATGATTTCAAAGGGAAGGGTCCAGTCGGGTGGTTGGATGATTGGAGCAGAAGTTAACTTGTCCCTCAGTGTGTCAAAAGCGTTCTTGGAGGCCTCATCGAACTCAAATGTCACTTCTTTTTGTAGCAATCGACATAGGGGTTGAGTAATCTTGGAGAAATCCTTGATGAAGCGTCGATAGAATCCTGCACTTCCAAGAAAAGACCGAATTTCCCGTACACTTACAGGGTAAGGTAAAGATTTAATCAGTTCTACCTTAGCTTTATCGACTTCAAGCCCCTTAGAAGATACAATATAGCCTAAAATGAGACTCTGTTCAACCATAAAGTGACATTTTTCATAATTCAACACTAGATTCTTATCTATACATCTTTGAAGCACTTTTGTAAGGTTAGTCAAACATGAATCAAAGAATTACCATAGACGGTAAAGTCATCCATGAAAACTTCTATAATATTCTCCACATAATCTGAAAATATACTAACCATACATCTTTGGAATGTGGCTGGGGCATTGCAGAGCCCAAAAGGCATCCTTCGATATGCAAAAGTACCGAATGGACAAGTGAAAGTGGTCTTCTCTTGATCTTCCGGTGCCACTGGAATTTGATGAAAACCTGAAAACCATAAAAGACAACAATAGTGAGAATGGCCAGCCAAACGTTCAAGCTTTTGATCAAGAAAAGGAAGAGGGAAGTGGTCCTTCCAAGTTGACGCATTTAACTTCCTTAATCAACACAAACCCTCCATCCATTCTGAACCCGAGTAGGAATTAACTCACCATCGGAGTTTTCAATCACAGTTAAGCCCGTTTTCTTTGGAACAACTTGGATCGGACTTACCCATTTGCTGTCGGAAATTGGATAGATCATACCTGCATCAAGAAGTTTCAAGATCTCTTTCTTAACTACCTCCATATAGGTGGATTCAAACGACGCTGAACTTCCTTGAAGGTTTGCAATTATCTTACATCAAAATCTTGTGCATGCAGGTGGAGGGGCTTAGTCCTTTGATATCAGCTATGGACCATCCAATGGCTTCTTTGTACTCCCTCAAAAACCCGAATCAACTTTTCTTCTTCTAAAGTACTCAGCTTGTTGGAGACTATCACCGCAAGAGTCTCCTTTTCTCCTAAGAAAATATACTTTAGATGTTCGGGTAGGGGTTTTAATTCTAGCTTTAGTGCCTCACAATAGAAGGATAATTTTTTGTGTTAAAGGAGGTAAATTAATGTAGGACACATCATACCTGATAGGTTTTAATGATTCCAACTCCCAAATCTTGTCCTGCAAATCAGAGGATATTACCAGCTTTCTCCTTAAGAGTTTTCAATGCATGAATCGTAAGGCTCTTATTAAGTACAACTTTTAACTCATCTCGTCTATCAAATCAAATGTAGCCTGTGTTAATGGGTCAATCACATCAACAACAAAAACGGGAGAGATATCACTAGGGTATTTCATGGCATCGTAAATTTTAAAAATTTAATCACTTCACCATCAAATTCCATAGTGAGGTTACCATCGTGTACATCAATTTTTGTTCTGGATGTCTTAAGAAATGGTCTCCCTAATAATATCATTGATGAATTACGAGAATCATCATTCTCCATGTCAAGCACGTAAAAATCTGCAGGGAAAAACCAAACCATTAACTTGTACTAAAACATCTTTTAGAACTCCCTCAGGATAAACATTGGACCTATCAGCAAGTTGAACAATAACACCCGTTTCCTTCAAGGGACCAATATTTAAGCATTGATAAACAGACAAAGGCATAACATTGATTGAAGCTCCTAAATCACACATGGCTTTAGTGATTCCAAGATTACCTATTTTCCAAGGAATAGTAAACATACCTAGGTCCTTACATTTAGGAGGAAGCTTCTTCTGAAGAATAGCTGAAAATTCTCACCTACACTAATCTTTTCAATTACCTTTCAGCTTTCTTTTGTTAGTGCACAATTTCTTTGAGAAATTTAGCATAACGAGGTACTTGCTTAATTGCATCCAAAAAGGGAATGTTTACCTCAACTTTACGAAAGGTGTCAAGAATCTCTTTTTCTTCAGCTTCATTCTTGGATTTTGCTAATCTGGAAGGGAAAGGAGGTGCTGTTGTCATGACCTTGGTGGTTCAATGAGGGGTTCCCTTTGATCTGATTGTTCTGCTGGTTTGAATGTTGCGTTTCTTTCTCAGTCTCTTCCTCAGGATTAGTTCGGTTGTCCCTTCTCAATTTGATCCCTGCAATTTGTTCCACTTCTCAAAGTAATTGCGTTAGCACTTTGCTTGGGATTTGTTGATGGTTTGAGAAGGTAACTTACCCTGAGTTTCCAACCTGTTTATAGAAGAAGCAAGTTGGCTTACCTGACTTTCCAAGTTGTGGATGCTCTGCTTTGTCTCATCCTGAAATTGTTTGGTATTAACGGCAAGTGATTTAACAATTTTCTCAAGAGACATACCTGAAGTGGAAGGAGCCTGTTGATCCTTGGTTTGATGGCTTAGGTTGGAATTGTTGGAAGTTTTGTGGTTTATTGCCAAATTGAAGTTAGGGGGATCCCCCCCTCCCCGGGTTGTTTCCCCGTTCGAGGGGAAAGGTTTTTATTTCCTTTTGGCGTCCTGGGAATTTTCCCCTCAGCATTGGGGGGGGTTTATGGGTTTCATCTTGCAAAATTGGGGGGACAGTCGGTCGGGGGTGATTAGGGGCAGCACAAAATTCACGCTTTTAACCCCCTTTTTTTTTTTAAGAGCTAGCTGTGTTCAAGGGAAAAGGAAGATTTTTAAATTTGATGTTTTTAAGGGGGTTGGGGACCAAAATTTCCTCATTTACCTTCCTTTGAAGAAATATCAAAAACCCCTAACCCAAAAAATTTTGTGAATTATTTTCCCCTTTTAAGGAGATCAAAATTTCCCTGGCTTGACCGGGGTTTTGTTTCTATGGCGCCCCCCTTGCAGCATCCCCCCATCTTTCTTTTTTCCTCGGAAGTAGGCCCCTTGTAGAAGTATTGGGTAAGGGTTGTTCAGATATCCCTGTTGTTTTGGGAGGGGTTTAAAAAAGTTGCTTGAACCCCCCCCAATTTTTCATGAAGTGTTTTTGGTGTCCCCCGTTTTATTACCACAAAAATTTTCTTCTTATTTCCCCCGGGGCTTTTGGATGCGGGGAAGAATTTGTCCAAGAAGGGTCTGACCATATCTGCCCAAAAAAAATTTTCGAATGGAGGAAAATTTTAAAAAAACCCCAACTTTAGCTTTTGTACTTAAAAAAAAGGGAAAAAAACACGTAGCTTGTTTTTATCATCGGTTATTCTTTGCGGCCTATACAAAAAAAATTAGGGAAAATTTTTTTAAAATGTTTATGGGGGGCCTTCATTCTAAAAATTTTTAAAAGGGGGTAGAAAAGTATAAACCCCCGATTTCAATTTTAAATTCCACAGCTAGTTCAGGGTAGTAAATAAAAAGGGGTTTGGGGTTTTTTCACACCCCATGAAAACCAATTCTGCAATTTTCTTTCGGGTTTTTCCCTTCGTCTTTTCTTTCTAAATCAAGGGATGAATCAGAAAAACCCCATGCTAAGTTCTGTTTTAGGGGAAAAGGGTCTAGCTTCTTATCTTTTGTTCTTTAGATTTTTTAAAACCCCGGATTATAAAATTGTTCCCCGTTGAGAAAAAAGAGTCATACAAGAATAGAAATAAATTTAACACCAACCCCGGGGGAAGGGCCCCAAAAATTTTTATGGGTGTCAAAACCAAAAAAAAAAAAACCCCACTCCTAGACAATTTTGATTTGAAAATAGTGGTGAGTGGGGCAAAACCCCCGGGAATTGGTTAAATTTTTTTTCTATCCCAAGGGGGTTTTAAAGGGGAAAAGGGGGAAAAGGGGGGGTTTGGTTTGAAAAACAAAAAAAAAAAATTTTTAAAAAAATTTTAAAAAATTTTTAATATTGAAAAAAAGCCTACCAAAAGGAATAAAAAATTTTAAAAATTTGGAATTGATCTTTAAAAGTAAATGTTTTCTATTCTTATTTTTAGATAAACGGTTTATGGTTATTAACAAGCTTTAACAAACCATCTCTCGACTTCCGATAACAAGAAAAAACTCTTTGTTTTTTTCTTTTTATCGATTGGGAAACCTAGACAAGGCTTAGGATTTAATTTTTCCAAATTTTGCTTTAAAAAAACTAGGACCCCCCCCCCCCCCCCCCCTTTTTATGCAAAATTGTTATAAGAAAAAATTTTTTAAACCCTTTTACACACCCCATAAAATGAATTCGATATTCTTTTATAACCAAAAATTTTATTGCTTTTATTTTAAACTAGAAAAAATCAAAAAAATTCGGATTTGACGTGTAGTTGACAATATTTTAAATTTTCTAATTGAGTAGAAAAAGCTCTTTATACCAATCAACAAAAATAAAAATTTGAAAAAAAGGTCAGAAGGTTTTTGAATAACCCCCAAAACAAAAAATAGAAAAATTACAAGTTTAATTGACCCCCCAATTCGTGGAGAATTTAAAAAACTTTGACCCTTTTTGGGGAGAAAAGTAGCTTTTTATCATGTTTTCAATAAAACGAAAAAAAAGTTGAGACATGATGAACCCGGCCTGCTTGCCTTTTCCAAAAAGACAAAAATTTTTTAAAAAACCCCAAAATTCAAAAGTTGTCCTAACCCCCCGGGTTTTTGGGTTTATTTATATTGTTGGGAGATGGAAAATGATCTTTTGCTAGCAAAAAACGGAAAAAAACTTTTTTCCTTTTCCAATAGGGGTTTTGAGAAGTAAATGTTCGTCCCCCTTTTGGACGCCCCCACACGGGCCCCGGGGGTTTTAAACGTGTCCTTGTGCCTATTTCATGTGTCATCTTTCGTGTCCAGTTTGTTTCCCCCGGGTCCACCATGGCTAGATTTCCCCAAACCTGCCTTTTTGTGCATAATCAAAAAGTATTTTTCCATTGCCAGTGTGTTACCACGGGGTTTAAAACCCCCCGGGCCCGATTTTTTAAACCGTTTCCCCAACCTTGGTTGTGTTCCCCAAAATTTCTTTCCTTGGAGTCTAGGGGTTCCCATGGCTCCAAAAAACGGTTTCTCCCCGGGTGCCCCATGGGGGTGCCCCCAAACCGTTTTCTCTCTTTGGTTTTAAAAACCACATTTCCGTCTTTTGTCCAGTTTGTAACACGGTTTTAAAAACCCTTGGGGGCCTTTTTCCCAAAACCCCCTTTCTTTCCCGGGGTGTTTTTCCTTGTCTTGATCCAAGTTGTAGAAAGAAATTTTTAAAATTTACTTAAATTTTCCTTCCCCTTACTCCATTTAAAAACCGATTTTTTACCATAAAAGGGGAATTTTTAATACCATTTTCCCTTTTTTTTCTATAAAAACCCCAAAAAAAAAATTTAAAAAAATTTTTTTTTAAAAATTGAGTATAAAAAGGCTCTTCACTTCCCCGGTTGTTTTAAACCCAAGGTTTTGGGAAATTTTAAAAACCCTTTCAAGGGGGAGCTCTTTTTGGGGGCTTTTTGGGGGAAGGGTTCAATCAATTTTTTTCATTGGAAAGTCAGCCCAAGTGGGCATTCCCCAAAAAACCCTTTTTTAAGGTCAGGGGAAAAAAGGGGACTTTTTGAAAAACCCCTTTTCCCTAGGTTAGTCAGCCCCCAAATGGGCACTTTCAAAAATCCCTTTCAAGGTAGCTCATAAAAAGGGACTTTTTGAGGCAAAAATTAAAAAATTTTTTTTATAGGTTTTTTCAGCCCCCCAAATAGGCACTTCCCCAAAAAACCCTTCCAAGGTCAGCTCATAAGGGCACTTTTTGAGACACTTTACCCCGGTTAGTAGCCCAAAAAGGGGGCTTTCCCCAAAAATCCGTTCTAAGGTCTGCTCATAAGGGCACTTTTTTTGGACCTTACCATAAAAGGGTTGTCAGCCCAAATGGGGGGCCCCTTTCCCAAAAAAAATATCTTAAAAGGTTTTTTCGCCCCGAGGGGGACTTTCCCCAAAAATTTTTCCCCATTAGTCAACTTTGGGGCACTTTTTGAAAAATTTTTTACCAAATAATTGCTTTGTCTAACAAGGGGGCTTCTGTTTTTCAGGTAGCCAGGCCCCAAGAGCGCTTCCTAAGTTTTAAAATTTTTTTTTCCAAGGTTGCTAGGCTGATAAAAATTCCTTTCATTCCCTTTCTTTCCCCCAATGGTTGAGGTGGGTTTTTATTGCAAAAATTGTCAAAACCCTAAAAAAATGTTTGGGGAGGGGGAAATTATCTAAAAATTTTAAGGGGGCCCTTTTTTAAAACGTGGGGGGTTATTAGCTGTTGGAGCATTTTCCTCCCAAAAAAAATGCCAGGTAACCAGCCAAAAAAGGGGGGGTTTAACAAAATTTAAAGGGGCCCAAAAAATGGCGTTTTTTTTGTCTTTGTTTTAATTTTTAAAAAATTTACTACAAAGAGGGGAGCTTTTATAAACCCCTTTTTTTCCCTGGGGGAAAATAAAAATCCCCTAATAATCAATTTTAAATTTTTTTTTAATTTTTTTTAATTTTTCTTTAATTTAGCATTTTTTTTAATTAAAAAAAATTAAAAAAATTTTAAAAAAAATAGGAAAAAAAAAACCAATTTTAAAAAAAAGATTTCAAAAAAAGGCAATAATAAAAAAGAAAAAGTTTTTTTTAAAATTTTTTAAATTTCAAAAAAAACAAAAAAAAAAAAAAAAAGCATTGCTATAGAAAAATTTTAAAAAAATTAAAAAAAAAAAGGGGGGAAAAGGGCTACCCCCAATGGCCCGGGACCACGGGCTAAGGCCCCGCGTAGGGGGGCTCGGTGGGGAGGTTCGAATCGGGGGGAAAAGGGTTTCGCGTTTTGAGTTTTTTTTTTTTTTTTTCCGGGGGCACTTTGGGCCGCATTAATTGGTGGGGGGAAACCCCCGCGCCGGGCGCAGGGGGTTTTGGTTTTTAAAAACCCGGTCCGAGAGCCGACGAGGGGAAAAAAAATTCAAAAATTTTGGCCCCTTTTTTGATTCGTTTTTTTTTTAAAAAAAACCCAAAGATCTTCAACAAAATTAAAAATTTTAAAATCACCTTTTGGAACAAAAACTCAACAAATAAAAAGGTTTTTCACGAAGGGGGGGTTTGGGGTTTTTTAATCGTCGACCCCATTTACTTTTTTTGGGGGGAAAAACCGAGCAAAACCAGCTCGATTTCAAAGCTTATAAATAGAGGAGGAGGGGGGGAAGCAAAAAGAGGGATAGAATTGAGAGAAAGTGAGAAAAGAGAGCAATCGGAGAGCACCGGAGGAAACCCAAAAATCGCGATCACCGCCCGGATTTAAAAACCCACCGGAGACGATTTGGGGCAAACCCCCGCCCCATTGGATTCAGCACCCTCAAGAAGCTAGGATTCGACACCTCACCCGTTGCAAAAGACCGTCGGAACGCCTGGAAAGAGCCCTTCCCCCGCCTTTTTCCCAGATCGCCCGACTGACCCCACCCCCGCACCCACCCGGATCCAGGTAAGTCGAATTTTCCGGTTTTTTTTTTTTTTTTTTTTTTTGAATTTTTTTTTTTTTATTTTTTTGTATTTTTTTGATTTTTTATTTTATTATTTATTTTTGGTTATTTATTTAGTTATTTTTTTGCTTTATGTTTTATTTCCATAAGTAGGAAAAAGTAGAAATTAGGTTTTTAGGTTTTAAATAATGTAGAAAATAAAAAAAGAAATAAAAAAAGTGGAAAAAAAAAAAAAATATTTGGAAAATAAAAATAAAACTTTGATTTAAAAAAAGGATAGATAATAGCTTAGCATAAAAATTTTTAAAGAATTCCAAAAAAATTTTGGAAAATTTTAATAAAAAACATAAAAAAATAATAAAAAAAAAAAACAAAAATCATAAAAAACTTAGAAAATTTATAAAAAAAAAGTAAAAGAAAAAAAAAATCTAAAAAAATAATTTAAAAAATTTAAAGAATCTAAAAATGGGTTTTATCATTAGAAAAAATCATTTTCTTCAAATAAATCCAAAATTGATGTTTTTCCTAAAAACCATTTTCAAAAAAACAGATAAAAGTTTAGGCTTAGTTTTTTTTAGAAAAATCCCAAAAATGGTTTTAAAAATAAACGAAAAAGGGTTTCAAAATAAAATTCACAAACACATTTAAGGTTTTTAGAAAAGCGAATACGGCTTGTTTGACGACTACAGGTAGTAGGCACCTTTGGGTAACCCCATAAAAAAAAATAAAAAAAATTTTCTTAGAATAATAAAAAACATAATAAAAGTAATAGAAAACAAAAAAAACATATTTTTAAAGGGGAACAATTTTTAGGAGAGGGGGGTGGTAACGTAAGGTTTAATAGGTTAGCCTCCGGACTTAGAAACTCTGGTTTTCCCTTTTCCTTTCCCCAAAAACGAGAAGAGGAAATCACGGGGACTAGTGGTCCAAATTAAGATAATCCGCTCCTTTAGTTTTAAATTTTCCTTTTTTTCCCCCAAAAAATTTGGGGGTTGGCGACTCCAAAAATCAAACGAAATTCCTAATTCAAGGCGGGGAAAACTACATCAGAGGGAGCATAGGGTCTTGTTAGATGGGGATTGGGAAGGGGAAATTTTCAAAAAATTAGACTCGACACAAGTAAAAATGCATCAATTGTTAAAAAATCTATGTAGATAACATGTATTTATTTGTTATAAGCATGAGGTTTAGTTGATGAGTTCATAGAATGTAGGGAAAAAGGGGAATTTGAAATGAGTATGATGGCAAAAACGTAACTATTTTCTAAGTCTTCAAGTAAAAAATCAAGAAGGGAAACCTTTATAAGTCAAGCCAACTACATAAAAAAAATCCTAATTGGTTTTTAAAATGGATAATTAAAAAAGATAAGTCTACCCTTTTTGAGGTTATCTTAAGCTTAAAAAGGGAAATGAAATGGAAAATCCATATGTAAAAAAACTATTTTTGGCCCTGATACGTAGTTTTTTTCATTTTTTGACCAGTTCAAAAATTGGATGTCATGTTTATCGTGTGAATATGTGCACAATTTAAATTTTTTCCCTTAAATAAAAGTCATTTAAAATATAGTAAAAGGGCTTTTTAAAAGTATTTTGGGCTGGCACTATTGAAATTAATTGTGCTATCCTAAGTTTACTTCTGATCAAAAAGGGGATACCCCCAAAGTCGATTTTCCCCATTGTAAAGTCGATAAAAAAAAGCACAAGTGGCAGAAAGGGGTTAAATTTCGGTAAAATTATCTATGGAGGCTAAATTTTATGGCCAACCATAGTTTTTTGTGCTTAAATCTTATGGTGAAAAAATTTACATGATTTTTTTTTAAAATTTTGAAAAGGTTCCAATCCAATGTGGTAACACAAAGTGCAAATCAATTTAACAAAAAACCCCAATCTAACATTTTGGGAATGAGCATTTTAAAAATTTAAAACCCCAACTTTATACATGATCATAAAACAAAACAATGACATAGGGCTTAGATTTTGTTGATAAAAGTAATCAAATCGTGGGGTTTTATTTTTTTTAGAACCCTAGAGTGATGTTTCGTCTTGTACCTTAAAAAAACAATTTAGGAAAAAACATGAAAGGTGAATGCTATGACTCAATGAACTAAGTTAGTGTTTTTGTAAAAAATCAACTGTTTCAACATATAAACCAAATTATAAGATGATATTAAACCAAGAAACTTGGTTAGATATCTTTTGTAGTAGAAACAATTATTTAAAATGTGTTATGAAAAATTTGATCTTCCTTTACCCCTTTTTTGCTACTTTAGGTTCCTATTTTGCCCTTTCTCAAAAATTTCCCCGAAATCCACATAAAGGGGCATGTTTTTTTTATTTTTGGGGCTATGTATTAAAATTGTTTAGTTTTACAAATTTTAAATTTGCCTTGACATTTTTGTTCCCTTTTTGGGGAAATTTCTCTTGCTAGTTTAGATTCTCATGCACACAACATTATAAATTCCTTGGTTTTCGTGTTAAATTTGTGACCCTTTCATGTTTAATATGTCAATTAAAGCATGTTTAAGTAGTTTTTTAACTCAATTTTGATTTAGGGAAAATTTTTACTCATTAGACCCCCCAAAAAATTTCATGTTAGTTATTTAAAACACTTGAATGGTGGGTTTTTAAAGAAAAAATTTTAAATTTCAGCTAACTTTTACATCCCCCAAGTCTCTAAGAAAAAAAAAGAAAAAATTATTTTAAGTGTTAGTTTTGCATAGTAATTTAATTTAAAACAAGTTTTTTATTTTTTTTTTTTAAACCCCCTTTTTTAAACCCCCCAAAAAAAAATTTAAGATCAAAAGTTAAAAATCTAGTTGAAGTATTGGAAATATTTAGAAAATGAAAACCCCAAAAATGCAACTTTAAACTTAGGATTTGCTCTAGGATCATTAACACGACTAGTGTACCTAAAACTTAGAAAATAAAAACCCTAGATGAATCCTGAAACCCAAAAAATTACATTAAGAGTCATAAAACCCCAAACTAAGTTTTACCTTTAAGGGGTCAAGTTCTAAATTCCCAAAAACATAAATCAATTAATAAAACCCTTTGAGCTGCATTAAGGATTGTCAAAGTCAACATAAGCCCCCAAAAAAACCCAATTTCCAAATCAATCGGAACCAAAACCTTAAGCATAATAATCTACCGTAAGAATAATATAAAAAAATCATATAATTTTTAAAGAGAATTAGACCCCAGTAATTTAAACAAATCAAGCAATGCAATTGACAATTTTTCCCCTTTGATCACCCCTTAAAAAGCATGAAGCAAAGGGGGCAATTTAGCCAATTCATTTCCCATCTTAACTTAAACAAAAATCCATTTAAACCGCTAAAAATTTCCTTAATTAAACCTTAATAACCCCTATTGATTAACTAATGGACAAAATTTAAATTTAAAAGGGTAGTAAACAAAAAAAAAGGGCCACCAGCCACATCCCATGGAGGGGAGAAGACAGCCCCACTTTTATCCAAAAGGGGTAATCGACCCAAATAATACTAGGTGCTTTGGTTTTTTTGGACATAAATAAGACCTTAATTCTAATGGAAAAGACTATAACCAAAAATGGGCCCAAATGATTTAAAAATTTAAAAAATTCCCTTAACCAACATGTAAGTCCATTTACCAAAATTACCCTATTACTAATGTGTTCAAACCTATCACTTTTAAACAACCAAAAAATCTTCATTCAGCTCCCCTCTGCATTGAAGTTAGGCATTTATTCTCTTATTTTTTCCTAGAAAAAAAAAAAAAAAAAACTCTCTCTAAAAAAGGGCCCAATAACCACCACTAAACCACCTATGTAACCACCTTTTCCTATGTACCTTAAAAGGGGAAACCAAAAACCTAAAAACCACCATATAAATCCTTAACTTTAGTTGCCCCCACACCCCTTAAAAGAGTTTTTTGAAGAACCCAAATCAAAAAAGGGAAAAAAAAACAAATCCCCATCAAAACAAAAGGGAGCAAAGAAGTTAGAGTAGGTGTTGCATAAGAGGCCCCAACAAAAGTAGGCATCAACTAGAACTTACTCCATCTTTTTCTTATTTGTAATCATGTGTTAGTAGGTTAGAATAGTTGGGAAACTCTCTAATTTTTTAACCTTAGCATGTGTTTTGGCCATATTGCTAAATGATTTAAAAGATAGTTGAAAAACTTAGCTATGATAAAAGCAATGTTTTGTAACTCTCATGAAGAAGTTTATTGTTGTTTTTTCAATGAAAATAAAAAAGGTAAACCCTTATATGTAAAATTTTAAATGAAAAGGGAAAGGATACTGATGGGGAAATTTTCGTTTTGCTCTGATACCAAATGATGTGGACTCGGTACTCTGATAGCAAATTATTGTTTCGATATGCCGATCCCAAATATGCAAATCGGATTGAATTCCTTCAAACACCCAAATGTCAACAATAATCAAAAAACAAATTTTTGGTTTTTTCTGGATTTGGTACAAACGAATAAAAATAAAAGATATGGATAAATTATCAATTTAGTGCCAAGAGAAAAAAATTAAATGTTTCGAAATAAAATCATAAAAACGAAGAAACCCGTTCAAAAAAATAAACCCAAGGGGTTAAAAAATTTTCTAAGAATTCAATAACGATGCTCGCCACAAATTTATATAAACAAAATTTGATAAGACAACAAAAATAAGAAAAAAAAATCAATTCCCAATTTCCAAATCTCTAAGAAATTCACATCGCTAAAATGTTTGTGTTTTACAACCAAAATATCATTCCCCCCACGAAAAACCCTAAGGCGCCTATTTATATTCTAAAAAATTTGTGCGAAAACATTCAAGGCGGAAAAAGGCCCGATGCCTTTCACTTGGCCGGCATAAAAAGCCAGGGGCCCTTTCCCTTAGGCCGGGCAAAAGGGCCGGTGGCCTTCTTTTAAAGGGGGGGGCCCCCAAGTGAGAGAGCCTGATGGGAGCCAAGCCAAGATGGAATGTGGATCCTCTTAAAGTGCCCCCTAGCCCGACAAAGAATCGAAAAAAAGATTAAAGGAAAGCATTTAAAGGGGTTGTAAAGGAGTCCATGAAGCAAAAGGATGGAGCAATCAGAAGTTGGAAAGGATTAGAAAACCATGGAATCCCCTTGCTCTTGTACAAGTCATAAGGATACGGGTTAAAGGGGGGCGTGTCTTTAAAAGGGCCGGCTGTAGGAGTCGGAGGATCCCAAAAAATCTCCCGGGTCGTAACACAGTTCAAAGGCACGGTGTGTATGGAGTAAAGAATTTCCATGAAAGATACACGACTAGAATACACGATGTGTATGTCTACCGGGCTCAAAGCCACTCCCTTCATTTTCAACACCGCCGGCCTTCACTATATCCCCGGGCCTTTACTCTCTTTTTGTTATTTTTTCCGCAATTAATGAAATTATGTTGTTTTGGGCCATTATTGTTCGAATTGAAAACCCCAAATATAAAGCTCCTAGGGTTTTAAAATTAGAATTAGAATTACAACATACAAGTTTGAAAACCTTTGAGAAAATTCCTTTTTTGGGTTCTTTAAAGAACAATCTAGAATTTACGGATTTTTATTCGTGGCGTTCATCCCGACTTATAAATTTGGTTTTCTCCCGATTGGGGCGTCTGCATATTTTAAAAGTTTTGTCTAAATTTTAGGCAACGGGTCGGGGTTTCCACCGATTTTTTGGCATCTTGGTACAATTCCAAAAAGCATTGGTATTGGGTTTCGTCACACTTGGTGGTTGTATCATTTGTATCAGACCCCTAGGTTTTTAAACATCAGTTCGGTTTGGGGAAGGTAACATAAAAACCCCCTAAACCCCAACTTTCAATAATTTTTATGTTCAATTTCTAGTTTTAAATTGTTTATTAAAAGTGTAGTCCATTTTTCAATTTTGTTACACAAAAAAAAAAGGAAAAATCACGACAAAAAAAAAAAAGGGAACGTGATAAAGAAAAAACAAAGGCAACAAAAAAAAAATCTGAAGAAAAAGAGGAAAATTTCGGCCCAAAATTTGTTTGAATTTAGGGAAAGGGAATTGGGGTAGTTTGGGTTAGTTCCAAAGAATTGAGAAGGGAATTTTGGTTGATATCTCATTGCTGTGGAATACCGGGATGTGTGAACCCCTTGAGCGAAAACACGAAGGGAGTGTGTCGTGGGGGCTTAATTATAATATTTGTGTTCGTGTAACCTTTTTTTCAGGAACAATGCGAGAACATTTCTTGAAAGTGAGAGGGGAAGGTTTGGTTAGGTTAGTGATTGAGAGTTGGGGGGTGAGATGAAGAATGTTTCAGGGGGCATGGAAAAAATTTCATGAGACGGTGGAAAAAAGACTAAGAAATCTAAAAACGTTTTCCCCAAGGGTAAGAGGGGAGTTGTTCAGGAGATAAAAAGGGGTGGGAGATATGTTGTGATGAATTGATGAACCCTTCTTTTGGGGAGTTTAGGGGTTATAGTGGAGGAAGAGGAACTGGGGTTAGGAAGATAGGGAGATAGGAATAGGGGAGGATAACGCTGAGTGTAAAGTAAAGATTCCTTTTTTCCCAAAGGGGGAGAATGATCCCGAGCTCTTGATTTGGGGGAAAAAGGGTGGGAATGGTTTTTTGTTTGTCCCAATATAGTGGGAGAAAGAAAGTAAAACTTGCTGCCATTGAATTTTCGGTTTTATCCAATGTGGGGGGATCAACAAATTTAAATCAAAGAAGGAATGGTGAACCCCCTATTGAGTGGGGGGAAGAGATAAAGAGGGTGATGAAAAAGCGGTTTGTCCCTGCGTATTACTATCGTGAATTACACAACAAATTGCAAACTCTAGGCGGGGAAGCGAAGTGTGGTGGTTTTAAGGAGATGGAATTTAAATAATTAGGGGAAGTAGAGGAGGAAGAGAGGCTACCATGGTGGGTTTTCTTGCGGGTTTGAATAGAGAAATTCAAAATGTGGGGGAATTGCGCATTAGTAAATTGAAGATAGGGTTCAAAAGCTTAATTTGAGAACCAAAAAGGAGGAAAGGTAGTAGTACTACAGGGTTTCAACAGGGTGCTGGTTATCCACCGGGAAGACTAACCAATGGAAGAAGAAAAGGAAGAAAAACCCTTTTTCCCCCCAAAACCAAAAGGAGAGCAGAGGCAAGGGGGTTCTACCCCTGGAAACCCAAGGTAAACCTGATTCTTCTCTCCTAAAATCGTGACATTAGATTTTTAAAATTGCCAAAGGAGGGGCCAAATTTTGTATCAATTCCGAATGGCTGTTATGATTGTGTGATGGTGGTATGAGCTGAGGGGGATAGTGAAGGGGATGAATGCCTCCATTAGGGACCTGGATGTAAAGAGCCTGCAATGGGGAATTTAGGGGGAATAGTGAAGAGGTTTTTGAATGTGGGGTGAAAAAAATCAAAAAAAAAAAGGGAAAACAAAAGTCGTTTTAAAAAGGGAAAAAAAAGGGGGAAAAAGGGGTGGAAAGAGTGGAACCCCCAAAATTGGGGGGGTTAAAATTTGGTGGGGGTAAAAGGGAAGTGCACCCTTTGAAAAAGGAGATTGTGGGGGGAAGAGCGAGTGTAGTGGGGAGCTTTAATGATAAGCAACCTATGTTTTTGTGGTTTTTAAGGAAACTTTTTTGAATAAAAAGAATTTTTAAAATGTTCCTAGGGGGGGTTTTGTGTCATTTTTGGCAGGACTTTGAAAAATTTTCCCCCAGGAGATTCCAAAGGGTTAAACCCCCTTTGGGGAATTGAGAAACCAGTTTTTCCCCGGGTCCCGGGGCACGTTTCCCCAAAAAAACCCCGGGTTTAGGGGCAATCTAGAGGAGAAAAAAGGAATCCAAAGGCAGGTCAAATAAATTTAAGGGGGAAAAAGGGGTACGTGAAAAGCATGAGTCCATTTTGCTTTCCTGTGTTTTTGGGTTTCCTAAGAAGGAGGGGTCGGGGAAAAATGGTGTTGATTTTGCTGCGCTTCAACAAAAATCAGGGTTTAAAGTATCGTAAATCCCTTCCCCGTTTTAGATGACGGGTTAAAGAGTTTTTTTGGGTTTTATTGTTTTTTTAAAAATTGATCTAAAAAAAACCCAATCCCCAAATTTTGAATAAAAAAGAAGGTGATGAAAAAAAAAAACCCCCATTTAAAAAAAATAGATTGTGAGTGGTTGAATCCCCTTTGGGGGGGTTTTAAAAAGCGCCTATTATTTTATGAATTTAAAGAACCATGTTTTGGGGGCTTTTTTAAAAAATTTTTGGGTGGTTGCTTTTTTGATGAAACCTCATTTACAGCAAAAAGTTTGGGGCCCATATATCTCCTTGGGGAAATTTTTTTAAAGTTGCTTCAAAGGAGCAATTAAATTAACCTCAAGAAGTGATTTTTTGCAAGACAAACTTGTTTTCTTTTTTTTGTTGTTAGTGCACAGGGTACGGGTTTTGATGAAGAAAAATTCTGCAATCCAAAAATTTGGCCTAAACCAAATTAATGTAAAAAAATGTGGGGGAAGTTTTTCCAGGGATAGGGTTTTTTACGGGGGTTTGTGAAGGTTTTCCCCCCCCCCCAATTTGGCAGCACCACTTACTTTTTTAAATTTAAGAAGAATGGGGGGTTCAGAGGGGGAGAGCAACAAGAAAAAGGCCCTTTCAGCGTTTTTAAAAAAAAAACTGCTCGGCCCATTGCTTTTTACCAAATTTCTCAAAAACATTTAAAATTTTAGGGGAAAGCTTCAGGTTAGGTTTTTTGGGATGCTATCAGGAGAGAAGCCAATTGCTTTTTTGAGAACCTAAGGGGGAAAACCCCTTTTAACTCCCCCTTTTTGAAAAGGGGGTTTAAAAATCCCAATTGGGTTCGGCACTGGAGACTTGGAACCCAAAAATTTTTGGGCCAAAAATTTCGTGATACATGACCTGAATTTTGAAAATTTAAAAGGGAAAACCCAAAGAAAAAAAAAGGGGACCTTTTTGGGGGGTTTCCCCCAAATTTTTCCCCCTTGTCTCCCCTCCCAAGAAAGGGGAAAAGGGAAATGTGGCGTTTATTTTTTTAAAAGGGGATGCTCAATCCCCCTTTGGGTTTTGACTCTTGGTTTTTAGCACTTTTAAAGGGGGTTTATCTATTAAACGAGTTTTTGGGTGAGGAGTTGTGCATTTGAAAGGGGTATGGAAAATTTTTTAAACATGAAGGTTTTTTTTTAGGGGGGAAGTAATTATGCCCCAAATTTTGTTCTTTAAAAGGGTTTTCTAGTGGGGGAGTCTCGGAGGGGGTTTTAAAAGGGGGACTTTTTGGAGTAGTTTTAAAAACCCTTTAGGGGTATTGTAGGAACCTTCTATTGGCCTCACATAAACGAGATGTTAAAGGATTTGTGAGCGATGTGTCACGTGTAAGCAAGCAAACTCTAAGTCCAACCTCAAGGGTTTTAAATACCCCACTTCCCATTCCTCATGAGCCTTGGGTAGATATTTCCATGGATTTTGTGTTAGGATTACCCAGGTCTAGACATGGTCGAGATTCAATTTTTGTAGTCTTTGGATAGATTCTCTAAAAATGGCACATTTCATTCCTTGTCACAAAACAAATGATGCTTGTAATATTGCTAATTTTTCTTAGGGAAGTTGTGAGATTACATGGTATGCCTAGAACAATCGTATCGGATAGAGATGCTAAGTTCTTGAGCTACTTCTAGAAGACATTGTGGGCTAAGTTAGGAACTAAGTTATTGTTTTCTACTACTTGTCATCCACAGACTGATGGTCAACTGAGGTAGTAAATCGAACTTTATCTACTTTGTTGGGGTTGTCAATTAAAAAAGAACATTAAAAGTTAGGAGGATTGTTTGCCGCATGTTGAATTTGCCTATAATCGCACAATGCATTCTGTTACTAAGTTTACTCCTTTTGAAATTGTGTATGGTTTTAATCCACTAACTCCTTTGGATTTAACACCTTTGCCTATTTCTGAGTATGTTAATCTAGATGGCGAGAAGAAAGCATAATTTGTTAAATAGATCCATGAGAAGGCAAGGTTAAACATTGAGCGAAGAATAGAGCAGTACATGAAAACAAGCTAACAAAAGGTCATCGACAAGCTGTCTTTGAACCTGGAGACTGGGTTTGGGTTCACATGCGTAAAGAGCGGTTTCCTGTGCAACGTCGATCTAAAACACTTCCTAGAGGCGATGGACCATTTCAAATTCTTAGCGCATCAATGATAATGCAATACAAGATAGATTTACCCGGTGAGTATCAAGTAAGTGCTACATTTAATGTTACTGATTTGAGTCATTTTTGATGCAAGCGACGATTTGAGGACAAATCCATTTCAAGAGGAGGGGAATGATGACAGCCATGTGGGAGCCAAGCCAGAAGATGGAATGTGGATCCTCTTGAAGTGCCACCTGGACCGATCACAAGAACTCGAGCAAAACGATTCAAGGAAGCACTTAACGGGTTGATAAAGAATGTCCATGAAGTCGGAAAGGATTGAGCAATCATGAAGTTAGAAAGGATTGGAACAACCATGGGAGTGCCCTTGCTCTTATACAAGTCATAATGGATACGAGTTGAAGAGGGCGTGTCTTTACAAGGCCGGCCGGTAGGAGTCTGGAGGTTACATAGAATCTACACGGTCGTATACACGGTTCAAAGGCCTACCGTGTATGGAGTCAAGAATTTCCATAGAAAGATACACAACTAGAAGTACCGATTGTGTATGGTGTCAAGAATTTCCACAGAAAGATACACGACTAGAAGTACCAGTCGTGTATAAGCTCTACGCCAGCTTAAAGCCATCGGCCTTCATTTCAACACCACCGGCCTTCACTCTATACGCCGTCGGCCTTTACGTCTCTGTTTTGTTATTTTTCCACAACTTAATGAAGTTATGTCGTTTTGGGCCATTATTATTACGAATTATAAACCCTAATATAAAGCTCCTAAGTTTAGAACATATAAAATAGAATATACAACATACAAGTTTGAAAACACTTTGAGAGAATTCCTCTCTTGGTTCTTTAAAGAACTAATCTAGAACTTATCAGATTTTATTCCGTGGCGTTCATCCCAACTTATCAATCGGTCTTTATCCCGATTGTGGCGTCTTCTATTATACCAAGGTTCTTGTCTCACTTATAGGCAACGGGTCGCGGTTTCCACTCGATTGTTTGGCATCTTGGGTAGCAATTCCGAACGTATTGGTATTGGGTTTCGTCCCCATGTTGGTGTAGTTTGTATCAGTTTGGTTATCAGAGCAAACCGATTTTTGTATCACCAAGGCCGACGGCCTTGAAGCTAACTCAGTCGGCCTTTATTTTAAGGCCGGCTTAAGGCTGGCCGAACTTCGCCTTGGGTCCTCCCGACGCTGATGTCCTCTTCTTTTAGACCCCGCACTGCCACCTAGAGCTCGAATTGACTTTGTTTTCTTTGGTGCTCGTATCTTAGCTCTTGGAATCGTATCATTCCCTCCATGTTGAAAAAGATTCGACCTCGAAAACTATATCGTCCATCCTGCTAGGCCACATAAACAGACTCCTCTTTCCCTTGGGCTTCTTAAGGCAAATCAGTCTTGTGTGTTGTACTTCAGTTAGACTCATAGGAAGAAGCTTGTATGTCTTGTCCTGTTGCTGAATGTATACTCATTGATGTATCCATCATACTTGGCTCTAAGTCTACTACCAAGGTCTTCTAAGGATCAAATGTGTAACTTCCATGGGAACTACATCACAAACAATCTCGTCAGTATAATCACCAATAAGTAATGGAACACGAAACTGTTTTGTGTACATGATAGCCCCCTGTGGACCCCAACCAATGAAGTGCATAAGGTCTTGGATGCTGCTCCACCTGCAAACCTAACTTAGTAACCCATTTTGCTGAAGCAACATTAGTGCAACTGCTTGTGTCAACCACAATCAAAACAAGTATTTCCCTGTACCATGCCTTGGATATGGAATAAATTGGCCCTCTGATTAGGAACAGTTTCATCCTGCTGAAACCATTAGCAAGTCTCCCTGTACTAGACTCGCTATAATGTCTTCATCTTCCTCTTTTGCCTCAATACTCTTCTGTTCTTCTTCCTCACTAATAGAGCCATTTTATACTCAATCTTTATAGTATGGATTGTGTTAATTTATTATTGATTTTATAGAAATCATAAGGAAATGGTACTTAATTTTATTATGGTGATAAATCAGGTTTAATGGAGTCAAGAGTGCTAATTCAAGTGATTTAGAGAAGTCATCTGCAATTTGGATCAAAGTCAAGGATTTACACCGCCGGCGTACAAGAGAAGAATGCACGAACAAAATAGCTTTTTGGAAGAAACAAGGGAAGTACACGGGCATGTATTTCCAGATGCACGGTCGTGTGATTGGTTTTAAAAAAAAAATAGAAGCTTACACGGTTTAAGTACACAGCCATGTGTTTGGTTTGAACAAAAAAAACAAAAGCTTTACACAGGTTTAAATACACGGCCGTGTATAACCGTGGGTTGAGACCGTGTATATGGAAAAGTTTAGCCGTTTTAGGAGATTTTTCGGTTTTCATATATATATCTCTTTGTTTTCCAGAATGAGGGAGTTCAGGAGGGAAGAAACTGATAGGAAAAGCAGGAGACACTGAAAACAGAACTTTTCATTTTTTGATTTTGTTTTAGTTATGAACATCTGTGGTTGAACAATCTTCTAGCCAAAGGATCATCAATAGTTTAGTTCTTTAAGAATTGTGAGATCTAATTGATTTGTC
Organism: Laguncularia racemosa; assembly: GCA_037954665.1. Lineage (NCBI taxonomy): Eukaryota > Viridiplantae > Streptophyta > Magnoliopsida > Myrtales > Combretaceae > Laguncularia > Laguncularia racemosa. The sequence goes on from JBBMOL010000234.1 coordinate 464,769, forward strand.
TTTATTCTGTTCTTTATTTTTTGGTATTTATATATCTACTGAATGTTTTGTTATTATTATCTTGTTTGATTGGTATAATTAGAGCTCTTCTATTCCCATTAGCAAGTTAATATATTGTCAATTAGAATGTTAGATCCATAATTGTTTGATAGTTCTAATCTCTATGACACAATAACATGTTTGATTATAGAATAAATAATCAAATTCATGTTATGGAGATATATAATCGTGTTTAAATATGGCTATCTTATAATCTACTGGCATGAATTGGTGGTTCTCTCTTGTTTTTAATGCTATTGATAGATTAAATCCTAAGAGCTTGTTTAGGGTTGTTTAATCAATAAGAGAAGTAATCAAAGAGCTTGTTTTGATTATCAAGAAAGTAAGGAGAGATAGGTTATTAGATCTTGTTAATAACCATAACCAGTTTATCTGAGATAAAGAATAGAGAATATTTGCATCAATGATCATTTCTATGAATTAAACTATAATGATACCTTTAGTTAGGCTTTCATCATTATTAAATTTTATTATCTGATTTCAGTTTTATTTCAATTTACAAACAAAACCCCAATTTCTTCTTTTTCTCTCTATTTTCTTTCAATATAAATAAATTTAACCAATCCCTGTGGATACGACCCTATTCACTACTGTATACAAAAATTGTTTAGGAGTAGGTTTTAATTTTGTTGGATTCGACACCCATCAAATTTTGACGTCGTTGCCAAGGATTGGTGTCAAATTTATTTCTTTCTTGCATGACCCGTTCTTCTCTTACAAGTGAACTCACTTATAATCCAGAGATTGAGAAGACTTTTAAGAGATTGCGAAGAGAAGCTAAGCTGCTTCAAAAAGAAACCACTATATCTTCATCCCCTAGACTAAACTTGGCATTGGATTTGTCTGATTCATCCATTGAATCTAAAAAAGAAGAAGATATGGCAAATCCTGAGAGAACATTAAGAGAATTGGCTGCACTGGAAGTGACTCAACAACCACTTTGTATTCGTATCCTGAATTAGCTGTTGATTTTGAATTGAAATCTGGTTTGATACATTTTGCTAAACTACTTTTCATGGTCTTGAGAATGAAGATCCTCACAAACATTTGAAAGAGTTTCATATAGTGTGTTCTAGTATGAGGCCGCAAGGAATATCCGACGATCAAATCAAGTTGCGTGCCTTTCCATTTTCTTTAATTGCTGGAGCTAAAGATTGGTTGTTTTATTTGCCTCCAGGTTCTTTTTACTACTTGGACAGATATGGTGAAGCTTTTCCTAACAAATTTTTCCCTGCATCTAGAGCCACTAGCATAAGAAGAGAGATCTGTGGTATCAAACAGAGGGATACCGGACTCTTCATGAGTATTGGGAGAAGTTCAAGCAACTTTGTGCAAGCTGTCCACAACATGGGATATCTAAACAACTTCCTCATTCAATACTTCTATGAAGGTCTGCTTCCAATGGAGAGGAAGATGATGGATGCTGCTAGTGGATGTGCCATAGTGAATAAAACCCCTGGTCAAGCTAGGGAATTGATCTCCATTATGGCTGCTAATTCACAACAATTTGGGTTTAGACATGATTCTTCTTCAAGGAAGGTAAATGAGGTAAGTGTTACTAACCTTGAACATCAAATTTCTAACCTAACCTCCCCTTGTTCAGCAGATAGCCCTCGGAAATACATAGCAGGTGAAGGCTTGTGGAATTTGTGCTGCCCCTAATCATCCTACTGACATGTGCCCCACATTGCAAGATGACAATCATGAGCATGCTAATGCTGTAGGAGGATTCCTAGGACATCCATAGAGGAAATATGATCCCTACTCAAATACTTATAATCCTGGATGGAGGGATCATCCTAACTTTAAATATGGCAATAGACCACAAAACTTCCAACAATTCCAGCCTAGGCCATCAAACCAAGTACCACAAGCTCCTTCCAATTCAGGTATGTCTCTTGAGGAAATTGTTAAATCGCTTGTTGTTAATACAAAACAATTTCAGGATGAGACAAAGCAGAGCATTCAAAACTTGGAGAACCAGGTAAGCCAACTTGCTTCTTCTATAAACAGGTTAGAAACTCAAGGTAAGTTACCTTCTCAAACTATCACAAATCCAAAGCAAAGCGCTAATGCAATTACCTAGAGAAGTGGAACGGAATTGCAGGGATCAAATGAAAAGGACACCGATCTAATCTTGAGGAAGAGACTAAGAAAGAGATCTCAACTCCAGGCCAGCAAGACAACCAGACCAGAGGATCCCTCGTTGAACCACCAAAGGTCATGGTGACAGCACCCCCTTTCCCTTCTAGATTAGCGAAATCCAAGAATGAAGCTGAAGAAAAAGAGATTCTTGAAACTTTTCGCAAGGTTGAGGTAAATATTCCTTTGCTTGATGCAATAAAACAAGTACCTTGCTATGCTAAATTTCTTAAAGAATTGTGCACTAACAAAAGAAAGCTGAAAGGTAATGAAAAGATTAGTGTGGGTGAGAATGTTTCAGCTATTCTTCAGAAGAAGCTTCCTCCTAAATGTAAGGACCCAGGTATGTTTACTATTCCTTGCAAAATAGGTAATCTTAGAATTGCTAAAGCCATGTGTGATCTAGGAGCTGCGATTAATGTCATGCCTTTGTCTTTTTTATCAATATTTGAATGTTGGTCCATTGAAGGAAACAGGTGTTATTGTTCAACTTGCTGACAGGTCTAATGTTTATCCTGAGGGAGTTCTAGAAGATATTTTAGTACAAGTTAATTGGCTGGTTTTCCCTGCTGATTTTTATGTGCTTGACATGGGAAATGATGATTCTCGTAATTCATCACTGATATTATTAGGGAGACCATTTCTTGAGACATCCAAGACGAAAATTGATGTACATGACGGTACCCTCACTATGGAATTTGATGGTGAAGTGATTAGATTTAACATTTATGATGCCATGAAATATCCTAGTGATATCTCTCCTGTTTTTGTTATGGATGTTATTGACCCATTAACACAGGCTACATTTGACTTGATAAACGGTGATGAGTTGAAAATTGCACTTAATAAGAGTCTTACTATTAATACATTAAAAACTCTTAAGAAGAAGTTTGCAATATCCTCTAATTTACAGGACATGATTTGTGAGCTGGAATCATTAAAACCTATCAGGTATGGTGTGTCCTACATTAATTTACCTCCTTCTAACACAAGACTTCTTCCCTCTATTGTGCAGGCACCAAAGCTGGAATTAAAACCTTTACCCGAACATCTAAAGTACATCTTCTTAGGAAAAAATGAGACTCTTGCTGTGATAGTCTCTAACAAACTAAGTACTTTAGAAGAAGAAAAGTTGATTCGGGTGTTGAGAGAGTATAAAGAAGCCATTAGATGGTCTATAGCTTATATCAAATGACTAAGCCCCTCCACATGCATGCACAAGATATTAATGGAAGATAATTGCAAACCTTCAAGAGAAGTTCAGTGCCGTTTGAACCCGCCTATGATGGAAGTAGTTAAGAAAGAGATCTTGAAACTTCTCGATGCAAGTATGATCTATCCAATTTCTGATAGCAAATGGGTAAGTCCAATTCAAGTTGTTCCAAAGAAAATGGGCTTAACTGTGATTGAAAACTCTAATGGTGAGTTAGTTCTACGCGTGTTCAGAATGGATGGAGGGTTTGTGTTGATTATAGGAAGTTAAATGCATCAACTAGAAAAGATCACTTCCCTCTTCCTTTTCTTGATCAGATGCTTGAATGTTTGGCTGGCCATTCTCACTATTGTTGTCTTGATGGTTATTCAGGTTTTCATCAAATTCCAGTGGTGTCGGAAGATCAAGAGAAGACTACTTTCACATGTCCATTCAGTACTTTTGCATATCGAAGGATGCCTTTTGGGCTCTACAATGCCCCAGCCACATTCCAAAGGTGTATGGTTAGTATATTTTCAGATTATGTGGAGAATATCATAGAAGTTTTCATGGATGACTTCACTGTCTATGGTAACTCTTTTGATTTATGTTTGACTAACCTTACAAAAGTGCTTCAGAGATGTATAGAAAAGAATCTTGTATTGAACTATGAAAAATGTCACTTTATGGTTGAACAGGGCCTAATTCTAGGTCATATTGTATCTTCTAGGGGACTTGAAGTCGATAAAGCTAAAATAAAATTGATTAAATCTTTACCTTACCTTTTAAGTGACGGCAAATTCACTCTTTTCTTGGGAGTGCAAGATTCTATCGACGCTTCATCAAGGATTTTTCCAAGATTACTCAGCCCCTATGTAGATTGCTGCAAAAAGAAGTGGCATTTGAGTTTGATGAGGCCTGCAAGCATGCTTTTGATACATTGAAGGATAAGTTAACTTCTTCTCCAATCATTCAATCACCTGACTGGAAGCTTCCTTTTGAAATTATGTGTGATGCGAGCAATTATGCAGTTGGAGCTGTTCTTAGCCAAAGAGTTGGAAAAGCTTCTCATGTCATTTACTACGCTTCCAGAACATTGGATAGTGCCCAATGCAACTATTCCACAACGGAAAAAGAACTCTTGGCTGTTTTTTTTGCTTTAGAAAAATTCATATCATATTTACTTGGTACTAAGGTAATCGTTTACTCTGATCATGCAGCTCTCAAGTACCTGCTCGCGAAGAAGGAGGCGAAACCAAGACTTATTCGATGGATACTCTTATTACAAGAGTTTGATCTGGAAATACGTGATAGGAAAGGCTCCGAAAACTTAGTTGCCGACCACCTCAATAGAATACTCATCAGTGAAGAGTCAACACCTCTACAAGATGATTTTCCAGATGAGCATCTCTTTTCTATTCAAAAGACAAATCCTTGGTATGCTGATATTGTCAACTATTTGGTTACTAAGACATTACCGCGTGATTTGTCTAGGGCTCAAAAAGATAAAATTAAAAGTGTTGCTAAGTACTATGTATGGGATGATCCGTATTTGTGGAAACATTGTGCTGATTAAATCATTAGAAGGTGTATTTCTCAAGACGATATTCCTTCTATCTTGCAATTTTGTCACTCATATGCCTGTGGTGGACACTTTGGACCTAAGAGGACAGCTTAAAAAGTGTTAGGGTGTGGGTTGTTTTGGCCTACCTTGTTTCGTGATTCTTATATGTTTTGTAAGTCTTGTGAACGATGTCAGAAAGTTGGCAACTTAGGACATAGAGACCAAATGCCACTTACCCCTATTCTTGCTTGTGAAATATTTGATATATAGGGTATTGATTTTATAGGTCCTTTTTCTCTTACTTTCGATAATGTTTATATCCTTCTTGCTGTGGATTATGCCTCAAAGTGGGTGGAAGCTAAAGTGACCGGAACTAACGATGCCAAAGTTATTGTGGATTTTGTCAAATCTCATATTTTTGCTAGGTTCGAGACACCAACGGCTCTTATCAGTGATCGTGGCACACACTTTTGTAATAAAGTAGTGGAAACTCTGCTTAAAAAGTACAATGTCACTCATCGCACTTCCACCGCATACCACCCTCAAACAAATGGATTGGCAGAGGTATCAAATCGAGAAATCAAGTCTATTCTAGAAAAAACTGTCAATCTAAGCAGGAAGGATTGGAGCATGATAGAGCCATTTTATACTCAATCTTTATAGTATAAATTGTGTTAAATTATTATTGATTTTATAGAAATCATAAGGAAATGGTACTTTAATTCTATCATCGTGATAAATCAGGTTAAATGGAGTCAAGGATGCTAATTCAAGTATTTTAGAGAAGTCATCTACAACTTGGATCAAGACAAGAAATTACACCACCGGAGGAAGCACGGTTTGAGGCACGGCCAGGTTTCAAACCGTGTTACATACTGGAAAAGAAGGCGAAAACAAGGACTTTGAACAGAGAGAGACACGCCTTAAGGCATGGCCATGGTGGAACCCGTGGGATAAACCGTGCTTGAAGCCGTGGTGGAAGCCAGGACCAAGGAGAAGAAAGTGTGGAACATCAACCAGATGAAGGCACGGCTTGAAATCTAGCCATGGTTGTAACCGTGCTACACACTGGACATGGATGAAGACTTGAAGATTATGCACAGATGAAGGCACGGCTTTAAATCGGGCCGTGCGTGTAACCGTGGTTCGCATTGGGCGCGGTTGAAGACTTGAAGAATATGCATAGAGGATGGCACGGCTTAACCCACGGCCGTGTGGTGGGGCGTGCCAGGCAGACGTATCTTCACTTCTCAAAATCTACTTGAAAAAGGAAAGATATTTTCGTATCTTGCTAGCAAAAGATCACATGCTATCCATCTAATAGTATAAATAGAGCCAACCCTAGAGGGTTATACAACTTTTGATCTCGGAATCTTGGATCTTGAAGAAGGAAACGTGGAGGCAGAGCAAGACAACCGGGTTCATTATGTTTCTATCTTTTATTTTCGTTTTATTGATGAACATGAGTAGCTAAGCTACTTTTCTAGCCAAAGGGTCATAGATGTTTAATTCTCCACGAATTGTGAGGTCTAATTGACTTGTATTTATTCTATTCTTTGCTTTCGGGTATTCATATATCTTCTGATCATTTTGTCATTATTATCTTTGTTGGTTGGTATGAATAGAGCTCTTCTACTCAATTAGCAAGTTAATATATTGTCAACTAGCACGTCAAATCCGTAATTGTTTGATTGTTCTAGTCTTAGTGACGCAATAACATGTTTGGTTATAAAAGAGATGATCGAATTCATGTTATGGAGGTGTGTGATCATGTTTAAATAGGTTATCTTATAATCTACTGGCATGAATTGTAGTCTCTCTAGATCTTAATGCTATTGATAGATTAAATCCTAAGCGCTTGTCTAAGGGTTGTTTAATCAATAAGAGAAATAATTCAAAGCGCTTGTCCGAGGTTATCGAGGAAGTAAGGAGAGATAGGTTGTTAGAGCTTGTTAATAACCATAACCAATTTATCTAGAACAAGAATAGAGAACATTTGCATCGATGATCAATTCCTGGAATTAAATCATCTTGATTCCTTTGGCTAGGCTTTTACCAATATCTGATTTTCTTACCTTGTTTTATTTTATTTGATTCAACAAACAAACCCCCACCCCCCCCCCCCCATTTTCCTTTTTCTTATTGTTCTCTTTGAATAGAAATATCTTTACCAATCCCTGTGGATTCGACCCTACTCACCACTATATGCAAATCATATAATTGTCTAGGAGTAGGTTTTATTTTTGTTGGATTCGACACCCATCAAATTTTGGCGCCGTTGCCGGGGATTGGTGTCAAATTTATTTCTATTCTTGTATGACTCGTTCTTCTCAATAGGTGAACTAACTTATAATCCGGAGATTGAGAAGACTCTAAAGAGGCTGCGACAAGAAGCTAGATCATCCCCCGAACCGAACTTAGTATCGGACTTGTCTGATTCATCCCTTGATTCTGAAAAAGGTGACGACATGGCAAATCTCGAGAGAACCTTAAGGGAGTTGGCTGCACCGGATGTGAATCAACAACCACTTTGTATTCACTACCCCGAACTAGCCGTGGAATTCGAATTGAAATCTGGGTTGATACATCTGCTACCTACATTTCATGGTCTTGAGAATGAAGATCCTCATAAGCATTTGAAAGAGTTCCATATAGTGTGTTCTAGTATGAGGCCGCAAGGAATAACTGACGATCAAATCAAGCTACGTGCTTTTCCATTTTCTTTAAGTACTAAAGCTAAAGATTGGTTGTTTTATTTGCCTCCAGGTTCTATCACCACTTGGACAGATATGGTAAGGCTCTTCTTGGACAAATTCTTCCCCGCATCCAGAGCCACTGGTATAAGAAGAGAAATTTGTGGTATAAAACAAAGGGACACCGAGACTCTTCATGAGTATTGGGAAAGGTTCAAGCAACTGTGTGCAAGCTGCCCACAACATGGGATATCCGAACAACTCCTCATCCAATATCTCTACGAAGGCCTACTTCCGATGGAAAGAAAGATGATGGATGCTGCAAGTGGAGGCGCCATAGTAAACAAAACCCCTGGTCAAGCTAGGGAATTGATCTCCATTATGGCTGCCAATTCGCAACAATTTGGGTATAGGCATGATGCATCTTCAAGGAAGGTAAATGAGGTAAATGTGTCTAACCTTGAACATCAAATTTCTAATCTTACCTCCCTTGTGCAGCAGCTAGCTCTTGGAAATACCCAACAGGTGAAAGCTCGTGGAATTTGTGCTGCTCCTAGTCATCCGACCGACATGTGTCCCACATTGCAAGATGACAACCATGAACACGCCAATGCTAGTAGGCGAATTCCCAGGACAGCCACAAAGGAAATATGATCCCTATTCAAACACTTACAATCCCGAATGGAGGGATCATCCTAACTTCCGATATGGCAATAACCCTCAACATGTCCAACAATTCCAGCCAAAGCCATCACACCACGTACCCCAAGCTCCTTCCACTTCAGGTATGCCCCTTGAAGATATTGTTAAGTCTCTAGCTGTGAATACCAAACAATTTCAGGAGGAAACAAAGCAAAGCATTCAAAACTTGGAGCATCAGGTAAGCCAACTTGCTTCAGCTATCAATAGGTTAGAAACTCAAGGTAAGTTACCTTCTCAAACTATTACAAACCCAAAGCAAAGCGTTAATGCAATTACTTTGAGAAGTGGAACAGAATTGCAGGGATCAAATAAGAAAGGAAATCCGTCTAATCTTGAGGAAGAGACCAAGAAAGAGACTTCGACTCCGAGCCAGCAGGGTGACCAGATTAGCAAGTCTCTAGATGAGCCATCGAAGGTCACATTGATACCACCTCCTTTCCCCTCCAGATTAGCGAAATCCAAGAAGGAAGCGGAAGAAAAAGAGATTCTAGAAACGTTTCGTAAAGTCGAGGTAAATATTCCTTTACTTGATGCAATTAAGAAAATACCGCGCTATGCTAGATTCCTCAAGGACTTGTGCACTAACAAAAGGAAGCTGAAAGGCAATGAAAAGATTAGTGTGAGTGAAAATGTTTCAGCTATTATTCAGAAGAAGCTTCCTCCTAAATGTAAGGACCCAGGTATGTTCGCCATTCCTTGCAAAATAGGTAGTCTTTGAATCACTAAAGCCATGTGTGATCTAGGAGCTTCTATCAATGTCATGCCTTTGTCTGTTTATCAACGTTTAAATGTTGGTCCTTTAAAGGAAACGGGTATTATTGTTCAACTTGCTGATAGGTCCAATGTTTATCCTGAGGGAGTTCTAGAGGATGTTTTAGTTCAAGTCAATGGGTTGGTTTTTCCTGTTGATTTTTATGTGCTTGACATGGACGATAGTGATTCTCATACTTCATCACTGATATTATTAGGGCGACCATTCCTTAAGACTTCTAAAACGAAAATCGATGTAAATGATGGCACCCTCACTATGGAAATTGATGGTGAAGTGATTAAATTTAACATTTATGATGCCATGAAACATCCTAACGATATCTCACCTGTTTTTGTTACGGATGCTATTAACCCATCTCCTGTTTTTGTTGCGGATGTTATTAACCCATTACCACAGGCACCAAGGCTGGAATCCAAATCCTTATCCGAATATTTAGCCAGGAACGTCTAGCCAAAGACGTTAAAGAAAGGCGCTTCATGGGAGGCAACCCATGTAAAAAAAAAAAAAAATTGTTTTGCATTAGTTTTGGTTTGTTTTAGTTTTGTTTTGTTTTAGTTTAGTTTGTTTTGATTTTAGTGTAGTTTTGAACTCTTTGGATCGGCTGCAGCAAGGATACATATCATTAGATGACACTTTCCAGAGCTTAAAGGGAGCACTCAAATACCAGGGAAGTACCAATATTTCCTCTCTCTTATTCTCTAATGTCCTTTGTGTTGTTAATTCCTCTTCAATTGTGCTAATTAGGAACAGTGAGGACACTGTTCAAGCTAAGTGTGGGGGAGAGGATAATAAAATATAGAGAATAGAGAACTAACTTATACTCTGAATGTTTGTCCTTAAGCAATTTTAAGCCAAAGTTTTTCAAAATTATCATGAAATCTAGAGATTGTACTAAATGTTGTAATAAGCATCTACAAAATGTGAAATTGACTTGTTCAAATGTTTTACTCACCCACTGCTATGATTAGAATACATGGTTAAAATTAAGTAGTGAAATCTTTAAGAAACAAATTTACCTTGTATTTAGCTTTAGAATTGGAAGTCTAAGAGTAGGTCGAGTCCTTAAGTGAAAAATAAACAAGTTTACTTCTAGGTTATATTAGCTACTATATACTCTTTGAAAAAAAAAAAAAAAAGAATCAAGCATAGCCATTACTCCAATGATTCAACTAATTGAGTTAAGAGTATTAAAACTTGAATGTTAGAGTGAGGAAGAGTCCATAGGGGTATCTCAAAACCCGGTCACTTGAGTGATGAGCTCGGGATGTTGCCGACTCAATGAACTCACTATAACGATAAGGGCGAAAAAGGCAAAAGTTCATGAAAAGAAGCGGGCAAAAACCCATCAAAATAGATGCTTGAATAAATCAAAAGAACATGAATGTGAACATTCATTGAATAAAACAAAGATGTATAAAAGGGAGAATATCTAGAAAGAGCTTATACTATATGCTTTTACTTTATACTGCAAGGATTATATGTTTGCTAATATCCAATGAAGTTTAATTGGGTGTTTTTCCTTAGTGGATTAAGTATTTACTTTTGGAATAAAAATTCTTTTGCTAAACATGAGGATTAAAGTTTGTTTTGTTTAGATTAGCTATTGAATTTTGTCCATAGTAATTTGATCACAGGAAACCAATTGGGCTGAAGTAGTAGACATTAAACTACAAGTCATGAATTACAAATGAATAGATGCTTGGAATGATGAAAAGAAAGTTTGTATAATCTATGATAGATTTCTCAATTGATTTGATGCAATTGCTTGAGGACAAGCAAGAGTTTAAGTGTGGGGGAATTTGATAGAGCCATTTTATACTCAATCTTTATAGTATAAATTGTGTTAATTATTATTGATTTTATAGAAATCATAAGGAAATGGTACTTTAATTCTATCATCGTGATAAATCAGGTTAAATGGAGTCAAGGATGCTAATTCAAGATTTTAGAGAAGTCATCTACAACTTGGATCAAGACAAGAAATTACACCACCGGAGGAAGCACGGTTTGAGGCACGGCCAGGTTTCAAATCGTGTTACATACTGGAAAAGAAGGCGAAAACGAGGACTTTGAACAGAGAGAGACACGCCTTAAGGCACGGCCGTGGTGGAACCCGTTGGATAAACCGTGCTTGAAGCCGTGGTGGAAGCCAGGACCAAGGAGAAGAAAGTGTGGAACATCAACCAGATGAAGGCACGGCTTGAAATCTAGCCGTGGTTGTAACCGTGCTAACACTGGACATGGATGAAGACTTGAAGATTATGCACAGACGAAGGCACGCTTTAAATCAGGCCGTGCGTGTAACCGTGGTTCGCACTGGGCGCGGTTGAAGACTTGAAGAATATGCACAGAGGATGGCACGGCTTAACCCACGGCCTGTGGTGGGGCGTGCCAGGCAGACGTATCTTCACTTCTCGAAATCTACTTGAAAAAGGAAAGATATTTTCGTATCTTGCTAGCAAAAGATCACATGCTATCCATCTAATAGTATAAATAGAGCCAACCCTAGAGGGTTAGTACAACTTTTGATCTCGGAATCTTGGATCTTGAAGAAGGAAACGTGGAGGCAGAGCAAGCAACCGGGTTCATTATGTTTCTATCTTTTATTTTTGTTTTATTGATGAACATGAGTAGCTAAGCTACTTTTCTAGCCAAAGGGTCATAGATGTTTAATTCTCCACGAATTGTGAGGTCTAATTGACTTGTATTTATTCTATTCTTTGCTTTCGGGTATTCATATATCTTCTGATCGTTTTGTCATTATTATCTTTGTTGGTTGGTATGAATAGAGCTCTTCTACTCAATTAGCAAGTTAATATATTGTCAACTAGCACGTCAAATCCGTAATTGTTTGATTGTTCTAGTCTTAGTGACGCAATAACATGTTTGGTTATAAAAGAGATGATCGAATTCATGTTATGGAGGTGTGTGATCATGTTTAAATAGGTTATCTTATAATCTACTGGCATGAATTGGTAGTCTCTCTAAATCTTAATGCTATTGATAGATTAAATCCTAAGCGCTTGTCTAAGGGTTGTTTAATCAATAAGAGAAATAATTCAAAGCGCTTGTCCGAGGTTATCGAGGAAGTAAGGAGAGATAGGTTGTTAGAGCTTGTTAATAACCATAACCAATTTATCTAGAACAAGAATAGAGAACATTTGCATCGATGATCAATTCCTGGAATTAAACCATCTTGATTCCTTTGGCTAGGCTTTTACCAATATCTGATTTTCTTACCTTGTTTTATTTTATTTGATTCACAAACAAACCCCCCCCCCCCCCCATTTTCCTTTTTCTTATTGTTCTCTTTGAATAGAAATATCTTTACCAATCCATGTGGATTCGACCCTACTCACCACTATATGCAAATCATATAATTGTTTAGGAGTAGGTTTTATTTTTGTTGGATTCGACACCCATCAGAGCATAAGACTTGAAGATGCATTGTGGGCCTACCGGACAGCTTACAAGACCCTTATAGGTATGTCTCCTTATCGTTTGATATTTAGAAAACCGTATCACCTCCCTGTGGAGTTAGAACATAGGGCGTACTAAGCTGTAAAACAATGTAACATGTAAATGGATGAAGCTGGTGAGCACAGAAAACTTCAATTACAAGAACTTGAAGAAATTCGAAGAGAAGCTTATGAGAGTACTAAAATCTATAAGGAAAAAACAATGGATTTTCATGATCAAATGATTTCTCGAAAGAATTTTTCTATAGGTCAAAAAGTATTACTTTATCACTCTCGATTGAAGTTGTTTTCTGGAAAACTACACTCACGGTAGGTTGGTCCTTTTGTTATCACTAACATATTTTCACATGGTGCAGTTGGGATCGCAAGTCTTGAAACTGGTAAGACTTTCAAAGTCAATGGTCATCGCTTGAAACCTTTTTATGAAGGATTTCAAGTGTGTAATATTGAAGAAACCATTTTAACTTACCCCGAGTACTGCGATTAATTACCAGGAACGTCTAGCCAAAGACGTTAAAGAAAGGCGCTTCATGGGAGGCAACCCAGACTAAAAAAAAATATTTCAATTTATTTTATTTTAGTTTTGTTTTGATTTTTTTCTTTTGATTAGCTGCAGAAAGGGTACATATCATTAGATGACACTCTCTCGTGCTTAAGGGAGAACTCCAATCACTTCACACTTTATACCAGGGAAGTACCAGTATTCCTTTTATCTTATTCTCTAATGTTCCTTATGTTTTTAATTCCTCTTTAATTGTGCTGAATTAGGAACAGTGCGGACACTGTTCAAACTAAGTGTAGGGGAGAGGATAATAAAATATAGAGAATAGAGAATTGAGTATGACTAGCTAACATCTAAAATCATATTATACTCATACTTTGAATATTTGTCCTTAAGCATTATATGGTAAAATTTTAAGCCAAATTTTTCAAAATTTTCATGAAATCTGGAGATTGTACTAAATGTCATAATAGGTATCTACAAAATTGTGAAATTGACTTGTTTAAGTGCTTTACTCACCTACTGCTGTGATTAGAATACTTGGTTAAAATTATGTAGTGAAATCTTTAAGAAACAAATTTACCTTGTATTTAGCTTTAGAATTGGAAGTCTAAGAGTAGGTCGAGTTCTTAAGTGAAAAATAAACAAGTTTACTTCTAGGTTAAATTAGTTACTATATACTCTTTGAAGTTGTTTTTGAAACAATGATAACACTTAGTGGAAGAAGTAGAAGAAACTTTCTCCTTAGTGATCCTTTATAAAAAAAAAAGTCTTAATATTATGATAGCTAAAAAAAAGGGGGGGGGGGAAGAATCAAGCATAGCCATTACTCCAATGATTCAAGTAATTGAGTTAAGAGTATTCGAACTTGAATGTTAGAGTGAGGAAGAGTCCGTAGGGGTATCTTAAAACCCGGTCACTTGAGTGATGAGCTCGGGATGCTGCCGATTCGATGAACTCACTATAACGATAAGGGCGAAAAAGGCGAAATTTCATGAAAAAGAAGCGGGCAAAAACCCGTCAAAATAGATGCTTAATTAAATCAAAAGAATATGAATGTAAAGATCATTGAATGAAATAAGACTTATAATAAAAAGGGAGAAAGTCTAGGGAAAGAGTAGATACCATATGCTTTTACTTTGTGTTGCAAAGATTATATACTTGCTAATATCCAATGAAGTTTAATTGGGTGTTTTTCCTTATTAGATTAAGCATTTACTTTTGGAATAAAAGTTCTATTGCTAAACATGAGGATTAAAGTTTGTTTTGTTTAGATTAGCTATTAAATTTTGACTATGGTAATTTAATCACAGGAAACCAGTTTGGTTGGAGCAGTAGACATTAAAATTACAAGTCATGAATTATAAAAGAATAGATGCTTGAAATGATGAAAAAAATTTCGTATAATCTATGACGGATTTCTCAATTGATTTGATTCAATTGCTTGAGGACAAGCAAGAGTTTAAGTGTGGGGGAATTTGATAGAGCCATTTTATACTCAATCTTTATAGTATGAATTGTGTTAATTTATTATTGATTTTATAGAAATCATAAGGAAATGGTACTTAATTTTATTATGGTGATAAATCAAGTTTAATGGAGTCAAGAGTGTTAATTCAAGTGATTTAGAGAAGTCATCTGCAATTTGGATCAAAGTCAAGGATTTACACCGCCGGCGTACAAGAGAAGAATGCACGAACAAAATAGCTTTTTGGAAGAAACAAGGGAAGTACACGGGCGTGTATTTCCAGATGCACGGCCATGTGTTTGGTTTAAAAAAAAAACAAAAGCTTACACGGTTTAAGTACACGGTTGTGTGTTTGGTTTGAAAAAAAAAAAAAAACAGAAGCTTACACGGTTTAAATACACGGTCGTGTATAACCGTGGGTTGAGACCGTGTATATGGAAAAGTTCGGCCGTTTCAGGAGATTTTTCGGTTTTCATATATATATCTCTTCGTTTTCCAAAAGGAGGGAGTTCAGGAGGGAAGAAACCGAATAGGAAAAGCAGGAGACACTTGAAAGCAGACACTTTTCATTTTTTTTTCATTTTTTGATTTTGTTTTAGTTACGAACATGTGTGGCTGAACAATCTTCTAGCCAAAGGATCATCAATAGTTTAGTTCTTTAGGAATTGTGAGATCTAATTGATTTGTCTTTATTCTATTCTTTATTTTTGGGTATTTATATATCTATTGAATGTTTTGTTATTATTATCTTGTTTGATTGGTATGAATTAGAGCTCTTCTATTCCATTAGCAAGTTAATATATTGTCAATTAGAATGTCAGATCCGTAATTGTTTGATAGTTCTAATCTCTGTGACACAATAACATGTTTGATTATAGAATAAATAATCAAATTCATGTTATGGAGATATATAATCTTGTTTAAATAGGTTATCTTATAATCTACTGGCATGAATTGGTGGTCTCTCTTGTTTTTAATGCTATTGATAAATTAAATCCTAAGAGCTTGTTTAGGGTTGTTTAATCAATAAGAGAAGTAATCAAAGAGCTTGTTTTGATTATCAAGAAAGTAAGGAGAGATAGGTTATTAGATCTTGTTAATAACTATAACCAGTTTATCCGAGATAAAGAATAGAAAATATTTGCATCAATGATCATTTCTATGAATTAAACTATAATGATACATTTGGTTAGGCTTTCATCATTATTAAATTTTATTATCTGATTTCAGTTTTATTTGAATTTACAAACAAAACCCCCATTCTTCTTTTTCTCTCTATTTTCTTTCAATAGAAATAAATTTAACCAATCCCTATGGATACGACCCTATTCACTGCTGTATACAAAAATTGTTTAGGAATAGGTTTTAATTTTGTTGGATTCGACACCTATCACTCACTCTCAACTTTGTCCCCCTTGATGACCATAACCCTTTTATTAGGACATTGAGAAGCAATATGGCCAAGTCCTAAACATTTAAAACTTTTGATATCCCTGCTCCTCTTTTGTTGTGTTTGGTCAACAACCTCACTAGCGACTGCCTTTCGCTTTTCCTTCCTTTCCTTCTCCCTCTTACCCTCATCTGACTTATGGTGGTGATATGATTTCTGATCCCGCCTGCGTTGATGCCGCTCTACCCAACTGGCTAATTTAATCACATCCTCAAGAGTCTGATAATGCTGGAGTTCCACTACACTGGCAATGTCCATCTTCAACCCATTGATGAAATGAGCTATGGATTTATCTGATGTTTCCCTGATATCACATCTTGCCACTAATGTCTCAAACTCCTTCACATACTCTTCTATGCTCTTCTTACCCTGCCTCAAGGATTGCAACTCCATTAGCATCTCCTTTTTATAATAGTCTGGCATAAATCTACGTCTCATCAACCTTTTCATCAAAGCCCATGAACGCACTTTCTCCTCATCAGCTCTACGTCTCTCAGTTTGTAATTTATCCCACCACGAACTAGCATATTCAGAAAATGCTAAAGACGCCATTTTCACCTTCATGCGCTCATCCCACTCGTAACAATCAAATACCTTCTCAACCTGTGGCACCCAGTCTAGGAATTCCTCTAGTTTACTACTACCAGTGAAAGGTGGAATTTTCAACTTGATGTTTTCAATCCCCTTACGCCTGTCAACATTGTTTCCTCTCCTACTCCTTCCACTACTAGCATCAGATTCACTACTAGAGTGTCTCCTCCTAATTCCTGCACCACTATGGCTTCTTCTATCCCTAACCTCCAAACTCTCCATAATCAATATAAGATTTTCTTGGATTTGATTAAACTCAGCCCTAGTCACAACCTCACCCCCATTATCAGCATCATTCCTATTGTTGTTGTTATGAACACTTCCATGCGACGACATCTCTACCTTCAATAGTCAGCAATAGAAATTCACCAAAAACCCAATTCTTAACAACAGCCCAATCACCAATTCACAGCAATCCAACACCCAACAATTGAATTCGGCAAAGAGATTCACAAAACCCCTAATTCTCAACAACAAACCAATCACCAATTCAACGCCAAACAATCTAATTTCACAGCAATACAATTCACACAATAACTTCCTAAATTTCCCAACCAACAGGAGTATTGAATTAAAACTACAATTGAGTTGAGATTCAACAGCCTTACCGATTTAACACATGATCTGATCGAATCCTTCGCTCTGATACCAAATGATGCGGATTCAGTATGCTCTGATACCAAATGATGTGGACTTGGTATGCCCTGATACCAAATGATGCGGATTTGGTATACTCTGATACCAAATGATGCGGAATCGGATTCGAATTCCTTCAAACACACCAAATCGTTAACAACAATCAAATAACACAAATTTTTAGGTTTTTCTGGATTTTGGTACTAATGAATAAAAATCAAAGATATGGATAAAATTATCAATCTATAGATGCCAAGATTGATAAAGTTAAATTGATTCGCAATCAAATCATAGAACGATAGAAACCACGTTCTATAAATCAATCACTAGGTTAAAGAATTCTAAGAATTCAATAACGATGCTCGCCACAAATTCTATATGAACCAAGAATTTGATAAGAACAATAAGAATAAAGAGAAAAATCAATTCCCAATATTCACAAATCTCCAAAGAAGATTCACACCGCTCAAAGTGTCTGTGTTTTACAACCAAAATATCATTCTCCCACGAAAAACCCTAAGGATGCCTATTTATATCATCTAAAAATTTGTGCGAAAAAATTCAAGGCCAGCGGCCTTCACTTAGGCCGACATCAAAAGCCGGCGACCTTCACTTAGGCCGGCGGCCTTCATTTAGGCCGGCTCTAAGGCTGGCGGCCTTGAAGCTAACTCGGCTGGCCTTTATTCAAGGCCAGCTTAAGGCTGGCAGAACTTCGCCTTGGGTCCTCCCGACGCTTATGTCCTCTTCTTTTAGACCCCACACTGCCACCTAGAGCTCGGATTGACTTTGTTTTCTTTGGCGCTCATATCTTAGCTCTTGGAATCATATCAATAACACTTTGAAGTCATTCCCTATTCAGGTCGCCACTATTAAGAAGTATAGGAAGCAATTATCTTTGTTATATTAAGAGAATCCTAATATTTAAAAACTTTAGATGATGATTAACATACGTTAGAGATGAAGAAAGATGGAAGAATAGATGATTTAGTTCCCTACAAAGAGATCAATTCCAAGGAAGAATTCCACCTATGTTTTTCAACATTTTTAGAATATAATTTTAGTAAAATATTATTAGGAGAAGTTCAAAAGTTAAATCCTTTGATTTAGGGGACAAAAACAAGACATATGTATGAAGGATGAGTAAAACTGAAAACCTAGTGATCAATGTTGAATCATTAATTAAAAACTAAAGGTTTATAGCAACACATGTGACCTATACACACCAAAACAAAGGCCTAAACAGATCTATAGATTAATTAAAGTTGATTTTCCCTTCAACCCTAGGCTTAGTGATGGATGAACTCACTGAGCCATGGTTTACACACCCACCTGAACCCCCCCCCCAACCCCCAATAGTGCTCCAAGGATAGATGGAGAATTAGAAGATAGTTAAAAGTCTAGGATGAGTGAGTAAGAAGTTGTAAAGCTATTTATTTTATAACTTGATCATTTTCCAAAAAAATTTTGAACCAGTGTTCTTAAATGTTGAAATCACCTAGTTTTACTTTTTAGTAAGAGATACCAATTCTCTGTGATTCTGGTGAATTGTAATATATCAATTTCTATAGTTGTTTTCATAATAATTAATTATATTTACTATCAATTATGGTCAGGAATGATTATTAGAGTCTTGCAACCTCTAACTTACAAGATAGTTTTCATGTTACAGGTGCACATGTGATATGACAACTCTTAGAAAATTCAACTAAGGCCCCTATTGGGTTGTTACAGGCTTGGTATCAAGGCTATAGGTTTGTCAAAGATAGGAGAAACCTACATAATGGTGAGATTAGGTAGAATTTGGGTAGATAATTAGGTTTATGAATTAAAAGACTTAGAGTCTAGAAGTATATTATATGTATATGTATTACAATAATAGGTAGACACTAAGTGGTCACCTAAATGTGTCACATGATTTCAAATCCTTATAAGTATAATTTTCTTGCAAGTGTAATCGAATAAATTCATCTTCTAAAATAGAAATTCTTGTTATCATATCAATTGTGGTTAGTAGGTGAAATGCTGAATAATCGTGGAAGAACTTGGATTGATGAGCCCTATATGGAACTTTAAGCTAAAGTGATAATAAGGTAATAAAATGATCTTTGAATCTATTACTAGATGTGAATGGATCCATGATGAGAAAGGTTGTGATAAATGGAAATTGCAGGAAGAATAATATTGCTTGATGATAGGAGAGCACTATGATGATATATCCTTGTATGAGGAGATAAGATGATGAAATAATGATCTATTGCTAGTATACACGATCATGATCATTTATCAATATTGTATCAAGTTTGGATCTTTTTGAAAATGCTTTAAGGATACTAGAATCACTAAGGATAAATGACTTAGTTGAGATGGAAAATTTGATGGCTTAAATCTAGATGTTATTTAAGGTTTATAGAATTTCCATTATATGAAGAACAATATGGAAATTAGTAAAATTATAGGAAAAGAGCCATGACACAACCTACTTCCTAAAAATGGAGTAAATTGTGAAGCTTGTTGTTTTACTGGGATGATGACCATTAAACCAGATCACAGTAATCTACTGGTGATGGATGAGCGAGGAATTACTTCAGGGATGATAGAATCATTAAGAATTATGCTTCCCGACTTTATTAAGCCAAATAGATACTTTGAAGGAAAAATAGATAACCCAATTGAGACGAAGGATTGGATGGCTCAAATTTAGAGATCATTTGAAGCTTTTGAAATTCCAGAACACTTAAAGGTGATCCATAGAACCTTGCTACAAAAGGATGCAAGAATATAGTGGGAATCTAAGAAGAGCACAATGGGTTAACCCATCACTTGAGAAGGATTTAGAAGGAAATTCTTAAAGGAGTACATCTCAAATAGCCTACGAAAAACGCTTCATAAAGATTTATTTGAAATAAAAAGAGGGAATAAAAGTATTAGTGAATATGATGTGCCTAAAAAGGGGTTAAGCACATGTAATTGGATCAATTGCAATCTTCAAATGACTAATCCAATTTCGGTTCAAAAGTTACAAGAATTGTGTGAACCCTAATGATGTAAGATGATCCGAATGTTATTGTTTTCAAGGAAACAATACTACAATGATGAAATCCTCAATTGCAACACTAAACACACTTGAATTCCCATGCGATTAACACACAAAATCAATAAGAACAAATCCGTGATCCACTTTCCCAACAAAGTCAATCCACGGTTCAAATGTAGTAAAAATTGATGGTTATAACTAATGTCAAAACCAATCAATTATAACAACATAAAAATGATTACAAATGTAATCTAATCCAACCGAGAGAACATCCAATTCAACCCTAGATATAACTCACTAGAGATGAAAAAGAAATTACAACAAAGAGAACTTGATATTACTCACAAATTCACTTTAAAGCCACTCGCCACAATCTTAATTTTGGGATTGAAATTGATGAGAGCAATTTTGGAATTAGGAAAAAACCCTAACCCTCTCACGTAAAAGTGATTTTCTTTTTCTGAAAATTTGGCTAACTCCCTCAAAACCCTACTTAAGTAAGTATTTATACTTGCTCCCTTTAGAGTTAAAAAGTTCACAAAATTACAACTATGCCACTTTTAGGGTGGCCGGTCCTAAAAGACAATTATAAGTAAATAGAAGTGTCCCAAAAGAAAGATTACAACATAAATAGTCCAAAGAAACAATTACAAATGCAAAAATAATAAGAATCCTCAAAGAAGCAATGCATTAAGTCGATGTCGATCACAGCGAGTCATTGGATGAGAATCTGAAGATGTCCCTTTGCAATCAACAAATGAAAGTCATTTGGCATCCCATAGAGAAATATTATTGTACCTATAAGATTATTACTCGAATATTTATTAAATAAAAGAAATAAGGGTAAAATATGAGTGACTTGGATCATCATCTAAATCAAGTTCTATAACCATCTAGGTTGCCGAAAAAATTCCCATTAGAATATGAATACGAGCTTCGAAGACTAATGCATTTTGTTTCCACAAAATTAAGAAATAATGAAGACTTATGTATACAAATCTTCATGAATAGGTTAGATCTAGAGACTTGAAGTAGATTAAAGGAATTTGATTTACAAACTTATACAAATTTTGTAGAGAAGGCAAGGGCAATGGAATATGCAAAAAAGAGATTTCTAAAACAGCAAAGTAAGATAGACAAAAGAGCCCATAGGCTAGTTAAAGAACTAGTTGATCATATTGATAACAAAAGAAAACGACCAAATGAGACATTAAAATCTTAGGTAGATGGATCAATAATAAGAAAACCCTTTCAAGTGTACTGCTGGAAGTGTAGTAGTGAGAACTACCTAAGGAATTGTCCACAACTAAAAGGCAAGTGCTCTTATTGTGGAAAAGCTAGACAAAAGGAAATACAATGTTTCAAAAAAAGGAAAGTCACTGTCTATTATAATTTTGAGAAGTATGAAATGATAGTGCTATATGCTACCAGAAGTAAAGTTATCTAAAGATTACTCAAGTAATTCCATACTTTAAGTTAAGCTAGTATATGGATTGTTGTAATTTGATAATGATGTAAGAACTTATTAAGTATATATTCAAGTTTCGAGGATGAAACTTCTTTGAACGGGGGAAGAATGTGAAACCCTAGAGAATTAGATTATTTTTTATGATAGAATTAATTAGGCCAACCGTATAAGATCTCAATAAAGTAAAATATAGTACCCTTTTTTTCTCTCAAATAATTACGATTCCTATCTATACTTCACAATTGGGCATTAACGATTATTAGCTACATAAGGTTAGTTTTTAATCTCTATGTAACAAGATTTTTGTTTAGTAAATTTAAGATTCTTTTAAATATTTGTGTAGAAATTTTTCTTCTTTTACAAGATATAAACAGTTAGCTCGTCCGAAGAGCTTTTCTAACTAACTTCTTAGGAAAGTTACCTCGAAGTTAAGTTATTAAAGAAAGCTACTTCACTAGCTTCTCAAGGAAGTCATCTTGATAAACTTGATGACAAAGTTTGTTAAAGAAAACCAAAACTTCTACTAGTTAGTATCAATTCCTTTCACCTCTATTCAATCCTAAACCAAGCCATTAGATGACATCAAGATCTTTATCCTAACTAGAATATCTTATGAAAAAGAAAAACAAGTATGAATACATGATAGATTTAGGCCTGGAAATCAAAATCAAAGATTCCAAATTCTAGCCCAAATATCATCCATAATTCTTAAGGATTTTTGTAAGTAGCATTTTTAAAAATTCTATTAAATAAGAAAATACACTTAAAATTTATCCCCAAATAAACTCGAGTAAGGTCCAAGAGCTAAAGAAGACTCAATATTTTATAAGTTAACCTAAGTCAACTTAGTCAAATTAAAAGTCAACTTAAGTCAACTTACTCTACTTAACTCATTAACTTAAGTCTTTCATTTAGCACCCCCAAGAAGACTTGAGTTGACTTAAGAAAGACTTAGTAGATAAGACTCTAATGATTCATATGATACCCTTTTTCAATAAAATTAATGAATTTAATTTAGTAAAAGTTCAATTGAAAACCATTAGCTACACTAATTTCCACTAAACTCCCTACCTAAGAGTTTAATCTTATTCTCCATTTTTTACCTAGTAGCCTAAACTTGAATTTTGTCAAATTTCATCTACAGAACCAGTACTTAGCCACAAATATTCCTTGATTAATAGATTTAAAAACCCAAACTCAATTGATTAAAGGTACTCTAATTTGACTTAAGTCAACTTTTGATAAGCAATAAGACTACTCAAGAAAACTTGCATTGATTTGAGTCCAATCCTTCCTAAATCTATCCTATATTACCCTAATCATAAGAATTAATATCCTTAAACATATATCAACAAAAATCAACACAAATTGATGTGCTCAAAACCAAGCCTAAGTACACAAAACCCAATTGAAAAACCAATTACACAATGAAATCAAACTAATCCTCCAAATTACATAAACCGTCAATCTTTATAATTCCAAATCCACAAATATGAACATGTATGAAGATTGCATATCCAAGAATGATAAGCTCTGATACCAAAAGATGATATTCCTAAAAGGGGATTAAGCACAATCAAAACAACTCAAATATAAACCTCAAAAGATAAGATCAAATTCGGTTCAAAGGTGAGACAATTTGCGTGAACCCTAATTGATGGAAGATAAACCAAATGATAAAATCAAGGAGATGAAATCTACAAAGATGATAATTCTCAATTGAATCAATTAACCAACTTAAGTTCCAAGAGAATTCCAATTAACAATATACAAATTAAAGCAGTGACCCTCCTCACAACAAGGAAAATTCCACGCCACAAGTGTAATGACAATTTGATGGTAGTAACAAGTGCTAAAACCAATCAATTAGGCAATAATAATTTGATTACAAATGCAATCAAATCTAACTAAGAAGACTTCAATCCAACCCTAGATATGACTCACTAGAGGTGAAAAGAAACACAACAATAAGAAATCGATATAACTCACAATTTCCCCTTATTTCACTCGCTACAGTTCCAATTCTTGGGATTGAAATTGATAAGAGAAATTGAAATAAGGAAGAAGCCTAATTCTCTTACGTAAAGTGTATGTCTAATTCTGAAAAAATGGGCTCCTCAAAACCCTACTTAAGCAAGTATTTATACTTACTCCCTTTAGGGTTAGAAAGTCTACAAAATTACAACTATGCCACTTTCAGGGTAGCCGGTTCTAAATGAAAATTACAAATAAAATGAAAGTGACTCAAAAGAAATTACAACATAAATAGTCCAATTAAATAAAAAATATATAAAAATTAGTCTTCAAGAAGCTAGCTCTTCTATAGGATTCGTCGGTCCAACTTATCGCTGATTTAGGTCGGTCCATAGATAACCCACAAGTTGAGTCTTAGTGAGTTTGTCCATCGCCCTGTAAAACATGATAAATGTGCCTATTGGAATATACAATACATGAATAAGTGAAAAGAGGTTAGTAAACAAATAATTCTAAGGTCGATTTGCTCAAAATGGGCCCTCATCGCCAAGATTCGAAATCCTTTAGTTCTAGCCCTAATGATAGGTCTTGTCGGATTTTGATTCCTATCAATAAGGAGCATACCATATAGTTGATAAGCCCTAAAGAATCAAAGGACCACCAGTTGATGACCCAATCAAATGCTAAAAGAGAATGGGAGAAATGCCGATTTTTATCAAAGTGAATCTCTCTCTTACCAACTAACTAGCAAATATACCACTATCTTGCTAGTAGGTAAAACCCTAGTTAGGTTTTTCACCTCCAAATGCTCCATTGCATTTAACCAAGAGTAACAATAGACTAACACGTGTCTACCAATCGGGTGGTAGACTTGTTACCAACAGACCAGTATAGGTCTACAATGAAAATCTCTAGTAGCGAAGAAAAATCAAAATGTAGCCATAATTTTTAAGGTTTTAGTTTGTGTTCTCTCTATTTTTTTAAGGTTTTTAGGTAGGTTAGTGATAGGCTAGTTTAGATTTAGTGATTTTATGCATTTTAGAGCTTGAGAACGCATTAAAGATTCAAGACTATTAGGTTTTTCATGCTGTTTTGGTTGTAATCACTCTTAGTAATATCTAAACCTTTCTTAACGATGTTTTTAGTTAATCTCTTGTGTGTTTATGTTGTTATGATGTTTAATATGTGTGGCTATATAGTTTTTAGTGGGCTTGTTAGGATATTGATGATAGAATATGCATACATGTGATTTTTAGTTAAATAGGTATTAGGTTTGTGATGAATTTGATGTACCCTACAATTCTAATTGTAAACACACCAATACAAGTGCATGATCACCAAAACAATCCCACAAAGGCGTGATCAATAACCAACACTTGAACCCTAATTCATGTGGATTCAAATGGAGATGATGTTAAATTGTGATAAGGAATAATGCAATTGTATAATAAGTAAAGGATAACAATATAAATGAACTGAATTCCACTCAAATTGACTTGAATCAAATTTGAAAAAAATAGGAACCTTAATTCACATGAAAGACAACAAGTAACACAACCAATTATATCTAGATATGATGCACTAGAAAACAATTGGTAGCAACTAGAGAAAGATTGATATTACTCATAATCTCCTCAAGCTAATCTTGCCACAATTTCACAAGTAAAATTGATAAGAGTAAGGTTTACATGCAAGGACTCTCCTCATGGCAAAAGATGTATTTTCTTAAGTTTAAAAAGCTACTTCTAAACCCTACTTAACAAGTATTTATACTTGCTCCGATTAAGGTAAAAACAACAAAACCAAATTACAATAAAACCACTCAAATGGTCGGTTCTCAAATGGCCGGTTCTTCACTTCCATGGAGTAATTGTTGGACCGATACTTTGTTGATTTATGTAGGTCCATGAATAACCCACAAACTGAGCTTTAGCAAATTTATCCACCGATCCCATAAAAACTGACAAATGTACCTGCTGGAATGCACAACAAATATGTAATAGAAAAGAAGGTACTAAACAAATATTCTCGAGGTCTGATTGTTCAAAGAGGACCCTCATTGCCAAATTTTGTAACCCTTTAGCTCTTACCCTGATGATAGGTCCTGTAGGCATATGATTCCTATCATCTCCCTAGGCCTCAGGGAGATTTGCCTTCAAATTTGATAGGTCTTCATGAGCATCATTGGGTAAATAGAGTGATAGGTCTATAACATTAAATGTAGTAGAGACTCTGTATCCTCTTAGCAATTTGTCTGTAAAAATATCACTATAGTCATCCAGTACTTGAGATACCACAGGGGGTAGATGCTCTCGCCCCTCCATCTCTAGGATATACCTCATTTTCAATCCGCTATGGTCTTCCCTAACTTAAATTGTCCCACCAATAAGGTCTTCTTCTTCCCAGTTTTACTTATATGTCTTTGAACCTCTTGGTCCTTTAAACTTACTCATCTACCTTTAAACTTGTTGGACCTTTAAAGGTTTATTTATTTGCCTCTGAACCTCTTGGTCCTTTGAAGGTTGACTCATCTGCCTTTGAACCTCTTAGACCTCTTATGATAACATTGGGTTCAACACTATACGTTTACCCTCCTGTTGGAACATATAAGTATTTCTATAGCCATCATGCAAAACCCTCATGTCATACAACCAAGGCTTACTAAGCAATATATGGGATGCACACATGGGAAGGATATCACATACAATCTCATCATGACATTTATCCCCTATACTGAAAGGTACCCTAGCCCTCTGAGTAACATGTAAACTACCCTGCTCACTCAACCAATGCAACTTATAGGGTTTTGGATGTGGGGTAGTTACAAGTTTCAATTTCGATACCAATGATGCAGCTACTACATTAGTACAACTGCCGCCATCAATAATAATAGCACATAGTTTACCTTGTACCCTACAAGAAGTGTGGAATAAGTTTTCTCTCTACTCATCGTCAATGGTAGGAAATGAAGTCAAACCTCAGTGCAGTACATTAGTAGATAAATATAAATCACCTCGCTCATGATTATTGGCCTCATTTACAAATCCCCCATTTACAATAACATTAGACATGGCTGTTAAATTGATTTATTGAAGTACAAAGACAATTCAAGGTAAGTGTAATATATCTTACAATCACCCCTTCACAATAACCACTCTTTCATGCCACAAAAACAATCACACCTATGGTACACTTACAATCACAACAACAATATTTGTAGAAGCAATAATGAACACTTCTCCAAATGGTAAGTTAATGACTCCAACTAATCAAAGTGTGTTTAAAGGATCAATACATAATAACTTCCACAGTTAATGATTGCTTTTGAAATTCAAAATTTAACCACAATACACACTCTTCTACATACACACACTTCACTACGGGCATAACACACACACACAACCACGGTGCAGCACCTCTCCACTATAATACACACATACACTACACCACGTTGCAGCCCCTTCACTACATACTCACTTCGCCAACACACACAACTCCACCATAGTGCAAGCTGGAATCACAACACACGCATACACTCCTAATTGAAGGCCACAACAACAATGGAACAATTAATGAAGGCTTCTCCAAATGGTAAGAAACAATTCAAAAAAAATAGTCAAAGTGTATTAAGGTTAACAATACATAATAACTTCATAAACTTAAAGTTTGCTTTTGAATTCAAATTGTTTCTTGATTGCCCACAGCAAGGATAGCAAATCTGAAAAAAAAAAAATGTACTCCAATTTCCAAATTCTTGCAAAGGAAAGATTACTACAACAATCCACACTACTTAAATTTTGAAATTCAAATTCCAAGACTTCCTTTCTTATACTCACAACAAGTAACTTACGACAAGATAAAGATAATAAAGATCAATTCCAAAATTCCACTTCCACTTCCGCAATAATAAGGTATATCACAATACAATCACATATAACTACTTCAATTCGACTTCAAATAACTCCAATTAAGAAATGGAAGAACAAGAGCCCTAATTCCCAGATTGAAGTTCATGCAAACCCCTTCTCTAAACCTTACTCAGATACTAAATATTATGATGTGCTCTGATACCAAAAGGTATGATGTGCCTTACAATTCCAATTGTAAACACACCAATACAAGTGCATGATCACCAAAACATTCCCACAAAGACGTGATCAATAACCAACACTTGAACCCTAATTCACGTGGATTCAAATGTCAATGATGCTAAATTGTGATGAGGAACAATGCAATTGTATAATAAGTAAAGGATAACAATATAAATGAACCGAATTCCACTCAAATTGACTTGAATCAAATCTAAAAAAAAAAAAACAGGAATCCTAATTCACGTGAAAGACAATAAGTAACACAACCAATTATATCTAGATATGATGCACTAGAAAACAATTGGTAGCAACTAGAGAAAGATCGATATTACTCACAATCTCCCCAAGTTAATCTCGCCACAATTTCACAAGTGAAATTGATAAGAGTAAGGTTTGCATGCAAAGACTCTCCTCATGGCAAAAGATGTATTTTCTTAAGTTCAAAAAGCTACTTCTAAACCCTACTTAGCAAGTATTTGTACTTGCTCCAATTAGGGTAAAAAAAACAAAACCAAATTACAATAAAACCACTCAAATGGTTGGTTCTCAAACACAAAATTACAAGTACAAATAAGTCTTCAAATGGCCGGTTCTTCACTTCTATGGAGCAATTGTTGGACCGGTACTTTGTTGATTTACGTAGGTCCATGAATAACCCACAAACTGAGCTTTAGCGAATTTATCCACCGTCCTGTAAAAACTGAGAAATGTACCTACTGGAATGCACAACAAATATGTAATAGAAAAGAAAATACTAAACAAATATCATCGGGGTTTGATTGTTCAAAGAGGACCCTCATTGCCAAATTTTGTAACCCTTTGGCTCTTTCCCTAATGATAGGTCCTGTAGGCATATGATTTCTATCAGAAATTTTCTATAATTACTCTTGTAAATTTATTTAAATCATGACTAACCCTCAAGTTTTTATAAATGAGAATATTTAATAGCCTTGAGTGATGTTAAATATTTACTAAAGTAACTGAGACATTTTCAAATTGCAAGTGACATTGGGCTTAACTAAAAACACTTGAACTCACATACTTTATGCGATTAGAAATATGAGTTATTCAACTTAATCATGTTTAAACCATATCTTCAACTAAAGCATTTAATTATTAATAGCAATTAAATGTTTTAATAGGTTATATAAGATATTTACCCTTGACCAAGGAATTTAATATAGAAAAATAATGTCATCACTCTTGACCAATGATGAGTTCTAGTGAGAATGGTCAAATTCATCATAAATACTACCTAATTTAACTAGAAAGCATGTATTACATAGGAAATTGAAGGCTAAGAGGCAACAATTCTTGTTTGGCAATAGTAAACCAATCAGTTTACTCTAATTTCAATCTTGCAAAATCCTTGTTCTTGGCTTGCCAAGATTAGAGTAATAAGCATGGCCTAGTATTTAGTTATTTCCTTCACTTCCTCCTTAAGAGATTGACCAAGTAATACTTACCAGTTTTTATTACTACACATGTCTTGGTATGCTAATCCATAATAATATACAGGTTTTGACAAATTTCTAAATTGTTTTTACATCTATGTTAGCGTGCCTGTATGTTTGTGTCAAATAATAAAATAAATTATAGTGGGAAAATAAATGAGATAGGGACAAGAGAATCATGTGTAGTGACTTCCCAACGACATTATTTATCTTAGTTTTTAATGCAATGATTTGCTCTCTCAAAATCTTCACAACATATAGGGATATAATTAAGGTTGTTTATGAGTGTTATAAAACCAAAACTCATCTCAATACCATGTTAACTATCTTGACACTCACCTTAAATATTATAGTGCTTTTACCACATACCTAAAACCCATCTATTAAGTTCACATAAAACCTACAACCCTCCTAAAATCTGTCCAATTAATTGATATAATTTTACTAAAGTACTTAAAATTGAGATTTTCATGATTCTTAAATTGAAAACAAAAGAAATAGAGCACTGAAACTTTATGAGATAAATGATATTGTAAACTTGAATTTATAATATCATTTATTTTGTAAGTAACTTATAATACAATTTGATAATAATGTTTGAATTATATGTTTGAAAAATGTAAAATAAAGGAATAAATAATATGTAAGATATAGCATGTCAAGTTCCCTTTTAAGTATTAACCTTATCCCCAAACTTGGCCTAAAATTCTATAGGATTTTAACATTATTGCCTGAGATCTATCCCAAACCTGATATGGCATTACCTATCAAGTAAATATTAAGTTTGAATAAGTTAGGCACCTTATAAGAGCCCACTTGCTTGCAAATATTTGCATAAATGATATATTCATAGGCTTCCAAGATGAAACAACTATTGCCCCATTCCTTCCTCATTTTTATAAAATGTAGAAGAAATAAGGACTAGTTTTTTATTAGATCATTCGAGCCATTACTTGCATTGTTCGGATCATGTGATATCCCTCAAGTCAATTTGCTCACAACAAGGTTTGGTTTAGACAATTCCCAAGAGATTTGAACTAAGTCATGTTTTGAGAAATTCTTTGCACAAAAATGTCTTTAAAAGACATAATTAAGTAAATACCAAATTATTTTTTTTTTAAAAAAAAAAAAAGCAAACATTGATAGAATAATACAATATACCTCATATTAAGCTATTATCATTACACACATAACTAATAGCAACGTACAAAACTACTATGCAATGAAATTCTTGGTATGATCTAAAATTAATGGGAAAAGTATACTTTAAGTTCTCAACGTTTACCTACTTTTTTATTTAAGTCCTCGATTTTTTTTTTAACTTTTATTTGAATTCTCAACGTTTTCAAAACATTACAAAAATAGAACTTTCATTAAATAGTTAAATTTTTTATTCATTTTAAGAATGTATATAAATTTTTTCAACCCCTCTTCTTAATTTTAATTATTATTTTTGTAATTTTTTATTATATTATATTATTAAATATATTTAATATTATTCTTATAATATTATTTAAATAAATATGTTAATATCATAATTTTGTTAATTTAATTATTATAAACTAATTTGAAATTTGTACATATCACGGATTAATGGAAAATTTAATAGATTTAATGAAAGTCTATTTTTTTATAAGATTTTAAAAACGTTATGAGCTTAAATAGAAGAAAAAAAATATTAAATACTGTAGATAGGGGGTTTCGATAGGAGTAGTCACGTGAGAAGTGATGTGGAGATGGCATGAGATGAGATGACTAGGGAGAGAGTGGTAGGGAGAAAGAATAAGCAATCTCAAGAGTCTTGAATGCACAACTGACAGATAAGGGTGCTAAAGGGGCTTCAAGCATCGACCTTACAGTTCTTAGGTAATGGAGATCAATCTTTGCCTAAACTCTTATTTGATCTTTGAGAATAGAGAACTCTTTGTGGAACACCATTTCTATGATATCTAGAATCCAAAAAATCCTTCAATAAGGACAAATGGTTAAATATTTATAAACTCTTGGGCTTGATGACATCCATCAAATCACCTCAGCGATTAATAGTTGAGATGAAGTCTACTTACTTTAGGGTTATCTTAATGAGCTTGCTATAGGCCTTAGGCTAATAGTCTTCCTCATAAGTGCATAAGCCCACTTGAGAAAGGTTGGATGCAGATGGACCAGTGATGTGCCTAAAAAGGACTTTAAGCACATGCAAATGAACCAATTAACAATCCCTAGAGGATAAGAACAAATCGGTTCAAATTGGAGTAAAATGTTGCGTGAACCCTAAATGTAAAAGATGATCTGAATGCTATAGTTCAAGGTAATGAATATCACAATGATGAAATCCTCAATTGATATCACTAAATACACTTGAAATCCCACAAGAATACCAATCACAACAACAAGAATAATGACAATGATCCACTTTCCCATAAATTGATTCACGGTTTAAGTGTTGCTAAATTGAAGGTTCAAAACCAATACAAAAAACCAATCAATTAAGCAATAATAATTTGATTACAAATGCAATAAAATCTAACCAAGAAACATCCAATCCAACCCTAGATACAACTCACTAGTGATGAAATGGAAACACAACAAAAAGGAATTTATATTACTCACAATTTCTCTTTGTTGCACTCACCATAATTCCAATTCTTGGGATTGAAATTGATAAGTGCAATTGAACTAAGGAAGAACCTAATTCTCTCATGTAAAAAGGTGAAGTGTATTCCGAAAAAATTCCCCCCCAAAAAACCCTACTTGAGCAAGTATTTATATTTGCTCCCTTTAGGGTTAAAAAGTTCACAAAATTACAACTATGTCACTTTTAGGGTGACCGGTCCTAAAAAACATAATTATAAGCAAATGAAAAGTGTTCCAAAAAAAACTTACAACATAAATAGTCCAAAGAAAATAAATTACAAGTAAAAATAGTCTTCAACATGTTTATTCTTCAATAGGATTCGTCGATCCAGCTCATCACCGGTTTAGGTCGGTCTATGGATAACCTACAAGCTGAGTTTGAGTGAGTTTGTCCATCGCCCTATAAAGCATGATAAGTGTTCCTATTGGAATATACAATACATGAATAAGAGAAAAGAGGTTAGTAGACAAATAATCCCTAGGTCGATTTGCTCAAAATGGGCCCTCATTGCCAAGATTTGAAATCCTTTAGTTCTTGCCCTAATGATAGGTTTTGTCAGATTTTGATTCCTATCATCTCCTTAGGCCTCAAAAAGATTTGTCCTCAAATTTGACAAATCAAATGTAGTAGAGACTTTGTTTCCTCCTAGCAAGCCACCAGAAAAAAGTATCACTGCAAAATCCTAATATCTAAAATACCATAGGGGGTGATTGTTTTCTCTCTCCCATTTTTAGGATGTATCTCATTTGCAACACAAATAATGACCCATTATCTACTAAGGGCTCCCCTATCTCAACCCATTCCACTGAAATTGTTTTCTCCTTTTCTAACTCATCCGTATGACACTGATCCTTATGGCCCTCTAATGGTTGGCCCAACTGCTCATTGCCCTCTAAAACCTCTAAAGGTAGACACAACTGTCTCTGAACAGTCTGGCTCTCTAATGATGGGCTCATCTAACTCTGACCTTCAGAATCCTCCAATGGTTTACTCAATTGCTCATGAGCCTCTAGTACCTCTGAAGGTGAACACAACTGCCCTTGAACAGTTTGGTCCTCTAGTAGTTTGCTCATTTGACTATGATCATCAAGATCCTCTAAAGGTTGGCACATATGTTTCTGACAAATTTTATGCTCTAAAGGTTGGTTCAACTTGATAGGAATCAAAATCCGTCAAGACCTATCATTACGGCAAGCTAAAGGATTTCAAATCTTGGCAATAAGGGCCCATTTTGAGCAAATTGACCTTGAAATTATTTATAAATTAACCTCTTTTCTATTATTCTTGTATTGTGTTTTCCAACAGGTACACTTATTTGGTTTCATAGGGCGGTGGATAAACTCACTAAGACTCAGCTTATGGGTTATCCATGGAACGACCTAAAAATCGAAGATGAGCTGAACCGACGAGTTCCATTGTAGAGCTAGCTTATTGAAGATTATTTTTGTGTTTGTAATTTATTTTTGAACTATTTATTTTGTAAGTTTTGTGGGACATTTTATTTGGTTATAATTTGTGTTTTAAGATCGACCACCCTATAGTGGCATAGTTGTAATTTTCTAGTCATTTTAGCCCTAAAGGGAGCAAGTATAAATACTTGCTAATTAAGGTTTTTGGGGGAGCTTTTTGATAATTTGAGATATACACTTTTGTGTCGTGAGAGACACCCTCTTATAGGTATTTTGTTCTTATCAATTTCAAGTGTGAAATTGTGGCAAGTGGACTTGGATTTGTTGTGAGTAATATCAATAAATTACAAGTTGATCCTAATTCTAAACTAGTGCATCATATCTGGTAAGGAATTAGTTAATTTATATTGTTCTTGTTACATGCAATTTAGGGTTCCTTATTCAATTTGTGGGTCATGCCATTTGTTAATTGTAACTTAGAATCAATTGTGTTGTTATTGGAATGGTCTTTATCTAGTTTAGTACACGTTATTTTGGAGAATTGTTTATCAATTGTTGCGCCATATTTGTGAAATTATATAGTTGATTCAACAATTGGAATGTGTACATTGTGCTTTAGATTTTAGGCACATCATATTTGGTATCAAAGCATCATCATACTTGGAATTAAGATTGATCACACCATTGTTTAAGAATTGGTTCATAAATATTGAGGAATTGTGTAATTGTGGAAGCTAGTTTGATTGACATTGTTTGTTTGTCTTTCAAATTAGTTTTGCATGTGCTTAATCTTGGTTTTAGGCACATCATAATTTGGTACCAGAGCTTTTGGTTGTGA
The DNA here is from genome assembly GCA_037954665.1 of Laguncularia racemosa. Classification (NCBI taxonomy): domain Eukaryota; kingdom Viridiplantae; phylum Streptophyta; class Magnoliopsida; order Myrtales; family Combretaceae; genus Laguncularia; species Laguncularia racemosa. The sequence goes on from JBBMOL010000234.1 coordinate 498,923, forward strand.
GAAGGGGTTATTTGATTTTGAATTTTGGAAATCTAGGGTTCTTGATCTTACAACTTCATTCCAAAATTGAGAGTAAAAATTGAATTGTTGGTGTTGTTACTTGAAGTGGCGTGATTATCTTGCTTGGGGATTTGAATTTCCTGCTTGTTGGAGTGAGTTTTGAGTACTTGTTGACGATTATATGTTGTTGATTTCATCGTGAAAGGGAAGAGATTTAAGAGTGTATTATTGATTCAAATTTTAGAATTTGAAAATTACCTCATTTGTGAAGGAAGTGAAAGTGTAATCCATTGCATGTTGATTTCGGAAATAAGAGTACAGTTGTGCAATTTTTTTAGATTTGAATTGTGTGGATTATATAGAAGTTATTTGATTTTCAAAAACACACATTAAGTGATAGAAGTTATTGTGTGTTCATTTGAATTTGAAAGTGGCTTCTTACCATTTGTGGAAAGGTTGCAATAATTGAGATCATTTGAATTTTTTGCTACCTTGTTTATTAAGTTGCAGTTTGGAAAATTGTGTTGAGGTGGAGGAGTGCAACGTGTGGAAGTGTGTGTGTGTGTGTGTGCTGCACCGTACGTAGAAGGTGTGTGTGTGTGTGTTGTGTGTGTGTGTTGAGTAAATGGATTGTAAGTGGTGTAAGTGGTGGTGGAGAGTGTTTGCAACTGTGAAGCAAGGGGAAGTGTTGTGAGTGGTGATGTGATTTGTTGTGTGTGTGTAAGTGTGAGTGATGGTGTGAATTGTTATATGTGTGAAGTAGTGTTAAGTGATCTTGAAGTGGACGTGAGGAGTAAAAGTGTTGATCCTTTATGATCAATTGAAGAAGTGTGAATTGTGTAGTGTATTTTCAGAAGTGAGGAGTAGCAAATTGTAATTTTCATATTTGAATTTTAGAATTGAAGTGTGAGTTAAGAAGCAATTTAAAAGTTCAAAACACATATTAAGTGATTGTTTAATTGTGTGTCATTTGAATTTGAAATAACTCCTTACCATTTCTGGAACCTTGCACTTATTGAACTCCTTTTGAATGTGAAAGTTGAGCTGCCTTTTTGTATTGAAGTTGCGGTTTGATGTTTGTATGGAAGTGGGGAAAGTGCATCGTGGCTTGAATTAGTGTGTATGTAGTGTTGTATTTTTTTTTTTTGTAAATTTAGTAAAGGGTGTTAACATTTGGTGTTAGTTGTTGTATGTATTGTCAAGCTACTTATTGTTGGTGGCATGAACATTGTTGAACCGTGAGCAAAGGGGAAGTTATGTGGCGGTGAATGGTATGTTGTTTATGTGTTTAATTGCTACCAATTGTGTATTTAGGTGGTGAGAAGTTAAGGCAAGAAAAAGGAAAGTTGAGTAGTAGATTTTGAAATTCAAACAAGTCATTAAAGTGTGAAAGTAATTGAACTAATTACTTAAACACTTGTAGTTGAATTGAATTCTATCTACTTGAAAGTAGTTGAGTGTACTTCACTTGTGGCTTAGTTGTGCACTTGAACCATAGAAGTGTGAAGATAATTATTGTGTTGTAGGTTTGAACACAATCATGTCTAGTGAAATGTTTCATTATACTAATATATTGCGCCGGACATTTACTACATTCACTACTAAAGATGATGAACAAAGGCAAAACTTGTTCCATACCTCTTGTAGGGTACAAGGAAATTTATGTGTCCTTATAGTTTATGGTGGTAGTTGTACCAATGTAGTAGCAACATCGTTAGTATCGAAACTAAAACTTGCCACTACTCTACATCCTAAACCTTATAAATTGCATTGGCTTAGTGATCAGGGGAGTTTGCATGTGACCTGAAGAGCTAGGGTACCTCTTAGTATAGGGGATAAATACTATGATGAAATCGAGTGTGATATTCTACCTATGTGTGCATCCCATATATTGCTTGGCAAGCCTTGGTTATATGATAGGAAGGTCTTACATGATGGCTTCAAGAATACTTATGTATTTCAAAAGGAGGGAAAACGTATTATTCTGAATCCGATGTCGCCTTCAGAGGTCCAAAAGGTTCAGCAATAGATCTGTAGACCATTAGAGATTCTTGAGACTCACAACCACATGAACCAACCTTCAAAGGGCCTCATTGTGCAGAAGTAGACATGTCAACCTTCAAAGGTTCCTAAGGCTCCTAGTTACATCAGCTAACATACAGAGGACAACATTTGTCAGACACAAATATACCAACCATCAAAGGATCCTGAGGGTGAGAGTGATATGAGTACATCACTAGAGGGCCAAACTGTTCAGAGACATTTGTATCCACCTTTAGAAGATTCAGAGGGCCATGAACAGTTGAGCCAACCATTAGAGGTCCATGAGGGTCAATGACATACAAATGAGTTAAAAAAGGAGGAAACAAAATCAATGGAATGGGTTGAGACAGGGGAGACCTCAGTGGATAATGGGTCATTATTTGAGTTGTAGATAAGATAAATCCTAGAAAGGGAGGAGAGAAAACAAACACCCCCTATGGCATTTCAGATATTGGGATTCTGCAATGATACTTCTTCAGGTGGCTTGCTAGGAGGAAACAGAGTCTCTACTGCATTTGATCTATCAAATTTGAGGACAAATCTTTTTGAGGCCCGAAGAGATGATAGGAATCAAAATCAGTTAAGACCTATCATTAGAGCAAAAGGATTTCAAAACTTGGCAATGAAGGCCCATTTTGAGCAAATTGACCTCGGAATTATTTATAAATTAAACTCTTTTCTATTATTCTTGTATTATGTTTTCCAATAGGCACACTTATTTGGTTTCATAGGGCGATGGACAAACTCACAAGACTCAGCTTATGGGTTATCCATGGACAAACCTAAAAACCGAAGATGAACTGAACTGACGAATTCCATTGCAAAGCTAGCTTGTTTAAGATTATTTTTGTGTTTGTAATTTATTTTTGAACTATTTATTTTGTAAGTTTTGTGGGACATTTTATTTAGTTATAATTTGTGTTTTAGGACCGACCACCCTATAGTGGCATAGTTGTAATTTTCTAGTCATTTTAACCCTAAAGGGACCAAGTATAAATACTTGCTAATTAGGGTTTATGGGGGAGCTTTTTAATAATTTGAGATATACACTTTTGTGTCGTGAGAGACACCCTCTTACAAGCATTTTTCTCTTATCAATTTCAAGTGTGAAATTGTTGCGAGTAGACTTGGATTTGTTGTGAGTAATATCAAAAATTACAAGTTAATCCTAATTCCAAACTAGTGCATCATATTTAGTAAGGAATTAGTTAATTTATGTTATTCTTGTTACACGCAATTTAGGGTTCCTTATTCAATTTATAGGTCATGCCATTTGTTAATTGTAACTTGGAATCAATTATGTTGTTATTAAATTGGTCTTTATCTAATTTAGTACACGTTATTTTGGAGAATTGTTCATCAATTGTTGCGCCATATTTGTGAAGTTACATAGTTGATTCAATAATTGGAATGTGTACATTGTGCTTTGGATTTTAGGCACATCATATTTGGTATCAGAGCATCATCATACTTGGAATTAAGATTGATCACGCCATTGTTTAAGAATTGGTTCATAAATATTGAGGAATTGTGCAATTGTGGAAGCTAATTTGATTGACATTGTTTGTTTGTCTTTCAAATTAGTTTTGCATGTGCTTAATCTTGGTTTTAGGCACATCACAACTGCTCATGGCCCTCTGATGGTCTACTGATTTGTTGCTGAACCCTTTGAAGCTCTGAAGGCGACATCGGATTTAGAATAATTCATTTTCTCTCCTTCTGGAATACATAAGTATTCCTAAAGCCATCATGTAAGACCCTCCTGTCATATAACCAAGGCCTACCAAACAATATATGGGATGTACACATAGGTAGAATATTACACTCGATTTCATTACAATATTTATCCCCTACACTTAAAGGTACCTTAGCTCTTTGGGTCACGTGCAAGCTCCCTTGATCACTAAGCCAATGCAATTCATACGGTTCAGGATGTAAAGTAGTGGTAAGTTTTAGTTTTAATACTAATGATACTACTACCACATTGGTACAACTACCACCATCAACTATAAGGACACATAAATTTCCATGTACCCTACAAGAAGTATGAAACAAATTTTCCCTTTGTTTAGCATCCTTAGTAGTAAAAGCAGTTAATGTCCGACGTAGTATAATGAAACATTTCACTAGACATGATTTTGTTCAAACCCAACAACATAATAATTACCCTTACACTTCCATGGTTCAAGTACACAACCAAGTCACAAATGAAGTACACTCAACTACTTTCAAGTAGATAAAATTAAATTCAACTACAAGTGTTTAAGTAACAAGTTTCAATTACTTTCATACTTTAATGTTTGTTTTTTAATTCAAATCTCAAACCTTCCTTTTCTTGCCACAGTTTTACACTATAAATAATCACAATGTGCAGCACCTTACACTACACACAAATGCACAAATTCACAAGTGGCAATTCCCTTACTCAACACACAAACACAATGCCACAACACTACACTCACACACGGTGCACTCACTTCAACTTACAACAATTCACTCACGGTGCAACACCCTTCTACTCAATACACACAACACAAGCTCCACCAATTCAATACTCCTTTACACCGCCACACATACACACACAAACATGGCAACAAAATCAAATTGACACTCTTAATGCAACTTTCCACAAATGTTAAGATTCAATTTCAAATTCAAATGACACACAATTAAACAATGACTTAATGTGTGTTTTGAATTTCAAAAATCAATCACTACAACTCCCGTTCAACCACGGCACATATACACACTTCCACTCTACGGCAGCACCTTTCTCCTCAACAAACTCACAACACGTTGCTTTGGTCTTCTCAACACAAACTTACAACACGTTGTAGCACAACTCTAATAACTCACTACACTCTTTTTACACCGCAACCCACACACATATAACCATGGTGCAACAACCTTCCCAATACAACACACACAACACTTTACGTTGCAATCTATACCGTAATCCGTATACAAGGGCAGCAAACAACAATTCAAATAACTCCACTAAATGCAATATTTTCCACAAAAGGTAAGATAATTCAAATTAAAACAATACTCCTTAATGTTACTCAATAACTACTTCAAGTTAGTGGATGTTTGAATTCAAATGATTTCCTTTTTTCCACACAATGCAATCTGAAAATTGCAAATACACTACTCAATTTCCGAAATCCTCTTGCAACAATTTAAGATCACACTCTTCTTGGCTTCAAATTTCACTTCCTTCAAATGATCACAATGATCACTTCTCCTAAATCACTCACGGCCAACTTAAGGAGATAAAGGAATATAACAAGTACTCCACGTCTACAACAAGTAGCAACAAGTATAACACCTCAACAACACAATTAAATAACTCAATTTCACTTCAACAATTCGGATCAAGGTACTAAAATCAAGAACCCTGATTTTCTGAATTAACAATTACAAAATCCCTCATCTTAAACCACAAGCTCTGATACCAAATTATGATATGCCTAAAAAGGAGTTTAAGCACATGCAAATAAACCAATTAACAATCCCTAGAGGATAAGAACAAATCGGTTCAAATTGGAGCAAAATGTTGCATGAACCCTAAATGTAAAAGATGATCTGAATGCTATAGTTCAAGGTAATGAATATCACAATGATGAAATCCTCAATTGATATCACTAAATACACTTGAAATCCCACAAGAATACTAATCACAAGAATAAGAACAATGACCGTAATCCACTTTCCCACAAATTGATTCACGGTTCAAGTGTGGCTAAATTGAAGGTTCAAAACCAATACTAAAAACCAATCAATTAAGCAATAATAATTTGATTACAAATGCAAACAAATCTGACCAAGAAACATCCAATCCATCTTTAGATACAACTCACTAGAGATGAAATGGAAACACAACAAAAAGGAATTGATATTACTCACAATTTCTCCTTGTTGCACTTGCCACAATTCCAATTCTTGGGATTGAAATTGATAAGAGCAATTGAACTAAGGAAGAACCCTAATTCTCTCACATAAAAAGGTGAAGTGTATTCCGAAAAAAAATCCCCTCCAAAAAACCCTACTTAAGCAAATATTTATACTTGCTTCCTTTAAGGTTAAAAAGTTCACAAAATTACAACTATGCCACTTTTATAGTGACCGGTCCTAAAAAACATAATTACAAGCAAATGAAAATTGTCCCAAAAAAAACTTATAACATAAATAATCCAAAGAAAATAAATTACAAGTAAAAATAGTCTTCAACATGCTAATTCTTCAATAGGATTCGTCAGTTTAGGTCGGTCCATGGATAACCCACAAACTAAGTCTGAGTGAGTTTGTCCATCGCCCTGTAAAGCATGATAAGTGTTCCTGTTGGAATATACAATACAAGAATAAGAGAAAAAAAGGTTAGTAGACAAATAATCCCTAGGTCGATTTGCTCAAAATGGGCCCTCATTGCCAATATTTGAAATCCTTTTATTCTTGCCCTAATGATAGGTTTTGTCAGTTTTTTATTCCTATAAACTGGTCTAACGATCTTTATTTCAAGCCTACCAAGCCAATTCTCCCTTAGCCATTCTAATAATTACATTAGACTCGCTAAGCCCTATCACCTAGCCTAATTAGTCAAGTCAAATAATCAATGAGCTTAGCCCAATATATTTATGTAATATTTTTAGTCCTTTACATTTTTGCTCCCTAATTAAAGTCCTTTGAACGAAGTAGAGGGGGTTTGGGCATCAAATAAGCTTTTCTAATGGTTAGGAAATTGCTTGTTGCATGCACACTTGCAAAATAGCTACACCGCGACCATATACACATTTGCACGATTCATATTATAAGAGCTCAATGCCAATGTTGTATATAATTTAGATTTTTCTCTCAGTGTGCAAGTTTGCAGCACTATTTAATTGTGCATATTGCCTTTAGCCAATTGAAAAGGCAGAATTGCCTGAGATTGTGATATAGTACACTTAGGGAAAATAGAGTGTAGGATTGCATAAACCATGATATTTCTTGTGATATAATTGTTAAGATTAGATTCAATAGGTTTCTTCATGCTCTTCATATGTTGTTAAGTGTATCAAATGCATATGTAATAATCTCGCTTATGTCTTTTATGGAAAAAACAAAGAAAGTGCATCCAAGCTCAAAAAAAAAAAAAAAAAGGATTTTATCAACCTAATACGTTATAAAAACACACACAGTTGACCCTCAAAAATAGAGCAAATGGCATAGCTATTTGGTTCCAACATAGACTTATCAGTCTTTTTTTTATATATTATGAGTACCATAATCCACATAAATGAGAAGTTATAATTCTTCAAAGCTTTTCGGATAGAGATGCATTAATATCAAAACAAAATCAGTCTCGAATATTCTCAAATCTTCTCTAATATTGGCCAAATCTTATCACATATCACCACTATATAAATTCAAATATTATTATCGTAATTTAAACCCACTTAATCTCACCAATAAGATTTTTAAACCTTATCAATAAATCTCTTCACATTAGTTATATATATATATGTGGTGTGTAATTTCCCAATCCAAGTTCACTTCGCTCAATTCTGAATTGGTTACGATGGCTTCGCTCTTTCTTCCTTCCGTTTTCTTTTCTTTCGTTCATTCTAGTTTGGTTTTTTTTCTTAATTCTTCTTAGTTCTTTGACAAGTTGCAGGAGGTTGGATTTCAAACATCAACAACTATGACTTTTCTAACTCTTCATTTACTAATCACAGCAATAAATTCAACAATCCTCCTTTCTTTCTTTTTTATTTTTGAATCCCTCAGCTTTTGAAATTTTACGCGATTTTTTTTTCTTCGCCTCTGGACGATCAATCGAAATATGGAGAACGGATATTGGTCCGTAGGCGCCAGGCATCTCCTTCCTCTGCCCAAGTAGTGATGGGTCATCATTCCATGCCGCCGGTTAGAGATAGCAATGATAACTCAACATCGCCATTAAGTTCTCCAGCGGTTACACGTGGTCAATCACAGAAACTGTCCACCACTAAGGACATACCCTCAGAAGCGCACTTCTCCACCAAGATGCCATCTCTTCGAGGCCAAATAGCAAAACACCAACTGTGGCACGAAATGCAGCTACGAATAGCTTCCGAATTCCTCACGACTTGGCTTCCTTTTCTTTCCAGAGATCTCCTCCCCGATTGTACCCGAATTCTCTCGGATCGGGTCAAATCTCTCGATCTAGGTGTTGACGAAAATAGTAAATCTGAGAAAAAGGAGGGCGGGAGGCATTTGCTTCCCAGTATCAATGAACCTCATCGGAATGAGAATGAAGACAACAATTATGAGGCTAATTCTCTTGGTAGCGATCAAGATGAGGCCGAGACAAATTCTTTAGGTTGTTGGAAAGATGGGGCACAAGAATGCCTCCAAACCCTTGAACCAACTTCCTCTACTACTTCACCACCTACGGTTGAGAGACCCGTTTTTAAGCAACAATTCCAGCTGGAGATCCACATGTCCCAAGATCCCGCCAGTCTCGATCATTTTTTAAGTATCGAAGCCATTTCTAAGTCAATTTGTATCTTTTTGATCCAACCAAACCCAGCAAGGACGCAATAAAGTGAACGCCGTGATCAAAGCCGGAGATATACACCAGCAAATAAAGTGAGAGCAAAATTGGAATCGGCAAAAACAAGAAATGCCATCCCATATACCTGAGATCTTAGGTATCACCGGTAGGTATCTCAAACCAACCTCCCTGAAAAGTATGAGCTTTTGTTAGTGACATTGTTTCAACTACTGTATAAGGTGAAGCATTAGTAAATGGGTATAAATCCAAAAACAGTTCTATCAATAAATATGCTTGATTAAAATAATATTTTTTTCCTTGCAATTTCAAATGATATAAGAGCTTAATTTGTCAATAATTCGACATAAGAACAAAGTGTACCCAAGTTTAACAACAAGAGACATTTTCATTACAATTTTGATTACAAGTTTTCTTAAAGAGCAAATAAGAACTCCGTTCCCCTAAGTTTACTCTAATTGTAATTAGCAACTTTGCCAAGTTTGACAAGCAATAGGGACTTCGTCATCCCTCTTCTTCCTTTGATCATGAGTATGACAAAAACTTCATTCCTTTTCTAGGTAGAAAGTTCTCAATAGAAGCATTCTTATCCATCATAAGGTCAAAACACATTTCTCTCTTAAAGAAGGCTAAAGTCTTTCATGCCATTATGATGGGAATTTTTCTAGCAACCTAGATAGTTACAGAACTCGATTTGGATTATGACTCAAGTCACTCATATTTTACCCTTATTTCTTTTATTTAATAAATATTTGAGTAATAATCTTACAGATATAATAATATTTCTTCATAGGATGCCAAATGACTTTCATTTGTTGATCGTAAGGGACATCTTCAGATTCTCATCCAATGACCCACTGTAATCGACATTGCCTCGATGCATTGGCTCTTTAAGGATTCTTATTATTTTTGTATTTGTAATTGTTTCTTTGGACTATTTATGTTGTAATTTTTCTTTTGGGACACTTCTATTTACTTGTAATTGTCTTTTAGGATTGGCTACCCTAAAAGTGGTATGGTTGTAATTTTGTGAACTTTTTAACCCTAAAGGGAGCAAGTATAAATACTTGCTTAAGTAAGGTTTTGAGGGAGTTAACCAAATTTTCAAAAAAAGAAAACACTTCACGTGTGAGGTTAGGGTTTTTCCTAAAATCCAAATTGCTCTTATCATTTTCAATCCCAATTTGAGATTGTGGCAAATTGCAACAAAGAGAAATTGTGAGTAATATCAATTCCTTTTTTTTCCTTTTCATCACTAGTGAGTTATATCTAAGGTTGATTATGATTGTTCTTGCTCAGATTTTGATTTCATTTGAAATCATTCTATCATGTTATAAAATTGATTGGTTTTAAAGTTAGTTCTAACCATCAAATCTGCTTCATTTGAACCGCGGTTTACTTTGTTGGGAAAGGGGATCTCGAATTGGTTTTTGTTGTTTTTGTGCATTAATCACGTAGGAATTCAAGTGTGTTTAGTGTTGCGATTAAGGATTTCATCATTGTAGTATTGTTTCCTTGAAAATTATAACATTTGGATCATCTTACATCATTAGGGTTCACGCAATTCTTGTAACTTTTGAACCAAAATTGGATTAGTCATTTAAAGATTGCAATTGATCTAATTAAATGTGCTTAACCCCTTTTTAGGCACATCATAATTTGGTATCGAGCTTGAGGTTGTGAGAAGGGAATGGTTGTAAATTAAATTCGAAAGTTAGGGCTGGTTGTTGTAGCATTTTGAACCGCATAAGTTGTTGGCGTAAACTTGCATCTTGTTGTTGTAATTGTTGAATTTTGTTGTCTTGTTGATTAGTGGATGATCACTTGGAGAATTAGACACTCTTGAAATCTTTGCTTGTGGCTGTAATTATGTAGTGCATGAATAGCAAACTGTGAAAGGGAAGAGTAGTGTTTCAATTGTGAAGTGGAATTGTGTAGTGTATATTTTTGGAAAAAGGTGGAGGAGTTACAATTGTAATTTTCATATTTGAAATCGGAATTGAAAGCATACATTAAAAAGTCAATTTGAAATTTCAAAACACACGTTAAATCATAGTTAATTGTGTCTCATTTGAATTTGAAAAAGCCTCTTACCATTTGTGGACTTGTGTACTTATTGAACTCCTTTTGAATTTGAAAGTGAGCTACCTTATCTTGCTTAAAAGTTGCGGTTTTGGTTGTAGTTGCGGAAGTGAAATTGTGCCATGGCTTGAGGAGTGTATTTGGAGTTATTCTTGTTAAATTAGTAGAGGTTGTGTACATTTGATATTAGTTATTGTATGTGTTGTCAAGGACATTGTTAGTAATGGCATGAAGTATCATGCATTGTGAGCATAAGGGGACTTTTGTAGTGGTAGATTGTGTGTGGTGTGTGTATTTTCCTTGCTGCCCATTGTGTATTTAAGTGGTGAGAAGTCAAGGCAAGGATAAGGAAAGTTGAGTAGTAGAATTTAAAATTCAAACAAGTCATTAAAGTGTGAAAGTAATTGAACTAGTTACTTAAACACTTATAATTGAATTTAATTCTATCTACTTAAAAGTAGTTGTGTGTGTACTTCATTTATTAAACTTTACTTGGAGTACTAAATTATTTCCTTGTGCCTTTGAAACTTTTTGAGACGTGAACTATTGTATTATTATAGTTGTTAAACGTATGGGTTGGTGTTGTTGAAGGAGTATGCTGTAAATTATGAGATTACTTTTTCAAATCACAACAATCTAACAAAAATGTGAATAGGGGAATTGGTAATGAGGCCAATAGCCAGGTTGGTGGAGATTAAGGTCATAATACTGTAGGTAGGAAGACTTTGGAAGAATAGCTCCAGGACCTTACTATTATTGTTGCTACTTTGGCAACTAGGATTGACAGGATGACATTACCACAACCACCAGTGGTGAACCCTCGGGCACCACTTGGGGTAGCTCCACAGAACCTCTAGAGAGAAAGGGTAGTGGGAGAAGGAAATATAGGTAGAAGGATGGAGGGAGATCATCACCCCTATAGGGAAGAGAGGGATGATAACTTTAGGTCTAATCCTTAGCCAAATAGGGATTTCAAACCACCGTAAGGACTAGAATATGTGAAGCTGCAATGCCTTCTTTTGATGGTAAGAGTTCAGCTGGTGACTATCTGGAATGGGAGATAAGGTTGAGGGTCTTTTTGAATGCTATGAGATCGATGATTACAACCAAGTCCGACTGGCTACTATTAAGTTTACAGGATATGCTGCCTTATGGTGGAAAAATCTGATTATCAACAAGTGTAGGGATGGGGAGGTTGAAATACAGACATGGAGGGACATGAAGAGGGTTCTGAGATAAAGATTTATTCCTAAGCACTATAGATAGGAACTGTTCATGCGTTGTAGACATTAAGGCAAGGAGGTAAGACGGTTGATAATTATGTGCAGGAATTTGAAACCCTCATGATTAGATGTGGGTCAATCAAGCCTCTAGAACAAACCCTAGCACGCTTCATTTCAGGGATGAAATATGAGATAGTGTGTGTTCTTGAGCTACAGTGATATAGTACACTTGATGAGGCTATTCAGTTGGCCTTGAAAGTGGAGAGGCAAAGGCGATCTAATCTATTCAAGGTTCCAAGTAGCAGGCCCAGTACTACTACCGGGGCCATAGTAGCTGATGGTCGATCAGGAGGGACAAAAGCGGTAGGTGAGACAATGAGGGCAGTGGATAGAGCTACCCCCAGCACTAATAGGGAAAATATACCCTCTGGGAAGGGTAAAGAGGTAATAGCACCATACGTGAGACAAACTGTTATAGGATCTACTAATGGAAAAATACACCAAATTAAATGCTTTAAATGCATGGGATTTAGGCATATGGCAGCGCAGTGTCCAAACAAGAGAGTTATGACCATTATGGAGGGCGCTGGAGAGGATATTGAGGATAAGAAGGAATAGGCTGAGCCTACAGATCTATCTGTAACACTGCAGGAGTACTATAATGGTCAGACTGTAGAAATACATGAGAAGGGCATAGGTGAACAGTATTTACCCATTAATGTGTTACGTAGGACTCTGACCTTATCTCTTGATGCTAGGGACATATATAGAGAGAGAACATATTCCACACTTCTTGCAGGATCAGAGGTAACCTTTGTGTACTCATCATTAATAGTAGTAGTTGCACGAATGTTATATCTACTACCCTAGTAGACAAATTACAATTATCTACTAGTCCACATCTTAACCCTTATAACTTGCATTGGTTGGATAATCGAGGCAAGTATGCATGTTACACTAAGGGTAAAGGTGCTTGTAAGTGTTAGGCAGAAGTATCATGATGAGATTGTATGTGACATGATCCCTATGTGTGCATTCCACTTGCTATTGGGTAAGCCCTGGATGTTTGATCGGAAGGTGTTACATGATGGTTTTAGAAACACCTATATGTTTAGTAAGGGAGGGTCTCGAATAGTACTATTGCTAATGACTCCATCTGAGGTGCATAAATTCCAAGAGTAGATAAAAACTACTTCCATTATATCTAGTAACCGGGAGAACAAGCTAATAGAGATATCCGGGTTCAATTCCAGAAATGACCCTCTAGATTTAAGAGCAAATCTTTTAGAGGCCAAAAAGATGATGGGAATTTTTCTGGTAACCTAGATGGTTACAAAACTCGATTTGGATGATGATCCAAGTCACTTATATTTTACCCTTATTTCTTTTATTTAATAAATATTTGAGCAATAATCTTATAGGTACAATAATATTTCTCCACAGGATGCCAAATGACTTTCATTTGTTGATCACAAAGGTACATCTTCAAATTCTCATCTAATGACCTGCTATGATTGACATCGCCTCGATTTATTGGCTCTTTGAGGATTCTTATTATTTTTGTATTTGTAATTATTTCTTTGGACTATTTATGTTGTAATCTTTCTTTTGGGACACTTTCATCTACTTGAAATTGTCTTTTAGGACCAGCCACCCTAAAAGTGGCATAGTTGTAATTTTGTAAACTTTTTAACCCTAAAGGGAGCAAGTATAAATACTTGCTTAAGTAGAGTTTTGAGGGAGTTAGCCAAATTTTTAGAAAAAGAAAACATTTCACATGTGAGGTTAAGGTTTTTATTAAATCCAAATTGCTCTTATCAATTTTAATCCCAATTTGAGATTGTGACAAGTTGCAACAAAGAGAAATTGTGAGTAATATCAATTCCTTTTTGTTATGTGATGGGAAAATTTCTGACACCATCGACACTTTCAGAACTCGATTTAGATGATGATCCAAATCACTCATATTTTACTTTATGTCTATTATTCTAATAAATATTTAAGAAATGATCTTACAGGTACAATAATAATTCTCCATGGGATGCTAATATGTCCTACAACAGTTGATGGACACAAAACATTTTCAGATTGACAATCAAAGACCCGCTGCGATTGTTCTCCATTTCGAGGCATTGGTTCATGAAGACTTATGATATTTTGTACTTTGTAATTGCTTTATGAACTATTTTATGTTATATTTTCTTTCGGGACACTTTCATTTTATTGTAATTTTCATTTAGGACTAACCACCTTAAAAGTGGCAAACTTGTAATTTTGACCATTTTCTAACCCTAGGAGTAGCAAGTATAAATACTTGCTTATAGTAGGGTTTGAGGAGGCCATTTTGCAGATTATACACTTCACTTTAACGTGAGAGGACTTAAGGTTTCCTAATTCCAAATTCTCTTATCAATTTCAATTTCCAAGAATTAAAATTGTGGCGAGTGCAACAAGGGGAAATTGTGAGTCATATCGATTTCTTTCTTTGTTGTTTTTTAATTCTTCTCTAGTGAGTCATATCTAGGGTGGATTTGAAGTTTCTTGGACATATTTGTGTTTGTAATTCGTGAACAATTGTCTTTTTAAGATTGATTGTTCTTTTAGTACTTGAATTCAATATCATTTTATTGTTGGTGTGCATTGGAATTGAAGGAAGAGTGGAAATCATGGTTTTGATTCTTCCATTTTGATTTGGAATTCACGTGGATCTAATCTCATTTTGTTGTCATTTGGTGAAGATTACAAATAGGGATTGCAATTACATCATTTGATCTTTGGTTTTCCATCAAATCTCCAAAGGTGTTCACGTGAATTGTCATCTAAGTGGACCGGTTTGTATGTGATTCGTGAATTGTTTTTCTTGAGTCATTTGATTGTGCTTGAACTTGATTTTGAGCACATCATTATGTTTCCTTTTCATCACTAGTGCTTTATATCTAAGGTTGATTAGGATTGTTCTTGGTCAGATTTTGATTTCATTTGAAATCATTCTATCATGTTATAAAATTGATTGGTTTTGACATTAGTTGTAACCATCAAATTTGCTTCATTTGAACTATGGTTTACTTTATTGGGAAAGGGGATCTCGGATTGGTTCTTATTGTTTTTGTGTGTTAATCACATGAGAATTCAAGTGTGTTTAGTGTTGCAATTGAGGATTTCATCATTGTAGTATTGTTTCCTTAGAAACTATAACATTCGAATAATCTTACACCATTAGCGTTCACGCAATTCTTGTAACTTTTGAACCGAAATTGGATTAGTCATTTGAAGATTGCAATTGATCCAATTACATGTGCTTAACCCCTTTTTAGGCACATCACATTACTACTTCCACTTGATAGCGGTTCCCATATAATAGCGAGATGGAAGTGTAGCTATGGCTTAAGATCTTTCATGCTAGCACTATATCCACTCAAGTGTGTTTCCCACTTACAAGCACAATAGAAGTGTGGTTCCATGTTTCTCTAAGGAACTAAGGGGAGATATCCCTAAGTTCTAGGTCTAAGCCATAAACGGGAGTAAGTATTCTCATTTTGTGCTTACATATTTACATGAATAAACCTTATATTGCTAGCTTATATATTTCCTTCTATCATTGTAGGTGATAGAAGTTAGTTTGTCAATCCTATTGGAGTAAGAATGTCATAAGGTCAAGTATAGTAGGCCTCCAGTAAATTAAGCCTTACACATAGCAGACCTTAATAGGTTTTAAGCGTAGTGAGACTTAATCATGGCATACATTGTGTGTAAAAGGACTTAAGCATAGTAGACTTAGTGTGTAGTAAGCCTTAGTAGGTCTTAAGCATAGCTAGCCTTAAGTGGATCAAGCCTTGAGTATAGCAAGCCCCAAGCAGAATAGAGGGTTACCATCAAAGGTGATTTAATGTTGTGCTTTAAGAATGAAAGAAGAGAGCTACCTCTATTTGTTACCCAGATTGCACTCTCAAGTAGTTGCCCTCCAGGTGGAAGTCTTGGGTAAAGCATGTCAACTTGAAGTCAAAGTACATAGCTCTTTTAGGAAAAGTTAGGATGGTTATTCTTTACTTTCATGTGCTAATTGGGGATTGCATCCCTTGATTGGTTGTTATATTGGTCAAGCATCCTAGACACTTTTTAGGTTGACAATGGTGATAGTGCTGAAGATCTAAATGATCCAATGAAGCTACTTTGATATCGAGGTATCAGTTGAGGAGTGAGATTGATCTTAATGTTGTTGCATTGCTTCTTTATGTGTTGCACTTGGAATGTCTCTCCTCTCCCAGTTTCTAACATGTCTCGTCGAGATAGGGTAGCAACTCTAGATTTTGGGTAAAACTTTTCCTCTCATGATTTTGTTGCGTCATCCCATCTAATAGCACCACTAAAGGGCCTCTTAGTAGCCTACATTATTTAAATATGTGTAAGTCATCGTATACTTAGGAGGCGATGCCTTCACTTAACAACAACGATGCAAAGACCCACTTGGAGGGGTGTCATAGATATGAGACTACTTAGACTTAGCCTTTAGAGTCATCTTGCGCATTAGAGCAAAGTTCTCTCTTGCCAATGATGATGTAAAAGAGATTTATTTTGAGAAAATATTCAATCGTGCTTAAGTAGCGATAATGGCATTCATTGCTTAAAGTCGTGAACTCTCTTTTACTAGTTAAGGGGGGTATTTCCCACTATTTGACCATTTAGTATGAGTTACTAGGAGATTAAAGATACTCCATGATAGAAATTTTATGATTCAACATAAGTAGATTGTTTTTCTTACTTAGCTACAGTGGCTTATGATGTGCTTGGGAGACAACGTTCTTACCAGTTTGCACTGTACATACTTAATTGTCCATCGTATGCTTAAGAGTCAAAACTCTTACTAGTCTAAATTGTACATGCCTGACTTTCCATCGTGCACCTGGGAATCAAAGCTCTCACTAGTGAGCATTAATGTTTACGTTGCCCTTTATATACTTTATTTCAATGAATCATGAATCTTATGTAGATTCTATAATGAATATGATGATTCATTGGGGTATAGAAGTAAATTGGCTAAGTGTCGCTCAAGTTGAAAAGTAGCTTCATGACTAGCTTTAAGGGAATGAGTAAGTTTTGCTCATAATTGGAAGCATTAGCTTAAGAGTCAAGTGTTAGAGCTGGGCTTAAGGTGTGAGAATTGTGGTGCTAGGGCATTACTTGGGCTTAAGGCATAGGAGTCATGATGCCAAGGCTTTACTTGAGTTTAAGGCTTGGAAGCCAAGATGCTAGAGCTTTGCCTGGGCTTGAGGCATGGAAGCTAAGATGTCAGGGCATTACTTGGGCTTAAAGCACAAGTATATAAGACTATAATGCAAAGGCCAAAAAAAAAAATGAAACTTTTATTATTTGTGGTGAAATCTACTCTTTATTTTCAAAAGTAATATCAAGTTTTAACTTTGAATTTAGTGCTTAATAAATTACTAATCACTATCAGATGAAATCTCTCATTGAATATCCTTCTTAAGTCTTGACAATCCATCTTCTTCGGATCTTGGTATACCCTTTGCCTATCTTCGCTGATGAAACCTTTTATTCCCTTATTTCTCTTTTTCTTTTCCTTACTCTAATGGGAGCTTTGCATGCTTTTCTTTTTCTTATGCTTCTCTTAAGTCTCTTCCCAAGTAAGTAGTGGTTTGCTAGAGGGTTTTGTAGTAACAATCTCTCCTTCTTTGGTGTACTCATTAAAGAATGCAACCTCAGTGAGGTATGACTCATTATGCTTGAATAGATTGTTTGTAGTAAGAATAAATGTCTTTCCCTTTTTAATAGCCCTCAATGCACTAGTACCATGTTGAGGATATGAGATTGTGATCATGTAGCCACTTCCTTCCAATGAGTAGATGTAAGATATAAGTGTGTCAATCATGTGGAGCCATGTAGAGCCTTGTATAGGACTAACTTTAAATTCTACATTGGCATACCATATGGTGTCTATAGATGCATCAATGAAGCTATTATGTTTATAAAAGATCCATTGTCTATGAATGTCATCTTAATGGGATGCTCCTTAAGCATGCTTCCCACATAAAGAGGACGGTTGTAATTAGGATTCTTACCACACATGTCTATGTCTATAAAAAGTATTGCATTCTCATTTGCACCAGTCATTCTTCGTATAGGTTGCATTAAACTACACTCCCTATACTGTCTCTCAATGATTTAGGTAAGTGCAATTGCTGCTGCAAACCATACATCCTCATTAAATCCTAGCACTTTAAAAAAAAAAATTCTAAAGTTAGTTGTCTATATTAAGGTGTTAGCCTCTAGCGAGCATGCACCTTCATCATTTCTAGTTAGAGCCTCTTGCTCATTACATGTCTCGGTGTGTGATATATTTCTTTCTTTTGTGCTAGGATAGTAACTGAGAGCATTTATAGTATCCTACTAATTATTGTGTGTAGGAAGTGGATTATTATAGATATCATTATCTTCTATGATAAGTTCTCCATTATGGACCCTATCATTAAAAATCTTCCTCAAGGTCTAGCACTCCTTTATAGGGTGACCTACGAACTTGTGATATCTATAAAGCTTAGGATCATTCTTCTTGTTTTGCATCAGTAAACAATCTACCCCTGAGAGCTTGATATTCCCATCTCATAGTCATTGGTCAAGTAGAGCATGTGCCATTCCCATTGGGCATAGGAAGGAAAGATCTAATGCAAAGCCTTGTGATCTATTATTTCTTGGTTTCTTGTTATCTCTAGAAGTCTCAACTTGGGTCAAGTTAGTGGATGTTTCTCATTTCCCAAACCTTCCATTTTTTCCTCATTGCCTTACAATATAGTTGTTAGTTCTTCTCGCAATCTCGACAAGTGCAGAGAAGGAACTTAGGTTGAGATTTTCTAAGTGGATTGCATACTCAATGAACATCCCTTAGATGCAGATCTTCACTAACTCTCTCTCATCACATATATCTTGTATGTCTAAGGTACATTATCTAAAGCGCTCTCTATAATCCATCAAGTCTTCTTTTAGGTACTATTGTGTTCTTCCCATATCTATTATCATGACCCATTCCTAGGTGAAGAAGAATTTCTCCAGGAATAACTTACGCATAAACCCCCTTATGAATCAACTAAGCTTGTAGAGAGATTGAAATACCAGGTATATGCCTTTTTGGTTAGTGACTTAGAGAATTCTTTAAGCTTTAAGTCATCATCCAAGTTGTATACTTCCAAGGTCTCAATAAACTTAAGTAAATGTTATTTGGTACTCCCTTTCTTGCCATTAAATAAGATGAACTTAAGATTAACAGTCCTTAGGATAGGGTTTTTCAACAATGTGTTGATGATAAGGGAGTCTTAACTCTAGTACTCCCCTGGTCGACTTTGCTTATATTTCTTTTAAATATATGTCAAAGTCTTCCTTTGTTATAAAGGAGGTCCTTAGAGCAAATACTATAAAAGCAAGTGTAGGGGTAGGCTGACAATTAAACTCATTGAGAGCATTAAGAGGGGAAACGTCTATTGGAGGGGTTTGTTCTTAAGTATAGTGTTTTTGAGGAATGCTCTACCCATCAATGGGGGGATTAGCTAGAGGAACTGCATGTAATGGAGTTGCATGAATGGTACCTCGTTATGCAGCAATGCTAGTGTTTGATGGAGCCATACCTTACTACATAGCAATAGTGGTAGCCAACCTTATGACAAGCAAAGCAAGCATAGTCATGAGTTGATTCAAAGCCTTTGTGTTCTATTGCATAATTTACATCATTTTTGTAGGATCTATCAAAGCCTTAAGTTATCAATTACCCTAGCTAGTTTCTACAGTATTTGAGGTAGGTTTTCCTCTATTAGTTCAATGTTAAGGTCTTACTCTTCAGAAATATTATCAAATGATGCTCTCTTCTTACGAGATGCCATTACTCGTTTTACCACCTAGCTTAGATCCTCATTGGAGTCACCAAAATGTAGAAAGGAGATTTTAGTAGGAGTAGTCATATAAATATCACGCAAGTATCACACTGCACATGACTTCAAAGAAGTGATGTGGAGATGGCACGTGATAGGATGACTAAGAAGAGAGAGGCAGGGAGGAGGAACAAGCAATCTTGAGAGTCTTGAATGCATAAATGATAAACAAGGGAGTTAAGAGGACCTCAAGCATCAATCTTGCAGTTCTTAGGCAATGGAGATCGTTCTTTACCTAAACTCTTATTTGATCATTGAAAGTAGAGAATTCTTAGTGGAACCTATCTCTTTGCTTTCTAAAATTTGGAAAAATCCTTTGATGAGGAGGACTAACTTAGTATTTATGGACTCTTAGGTTTGATGATATCCATTAGATCACTTCAGCAATCAATAGACGAGATAGAGTTTACTCATTTTAGGGTTATCTTAATGAGCTTACTATAGGCCCAATGTTAGTAGCCTTCCTCATAAGTGTACTAGCCTGCTTGAGAAAAGTTGAATGTAGATAGACTAGTCCAACGATCTTTGTGCTAAGCCTACCAAACTAATTCTCCCTTAGTCATCCTAATAATTAGACCGAACTCATTAAGCCCTATCACCTAGCCTAATGAGTCAAGCTAATAATCAATGGGTTTAGTCCTATAAAGCCCCAAAATTTTCAATTTAAGAATTAGTATGAAGGAAAATATCAAGAAATACGTCAAAACAATAAATACAAAAACTCAACTATGAAATTGGATTTGCCTTGGAATGTATGAACCAACTAGCGTATCCAAAGCCTAAGGAACTTAAAACCTAGCCAAACCTTAATGACAGAACATTGATTTAAGGAAAACTAAGCTTGAATTTCGATGTTCAAAAGGCCTAAATTCAATTATCAAAATCTTAGAACTAACCGTTGACATTAGGATTTCCTTTGGAATTGAGAAAAACCAACTTCAAGCTCGAAAAAACCCAAGATTTGATTCAAACGAAATCGAAACATAAACAACGACATACGCTATAATTAGTCTAAAAAGACCCAAAAATTTAATCAAATCCAACTCTACTAAACAATCAAATTAGGCAAAATGAAAGTTGTGAAAACATTAACCCTAACAATCCGTACATGTGGTGTGAAAGGAAGGAAAATAAGGCACCAATTGAATTACCAAATGACCAAATCTTGAGCCTAAATTTAATCTGGAAATTCCCCCATAAAAGCCTTATTTAAAGCCCATTTAATAATAAGAAAAACAAAGGAAATGATTCACCTAAATTAACCTCTAATTTGCCAAGCTCTACATGATGAACCAGCTAGAGTAACTAAGAGAAACCAACCACAAGACCAACTAAAATTACTCCAACCAAATGCAATGACAATTAGGGGCTAACTAAATGGTAAAAGGGGGAACAAATTTGAGGTTAATCACCTTAATTAGCTGGTCATGTCCCCTAGGATTTAACTGATCACCTATTATGTAAAACTCTTGCTCAAACATCAAAGCTATGGACCAATAGACAATGCACTTCACTAAGCTATCCACTTCTAATTTTATTCCCACTCATTCTCCATGTGATACTCACTTTCTTTTGAAGAATTACCACAAGAAAAAAACTCTCAAAAGCTCTCTAGAAATTCCCAAAAGCACACCTATAATTCGGATGACAAAAAAGGGATCCTTTTTATATTAGGAAATTGGAAGAAATGATAAGATTAGTTCAAAGGCTTTCAAACCATGGCCAAACCGAATTGAATCTAGAAATTTTAAAATTTTTAGAACCTAAGAACACTAAAATAACATTAGGAAAATTTTAGAATTAAAAATCTTAAAGAAAAACATGAAACTAACATAAACTAAGAAGAAAAAGTGCAAATGAAGCATTGGAAAAGGGCACACGAAATTCTTGGACAAATTTATGAGATTTCCAAAAAAGAATAGAACAATAACAAACCATTTTTAAGCCTAAAAAAATTCCAAGTGATTAGAATTAAATTCCCTTAGATGATTAGATCTTAGGAGAAAATAAACCCTAAATAGAATCTAAACTGGGTGCACCCAATTTTTCTAGTTGAGAACATAACCTTTTAAAGTTAAAATGACCAAAATAACTTCAAAAATGGAAATAACATTCAAAACCCTTTAAAATGACTATAAATATGCAAAAAATGGACTTAAAATGAAAATGTTATGAAGAAAAAAAATAAAACCTTCAAAACCGAACAAACTAGCAAAACTAGTATAGGTTGGCTTTTGACCCAAACTTATAGAATTATTTTGTCTTATTAGGTAACACATCATTCGAGGACAACCTACTACTTGATTATTACGACTAAGGACCTTATGGTCGGGTGAGTGAAAATCTAATTATTACTGTTCCTTGCTTGTGTTTGTAGTTAACGCACTCGCATGTGTATAAATATTGGCTATATGAATTGGAATTGTATGTGAAGGTAATTTAGGGTATTGTATGTGCTTGAATACCATGCTTGAATACCAATTTATCTTAATTATTCCCAGCTAATTGATAATTTCTTTTCTTTGCATTTAAACTATAGAAATTATGAGTGTCTATCTTTACTCGTTGTAGACACTAATGAACTTAACTTAAGATTATTCAACCTTAAATAAAATGAATCATGCAACACGAAATCCTATATGTAAGAAGGTCGTCGACATCATGCGGAGGTACTGAAAGGCCCCATGGAGATGTGCTCTATAGGCATACCTTATCTTGACCTTTAGGAACTAAGTGGAACCAAGAAATGTTGCCTTCTGATTAAGACCTAGGAATACCTAGTTTAAGAATTCATCACTTAGGGGTGATTGAGCTTGTGAGCCTTTCATAATCTATACCCCATACAGGCTTAGTATGTATATACGTATTTTCAAGTCTATTAACATATGTTATAAAAACATATATAGACTATAAATTATCTCTAAAGATAGCCCAAGGTCATTAAAGCCTAAAGCTAACATGTAGTTTGCAATTCCCCAACCCAAGCAATAGAGGGCGTTAAATCCATGCTATATGTTTGAATTAAATAACTTACTTGATATTTACTTGTTAGTTCAGTAAGAGGATATAGCTCACTAAGCTTTATAGCTTACACCCATACAGACTTCCCTTATTGTAGGCACATATTTAGCTTGAGCCTAGTAGACAGATGCTAGAGGATAGTGTAGGAAGTAAGGGGATAGGGAAGGTTCTGAGTGGAGAGATCACTTTCGTATCCTGTCTAAGTTCTTATTTTAAATTTCAAATATGTAGCCTGATGAACTATATTAAGATTTTTAAACTTTAAAATGGTAATATGTACTTATAGACTTTATAATATTATACTATTTTGAATTATTATTATATGTCTCGATATTTCTTGAGAATTATTAAACCTGATTGGGAATTTTGGATGTAAGTACGCCTTATATGTTATAAGACAGTCTTGGATAATAGAGGGGTTATCCTTGGGTTTCTATGCAGCATATAGCGGAAACTGTATGTCCTAAGGGCCATCGAGGCGTGAAAATTTTGAAGTGGTATTAGAGCATTAATGAAATTTAAAATTTAAACTTTGAAACCCTAAGAAAACTAACCCAAGGAATGGCAAGTAGGTAGAATCGGGATAAGACAAATATCTAATATATGTTTCTTTATTTAATATCACATGTATTCTAAAATACTATATTCACTTGATAGATTAGCCTAGCTAAAGCCTTAGACTAGTGGATGGCTTTTGACTTTGGGATGGTGAGACTTTAGTCGATTATAAACATAGGTAGAGATTACTTTATGAGGATTTAGCACTACTTAGTAAACCGTGTTCTCTACTACTTACCCTGATGTGGTGGAAGGTTAGATTGGGATAGTTTTGGACTTTTATCCATGTACAGATGAGACGATTAGAGAGGGGTATCTATATTGAGACAGAGATGATTTACATTTTGGAGTGGAGAGCCTAAGAATTAGGCTTAGGTGGACCTCGTGACAAGATGGTCTTCGTAGTTGCAGACTACAGTAGGCTAGAGTTTATTTATTTTGCTATGTAGACTCCTATGGGCAAGATGTGGCATTCATTAGAGATAGGCAAGATGACCACTGGAGGTTAAAGAGAGAGGACATAATAGTGGCACCCTTTGTATTGTGGGATTATTGAGAGAATGAGCTGATGTTCCCACCCCTTCCAAGGATAAGGGAGGAGGAGATGGATTTAATAGATGAAGTGTAGGAGGAGATAGTCTCGATGGAGGAGATGTAGGAGGATGTAGCCCCAGTAGAGATACACAGGCTGGGCATGAGATAGTATTAGTAAAGTCACATAAGGGATCACTTAGTATTCCCCCGACGTAGGGTGAGGATAATATAGTAGTCACAACAATTCCATTAAACTAGAACATGATGCAGGACGATGGAGTAGACATGGAGATAGATGTGTTGGTGATGCCCCTAGATTTTTGGGACACGTTAGTGATGCTATGATGGAGGATGAGATAGTGCCTACAGTTTCCAACTTAGCAGGCCCTAATTTGGCACCATATGGGCTTATTGTATTGGTCGGAGGTGAGCCTATGCTCGATTTGGATGAGTTGATTATCAAGCTTGATCTTAAAACTATTTGACATTTAATGAACTAGATATGGTACACTTAGATGATTGACTCGAGTTCTCAAGAGAGCATAGTAAGATGCCCTCCAGTGTGGATTCGACTGGACATTATTCACTAGAGTAGGAGATGGAGCGAAATGACTCTTCTCTTAGAGCTCACTCAGTTGTAGGGTAGATGTGATGGGAATCAACTTGGTGGCTCCAATAGTGGGAAACCTAACTTAGATGCATGAGTCCAGAAATCTACATATGGCCACATTTTTATCTATTAATGTTTTATTTTGCACTTTAGTAGGTACATTTATCGGTGTTACAGGTTAGCCAAATAACATGCACTAAGGATCAAATTACAAGACATTCTTAGAGTCACATCCAACGGCCCTCAAATTGTTCAATTGAAATAAATAACCGGCCACTGGAAGACCATTTGTATTTGTAATTGTTGCTTATGGGAACCGGCCATTTTATTTTGTACTTGTATGTTATGTTTTGGAAAACCAGCCACTTAAGTGGCATCTTTGTAATTTTTATGTTATTTTTATCCTAATCGGAGCAAGTATAAATACTTGCTAACTAGGGGTTTTGAGGAGCTTTTTGACAATTGAGAAAATCATACACTTTGTGTCGTGAGGGTTTGTCCTTTGCATATAAAGATCTCTTATCAATTTCTTAGTGAAATTATGGCGAGAATCAACTAGAGTGAATTGTGAGTCATATTAATCTTACTCTTGTTGTTTTACAAATTGTGTTTAGTGAGTAATATCTAAGTACAATTTGTTGGTTACTTGTTCTTAGCACGTGAATTAGGGTTCTTTATTTTCAGATTTGATCATTTCAAATTAGGATTGAATTCTAGTTCATTTTTGTGTTATTCCATTGAAGTTTATACACTCGTTTATTCCTTATATTAATTCAGTGTTCAAATTAGTGAATTAGACTTCAATTGTGAAGTAATTTGAATACACCATTTGTTGTTGGAGTTGGTTGTTCACGCCACTTGATTGATTTGTTTGCTATCCAATTGGTTAGGCACATCAAGATGGACGATTGGGCTCACTATTTTGAGAGATGACATCTTATTTTGCATGATGAATCCTAACTTTTGATGATATGTACATGTGTCTATATATATATGCTGATGTATTTTTGCATATCTCAATAGACATTTTGGATCATGATCATAAATGCTCTAGATTTTGTTCTAGGGATCATAAATGATTATTTTGTATTTAGGAATTTAATATTGTAATGAACATGTTCATTTTGATATATTTAGACTTAGCGGGTGGAGACTTACTCACTTGAAGGGACCACCTTTAGGTGAAATGGCATATTGCAAAAATGAATGAAAATCAGATGTATTCTTTTATCAATGAGAATTGTATGTACCTTATTTCAATTTATGTTGCTAATGTATTAGTGAAATAAATTGGAAAGTGCAAGGAAAAAGAACACTTTATGAATATCTATATGAAAAGAGAGTACCCATAAATAATATAAATTGACACCATTAATATTGTATTGGAGACTAACCTAATAAATTATTGCAGATGATGTGATTCTCGTGAACGACTACCACTGGTGGATAATATTGCAAGAAATGAAGTGGGATCCAACCAAACTCGTGATAGGATCGATGAGATCCTAACTATCATTAAAAGGCAAAATGAGTGGTTCTAGTTGTATCTAGAAAGACTGTAATATATATGTATAGATTTTATAACATTTCACTAGTCTAAATTATTATTATATGTTTCTATATTTCTTGAAAATTATTAAACCTTCATTGGGAATTTTGAATATAACTGATGAGATCCATGATGAGAGTCAAGCCGAAAGAAGGAATGTGGATCCTCTTGAAGTGCCGCCTGGACCGATCATAAGAAGTCGAGCGAAACGACTCAAGGAAGCATTTAACGAGTTGATAAAGGATGTCCATGAAGCCGGGAAGGATTGGGGCAATCATGAAGTTGGAACGGATTGGAACAACCATAGGAAGACCCTTGCTCTTATACAAGTCACACCGGACACAGGTTGAAGAGGGCGTGTACTTTCAAGGCACAGCCGTGTATGGAGTCAAGCAAATCCACAGAAAGATACACGACCAAAGTACATGGGCGTGTATGTTGCCAGAAGTTGCACAGAAAGATACACAGCCAAAGTACACGGGCGTGTATGTTGCCAGAAGTTACACAAAAAGGTACACGGCCAAAGTACACGAGCGTGTACACGGCCGTGTATCCCCTACCGGCCAACTTGTTCTGTTTTCGCGTTTTTACGCCACTTATCTAAACTACGTCGTTTTGGACTTGTTTTACACGAATTGTAACCTTAGTATGGAAGCTCCTAGGGTTTAGAACAATGAAGATTATTTTACATCTTTGAACATTAAACACTTTTGAGAGGCACCTCTCTTGGTTCTTCAATAACTAAATTGAACTTATCGGATTGATTTCTGTGGCGTTCATCCCGACTTATCAATCGGTCTTTCATCCCGATTGTGGCGTCTTCATTTTTATACCAAGGTTCTTGTTTCGCTTATAGACAACGGGTTGCGGTTTCCACTTTAGGTGTTTGGGCGTCTTAGGCAACGAATTTCCGAACGTATTGGTATTGAGTTTCGTCACGGGTTAGCGTGGTTCGTATCAGTTTGGTATCAAGCTTAGGTTTGTCAAAACATCAAGTTCGGTTGAGGAAGGTAATATCAAAAACCCTAACTCCAATCGTTTATATCAATTATCGTATTCAAATTCGTAGTATTGATTGTCTTTTGATAGTGTAATATCGACTAGGCGATTGTTAAAAAAAAGAGAGTAAAAATCACGACAAAAAAAAAGAAGAGAAAAGAAAAGAAAAGAAAAACGTGATCAAGAGCAACAACCAAGACAAAAAAAAAAATCAGATAGAAAAATAGAGGAAAATTTACAAACCCTATAGTTGTTTTGAATTCTACGGAAGGAAATTGGTGTAGTTCGGGTTAGTTCCAAGAGAATTGAGAAGAGGAAATTAGCGAGTTGATATCATCATTATTTGTGAGAATACACGAGTGACTATGTGATATCATCATTTGAGTGAAACACGTAAGGGAGTGTATCGTGAGGTTTAATTATATATATAATTGTGTTAGTACTAATCTTTTCTGCAGGGACTATGTCGAGACAACATTCTCCTGAAGGTGAGAAGGGAAGGTTTGATGCTAGGTTAGTAATTGAGGCGTTGAGGGGTGAAATGAAGAGGATGTTCCAAGAGGGAATGGAACAAATTCATGAGATGGTAGAGCAAAGACTAGAGCAATCCACAAACATATTCCAAGGGCGTAAGAGGGAGAGTCATTCTAAGAGAGTACCGAAGGGTGGAGATGAAATGTCAGAAGATGAAGTTGATGAGCCTTCTGTTGGGAGTTATAGAGGTTATAGTGGTCGGAATAGAGGAACTAGAGATTGGGAAGATAGAGGAGATAGGAATAGAGAGGATGATCAATTAAGTAGCATAAAGATGAAGATTCATCCTTTCCAAGGGAAGAATGATCCCAATGCGTACTTAGAGTAGGAGAAGAAGGTAGAGATGGTATTTGATTGTCACAACTATAGTGGGAGAAAGAAGGTAAAACTTGCTGCCATTGAATTTTTGGATTATGCTATAGTGTGGTGGGATCAACCAAAGTTGAATAGGAGAAGGAGTGGCGAGCCACCTATTGAGTCTTGGGAAGAGATGAAAAGAGTGATGAAGAAGCGGTTTGTGCTTGCGTATTACTATCGTGAATTGCACAACAAGTTGCAAACTCTCAGGCAGGGAAGCCGAAGTGTAGATGAGTATTTCAAGGAGATGGAAGTCATTATGATTAGGGAGAATGTAGAGGAGGATAGAGAGGCTACAATGGCTAGGTTTCTTGCTGGGTTGAATAGAGAAATCTAAAATGTGGTTAAATTGCAGCATTATGTAGAATTGGAGGATATGGTTCACATGGCTATACAGGTTGAGAACCAGCACAAGAGGAAAGGTGGTAGTAATGCACGGTTTCCATAGGGTAATGTTTCATCCACTTGGAAGACCAACCAATGGAAGAAAGAAGAAAAGCCTTTACCCACCAAACCAAAAGGGGAGCTGAGGCAAGCGAGTTCTACTCCTGGTAACCAAGGAAACCCTAATTCTTCTACTTCTAGAAATCGTGACATTAGATGTTTTAAATGCCAAGGTAGAGGCCATATTGCTAGTCAATGTCCAAATAGGCGTGTGATGATTTTGCGTGATGATGGAGAGTATGAGACTGAGGGGGATAGTGAAGAAGATGATATGCCTCCATTAGAGGATGCTAGTGATGATGAGGAGCCTGCAATGGGAAGGCTAGTGGTAGTAGTAAAGCGAGTGTTGAATGTACAGGTGAAGGAAGAAGAGGAGGTGCAAAGAGAGAATATATTTCATATTAGATGTTATCTAGGAGATCACATTTGTAGTTTGATCATTAATGGAGGGAGTTGCACCAATGTAGTGAGTAATTTTATTGTTGAGAGGCTAGGGCTCAAAACTGTTAGACACCCTAGTCCATATAAATTGTAGTGGTTGAATGATAGTGGTGAGACTAAGGTGAGTAAGCAAGCCTTGATTGGTTTTTGCATTGGTAGATATGAGGATGAGGTGTTATGCGATGTAGTGTCAATGCAAGCATGCCATGTGTTGTTGGGGAGGCCATGGCAATTTGATAGGAAGGTTGTTCATGATGGCTTTTCTAACAAATATACGCTTGTTCACCAAGGGAAAAGTTTTAACCTTAAACCTTTAACACCTAAACAAGTGTATGAGGATCAGTTGTAGCTACAACAGTCATTTGCAAAACACAAGGTGAGTGAAAAGCAGAGTGAGAGTGAGAGAGCAAAAGACAATGAGAAGAAAAAGGAATATAAAAGTCAAGATCAAAAGGAAAAGGAGAAGAAGGCTGGAAAGAGTGTGAGAGGCCAAGTTGAAGGGGGATCAACTTTGGTGGTGAGTGAAAAGGAGAGGGCAGCCTTGCAAAAAGAGAGTTGTGTGGCAAGAGCGAGTGTAGTAAGGAGAGCGTTAGTGATGAAGCAACCTATGTTATTGCTGGTTTTTAAGGAAACATGTTTGATTACTAACGAATTATCTAACTCTTTGCCTAGTGTGGTTGTGTCTCTTGTGCAGGACTTTGAAGATGTCTTCCCTGAGGAGATTCCAAAGGGATTACCACCTATTCGTGGTATTGAGCACCAGATTGACCTTGTACCTGGAGCATCGATTCCAAATAAGCCAGCTTACAGGAGCAATCCAGAGGAGACAAAGGAACTCCAAAGGCAGGTCGATGAATTAATGGAGAAGGGGTACGTGAGAGAGAGCATGAGTCCATGTGCAGTGCCTGTGATTTTGGTGCCTAAGAAGGATGGGACATGGAGAATGTGTGTTGACTGCCGCGCCATCAACAACATTACGGTAAAGTATCGTCATCCCATTCCTCGCTTAGATGACATGTTAGATGAGTTACATGGGTCTAGTGTCTTTTCTAAAATTGATCTGAAAAGTGGATATCACCAAATTAGAATAAAAGAAGGTGATGAATGGAAAACTGCATTTAAGACAAAATATGGATTGTATGAGTGGTTAGTAATGCCTTTCGGGTTAACTAATGTACCTAGTACGTTTATGAGACTTATGAACCATGTTTTGAGGACATTTATTGGAAAATTTGTGGTTGTCTATTTTGATGACATTCTTATTTACAGCAAAAGTTTGGAAGATCATATGTCACACTTGAGGGATGTTTTATAAGTTCTTCGAAAGGAACAATTATATGCTAACCTCAAGAAGTGCACTTTTTGCATAGACAAACTTGTGTTTCTTGGTTTTGTTGTTAGTGCGCAGGGAATACAGGTTGATGAAGAAAAGGTTCGTGCGATCCAAGAATGGCTTAGTCCAACCAATGTAAGTAATGTGCGGAGTTTCCATGGACTAGCGAGCTTTTATAGGAGATTTGTGAAGGATTTTAGCACCATTGCAGCACCACTTACTGAGGTAATTAAGAAGAACGTAGGGTTCAGCTGGGGAGAGCAACAAGAGAAGGCCTTTCAGACGCTTAAAAATAAGTTGACTCAGTCGTCGTTACTTGCTTTACCTAACTTTGCTAAAACGTTTGAAATTGAGTGTGATGCTTCAGGATTAGGTATTGGAGCAGTGCTTATGCAGGAGAGAAGACCGATTGCATTCTTTAGCGAGAAGCTAAGTGGGGCAACATTGAATTACCCAACTTACGACAAGGAGCTATATGCATTGGTTCGAGCCCTGGAGACGTGGCAACACTACCTTTGGCCAAAAGAGTTTGTGATCCACACTGATCATGAATCTTTGAAGTATTTGAAGGGGCAACACAAGCTGAATAAAAGGCATGCTCGTTAGGTGGAGTTCATCGAAACATTTCCATATGTCATCCACTACAAGCAAGGTAAAGAGAATGTAGTTGCTGATGCACTTTCTAGAAGGTATACTCTTATCTCTACTCTTAGTTCTAGACTTCTTGGTTTTGAGCACATTAAGGAGTTATATGCTGCTGATCGAGATTTTTGTGAGGAGTATGTGCAATGTGAGAAGAGTGGGCATGGAAACTTTTATAAACATGACGGATTCTTGTTTAGGGAGAGTAAACTGTGCATTCCAATTTGTTCTCTAAGAGAATTACTTGTGAGGGAGTCTCATGGAGGAGTTTTAATGGGACACTTTAGAGTAGCTAAAACATTAGGGGTATTGCAGGAACACTTCTATTGGCCTCACATGAAACGAGATGTTGAGAGGATTTGTGAGCGATGTGTCACATGTAAGCAAGCGAAATCTAGAGTCCAACCTCAAGGGCTTTACACCCCACTTCCCATTCCTCATGAGCCTTGGGTAGATATTTCTATGGATTTTGTGTTAGGATTACCCAGGTCTAGACATGGTCGGGATTCTGTTTTTGTAGTTGTTGATAGGTTTTCTAAAATGGCACATTTCATTCCTTGTCACAAAACGGATGATGCTTGTAATATTGCTAATTTATTCTTTAGGGAAGTTGTGTGATTGCATGGTGTGCCTAGAGCAATTGTATCAGATAGGGATGCTAAGTTCTTAAGCTACTTTTGGAAGACTTTGTGGGCTAAGTTAGGAACTAAGTTATTGCTTTCTACTACTTGTCATCCACAGACTGACGGTCAAACTGAGGTAGTGAATCGAACTTTATCTACTTTGTTGAGGGGCTGTAATTAAAAAGAATATTAAAAGTTGGGAGGATTGTTTGCCGCATGTTGAATTTGCCTATAACCGTACAGAGCATTCTGCTACTAAATTTTCTCCTTTTGAAATTGTGTATGGTTTTAATCCACTAACGCCTTTGGATTTATCACATTTGCCAATTTCTAAGTATGTTAATTTAGATGGCAAGAAGAAGGCCGAATTTGTTCAACAGATCCATGAGAAGGCAAGGCTGAACATTGAACGACGAACAGAGCAGTATGTGAAACAAGCCAACAAGGGTCGTCGACAAGCTGTTTTTGAACCTGGAGATTGGGTTTGGTTCACATGCGCAAAGAGCGGTTTCCCATGCAGCGTCGATCTAAACTACTTCCTAGAGGCGATGGACCATTTCAAGTTCTTGAGCGCATCAACGACAATGCATACAAGATAGATTTGCCTGGTGAGTATCAAGTAAGTGCCACATTTAATGTTACTGATCTGAGTCCTTTTGATGTAGGTGACGATTTGAGGACAAATCCTTTTCAAGAGGAGGGGAATGATGAGATCCATGATGAGAGTCAAGCCGAAAGAAGGAATGTAGATCCTCTTGAAGTGCCGCCTGGACCGATCACAACAAGTCGAGTGAAATGACTCAAGGAAGCACTTAACGGGTTGATAAAGGATGTCCATGAAGCCGGGAAGGATTGGGGCAATCATGAAGTTGGAACGGATTGGAACAACCATGGGAAGACCCTTACTCTTGTACAAGTCACACCAGACACGGGTTGAAGAGGGCGTGTACTTTCAAGGCACGGCCGTGTATGGAGTCAAGCAAATCCACAGAAAGATACACGGCCAAAGTACACGGGCGTGTATGTTGCCAGAAGTTGCACAGAAAGATACACGGCCAAAGTACACGGGCGTGTATGTTGCCAGAAGTTACATGGCCAAAGTACACGGGCGTGTACACGACCGTGTATCCCCTGCCGGCTAACTTGTTCTGTTTTCGCGTTTTTACGCCACTTATCTAAACTACGTCGTTTTGGACTTGTTTTACACGAATTGTAACCCTAGTATAAAAGCTCCTAGGGTTTAGAACAATGAAGATTATTTCACATCTTTGAACATTAAACACTTTTGAGAGGCACCTCTCTTGGTTCTTCAAGAACTAAATCGAACTTATCGGATTGATTTCCGTGGCATTCATCCCGACTTATCAATCGGTCTTTCATCTCGATTGTGGCGTCTTCATTTTTATACCAAGGTTCTTGTTTCGCTTATAGACAACGGGTCGCGGTTTCCACTTTAGGTGTTTGGGCGTCTTAGGCAACAAATTTCCGAACGTATTGGTATTGGGTTTCGTCACGGGTTGGCGTGGTTCGTATCAATAACTATGCCTTATACATTGTAAGGCAAACTCTTAGATAACAAAGGGATTATCTCTGGGTTTCCGTGTAGCGTACGATGGAAACTTTACGTCTTAAGAGCCCATGGGGTGTGATAAGCCCAATATATTTATATAATATTTTCGGTCATTTACAAAATATTTAAATAGAAAAATAGGTAAATTTAAGGATTTAAAGTATATTTTTCTTAAAATTAATTTATTTATAATTATAAATGTTAACTAATATAAAATTATGTTGAACATATTTTATAGTGGTACTATGTAGTCTATGATAATGTGAAAATTTTTATAAGTGAAAATGACTTTATTCTTTTGCTCATTTGACTCCTAACAACACTGAGATTGGAATACTACCGAAATGAATTCCATAAAGAAAAAAGAACACTAAGAAAATGCTACTATGATCCTATGATGATTTTTCATTTAACATGCACATTGCAATACTTATTTGTTTATTTATTTTTAAGAACTAAGAAGTAGTACTTTTCTCTATGGCTAATATGATCGACTCAAAATATAAATAAACCTGCAACCATCTACATCTAATAATCAAACTCAATATCATTCCATCATTTTGTTAAATCCACCAAAACTCAAATATAATTCATATTGTATGTTAGGCCAAAGGAATAATAATATAACATTAACAAAACAAGTAAACTCGTTCCCACTCAAATATTCTAATAAAGGAGAAACAAGGGATTAGAAAGACTACTAGATGAGATGCAGATGTGCATAGGTTGAGGTTCATCTTCTGTAATTGAATATAACAATAGGAGTCACACAAGGTCATACCTCAGAAATAGTTGCCAGTCGATAAGATTAGGACAAATAAAAAAAAAAAAAAAAAACCTAAAACCTAGTAGCATTATATTTGTCATTATTACGACGATAATGATGTCATGAAGCTTCCTAACCTCTCTTAAATCCAACCTCATGGTCTTCCGTTCCGACCATTTCTTTTACTCCCATACACCCACCCCCATATCTCACACACAACCAACATCCTCCCCCTTCCTTCGGTTTCTCCTGTACGTTTACATCCGAAACACAACACCCAATGATCCATCTCTCTTTCTCTCTCTTATATCACATCTATCACCAGTAGTACCAGTACCCAGTCAGTCGCCAGTACACTTCTTCTCTTTCCGATTTCCATCTACACCACTATTCCCCCTTTGTCTGTCTCTCTTTTGTTTCTTCTTTCCTCCCCCACCCCCCCTTTTTTTTTCCCTTCTCCTTCCTTATTACACGCATCCCCATATATATATATTCATCTATACCATGCTTCCAAATACCAACGCAATCCGAATCCTACAAACCTTCTTTCCTGCCTAGCCACTACCAATACGATGAACTCAACACAATAACAAAGCGCACACAAAACTCATTATCACTATCATCATCCCCTCTACATTCATACCAACTGTCCTAACTAACGTAGATTAAAAAAAGAAAGAAAGAAAGAAAGAAGAAAAATGGCTTTCCATGGCCAGCTATCACAAGACCTATCTTCACTCCACCACTTCTCAACACCTACTACACCAACAGACCGTCAACAACAACGACAACAGCAACAGCAGCAGCAACAAACTACTTCAACTTCCCCTTTCGACCCAAATTCTAAACCGGACCACCGCCTCCAGACCCAAACGCAACCGCAACCACAGCAACCCAACTGGCTCAACGATGCCCTCCTTCTCAACCTCCACACCAACTCTGATTCCGCCACTTCAGGACACCCCACCCCAACTGCCAATACCAACCCATGGCTCTCCCGCCAGCACTCCCTCCTCCACCGTACCGGTAACACGCACGGTGACGTTATCGATGACGTCACCCATGACTCCCTCATCGCCGAGTCCTCCGCCGATTTGAAGGCTGCCGTCGGTTCTGGTGGTGGTGACAAGAGCGATGCCGTCGACAGCGAGGGTGCCGGTGGCGGAGCGTTGAATTGGCAGAACGCAAAGTACAAGGCAGAGATTTTGTCGCACCCTTTGTACGAGCAGCTGCTTTCTGCGCACGTGGCGTGCTTGCGAATCGCGACACCGGTGGACCAGCTGCCGCGCATCGATGCGCAACTGGTGCAGTCTCAGAATGTCGTCGCCAAGTATTCGGCTTTAGGAGGTGGTACTGGTCCTAATCATGACATGGTTGGTGATGACAAAGAACTTGATCAGTTCATGGTAAATTCATGATTTATTTTATTTTATTTTATTTTTGTTAATTAATTTGTATTTTCTCTTCAACTATTGATTGGGTGGTATTATTTTGATACTGGATGGAACGTTCTTTTGTCACGAAGCACACGGTAACCGGCTATCGCGAATCATATCATGCAATTGGTTGTTTCAGCGTGTGGTTGAAACATCGGGCCAAGTTTATAAATACGTCTTGGATTGAAAATGCATTTTGGGTGAAAAGAACAAAGCAAAGCATTTTGAATGCATTAAATGCTGAATCGCATGTATATATTGATTTTGTCTTTCATTGAATGAGTTTGGAGAACTGTTGCTGTCTTGTTTCTTTGAATTGACTTATAATTGCGTGTTTGATGTTTGACGAGGTGCTTGTATTTTTTATTCTTTTTTTAATTTATTTAGTTATTGTTGGGGTTTGGTACTACTACCACTACGGCCACTACTTGGTGGGTAAAGACTTTTTGAGGTGGAGGTACCGACAGTTTGTTTGGTTTTAACAAGGAAACGATCGGCATATATCTATATTATTAGCATGAAGGACGGATTGGTCAAAATGGGGATGCTATGAAACTACCATTTCTTTGCATCCATTGGAATCAACTCCCTAATTCGGATATTCACAACCATGGTTTGCATCTCCTACCCACAAAAAGAACCAGAATGCTATATAATTGGAATATTCTGAATCCAGAGACTACTGCTACATTAGACAATCGTGCCTCTGCCGACTTTTTAAGTTCCAAATTTTAACTCTGGTTCATGTTGTGCATGGCATGCAGGCCTTGAGTTGTTTGTGAGGCTCTGGAGAGATGTAATCCTCCTTGAGAACTAGATACAAATTGAATATGGTTATTTGCTAGTTTGTGTGTGCTGAAGTTCTGCATTTTGGAGTCATACTGATTATTAAATTACTTGAATGGAAATGGTATTTTCTTCATCGCCTTTAGGAAAGCCTATAGTTATGGTTACACAAGCCCACCCCTACCGGATGAATTCCTGAAAAAAGTGAATAATTGGTAATTTATTATTATAATAATAATTATTATTATTATTATTATTATTTTCCCTCTTGTTTCTATAATCAATTCGATCCCCGAAGTGGATTCGAGATCCTTTGCTTGCAGTTAGTTATCATACAACACTAGATCCATGATAACTTCTCAGATGATACTCTTCTTTCTTTTCTTTGTAGACTTTTTTCTTTTCCTGGACGGGGAAATTCTGTGCTATGATATGTCCACCGAAAATTGTACAGGAAATTAGAAAGCTTTCCTTTTATACCATTACATGAAAAAAATTTACTATCTACCTGTGTTTGTTTAGAAGAGAACATTTTCTCAACTTATTTCTGACATTTATTGTAATTAAACCTTGTGGTTGTCAAATATTATCATAATAATCTTTTGCAGATACTAGTGGCTTTGGCAGTAAGTGGTGATGAGACAGTAATAAATGACCACTATTGATGGTGATTAACAACCACACAAAATTTTAATGGAAAGTAAGGAAAATAAGTTTCTCTTAAAATTGAAAAACGTTTATTTTTCCCAGTTTCCAATTGATATTTTCTATGATGTTTAACTACTACAGCCATCGACTGCTGTGTTTAGCTCCCCTCATCACTTGC
Source organism: Laguncularia racemosa (assembly GCA_037954665.1). Taxonomy (NCBI): domain Eukaryota; kingdom Viridiplantae; phylum Streptophyta; class Magnoliopsida; order Myrtales; family Combretaceae; genus Laguncularia; species Laguncularia racemosa. The sequence goes on from JBBMOL010000234.1 coordinate 535,766, forward strand.
CTCTAAAAACCACTAGTAACCCAACATCTTGAGACTTATTTGATATTTTTAAAAGTTTCATGATCACAAATGTTGAAAAATGTCTAGAAAACATGGTAAGGTTTTTTGTCATTTTTCTTATACAAATGAACTGTTTGAAATTTGAGGGAAAGAGATAGTCTATTGTTCTGGTCCATCTTACCTGTTCTATTGTTTAATCCAACTTAAATGCCTTCACCCATTTCACTTTTTTCTTCTAAAATCTGAACCTGAAATTTCCTGGAATGTGCTTAGTTTTGCGGCCACGGCATTTCAAGGAGCCCCAGAAATGTTCAATTCTTAAAATCAATGACAATGCATGACTGATCAGCATGGAGTTTGTTCATGCCTTCTCACTAATCTAGTCAGATGATCATGTCATGAAATTTGGCACAACCTTGAATCATATCTAAGATTTAGTTCTCTACATTTTAACAGACAAAACTCTAATATATTTCTTCACTGTCTATGTAGACCCACTATGTCCTATTGCTCTGTTCTTTCAAAGAGCAATTGCAACAGCATGTACGAGTTCATGCCATGGAAGCCGTTATGGCTTGCTGGGAGATTGAACAATCCCTTCAGAGTTTAACAGGTAACAATCTGCTCTATTCAATTTACTCTGATCATATTAGCAATTGAAACCCACCATCCAGCTGCTCTTGTTTATACGAAACTGAGCTTTACAGACACTGGACTTTGTTAGGTCAAGGCAGTAGATCCAGCATCAGTGTTTCCTTCTGCAAGAAGCAATCAATGAATTAACAACCATAATGCTTAAGAATTCATTCATTAGATGCCGCACTTTTTAACTGCTTGCATAGTTGATTAGTTTCAATACATGTGTTTCTTGTCCATATTTGTTTCAGAACTCTACTGATACTATTGCTGGGATTTCTCACTTAGTAACCAAATTATCATGCATTGCACTTATATTTTTCTTAATTAAATGACATGGAGGCAAGGCCATTGCAAAACTATTACATCCATTAGCTTTATTGAGAGGTAATCTGGGGGTGATTTCACCAGTTACACTTTTGTACTAGCTATTTCAATTTCTTAATATTAGACATAGAAACTCACATGAATACAAATGGGTAGAAACTTTAACTTTTTGGCATAATGCTTTACAGGAGTTTCACCTGGACAAGGTACTGGTGCAACAATGTCCGATGATGAAGATGATCCTTTAGACGGTGATGCCAACCTGTATGATGGAAGTTTGGATGGTCCAGACAGCATGGGTTTTGGTCCTCTTATCCCGACTGAGAGTGAAAGGTCACTAATGGAGCGTGTGAGGCAAGAATTGAAGCATGAACTGAAACAGGTAATGTGTTTTTTGTGCTACAAATCAAAGTGTTATCTAATTTTCAATCTGACCAAGTTAACTCTCTTATGCAGGGCTACAAGGAGAAAATCGTTGACATAAGGGAGGAAATTTTGCGTAAAAGAAGAGCAGGAAAGCTTCCTGGTGATACTACGTCTGTCCTAAAAGCCTGGTGGCAGTCACATTCCAAGTGGCCATATCCTACTGTAAGCTTTATGCATTATTTCGTATGCTTGGCCAGTCTTCACTCTGAAAGTTGTCAGAATTGGCTTCTAAGAGCTAGCTTTGAAGCTGATTATAAGCTGTTCATGTTAAAAGCTTATGTGGGCATATGGGGACATAAATATAGCAGTTAGATTACACATTCATTGTCTTTTAACCTGCTTTAAATGCAACAGCTTTCATCTTTGGAAGCTGCTGAAGAATATAGACGTGAATGTAATCAAATAAATAGAGAGATAGTAACAGTTTAAGTTTATAGATATGGTTTTTGTTATGACTGATATTACAACCTTATGATCTTAAAGTTTAAGTTTATAAATATGGTTTGGGCTGTGAATTGTATTTATTACTTCTTGTATTTATGTCAGGAATAACATTTCATTTTGCACGTCAAAATATTGAGTAGTGGCAAACTTTGCCCCATGGACAGTTGTTCCAGTGGCCCTTTGACTGTAAAATGGCAGGCATTGCCTTATTCTACTTAGACTCCATACTCCGACTGAAGCCATGAATAATTTGATAAAATAAGGATGAAATGATTATGCAAGGAATTGAATCCATGACATGCTCTGATAACCCATGACGTTTTGCTCTGATACCATGTTATAACTGGCACCACAACCATTTGATGTGAGCTTCATAGTACTTTGCTTCCTTGTGAATAATATTGACTATTTTGCCATAATTTATTTATGAAGTATGGTTTTGTACTTTGTTATATTGTTCACTTCTCCATAAATAAACAGGTACAATTTAGGATGTTTTTATCTAATGCCAAAATGTTTGGTCGTTTGATAGGAAGAAGATAAGCAGAGTTTGGTGAATGAAACCGGCTTGCAGTTAAAGCAGATAAACAATTGGTTCATCAACCAGAGGAAAAGGAATTGGCACACTAATTCTTCATCATCTACAGCGTTGAAGAACAAACGCAAAAGGTACGGAATGGTAGCTTGCTCATTAATCTTAAAAATTGTTAAGATCATAATTATGGGCACAGCCAAAATTGAACTGGAAACAATGCAGGTGAAGATAGCTGAAATACTCGGTGGAAGATAATCGAAGAACGATCCCTAGCAGACTCGGGCATAAATTGCAGATCTTTCTGAAAATATTGTCAGTCAGGTCAAAGTAACATATCTTGCTGCTAAATGCTGACATACAGGCAAGGTTGCAATAGCAATAGCAGTAGCAATAGCAATAGCTAAGCTCAGTTCCAACAGCACATGCCAGAAGGTTAGGTGAGTGATAAGACTAAAAGTGATCAACTTAGATATACTATGTCATCACAACTGAATTAAAATGTGATTGGTATATTTTAGGTCTATTTTTGTCTTGTGAATAAATACAGTGGAGGTATGTACACAGAATAATCTGATTATGCTTTGCTGTTACGAAATATGCTAGTGATTATAGCCTTCTTTTGTCATTCGGATATTCTGTAGTTTTATTACAAAGATTATTATACAGTTTGTGTATTGCTATTGCATTGCTGTTGTTTAACTCATTTCCTTTGGAAAGACGGTGATAAACTTTGGAAATGGGCTTTAAATTAATTTTATTAGGTGAAATTTTATTTTATTTCCTTCTTCATATTGTATTTATGGTATTGCGTAATGTTATAAAATTTCCGGGTGAATTAATAAATGTTTGAAGAAGCGAAGCAAGCGATAAAAGGTGAATTGCAAAATTATCCTTTAATTTTATATTGTGCACCTCCATCAACTCTTAAAATGTGGATTTAAAAAAAAAAAAAAAGGTGCATAAATATTAAGGGTTAAAAGCCTACAGGTGTGTTTGTTTAGGTTACAAGATAATTACGGCATATTGTCGTGTTTTAAGAATAAAACAAACCCAGAAGAAATCAGTAGAGGGCTGAAGTAATCTGGTCTTCGTAGGAATTTTCTTGCCGTATTCATAACTATAATACATAATATACAATGTATAAAAATGCTTATATATTATATACTATTAATTTAAATTGAGTGCAAGTGTATGTAGGTCTCGCAATGTATACGACATTCGATTAAAAAATAGAATATTATGTATGTTGCCGATAAATTATGTTATACAATGAATGGCATAAAGTGTATATATATACTCGTAACTATAGGCCATGGTTAGTCCACTTTATATTCAAACGAAACGTACAAAGCTCTGACCCTACTGTTGGATCCAGAAATAAATCTTTCAGCTCTTCTAATAAATCATTTTTGTTCATTAAACATTTTACAACCTCCAAATATAATATAAAAGTTACGTAACATGTGTTAACCGAAATCTTATTGAGTTGATGTATTATCCAATAGCTTCACTAATGTTAACTCAATCCTAGTCCAAATCAAAATCATATTTGAAATTCAAAATCCCAAACGGGTGAGTGAGTTGTGAAACCATTGTACACACATACAATCAAATGTCACATTGCACAAATGTTTCAAATTTACAGAAGACAACAATCAAATTCATTAAATTGTATATCTAGGCAATTCCAAACACTACATCCTTAACAACAAAGGTCCAAAATAACTCATATTCCACTTTTCAAATGTGACTGGCATAGGTCATAACCAATGACAAATAATATGACTAGGTCCATGGTAACTGTCATCTATGACAAATATTTGTGAGATAGTCTAATTCTTGTGGTTGATAAAATAATTGTGTTATCATGTCATTAGGAGTTCATTCCATGTAAAACATTTGAATCAACATTCCATTTCATCAATTCACCTACGATCATAACTTTATTCTAGCTTGACTTGTATTATACACAACTCCCTCATATCATTGACCCAATAAGTCACAATCTTAGTACCTAACCTAACCACATCATTTAAGAGGTCCAAGACCACAATTTGCTCATTAGTGGTTGCCACCATAGGTTAGAAGGGGCACCCATAAACAACACATATATTATTAACGTCTGATATTTATTAGATAGATTACGACTACCCCACAAAAACACACATCACACAACAACAATTGTGTATGAAAAATCTGCTCAACATCTTGATAGTATTTAAGAATATATTCATCACCTAAAATTCAACATATAACATAGATCGATACCTAAATTTACTCAAGGATTAGAAATCCTAAGGTTAATACATAATGTTCCACTTATATTCATGATTGATAGCCTATTAAGCTCACTAAAGTATCCGGTTCACTAAAGTATCCTTGGTAATCATTTGTTCAACTTAAGAGGTGAAGCTAGTTAACTAGGGAGAATTAAATCTAGGCAATTCTAGGCAAGGGGGCTAGTTAAGCAAGGATAAGGAGTGGTCAATTGTCCTATTTGGGGTAGTTGGCCTTGCTCCTCTAGGGGGCTATCGATAGTATTTAAGAATATATTCATCACCTAAAATTTAACATATAACATAGATCGATACCTAAATTTACTCGAGGATTAGAAATCCTAAGGTTAATACATAATGTTCCATTTATAATCATGATTGATAGCCTATTAAGCTCACTAAAGTATCCAGTTCACTAAAGTATCCTTGGCAATCATTTGGTCAACTTAAGAGGTGAAGCCAATTAACTAGGGAGAATTAGATCTAGGCAATTCTAGGCAAGGGGGCTAGTCAAGCAAGGATAGGGAGTGGTCAACTGTCCTACTTGGGGTAGTTGGCCTTGCTCCTCTTGGGGGCTATCAACTTGAGTTGCTATGGGACTAGTTGCACCTCTTCTTAGGTATGCCTCTAGGCTAAAAATTAGCCTTCTTTTTTTTCCTTTTCAATAGTTCTTTAGTAAAACAATTCAAATTATGACCCTAAATGTTCTAGATCTCCAATTATTTATCCTTTAGGGAATTGACCAAAATTGCTATATAGTTAGGTTTAAAGAGAAAACAAGCATTGACATCTACTATCATAAATCCTGTGAAAACTTAAGATGTGATGAGACTTGAACAATTTTTTTATTCAAATGCTTAACTAATAATTCCTTTCATACAAAAATGTGGTTGAGGGTTAGATATCCATTGAAGCTATAGAACTTTCAAGGAATGAATTAATCTACTTATAGATTCTTACACATTCTCTAAGATATCCTTGAAATCCTTATTTCCACTACACCAAAAAGGGTTTCTAATTAGATTTTTCTTATTGATAATGACTTGTAAGGAATTTTTAAAAATAGGTATTACCTTTAGATTGGTGGAATAAAATTCTTCCACATACAAAAAAGACAATGACTATCATTTTTAAGGAGGGAGAGAGAAGAGTAGCTATAATAATCAAAATTTAGCAAAACAAAATAAATTAAATAATACTATTTAAGCCCAAGAAGAATAAATCAAAATATAAAAAATGACAAGGACTTGACAAATGAAAGTAAAAAGGGCTTAGTAACGGGGACAATATAGTCTTTTGATGAGGAAGGTATAAATAGGCCTCCACATGTTTCCTTTTGATTTTCTTTTCCCATATGGTGCACTACAGAACCTTAGGAGAAGAAGGCGACCTCGATCTAACAAACTTACACATGAGTGAGTAGTGTGAGAAGATTAAGTCGCCGGAATGATATAAGCCATGTTAGGACTATTCGGTAGCCACCATAATAGAAATTTGGGCGATCATTCATGGAATGAAAATTTGAGTAAGTCCTCTAAATTTTGTGCAATTGGAATGGAATTAGGAGTAATGTATTTGTAAATTAAGTGTGGGAATACAATAACTGCAAATGTAGAAAGGATTGGAGGGTAATTGTGATTTGTAGATGTGAGAGTTTAAGAGATCTTTTGTGGAAACAAAGAAAAAGGAATTTCTAGAAGTATACGGCTATAACACGGCCATATTGCACCCATGTACTTCAAGTACACGACCACTTAAGAGATTTACATGACCGTGCCAAAAATCTCAAAGTGAATAGTAAGGTACACAAGCAAGAGACACGACCATGTATCTACCCATGTCCCACCACTGCAGTAACACACATAGTACACGAGTGAGAACATGTCTGTGTACTTGCATGTGTTAGACCTTATGTTTTCTAAAGTCGAGTTTTCTACCAAATTTTGATTCCTTACTTCTTCTAACCTATCTAGGTACCTAAAAGTAGATTGAAATAGTTATTATAGGTTCTTTAAGCATATATGTTTATTTATTTGAATAGGTTTAAGGATGAAGGGAGTGCAAACTTATGAAGCGATTGCTCATTGCTTATCAAGTACATATATACTATTTTTGTTATTTGTGTGTTTTAGGTTAGAAATGTAAACTAATCTAAATTATAATTGAAATTTGATTGATTGTGTTATTGTGCTTGGCTAGGCCTAAGGGACTAAGAATGTCAGTGATCGTAGGATTGGGTGGCTCCCCGATGATAGGTATATGACATTATCCCTAGTGGAGTCGTATACCAAGATGATTCGGGTAGATTTAGGATGTATAGACTCACAGACTCATGGATAGTGGGGAGCATCTACTGTCATATATGCATATATGTATGAAAAAGACTCATGGAATCTTAAACTCATTAAATCTTGGACTCATGGACTCGTAGACAATAGAGAGAACCCATTGTCGTATATATGAATGTATATGTATTGTGTGTATATAGAGCTTGTGTTATTGAGAGTTTTGTGTTAGAATAATTGATATGAAAGATATTAAATTTAGTGCTTGAATATCTTGTTTACATCATATTTGTACTTGTATTTTGCATGGCATGCCTATGTGGTTATTGGTATTCAATATACTAAGCTTTATCTCACCTCTCGGGGGACCATTTTTTAGCTGTAGGTTCTTTTGGTGAAATTGTGAGTTATGATGAGATGTTAGTGAATCCAAGTCAAGACTTAGATGATGATGTGGAATATGTGTATTATGAAGAGTGATAGGTGGACAAGAAGGAGGATTAGCATTAGAATATTATGTTTAGAGCAGTATGCCTATGATTTCAATTGTACTTTACTTTTATTAGGCTTCTATTGTTATCGAATGTAGGAGATAGACTATGATTTAATTGTTGTGGATAGTTGGTTCTTTGTAGTTTCTTTTTATATGGAGAGATTGAGTGGGATGTATTAAGCCACTTATTTATATATGTGGAGAGTTCTTTTATTGATTATCATGGTGATTTGATACTGATTGTGGAGTTTAGAAGATTTTGAGCCTTTATGTGTTTTTGCCTAGTGAGGACATGTAATGAGCTGTACTCACTCTAGGTTTTGGGGTGTTATAATTCAAGTGGCACCAGAGTTTAAGTTTATTGATCCATAGTTACTTAGGAACAAAATCCTTAGGATTATGAAACATGACGAGGGTAGGTGATAAATGGGACTGATGTTATTGATACATGAATTTCTTTTAGTGGTGTTTATGATGTCACCTTTAGATATTTAATATCTTAAGAAGCTTTTATTCTCACATGTTTCATTAATCTAATGAATGTATTCTTGTAGAATGCCTAGGAGAATTTCTACACCATGTTTGACATTAGGTGTTGGAGGTGATGCGCTTGATACCGAATTCCACCCAAATTGCCTTAGCATGGTTTAGGATCGAATGAAGACTACACTATGCAGTTGCTAGAAGTGATTAATACCCTAGGGAGTAGTGGTGCAGTAGTAATAGTAGGTACATGAATTGCAAATGTCGAGTAGTTGACAAGGATAGATGGTGGGAGAGGTTGGAGATAGGTGGTTGAGCTAATAAGTTTAGATCGGTTTGTAAGATTGGTCAAGGAGTTTAGGCCCAAGATGAATGTGATGTGCCTAAAAACCAAGATTAAGCACATGCAAAACCAATTTGATAAACAATCAAACAATGCCAATCAAACTAGCTTCCAAATGGCATAAATTCTTAATGTTTATAACCAATTCTTCAAACGAGGATGTGATCAATCTTAAGTATCCAAATTAGATTGCTCTGATACCAAAAGATGATGTGCCTAAAAGGGAATTAAGTGCAAACAAAAACAACCCAAATATCAACCTCAAAAGATAAGCTCAAATTCGATTCACAAGAGAGACAATTTACGTGAACCCTAATTGATGGATGATGAATCAAATGATACAATCAAGGAGATGAAATCCACAAAGATGATAATCTTCAATTAAATCAATTAACCAACTTAAATTCCAAGAGAATTCCAATCAACAATACAAAAATTCCAACAGTGATCCTCTTCACAACAAAGAAGTTCCATGCCACATGTATAATGACAAATTGATGGTATTAACAAGTGAAAAAAACCAATCAATTATGCAATGATAGTTTAATTACAAATGAAATCAAAATCTAACCAAGAAGACTTCAATCCAACCCTACATACGACTCAATAAAGATGAAAAGAACAACAATAATAAGAAATTGATATGACTCACAATTTCTCTTTGTTGCACTCGCCACAATTCCAATTCTTAGGATTGAAATTGATAAGAGAAATTGAATTAGGAAGAAACCCAATTCCCTCACGTAAAGTATATGTTCAAAATCTGAAAAATGGCCTTTTCAAACCCTACTTTAAGCAAGTATTTATACTTGCTCCCTTTAGGGTTAGAAAATGCACAAAATTACAACTATGCCACTTTTAAGGTGGCCGGTCCTAAATAGAAATTACAATCAAAATGAAAGTGTCCCAAAAGAAAATACAACATAAAATAGTCCATAGAACAATTACTAAGTACAAAATATCATAAATCTTCATGAGCCAATGATTCGAAATGGACATAATCGCAGCGGGCCTATGATTGCAAATCTGACGATGTCCCGTGGCTATTAACTAGTGTAGGACATATTGGCATCCCATGGAGAATTATTATTGTACTTGTAAGATTATTTTTCAAATATTTATTAGATAAAAAGATATGAAGTAAAATATAAGCGATTTAGATCATCAACCAAATCTAGTTCTAAAAGCATAGGAGGTGCCAGAAAATTACCCATCATCTCCTCGGGCTTTTGAAAGATTTGCCCTCAAATCTAGAGGATCATTTTTAGAACTGAACCCTGATATCTCTGTTGGCCTGCTCTCTCGATTATCAAATGTAGTGGAAGCAGTTCTGATCTGTTCTTGAAACTAATGTACCTCAGATGGAGTCATTGGTGACAGTATTATGCGAGACTCACCCATACTGAACATGTAGGTGTTTCTAAACCCATCATGTAACACTTGCCGATCAAACAACTAGGGTCTACCTAACAGCAAATAGAATGCATGCATAGGAATTACATCACATTGGATCTCATCATGATATTTCTGCCTAACATTTACAAGGACCTTCGTCCTTAGTGTAACATGCATACTACCTCAATTATCCAGCCAATACAAGTTATAAGGGCTAAGATGTGGGATAGTAGACAAATGTAATTCGTCTACCAGTGTAGCAGATATAACATTCGTGCAACTACCACTATCAATGATGAGTACACAAAGGTTACCTTTGATTCTGTAAGAGGTGTGAAATATGTTCTCCCTTTGAATGTCTCTTGTATCAGAAGATATGGTCAGAGCCCTACGTAACACATTAATAGGTAGATATTATTCACCTGTACGCTCATGTGTTTCTACAGTCTGGTCATCATAATACTCCTGTAGTGCTATTAGTAAATCTGTAGGCTTAGTCTGTTCCTCATTAGCCTCAACATCTTCCCTAGCACCCTCCATAATAGTCATCACCCTCTTATTTGGACACTGTGCTGCCATATGCCCAAATCCCATGCATTTAAAGCACTTAATCTGGTGTGCCTTTCTACTAGTAGATCCGGGAATAGTCTGTCTCACATCTAGCGTTATTACCTCTTTACCTTTCCCAGTGGGTAAATTTTCTCTAGTAGTGTTTGGGGTAGTTTTGTCCACTGCTCTCACTGCCTCACCTACCACCTTTGTTCCTCCTGATCGACCATCAACTACTATGGGTCTGGTAATAATATTGGGCTTACTGCTCGGAGCCCTAAACAAGTTAGACCTCCTTTGCCTCTTCACTTTCAAGGCCAACTGAATAGCCTCATTAAGTGTACTATAGCACTGCAGCTCAACAACACAGCTATTTCATATTTCAAGCCTGAGATAAAGCGTGCCAAGTTTGTTCTGGAGGTTCAATAGACCCACATCTAATCATAAGGGTTTCAAATTCTTGCACATAATCATCCATTATCTTGCCTCCCTGCCTCAAAGTTTGTAGTCGCATAAACAGTTCCTATTTGTAGTGCTCGGGAATGAATCTTTTTCTCAACACCCTTTTCATATCCCTCCATGTCTGAATCTCAACCTTTCCATCCTTATGCCTGCTGATAATCAAATTCTTCCAACATAGTGTAGCATATCTTGTAAACTAGACAGTAGCCAATCGGAATCTAGTATTATCATCAATCTCATAACATTCAAAGAGACCCTTAACCTTGTCCTCCCAATCCAAATAATCATCAGCTGATCCCTTGCCATCATAAGAAGGCATCTGTAGTTTCACATATTCCAATCCCCAAGGTAGCATGAAATCCCTATTCTGATATGGATTAGCCCCAAAGTTATCATCCCTTTCTTTCCTGTATGGATGATGATACTCACCCATCCTTCTATTCAGATTTCCATCTCCCACTACTCTATCTCTCTAAGGATTCTATGGAGCTACTCGAGGTGGTGCCTGAAGGTTCACCACTGGTGGTTGTGGTAATGTCATTTTGTCAATCTTAGTTGCCAAAGTAGCAATATGGTAGTAAGATCCTGGAGTTGTTCTTTCAAAGTCCTCCTACTTGCAATATTACGACCCTGACCTCCACCAACCCGACTATTGGCTTCATTGCTAATTCTCCCATTCACACTTTCATTGGACATGTTGTGATTTAAAGAAGTAATCCCCTAAATTTCAGCACACTCCTTCAACAACACCAACCCACACATTTTAATATCCACAATAATGCAATAGCTCACGTTCTAAGAAGAATTATAGGCACAAGGAAATAATTTAGTACTCCAAGTATGGTTCAATAAAGAAGTACACACAAAACTTTCAAGTAGTTAGAATTAAATTCAACTACAAGTGCTTAAGTAACTAGTTAATTACTTTCACACTTTAATGACTTATTTGAATTTCAAATTCTACTACTCAAAACCTTCCTTTCTTGTTAAGGTTTCATATTATAATAAATCACAAATTGCAGCACCTTAACACAAGCACAAATGCATAACTCCACCATCACAAACTCCCTTGCTCACGGTCCCACCACCAATCACGCAACTTGCAACAATTCTTAATTTAACAAACACAATACTACACAAAAATACACACACACCCTTCACTAAATTTGCAAAACACAACTCCACATACATGCCTCTTAAATCACGGTGCAACAACCTCCCTAAATACAACACAATATCTTACCACTTTACAACACCTTAAGTGCAACACATTCACACCGCCACTTACAACAACATACACGTCACATGCAACACAAAACTTCTTCAATTCACTACTCCTTCTCAAAGAATTTCAAAGGTAATCACGTTGCAAATTCTTCGCTTCAAATACAATTCCAATCCGCAACTTACAAACAAAGGTAGCAAATTAAATTTGAAAATCAAACTACTTCACTAATTGTAACCTTTTCATATATGGTAAGAAGTAATTTTCAAATTCAAATAAACACACAATTAATCAATCACTTAATGTGTGTTTTGAAATTCAAATTGCTTCCTTAACTCACACCTCAATTCTGAAAATTCAAATATGAAAATCACAAGTAATACTCTTCACTTCTGAAAATGCAATAACATCAATCCACTTCAACAATTGAACACTATTTTTCTAGGTTTCAAATTTCAACTTCCTCAAATGATCACAAAGATCACTTCCCTTTAATCAATCATGATCAACTCAAGGATTCCAAGAGTGTTCTAATCTCCAATTGTACATCCACTAATCAACAAGAGAACAAAATTCAACAATCACAACAACAAGATGCAATTTCATGCCAACAAACTTTCGGATCAAGGTGCTTCACAACAAACCACTAACTTCCGAATTTAAATTGACAAATCCCTCCTCTTAAACCTCAAGCTCCAATGCCAAAAGATGATGTGCTTAAAAACCAAGATTATGCACATGCAAAACCAATTTGATAAACAATCAAACAATGCCAATCAAACTAGCTTCCAAATGGCATAAATTCTTAATGTTTATAACCAATTCTTCAAACGAGGATGTGATCAATCTTAAGTATCCAAATTAGATTACTCTGATACCAAAAGATGATGTGCCTAAAAGGGAATTAAGCACAAACAAAAACAACCCAACTATCAACCTCAAAAGATAAGCTCAAATTCGATTCACAAGAGAGACAATTTACGTGAACCCTAATTAATGGATGATGAATCAAATGATACAGTCAAGGAGATGAAATCCACAAAGATGATAATCTTCAATTGAATCAATTAACCAACTTAAATTCCAAGAGAATTCCAATCAACAATACACAAATTCCAACCGTGATCCTCCTCACAACAAAGAAGTTCCACGCCACAAGTATAATGACAAATTGATGGTATTAACAAGTGAAAAAAACCAATCAATTATGCAATGATAGTTTGATTACAAATGAAATCAAAATCTGACCAAGAAGATGATATGAACCATGCCCACGTGTGACGAAACCCTATACCAATACGTTTGGAATTGCAACCCAAGATTCCAAAACAACCAAAGTGGAACCGCGACTCGTTGCCTATAGATGAGGCAAGAACCTTGGTATATTTTGTTGACGCCACAAATGGGATGAAAGACCGATTGATAAGTCGGGTTTGAATTCCATGGAAGAAATCCGATAAGTTCAAGAGAAGTTCTTTGGAGAACCAAGAGAGGAATTCTCTCAAATTGTGTCATTCGATGTTGTATGTATGTTCTATTCTGTGTTTTCCAACCCTAGCAGCTTTTAATAGGGTTTACAACTCGTAAAACAAAAGCCCAAAACGACATAACATAATAAAGTTGCGGAAAAATAACAAACAGGCAATGTACATCGGCGGCGTAGTAGACGTTGTAGTAGCCGGCGTAGGATGTACGTCAGGTATATAGGCTGGCGGCGTAGTCCCTCTGTCGCGCTCTAATTGCAACGCCGGTTCAAAGCTAGCAGTGTTTAAGCCAGCGTTGTCAAGGCCTATGCTTTGATCTCCTTGAATGACTTGTATAAATGCAAGGTCATTCTCATGGTTGCTCCAATCTTTTCCGGCTTCTTGGATATCCTTTATCAGCCCGTTAAGTGCTTCCTTGAATCGTTTCGCTCGAGTTCTTGTGATCGATCCATGTGGCACTTCAAGAGGATCCGCCTTCCATCTTCTAGCTTGACTCCCATCATGGCTTTCATCATTCCCCTCCTCTTGAAAAAGATTTGTCCTCAAATCATCGCCTACATCAAAAGGACTCAAATCAGTAACGTTAAAAGTAGCACTTACTTGATACTCACCTGGCAAATCTAACTTGTAGGCATTATCGTTGATGCGCTTAAGAATTTGAAATGGTCCATCACCTCTAGGAAGTAATTTAGATCGACGCTGCACAGGAAACCGCTCTTTGCGCATGTGAACCCAAACCCAGTCTCCAGGTTCAAAGACAGCTTGTCGACGACCCTTATTGGCTTGTTTCACATACTGTTCTGTCCTCCGCTCAATGTTGAGCCTTTCCTTCTCATGGAGCTGTTTAACAAATTCTGCTTTCTTCTTACCATCTAGATTAACATACTTAGAAATAGGAAGAGGTGATAAATCCAAAGGAGTTAGTGGATTAAAACCATACACAATTTTAAAAGGAGTAAACTTAGTAGTAGAATGCATTGTGCGATTATAAGCAAATTCAACATGTGGCAAACAATCCTCCCAACTTTTAATGTTCTTTTTAACAACAGCCCTCAACAAAGTAGATAAGGTTTGATTTACCACCTCAGTTTGACCATTAGTCTGTGGATGAAAAGTAGTAGAGAACAATAACTTAGTTCCTAACTTAGCCCACAGGGTCTTCCAGAAGTAGCTCAAGAACTTAGCATCCCGATCCGACATGATTGTTCTAGGCATACCATGCAATCTCACAACTTCCCTAAAGAACAAATTAGCAATATAGCAAGCATCATCTGTTTTGTGGCAAGGAATGAAATGTGCCATCTTAGAAAACCTATCCACGACTACAAAAATAGAGTCTCTACCATACCTAGACCTGGGTAATCCTAATACAAAATCCATGGAAATGTCTACCTAAGGCTCATGAGGAATTGGGAGTGGGGTATAAAGTCCATGAGGTTGGACTCTAGATTTTGCTTGCTTACAAGTGACACATCACTCACAAATCCTCTCAACATCTTGTTTCATGTGAGGCCAATAAAAGTGTTCTTGCAAAACCCCTAATGTTTTAGCTACTCCAAAATGCCCCATTAATCCTCCTCCATGAGACTCCTTCACTAATAACTCTCTTAAAGAACAATTGGGAATGCAAAGTTTATTCTCCCTAAACAAGAATCCCTCATGCTTATAAAATTTACCATGACCACTCTTCTCACAACGCACATACGCTTCACAAAAATCTCGATCAGTAGCATACAATTCTTTAATATGCTCAAACCAAGCAATCTAGAACTAAGAGTAGAGATAAGAGAATACCTTCTAGAAAGTGCATTAGCAACAACATTCTCTTTACCTTGTAGTGGATGACATAGGGAAATATTTCGATAAACTCCACCCAACGAGCATGCCTTTTGTTTAGCTTATGTTGTCCCTTTAAGTACTTCAAGGATTCATGATCAGTGTGGATCACGAACTCTTTTGGCCAAAGATAGTGTTGCCAAGTCTCTAGCGCTCGAACCAATGCATATAACTCCTTGTCATAAGTAGGGTAGTTCAAGGTTGCCCCACTTAGCTTCTCACTAAAGAATGCAATTGGTCTCCTCTCCTGCATGAGAACTGCTCCAATACCTATTCTTGAAGCATCACTCTCAATTTCAAAAGTTTAGGAGAAATCAGGTAAAGCAAGTAGTGGTACATGAGTCAGCTTATTTTTAAGCATCTGAAAGGCTTTCTCTTGTTGCTCTCCCCAACTGAACCCCACGTTCTTCTTGATTACTTCAGTAAGTGGTGCTGCAATGGTGCTGAAATCCTTCACAAACCTCCTATAAAAGCTCACTAGTCCATGGAAACTTCGAACATTACTTACATTAGTTGGACTAGGCCATTCTTGGATCGCACGAATCTTCTCTGATATGAACTGATACGAACCACGCTCATGTGTGACGAAATCCTATACCAATACGTTTGGAATTGCAACCCAAGATGCTAAAACAACCAAAGTGGAACCGCAACCCGTTGCCTATAGATGAGGCAAGAACCTTGGTATATTCTGTTGACGCCACAATCGGGATGAAAGACTGATTGATAAGTCGGGTTTGAATGCCATGGAAGAAATTCGATAAGTTCAAGAGAATTTCTTTGGAGAACTAAGAGAGGAATTCTCTTCATCGACCTGTATTCCCTGTGCACTAACAATAAAACCAAGAAACACAAGTTTGTCTGTGCAAAAAGTGCACTTTTTGAGGTTAGCATATAATTGCTCCTTTCGAAGCACTTCCAAAACATCCCTCAAGTGAGATATATGGTCTTCTAAACTCTTGCTGTAAATGAGGATATCATCAAAATAGACAACCACAAATTTGCCAATAAAAGTCCTCAAAACATGGTTCATAAGTCTCATGAAAAGTACTAGGTGCGTTAGTTAAACCGAAAGGCATTACTAACCACTCATATAATCCATATTTTGTCTTAAATGTGGTTTTCCATTCATCACCTGCTTTCATTCTAATTTGGTGATATCCACTTTTCAAATCAATTTTGGAAAAGACACTAAACCCATGTAACTCATCTAACATGTCATCTAAACGAGGAATGGGACGACGATACTTTACCGTGATGTTGTTGATGGCGCGGCAATCAACACACATTTTCCATGACCCATCTTTCTTAAGCACCAAAATCACAGGCACTGCACATGGGCTCATACTTTCTCTCACGTGCCCCTTCTCCATCAAGTCATTAATCTACCTTTGGAGTTCCTTTGTCTCTTCTGAATTGCTCCTATAAGCTGGCTTGTTTGGAATAGA
This sequence comes from Laguncularia racemosa, assembly GCA_037954665.1. NCBI lineage: Eukaryota > Viridiplantae > Streptophyta > Magnoliopsida > Myrtales > Combretaceae > Laguncularia > Laguncularia racemosa. Next base: position 552,413 of record JBBMOL010000234.1, read on the forward strand.
TGCTCCGGTACAAGGTCAATCTGGTGCTCAATACCACGAATAGGTGGTAACCCCTTTGGAATCTCCTTAGGGAAGACATCTTCAAAGTCCTGCACAATAGACACAACCACATTAGGCAAAGAGTTAAAAAGTTCGTTAGTATTCAAACAAGTTTCTTTAAAAACCAGCAACAACATAGGTTGCTTCATCACTAATGCTCTCCTCACTACACTCGCTCTTGCCACACAACTCTCCTTTTGCAGGCTGCACTCTCCTTTTCACTCACCACCAAAGTTGATCCCCCCTCAACTTGGCCTCTCACACTCTTTCCAACCTTCCTCTCTTTTTCCTTTTGATATTGACTTTTGTATTCCTTTTCTTTTTCCATGTCTTTTGCTCTCTCAATCTCCCTCTGTTTTTCACTCACCTTATATTTTGCAAAAGATTGTTGTAGTTGCAACTGATCCTCATACACCTGTTTAGGTGTTAAGGGTTTAAGATTATAACTTTTGCCATGGTGAACAAGCGTATACTTGTTAGAAAAGCCATCATGAGCAACCTTCCTGTCAAACTGCCATAGCCTCCCCAACAACACATGACAAGCCTGCATTGGCACTACATCGCATAACACCTCATCCTCATACCTACCGATGCGAAAAGCAATTAAGGCTTGCTTACTCACCTTAGTCTCGCCACTATCATTCAGCCACTGCAATTTATATGGGTTAGGGTGTTTAGTGGTCTTGACCCCCAACCTCTCAACAATGAAAGTACTCACTAAATTAGTGCAACTCCCCCCATCAATGATCAAACTGCAAATATGGTCACCTAGATAACATCTAGTATGAAATATATTTTCTCGTTGCACCTCCTCTTCTTCCTTTACCTGCACATTCAAAGCTCGCTTCACTACTGCCACTAACTTCCTTGCTACAGGCTCCTCGTCATCACTAGCATCCTCCAATGGAGGCATATCATCATCTTCACTATCCCCCTCAGTCTCATACTCACCATCATCACGCAAAATCATAACACGTCTATTCGGACATTGACTAGCAATATGGCCTCTGCCTTGGCATTTAAAACATTTAATGTCACGATTTCTAGGAGTAGAAGAATCAGGTTTACCTTGATTACCGGGAGTAGACCCCCCTTGCCTTTGCTCTCCTTTTGGCTTGGTGGGTAAAGACTTTTCTTCCTTCCTCCAATGGTTAGTCTTCCACATAGATGAACCAGCACCTTGTTGGAACCGTGCAGTACTATTACCGTTCCTCCTATGTTGGTTCTCAACCTTTATAGCCATGTGAACCATATCTTCCAGTTCCACATAATGCTGCAATTCTACCACATTTTGAATCTCTCTATTTAACCCAGCAAGAAATCTAGCCATGGTAGCCTCTCTATCCTCCTCAACATTCACTCTAATCATAGTAACCTCCATCTCCTTGAAATACTCATCCACACTTCAGCTTCCCTACTTAAGAGTTTGCAATTTGTTGTACAATTCACGATAGTAATAAGCAGGAACAAACCGCTTCTTCATCACCCTCTTCATCTCTTCCCAAGACTCAATGGGTGGTTCGCCATTCCTTCTCCTATTCAACATCAGTTGATCCCACCACACTATGGCATAATCTGAAAACTCAATGGTAGCAAGCTTCACTTTCTTTCTCCCACTATAATTGTGACAATCAAACACCATCTCTACCTTCTTCTCCCATTCTATGTATGCTTCGGGATCATTCTTCCCTTGGAAAGGAGGAATCTTCATCTTTATACTACTCAATTGATTATCCTCTCTATTCCTATCTCCTCCATCTTCCCAATCCTTAGTTCCTCTATTCCTACCACCATAACCTCTATAACTCCCAATAGAAGGTTCATCAAATTCATCATTAGAAATTTCATCTCCACTCCTTTATCCTCTCTTAGAACAACTCTCCCTCTTACGCCCTTGAAAGACGTTTTTAGATTGCTCTAGTTTCTGCTCCACCATCTCATGAATTTGTTCCATTCCCTCTTGAAACATCCTCTCCATCTCACTCCTCAACGCCTCAATCACTAACCTAGCATCAAACCTCCCCCTCTCACCTTCAGGAGAATTTTGCCGTGACATTGTTCCTGCAATAAAGGTTAGTACTAACACAACTATATGGAATTAAGCCTTACGATTCACTCCTTCACGTGTTTCACTCAAGAAGGATATCCCACAATAACTCGTGTATTCTCACAAACAGATATGATATCAACTCACTAATCCCTCTTCTCAATTCTCTTGGAACTAATCCAAACCACACCAAATTCTTTCGTAGAATTCAAGAACAAACTCTAGGGGCTTGAATTTTCCTTTTTCTTTCTTTTTTTATTTTTTTCTTTGTTTTTTGTTCTTTTGTTTTCGTTCTTTCTTTTTTTTTTTTTTGTTTTCGTGACTTTTTTTTTTGTAACAAGATTGATAGGATGAACTACACTACTCAAGAAACAATTAACACTATGGACTTGAGTATGAAGCGACGGTAATATGAAACTTGATATGAACAATTGATATGAACGATTGGAGTTAGGGTTTTGATGTTACCTTTCTCAAACCGAACTGATGTTTAACAAACCTAGGCTCTGATACCAAACTAATACGAACCATGCCTACGTGTGACGAAACCCTATACCAATACATTTGGAATTGCAACCCAAGGTGCCAAAACAACCAAAGTGGAACCGTGACCCATTGCCTATAGATGAGGCAAGAACCTTGGTATATTCTGTTGACGCCACAATCTGGATGAAATACCGATTGATAAGTCGGGTTTGAACGCCACGGAAGAAATCCGATAAGTTCAAGAGAAGTTCTTTGGAGAACCAAGAGATGAATTCTCTCAAATTGTGTTATTCGATGTTGTATGTATGTTCTATTATGTGTTTTCCAACCTTAGAAGCTTTGAATAGGGTTTACAACTCATAAAACAAAAGCCCAAAACGACATAACATAATAAAGTTGCAGAAAAATAACAAACATGCAATGTACGCCAGCAGCGTAGTAGACGGTGTAGGATGTATGCCGGCTATATAGGCCGACGACGTAGTCCCTCTGCCGCGCTCTAATTGCAACGCTGGTTCAAAGCCGGCAGCGTTTAAGCCAGCATTGTCAAGGCCGGTAGCTTTGATCTCCTTGAATGACTTGTACAAATGCAAGGTCATTTTCATGGTTGCTCTAATCTTTTCCGACTTCTTGGATATCCTTTATCAGCCCGTTAAGTGCTTCCTTGAATCATTTCGCTTGAGTTCTTGTGATCGGTCTAGGTAGCACTTCAAGAGGATCTACCTTCCATCTTCTACCTTGACTCCCATCATGGCTTTCATAAGAAGACTTCAATCCAACCTCAGATATGACTCACTAGAGATGAAAAGAAACACAACAATAAGAAATTGATATGACTTACAATTTCCCCTTATTGCACTCGCCACAATTCCAATTCTTAGGATTGAAATTGATAAGAGAAATTGAACTAGGAAGAAACCTAATTCCCTCACGTAAAGTGTATGTTCAAATCTTAAAAATGAGCTGGGCCGACGAATCTTATGGAAGAGCTAGCATGATGAAGACTATTTTTATTTATAATTATTTCTTTGGACTATTTATGTTGTAATCTTTCATTTGGGATACTTTCATTTGCTTGTAATTGTCTTTTAGGACCGGCTACCTTAATAATGGCATAGTTGTAATTTTGTGCATTTTCTAACCCTAAAGGGAGCAAGTATAAATACTTGCTTAAAGTAGGGTTTGAGGAGGCCATTTTTTCAGATTAGAATATACACTTTACGTGGGGGAATTAGGGTTCATCCTAGTTCAATTTCTTTTATCAATTTAAATCCCAAGAATTGGAATTGTGGCGAGTGCAACAAGGGGAAATTGTGAGTCATATTAATTTCTTATTGTTGTGCTTTCTTTTCATCTCTAGTGAGTCATACCTAGGGTTGGATTGAAGTCTTCTTGGTCAGATTTTTGATTGCATTTGTAATCAAACCATCATTGCATAATTGATTGGTTTTTAGTACTTGTTAATTCCATCAATTTGTAATTATTCTTGTGGCATGGAGCTTCTTTGTTGTAAGGAGGATCACGATTTGAATTTGTGTATTGTTGATTGGGATTCTTTTGGAATTTAAGTTGGTTAATTGATTCAATTGAGGATTATTATCTTTATGGATTTCATCTCCTTGATTTTATCATTTGATTCATCATTCCTCAATTAAGGTTCACGCAATTTTTGTCCCCTTTGAACCAGTTTGATCTTGTGAATTGAAGTTGTTCCTTTGGTTCATTTGCATGTGCTTAGACCTTAGTTTTAGGCACATCATAATTTGGTATCAGAGCTTCTCATTCTTGGATATGCAAACTTCATACATGTTCATATTTGTGGATTTGGAATTATAAAGATTGACGGTTTATGCAATTTGGAGGACTAGTTTGATTTCATTGTGTAATTGGTCTTTCAATTGGGTTTTTGTGTGCTTGGGCTTGGTTTTGAGCACATCATCTTTGGTATCAGAGCTTGTGGTTGTGAGAAGGGATTATTTGATTTTGAATTTTGGGAATTTAGGGTTCATGCTCTTACATCTTCATTCCAAAATTGGGAGTAAATTGGAATTATTGTTGTAATTGTTTGAAGGGGCATGAATTGTCTTGAGTAGAAGTTGAACTTGCTGCTTGTTGGAGTGATTTTGAGTACTTTTTGAAGCTTCTATGTTGTGGACTTCACTGTGAAGGAAGAGGAAAGCTAGTTCTTTTGAATGTAAATTTGGAAGTGTGAAATATCTCCAATTGTGTAGAAAGAAGAAGTGTGAACTTTACTTGTTTGTTTTTCAGAAATAGTGGGTGCAATTGAGCAATTTCCAAATTTGAGTTGTATGGAAGATTTAGAAATTATTTGATTTTCAAAACAAACATTAATATTGAAGGAGTTAATGCGTGTTTGTTTGAATTTGAAAATTACTTCTTACCAGTCATGGAAGGATTGCAATTAGTGAAGTGGTTTGATTTTCAAATTTGAATTGTTGCTATGTTGGTGTATAAGTTGTGGTTTGCTTTAGTGTTTGTAGTGGTGAAACTTGTATGTTTGGGAGTGTGAACCGTGGAGTTTGTGTAGAGTTGTGATTGCAAAAAAAAAAAATAAAATTGTGGAGGTTGTTGCACCGTGGTTGTATGTGTATGAATTGTGGTGTAAAAAGGAGTATTGAATTGTTGGTGTTGTGTTTGTATGTTGAGTGAGGCAATTGCCATTTGTGAATTTGTGGAAGTTGTGTGGAGTAAGGTGTAGCACATTAACGCTAAAGTGTGAGAGTGTAGTGCATGGATAGAAAACCGTGAAGGGGAAGAGTGGTGTTTCAATTGTGAAGTAGAATTGTGTAATGTGTGCATTTTCGAAAATTGGAGGAATCATAATTATTATTTTTAGATTTGAAATCAGAATTGAAAGTATACATTAAGAGGTCAATTTGAAATCTCAAATATATATTAAGTCATAGTTAATTGTGTATCATTTGAACTTGAAAAAGCTCTTACCATTTGTGGAGTCGTGCACTTATTAAACTTCATTTTGAATTTGAAATTTGAGTTGCCTTTGTTGTTGAAGTTGCGATTTGATATTTGTGTGGAAGTGGGGAAAGTGCACCATGGCTTGAAGAGGAGTGTATATAGTGTTGTGTTTTTGTTAATTTAGTAATGGTTGTATAAATTTGGTGTTGGTTATTGTAAGTGTTGTCAAGGACATTGTGGTAGTAACGTGATTGGTGGTGGAACTGTGAGCAAGGGAGTTTTGTGATGGTGGAGTTGTGTATTTGTGCTTGTGTTAAGGTGCTGCAATTTGTGATTTATTATAGTGTGAAACCTTAACAAGAAAGGAAGGTTTTGAGTAGTAGAATTTAAAATTTAAACAAGTCATTAAAGTGTGAAAGTAATTAAACCAGTTACTTAAACACTTGTAGTTAAATTTAATTCTATCTACTTGAAAGTAGTTGAATGTACTTCATTTGTGGCTTGGTTGTGTACTTGAACCGTGGAAGTGTGAAGATAATTATTGTGTTGTTGGGTTTGAACACAATCATGTCTAGTGAGATGTTTCATTATACTAATGTATTACATCGGACATTGACTACATTTACTACTAAAGATGATGTACAAAGGGAAAACTTGTTTTATACTTCTTGTAGGGTATAAGGAAATTTATGTGTCCTTATAGTTGATGGTGGTAGTTATACCCATGTGGTAGCAGCATTGTTAGTATCGAAACTAAAACTTGTTACTACTCTACATCCTGAACCATATAAATTGCATTGGCTTAGTGATAAGGGGAGTTTATATGTGACCCAAAGAGCTAGGGTACCTTTCAGTGTAGGGGAAAAATACTGTGATGAAATCGAGTGTGATATTCTACCTATGTGTACATTCCATATATTGCTTGGTAGGCCTTGGTTATATGACATGAGGGTCTTACATGATGGTTTCAGGAATACTTATGTATTCTAGAAGGAGGGAAAACGAATTATTCTGAATTTGATGTCGCCTTTAGAGGTTCAAAAGGTTCAACAACAAATCAGTAGACCATCAGTGGGCCATGAGTAGTTGAACCAACCTTTAGAGCACAAAATTTGTCAGTCATAGATATACCAACCTTTAGAGGATCCTGATGAACAGAGTTAGATGAGCAGATCATTAGAGGAGGAAACTGTTCATGGGCAGTTATGTTCACCTTCAGAGGTACTAGAGGCTCATGAGCAGTTGAGTAAACCATTGGATGATTCTAAGGGTTAGAGTTAGATGAGTCTATCATCAGAGAGCTAGACTGTTTAGAGACAGTTGTGTTCACCTTTAGCGGTTTCAGAGGGCAATAAGCAGTTGGGCTAACCATTAGAATACCATGAGGATCAGCGACATACAGATAAGTTAGAAAAGGAGAAAACGGTTTCAGTGGAACAGGTTGATGCAAGGGCGACTTTAGTGGATAATGGAGCATTATTTGTGTTGCAGATGAGATACATCCTAGAAATGGAGGAGAGAAAACAATCATCACCTGTAGTATTTCGAATATTGGGATTCTACAGAGATACTTCTTCAGATGGATTGCTAGGAGAAAACAAAGTCTCTATTGTATTTGATCTGCCAGATTTAAGGACAAATCTTTTTGAGGCCTGAGGAGATGATAGGAATCAAAATCCGATAAGACCTATCATTAGGGCAAGAACTAAAGGATTTCGAATCTTGGCGATGAGGGCCCATTTTTGAGCAAATCAACCCTGGAATTATTCGTTTACTAACCTCTTTTATCTTATTCATGTATTTTATATTCCAACAGGAATACTTATTGATAGGAATCAAAATCCGACAAGACTTATCATTAGGGCAAGAACTAAAGGATTTCGAATCTTGGCAATAAGGGCCCATTTTGAGCAAATCGACCCTGGAATGATTTGTTTACTAACCTCTTTTATCTTATTCATATATTATATATTCCAATAGGCACACTTATCATATTTTATAGGGCAATGGACAGACTCACTCAGACTCAGTTTGTGGGTTATCCATGGATCGACTTGAAACAGCGATGAGCTGGGCCGATGAATCCTATGGAAGAGCTAGCACGATGAAGCCTATTTTATTTTATTTTGTAATTGTTATTTGGACTATTTTATGTTGTATTTTCTTTTGGGACACTTTCATTTGCTTATAATTATCTTTTAGGATTGGCCACCTTAAAAGTGGCATAGTTGTAATTTTTGTGCATTTTCTAACCCTAAGGGTAGCAGGTATAAATACTTGCTTATAGTAAGGTTTGAGGAGGCAAAAAATTTTTATAATACACTTCACATTTTCGTGAGAGGGCTTAGGGTTTCCCTAGATCTAATTTCTCTTATCAATTTCAATTTCCAAGAGTTGAAATTGTGGCGAGTGCAACAAAGGGCAATTGTGAGTTATATCAATTCCTTCTTTGTTGTGTTTCCTTTTCATCACTAGTGAGTCATATCTAGGGTTGATTTGGATGTTCTTGGTCATATTTTTTATTGCAATCGTGATCAATTATCATGTTATAAGATTGAATGTTTTAGCATTTGTTATCATCATCAATATTTGAATCATTTGTGACGTGAATGGTTTGTTGGAAGAGGATAAATTACGACATTAGATCTAGTCATCTTGGTGCAATTCACGTGGATTTTACTTGTTTTATTGTTATTTGGTGAAGATTAACCTTGTTGGATTGTTGATTGCATCTTTGGACCTTTGGATTTCATCAAAATTCCATTAGGGTTCACATAATTTCCTAGTCCAATTAAACCGGTTCATATATGTGAGTTGGGGTTGTTTTTTTGATTCATTTGCATGTGCTTGGACTTGGTTTTGAGCACATCATCTTTTGGTATCAGAGCTATATCATATTTGGAATTAAGATTGAACACATCCTAATTGAAGAATTGGTTACATTCATTGGAAATTGACGCCATTGTTCATGTGATTGAGACTAGTTTGATTGTCTTTCAAATTGGGTTTGTATGTGCTTAATCTTGGTTTTAGGCACATCATCTTTTATATCAGAGCTTGAGGTTTGTGAGAAGGGATTTGTCAATTGAAATTTGGAAATTAAAGGTTGTTGTCTTACCATTTTGAATCGAATTGTAGGAGTGGAAATTGAAGTAATTGATTATGTTGTTAAAGTGTTATGATTGTTGCTTGTTGATGTAGACGCGGAGTACTTGTAATTTTCCTTATCTCCTTGAGCTAACCGTGATTGATTAAGGGGAAGTGATCCTTGTGATCATTTGAGGAAGTTGAAATTTGAAGTCTAAAAGAGTTATGTTCAATTGTTGAAGTGGATTATTGTTGTGAGCATTTTCGGAGATAAGAGTATAGTTGTACAATTTTCAGATTTGAATTATGTGGATTATATGGAAGCTATTTGATTTTCAAAACACACATTAAGTGATAGAAGTTATTGTGTGTTCATTTGAATTTGAAAGTGGCTTCTTACCATTTGTGGAAAGGTTGCAATAAGTGAGTTCATTTGAATTTGTTGCTGCCTTGTTTACTAAGTTGTAGTTTGAAATTGTGTTTGAAGTGAAGAATTTGCAACGTGTTGTCCTTGAACTTGCTGTGAGGGAAAGTAGCGAATTGGTGAAGTTTATGTTGTGTGTATTGAGAAGAAGGTGTTGCACCGTGAGTGTTGTTGTTGTTATTTGAATTAAGTGCATTGTGTGTGTATTATGTAAGTGGCGGTGTGAGTGTGTTGCACTTGAGGTGTTATAAAGTGGTGTGAATTTGTGGAAGTTGTGTGGAGTAAGGTGCTGCACATTGAGGCTAAAGTGTGAGAGTGTAATGTATGGATAGCAAACCGTGAAGAGGAAGAGTAGTGCTACAATTGTGAAGTGGAATTGTGTGGTGTGTGCATTTTTGGAAATTGGAGGAATCACAATTGTCAGTTTTCATATTTGAAATCAGAATTAAAGTATACATTAAGAAGTCAATTTGAAATTTCAAAACACATATTAAGTCATAGTTAATTATGTGTCATTTGAATTTGAAATAACTTCTTACCATTTGTGGAATCTTGCACTTAATGAGCTCATTTTGAATTTGAAAGTTGAGCTGCCTTTTACTTTGAAGTTGTGGTTTGATTTTTTGTGTAGAAGTGGGAAAGTGTACCGTGAATTGAAGAGGTGTGTGTGTAGAGTTGTTTTTTTGTACATTTAGTGAAGGGTATGTGTAATTGGCGTTGGTTCTTATGTGTGTTGTATAGATACTTATTGTTGGTGGCGCGAATAATTGTGGAACCGTGAGCTAAAAGGGGAGTTATGTGGTGGTGAGTTGTGTATTTTTGTGCTTGTGTTTAAGTGCTGCCTATTGTGAAGTTAATTAGTGTGAAACTAAAGCAAGAAAAGGAAAGTTGAGTAGTGGAATTTGAATTCAAGCAAAAAAATTAAAGTGTGAAAGTAATTAAACTCATTACTTAACATTTGTGGTTGAATTTAATTCTTAACTACTTAGGAATAATTGTGTATACTTCATTTATTTAACTTTGCTTGAAGTACCAAGAATTATTTATTTGTGCTTCAATTATTTCACTTGGCTTTATTTGAAGTACCAATAAACATTTCTTGTATTGGTTGAGTGTGAGCACCATGGGTGTATAAGGGTATGTTGTCATGGTGTGGTGAAGTGTATTCTGGTTGTTGAAGTTAGTAAGCAAAAGTGTCAAGTGAGTTATATTTGTCTACTAACGTATTGCGTCGGGGTATGACTTCTTTTCCAACCATTGAAAAGGGACAAAGAGAAAACTTATTCCATACTTCTTGTAGGGTACAAGGAAACTTGTGCGTAATCATTATTGATGGTGGTAGTTGTACTAATGTTGTAGATGCATCATTAGTATCTAAGTTGAAACTTGAAACCATCCCACATCCTGAACCCTATACATTACATTGGTTAAATGATCAGGATAGTCTTTATGTGACCCAAAGGGCTAGGGTACCCTTCAGTATAGGGGATAAGTACTGTGATGAGCTTGAATGTGATATTCTTCCTATTTGTACATCCCATATATTACTTGGTAGACCATGGTTGTATGACAGGATGGTATTACATGATGAGTATAGAAATACTTATATGTTCAAAAAGGATGGTAAACGTATAGTATTGAACCCTATGTCGCCATTAGAGGTCCAGAAGATGCAAAGACGGATAAAACAACCATCACAGATTCTTGAGGATCATAGCCACATGATCAAACCTTCAGAGGACCAAATTATGCAGATGCAGGTATGCTAACCTTCAAAGGTTCTTGAGGGCTCTAGTGACATGAGCCAACCCTTAGAGCATAAAATTTGTCATACACCGATGTGCCAACCTTCAAAGGATCCTGATGATCATAGTCAGACGAGTAGACCACCAGAGAACTAGACTGTTTAGAGACAGTTATGATCACCTTCAGAGGTTTCAGAGGGTAGTGAACAGTTGGGCCAACCATTAGGGGGCTATGAGGAACAGATGAGTTAGAAAAAGAGGAAACAAAATCAATGGAATGGGTTGAGACAGAGGAGACATCAATAGATAATGAGTCCTTATTTATGTTGTCGATGAGATACATCCTGGAAATGGGGGAGAGAAAACAATCACCTACTGTGGTATTTCAAATATTGGGATTCTGCAGAGATACTTCTTCAGATGGATTGCTAGGAGAAAACAAAGTCTCTACTGCATTTGATCTACCAGATTTGAGGACAAATCTTTTTGAGGCCCGAGGAGATGATAGGAATCAAAATCCGACAAAACTTATCAGTAGGGCAAGAACTAAAGGATTTCGAATCTTGGCGATGAGGGCCCATTTTGAGCAAATCGACCCTGGAGTTATTTGTTTACTAACCTCTTTTATCTTATTCATGTATTATATATTCCAATAGGCACACTTATCATATTTTATAGGGCAATGGACAGACTCACTCAGACTCAATTTGTGGGTTATCCATGGATCGACTTGAAACGGCGATGAGCTGGGCCGATGAATCCTATGGAAGAGCTAGCACGATGAAGCCTATTTTATTTTATTTTGTAATTGTTATTTGGACTATTTTATGTTGTATTTTCTTTTGGGACACTTTCATTTGCTTATAATTATCTTTTAGGATTGGCCACCTTAAAAGTGGCATAGTTGTAATTTTTGTGCATTTTCTAACCCTAAGGGTAGCAGGTATAAATACTTGCTTATAGTAAGGTTTGAGGAGGCAAAAAATTTTTATAATACACTTCACATTTTCGTGAGAGGGCTTAGGGTTTCCCTAGATCTAATTTCTCTTATCAATTTCAATTTCCAAGAGTTGAAATTGTGGCGAGTGCAACAAAGGGCAATTGTGAGTTATATCAATTCCTTCTTTGTTGTGTTTCCTTTTCATCACTAGTGAGTCATATCTAGGGTTGATTTGGATGTTCTTGGTCAGATTTTTTATTGCAATTGTGATCAATTATCATGTTATAAGATTGAATGTTTTAGCATTTGTTATCATCATCAATATTTGAATCATTTGTGACGTTAATGGTTATTGTTGGAAGAGGATAAATTACGGCATTAGATCTAGTCATCTTGGTGTAATTCATGTGGATTTCACTTGTTTTATTGTTATTTGGTGAAGATTAACCTTGTTGGATTGTTGATTGCATCTTTGGACCTTTGGATTTCATCAAAATTCCATTAGGGTTCACACAATTTCCTAGTCCAATTGAACCGGTTCATATATGTGAGTTGGGGTTGTTTCTTTGATTCATTTGCATGTGCTTGGACTTGGTTTTGAGCACATCATCTTTTGGTATCAGAGCTATATCATATTTGGAATTGAGATTGAACACATCCTAATTGAAGAATTGGTTACATTCATTGGAAATTGACGCCATTGTTCATGTGATTGAGACTAGTTTGATTGACATTGTTTGATTGTGTTTCAAATTGGTTTTGTATGTGCTTAATCTTGGTTTTAGGAACATCACTTATCATGCTTTACAGGGCGATGGACAAACTCACTCAAACTCAGCTTGTGGGTTATCCATGGACCGACCTAAACCGGTGATGAGCTGGGCCGACGAATCCTATGGAAGAGCTAGCATGATGAAGACTATTTTTATTTATAATTATTTCTTTGGACTATTTATGTTGTAATCTTTCTTTTGGGAAACTTTCATTTTCTTATAATTGTCTTTTAGGATCGGCCACCTTAAAAGTGGCATAATTGTAATTTTGTGCATTTTCTAACCTTAAAGGGAGCAAGTATAAATACTTGCTTAAAGTAGGGTTTGAGGAGGCCATTTTTTCATATTAGAATATACACTTTATGTAGGGGAATTATGGTTCATCCTAGTTCAATTTCTCTTATAAATTTCAATCCTAAGAATTGGAATTATGGCGAGTGCAACAAGGGAAAATTGTGAGTTGTATCAATTTCTTATTATTGTGTTTTCTTTTCATCTCTAGTGAGTCATATCTAGGGTTGGATTGAAGTCTTCTTGGTCAGATTTTTGATTTCATTTGTAATCAAACCATCATTGTATAATTGATTGGTTTTTAGCACTTGTTAATTCCATCGATTTGTAATTATTCTTATGGTATGGCGCTTCTTTGTTGTAAGGAGGATCACGATTTGAATTTGTGTATTGTTGATTGGGATTCTTTTGGAATTTAAGTTGGTTAATTGATTCAATTGAGGATTATTATCTTTGGGGATTTCATCTACTTGATTTTATCATTTGATTCATCATTCCTCAATTAGGGTTCATGCAATTTTTGTCCCCTTTTAACTGGTTTGATCTTGTGAATTGAAGTTATTCCTTTAGTTCATTTGCATGTGCTTAGACCTTGGTTTTAGGCACATCAAAAAGACTGATGTGGTGAAGACATAGGGGATAAAAGTGGTATTGAGGAAGAGACTTACTCAGGGGATCATTATACAAGAGAAGGTTAAGAAGCTTAAAACCTTCTAAACCAGACCTGTGGTCATTATAGCCCCCTCCTCTTAGGCTAAAACCTCCCCAACAAGATATGTTTGCAAATGTGCTAGGTGATATAGGCCACATGAGTTGAGTGAGTGTAAGTAGCTAGAGGGTGCCTACTTCTCATATGGAAAGACAGGATACAATAGTTAGACTTGCACCGAGAGATCAATTCCCCTCACCTTTTATTACTCTTGTAAATAAAGGGCTCATAAAGCGATAGATTGCCCAAACACAAGAGGTCAGATTATGCCATCAACTTAGATAAAGAGAACCCATACTATAACCTAGGTTAGTAGACCCTAGCTAGTAGGACCAAGATAGAAAACACTAGTTTAGGTATTTGCATTGCAATGTCAGGACACACCAGACATAGACACTTTAAGCAAGCACATTATTTGTACACTTTACTAGTGGTTATGTCTTTTTTGATATTGCTGTAATGTATTCATGTGTGTCTGATGCTTTCAGACATATTTATAATATTTATGCTGAGATGTTGAATGATACACTAAGTATGAGTGCACTTATAGGTGTAGGTAGAGGCTCAGACAGAATATGTAGAAAGGTTAGTATCAAAGTGAAGGGAGGGCTCTGTTTGTAAACCTTCTGGTTTTAGAGATGACAACTTTTGATGTGATATTGGGAATGGATTGATTGTTTTGTCACTATGCAGCCATTGGTTGTCATAGTATGGTAATCCATTTTAGAGCACTAGGAGAAGAACCCTTTTGTTTCAAGCTTGAAGTATAGAGACCAATTGGATTGCTTGTGTATGAATTATGGGGTAAGAGCATGGTAGCTTCAATGATGGTTTAGTCCAGTGATGTTATAAAGATTGATCAAGTATATGGAGTGAGACAATTTAAAGAAGTTTTCCTTAAAGATCTGCTAGGCTCACCTCTAACAAAGGAGATAGAATTTTGTATAGATGTGATACTTAGTATGGCTCCTATATTCAAAATCCCATACCATATGGCACCTATCAAGTTGGTGGAACTGTGAAGCAATTGTAAGAACTATTAGATAAGAAGTTTAACAGACCTAGTGTCTTACCTTAGGGTGTGCTTGTACTATTTGTGAAGATAAAGGATAGTAGTATGAGATTATGTATTAACTATAGGGAACTGAATTAGGTTACCATAAAGAATAAATACACCCTTCTAAGGATAGATGATTTGTTTGACCAACTATAGGGGGCTTAAATCTTTTCAAATATTAACCTACGATTTGGGTATCATTAGCTAAGGATCAAGGGGGAGGACATTTAGAAGACCAATTTCAAAATATGATATGGGCATTATGAGTTCCAAGCAATGCCATTTGGACTCATGAATCCACCAGCGACTTTCATGGATTTGTTGAATCTGGTGTTCCGAGAGTATTTAGATAAATTTGTCGTAGTATTCATAGATGAAATTCTAATATATTACAGGAGTGAAGAGGAGCATGAGCAACATTTGAGGATGGTGTTGAATAAATTGCAAACAAAGAGATTATGCGAAATTCAAGAAATGCGTGTTCTAGCTTAATTAGGTAACCTTCTTGGGCCATGTAATAATAAAGAAGGTGTATCTGTAGACCCTAAAAAGATAAAGGTAGTAAATGATTGGCTTAGATTGAAGATAGTGATAGAGGTCAAAAGCTTCTTGGGGTCAAAGCTTATAGGGCTTATAGAAGGATTTTCTAAATTGGCAACTCTTCTAACCAGGTTAACTCAAAAGGGGGTGAAGTTCGAATGACATGATAGATGTGAAAGAGCTTTATAACATTGAAGGAGAGGTTAGTTTCAACATCAGTTTTAGCATTAGAGTTTGTCATATTCAGTGATTGGTTATCCGAGGGCTAAGATGTATATTGATGCAAAATGAGAGGGTTATAACATATGCATCTCGATAGTTGAAGCCCTATAAGAAGAACTACCTTACACATGATCTGGAATTGGTGGCTGTAGTCTTTGCACTCAAATTGTAGAGACATCATTTGCATGAATGATGGGAAATTTTCCGGCACCATAGATGCTCTCAGAACTTGATTTGGATGATGATCCAAATTGCTCATATTTCACTCTATTTCTTTTATCTAATAAATATTTGAGTGATAATCTTACAGGTACAATAATATTTCTGCATGGGATGCCAAATGACTTCCGTTAGTTGATGGCCACGGGACATCATTAGATTTGCCTCCAAAGCCCGCTGCGATTGATTTCACTTCAAAGCATTGACTCTTGAAGATTTATATTATTTTTGTACTTTGTAATTGTTATTAGACCATTCTATGTTGTAATACTTTCATTTGTTTGTAATTTTCATTTAGGACCGGCCACCTTAAAAGTGGCATAGTTGTAATTTTGTGGACTTTCTAACCTTAAAGGGAGCAAGTATAAATACTTGCTTAAGTAGGGTTTTGAGGAGGCCAATTTTCAAATTAAAACACATCACTTTACGTGAGAGAGCTTAGGGTTATCCTAGTTCAATTTCCTCTTGTCAATTTCAATCCCAAGAGTTGAGATTGTGGCGAGTGCAACAATTGAAATTGTGAGTTATATTAATTTCTAATTGTTATGTTTTCTTTTCTTCTCTAGTGTGTAATATCTAGGGTTGGATTGAAACATTTCTTAGTTAGATTTCATTCCTTGTTATTCGAAATTATTAGTGCTCAATTGAGTTACTTTTAAACTTGATTTCTAGTCTTCCATTTTGCACATTTTTGAATCGTAAAATCAATCCCTTTTGGAAGGTGGAATTACGGTCATTGTTCTTGTTGAATTTTTGTATTATTTCATTAGTATTCAAGAGTATTAGTGATCTTCATTGCGGAATATATCATTATGATAATTCATTTCGTGAAATACATCATTTAGATCATTTATTGCAATTAAGGTCACACAACAATTTGCTCCACCTTAAACCGAATTGATTTTGCCATTTCAATGATTGTTAATTGGTTCATTTGCTTGTGCCTAATCCCCTTTTAGGCACATTAATGAGGAGAAGTGCAAGATTTTCACCGATCATAAGAGTCTCAAGTACATCTTTACCTAAAAGGAATTAAACATAAGACAAAAAAGATGGTTAGAGTTGATAAAGGATTATGACATTGAGATTCAATATCATCTTGGGAAAGCAAATGTAGTTGTTGATGCACTAAGTAGAAATAGACATGATAATTTGGCAACTCTAATCACAACTCAATGGAATCTATTGGAAAACATGCAAAGATTAGAACTAGAAATTGTAACCAAGAGTTTGAGGTGAGACTAGCCAATTTATGCATATAGCCTACATTGATGAGCAGGATAAAAGCTACACAAGTTGATGATGTGGAAATCTAGGAAATTAAGAAACAGATGGAAGAAGGAAAGGTAATGGAGTTTAATGTGGATGGAGAAGGAGTTCTAAGGTATGGTAAAAGATTGTGCATTCTAAGTGTATCTGAAGTGAATAATGAAATACTAAAATAGGCACATTATTTTGTGTTATTTGTCTACCCTAGGAGTACCAAGAGGTATAATGACTTAAAATACCACTATGGGTGGGAAAATATGAAGTGGGAAATTGTAGAGTATGTATCTAGGTGCTTGACATCTTAACAAATCAAAATAGAGCTTTAAAGACCCATTGGTGAGCTGTAACCTCTAACAATACCAAAGTGGAAATGGGAGCATGTAACTATAGATTTTATCATAGTATTAGCAAAGATTGTGATTAAACTAGACACCATGTCGGTAATTGTGGATAGACTCACTAAATCTGCCCATTTTATACCTATAGGTATTGAGTATAAACTTGAGCAATTGGCTCAATTGTACATCGAGGAAATTGTGAGGTTACATAGTGTACAGGTCACAATAGTTTTTGATAGAGATACAAGGTTTGTTGAGAGATTTTAAAGAGTATACATAGGGTAGTGGGAACCAAATTTTAGTTTAGTATGTTAATTCACTCATAGACGGATGGTTAATCAAAACAAACCATCTAGATTTGGAGGATATGTTAAGGGCTTGTGTATTAGATTTTGGGGGATGTTGGGATGAACACCTGCCTTTGATAGATTTTTCCTACAATAATAGCTATCAAGTTACAATTTAAATGGCTCACTACGAAGATTATATGGTAGGAAGTGTCGATAGCCATTACATTAGGATGAGGTAGGTGAGAGATATGTATTAAGACCCAACTTGGTACAAGAAGCTGCGAATAAGGTTAAGTTAATTAGACTGAGGATGTAGCCAGCTCAAAGCCATCAAAAGTCTTATGCAGATAAGAGATGATGCCCTTTAGAGTTTAAAATGGAAGATCATGTGTTATTGAAAGTATAACCTACAAAAGGGGTAGTCAAATTTGGGTGAACAGGAAAATGAACCCTAGGTATGTAAACCCTTTGAAGTCCTAGAAAGGGTTGGAACGGTGGTGTATAGGCTGGCCTTACCATCAAATCTTGTTGGAGTACATGATGTATTTCACATTTCCATGTTAAGGAAATATATACTAAACTTATACCAAGTAACTGCTTTAGAACCTTTGTAAGTGCAATTAAACCTCACAACAATAGAGAAGCTTATTAGGATTGTGGATATTAGGGAGTATATTTTGAGAAAATGAGTGATCAAGTATGCCAAGGTTTAGTGGAGCAATCAAATAGAAAGAGAATCAACTTAGGAATTGGAAGAGGAGATGAGAAAGAAATATCTAGAGCTTTTTTTTTACAATCCAGCTAATGTTGAGGAGGGGGGGGGGGGGGGTTGGGTAGGGGGTAGGAGAATGTAATAACTAGAATTTTGTAAAATAAATTAAATTAAATAATAGTGTTTAAGCCCAGGAAAAATAAATCATATTATGAGAAATGACAAGGGCGGGACAAACAAAAGTAAAAGGGGTTTAGTAATGGGCACAATATGGTCTTTTGATGGGGAAGGTATAAAAAGGCCTCTACATGTGTCCTTTTGATTTTCTTTTCCTACATGGTGCACTATAGAACCTTAGGAAAAGAAGGTGACCTCGATCCAAAAAACATACACATGAGGGACTAGTGTGAGAAGATTACATCATTGGAATGATACAAGTCATGTCAGGACAATTTAGCAACCACCATAAGAGGAATTTGGGCGATTGTTTGAAGAACGACAATTTAAGTAAGTCCTCTAAATTTTGTCTAATCAGATTGGAATTAGGAGTAATGTGTTTGTAAATTAAGTATGCGAATATAATAATTGCGAATGTAGAAAGGATTTGAGGGTAGTCGTGATTAGGAGATGTAAGGGTTTAAGAAAATTTTCTTTTTTTTAAAAAAAATAGAAATTCTAGAAGTAAATGGCTACAACATAACCGTGCTGCACTCGTATACTTGAAGTACATGGCCATTTAGGAGATTTAGACGACCGTGTCAAAAATCACAAAGTGAACAGCAAGGTACATGGGCAAGAGACACGATTGTGTATCTACCTATATCCCACCTCTACAATAACACACATAGTACATGGATGAGAACATGCCTATGTACTTGGACGTATCGGACCTATGTTTTCAAAAGTCGAGTTTTCTACCAAATTTTGATTCCTCACTTCTCCTAACCTATCAAGATACTTAAAAGTAGATTAAAGTAGTCTTTATAGGTTCTCTAAGCATATGCGTTTATTTATTTCAATAGGTTTAAGGATTAAGGGAGTGTAGAGTTGTGAAGTGATCACTCATTGCTTATCAGGTATGTGTGTATTGTGTTTATTGTTTGTGCATGTTAGGTTAGAAATGTAAACCAATCAAAATTATAATTGAAATTGGTTGATTGTGTGATTATGCTTGGCTAGGCTCAAGAGATCAAGAATGTCGGTGATCATAGGATGGCACCTTGATGATCAGTATGTGATGTTATCCCTAATGGAGTCGTATACCAAAATGAACTAGGTAGATTTAGGATGTATGGACTCATGGACTTATGGACAATAGGGATTACCCACTACCGTATATGTATATATGTATGATAAAGACTTACGAAATCTTAGACTTATGGACTCATGGACAATAGAGAGAACCCATTGTCATATATATTTATGTATATTTGTTGTGTGTATATGGAGCTTGTGTTGTTAAGAGTTGTGTGTTGGAATAATTGATATGAAAATATTAAATTTGGTGCTTGAATATCTTGGTTGTATCATGTTTATGTTTATATTTTGGTATAGCATTCATGTGTGATTGTTGGTATACATTGTATTGTGCTTTAGTTCACCCCTTGTAGGACCCTCATGAAGCTACAAGTTCTTCTAGTAAAATTATGGGTTATGATGAGACGCTAGTGAATCTAAGTCAAGACTTAGATGATATGTGTAACATGTGTATTATGAAGAGTTACAGGAAGACTAGAAGGAGGATTAACATTATAATATTGTGTTTAGAGTATTATGCTTGTGATTTCAATTGTACTTGACTTTTATTAAGCTTTTGTTGTTATCGAATGTAAGAGATAGATTATGGTTTAATTATTGTGGATAGTTGGTTTTTTGCAGTTTCTTTTTATATGGAGAGATCGAGTGGGATGTATTAAGCCACTTATTTATATATGTGGAGAGTTCTTTTATTGACTATCATGGTGATTAGGTACTGATATAGAGTTTAGTAGATTTTGAGCCTTTACGTATTTTCATTTAATGAGGATATGTGGTAGGCTTTACTCACCCTAGGTTCTGAGGCATTACAGTATCATTGTAATAACCTTAAAGGGGTTTGATAGAAATATTTTAAAGTTATCATATTATGTGTGTACTTACAGTATAAATATAGCTTTATAAGTTAGAGTTCATAAGGCTATATTTGTATATTTTCTTCAATGATAATACATATAATTGATCATAAAGAAAATATCTATGGAAAATAGGGTTGGCGTAGATTGCATTGGTTTGGTTTTTCCTTCGATTTAAACCAAACCATAAAAGTGAGGTTTGGTTTTTCATTGCTTCAAATTAAGCCATACGATTTGTTTTCGTATTTTTTCCAAGCCTATATTTTGTTTTCTAAGAAAGTATGTTGTTGTGTGAAGTGAAATGAATAATTAATCTTGAAGTGTACCATGACTACATAGCATATTGTGGATTGAAGTTGTGGAAACAACATCTAGGGTTTATTGCCATGAATTCTTTGTGTGGAAGCTAGGGAGGTCAATTGAATTTGATTCCATAATTGTGAATTGTATAGTAATTACTCATTAATTTGCTTTAATTGCAACATTGACTTGAGTAATTGAGGAAGGTAAGTATTGCCTTGAATGCTTGTGGTACCATGATTGTATGTGTGTTGTTGTTGTCTTATTAAGGTGTGTTGTTGTGGCATGGAAGTGTGTTGTTGTTGTAACGTGAAGTGTATGTTGTTGTTGGTGTGGAAGTATGTTGTTGTTGTGTTGTGAAGGTGTGTTGTTGTTAGCATGGAAGTGTATAGTTGTTTTGTTGTGAAGGCATGTTGTTGTTGGCGTTGGAGTGTGTTGTTGTTGTATTGTAGAGGTGTGATTGTATAAAAAATAATTTCAAAATCATGTCAAATGATAGTGTGAATGGTGGAATTGGCAATGAGGCCAATAGTCAGGTTGGAAGAGGTCAGGGTCATCGTGTTGTAGGTGGAAGAACATTAGAAGAACAATTGCAGGATCTCACCACTATTGTTGTTGCATTAGTAACACGGGTAGATCAAATGACAATGCCACAACCACCAGTGGTAAACCCTCTAGCACCCCCACCTCGAGTAGCCCATTAGAATACTCGCAGGGAAGGAGCTATTGGAGGAAATAGGGGTAGGAGGATAAAAGGTGATTATCATGCTTTTAGGGAGGAAAGGGATGATAATTTTGAAAATGAGCCTTACCCTAATCGTGAGTTTAGATCACCTCGGGGCTTTGAATAAGTGAAATTGCAAATGCCTTCATTTGCTGGAAAGGGTTCTATAGAAGACTATTTGGATTGGGAGGATAAGGTCGAGGGCTTATTTAAATGTTATGAGATTAACGATCACACTCGAATTTGCCTTGCAGCTGTTGAGTTTACTAGTTATGCCGCCTTATGGTAGAAGAATCTTGTAGCTAGTAGACCAAGGGATGGTGAGGCAGAGATACATACATTGCAGGAAATGAAATGGGTTATGAGAAGGAGGTTTATACTTGAGCACTATAGGCAAGAGTTATTTATGCGTCTCCAAACATTGAGGTAGGGAGTCAAAATAGTTGATGAGTAAATACAGTAGTTCAAAACGTTGATGATCAGATGTGGGTCAGTTGAACCTCCTGAGCAAACCCTAGCACGATTTGTGTTGGGTTTAAAGTATGAAATTGCCTGCATTGTAGAGCTCCAGAGGTATGATACCTTTGAGGAGGCTAGCTAGCTAGCTTTGAAAGTGGAAAGATAGAGGCAATCCAACCTATTTAGAGCAGCGAGCAATAGGTATGGAACTTCTACAAAACCTTATGGGTCAGATAGTCAGCAGATGGAA
This sequence comes from Laguncularia racemosa, assembly GCA_037954665.1. Taxonomy (NCBI): domain Eukaryota; kingdom Viridiplantae; phylum Streptophyta; class Magnoliopsida; order Myrtales; family Combretaceae; genus Laguncularia; species Laguncularia racemosa. The sequence continues at coordinate 574,382 of JBBMOL010000234.1, forward strand.
CAAAAGGGAATTGATAAGATTGTGGACACAAATACAACTATTATTGATAAGGAGAGGGAAATCTCTAGAAAGGGAAAAGAGGTTGTTGGGGCTAATATCTGACAAACATTACCAGGGTCAACAAATGGAAAGATGCATCAAATCAAATGCTTCAAATGCATGGGTTTTGGACACATAGTTGCTTAGTGTCCCAACAAAAGGGTGGTGACTGCTATGGAGGGAAAGGAAGAGATACTTGAGCCTAATGATTTATCAATAGTGTTATAGGAGTATTATGATGATCCTGATACTGAAGCACATGAAGACAAGGAAAATGATAAATATCTATCTATTAACGTGTTGCATAGGGCAATGACAACATCTCTAGATGTTAGGGACATACAAAGGGAAAATCTATTCCATACTCCCTATCGAGTTCTAGGTAATTTGTGTGTTCTTTTTATTGATAGTGGTAGTTGCACTAATGTAATAGCTGCTGCAATAGTAAATAGATTGCAACTAGTTACTAGTCCACATCCTCATCCCTATAAATTGCATTGGTTGAGTGTACAAGACAGTCTGTCTATCACTCAGAGGGCTAAGGCTCCAATCAACATAGGGAAAAAATACCATAACAAAATTGTTTGTGATGTTCTTCCTATGTATGCATTTTATATACTACTGGGTAGACCTTGGTTGTTTGACAAGAGAGTGGTGAATGATGGGTTTAGAAACACCTATGTGTTTCGCAAGGATGGTGAACGAGATATCTTGACTCCTATGTGATGTGCTAAAAACAAGTTCAAGCACAATCAAATGACTTAGGAAACAATTCTCAAATCTATCACAAAAACCGATCCAATGTGGATGATAAGTCACGTGAAACTGTTGGTCCCAATTAGATTAATCAAGAGGGGGGGTGAATTGATTAATTACTTAAAATTTCAATTTTTGCAAATCATTCAAAATCTCTTGACTAACAAAATGACGTAAACAACAAAAATGAAAAACAATAATGTGCAATAAATAAAATGAGTAGAGAAGAATAGAATGCTCAGAGATTTATAGAGGTTCCACCTCAAGCGTCAATCCTCTCTTTCAGCTCCACGCCGGGGTCCGGTTGTCTATACCGGTTGCGTTTCACTATATCAAACAAATTGAAAGTGTACAAAATAAGCCTCTTCAAGGCGAAGTCTCATTGCTGAGTCTTTCTAGCTTCTTCACTAAGCTAATCACTCAAACTACAGTGATGAAACAACTATTAATTCCTTATATAAGAAAGGAATTACAATAACAATGAGGAATATCAAATTTCCTCTATAAATTAGATCACATGTATATGTAAAAAAAATTTTGCGCTTGAAGATGTATGAGCCTTTTCTTTTCTGTATGTTTTTTTTTTCAGAAGAACTTTCTCTCCATTCTCTTTTTTATTTCAACTGAACATTCCTTTTATGAAGAGAACATAACGAATACTTTTGAGAATGTAACGTTCATGGAGTTCCACGTGACAAGCTTGAATTTATTTTTGAAATTTTGTATCTCAAAAATAAGTTGAACTTGTTGGAGAGGATCTACATTCCGTGATATTTTTTATGAGGATAAGCTTGGATAAATCAGTTTGACCGAGATCTTCTTTGGAGATATTCCTTGGATCAAGTTTGTTGAAGATATCCCTCACATTGTGGAACCTTATCTTGATATCCCATATATTGTGGAACCATATCTTCATGTAACAACCATATTTCTTATCCTTATCTTTGTAACTACTGGATCTCCCAAAATATAGCACAAATATCTAGATTTAAATCTCGATAAAACTTGTAAATCTTATATGATCTCACTTTATCATAAAATAAAATCTTTGAATAAAATCTTGTAAAACTTTATGTAAATTAAAAATCCCATGATATAAAATCAAACTTTAGTAAAACACATCAAGTATATTACCTAAATATACTTGACACGTAGAGCTAGGCCTTGAAATTTATTAGAAACTATCGATATAAAAATTAGAACGAAATCTGGAAAAAATTCATGATAGGTATGGAAGGTTCTGAAAGAGCTTCTGAAGCAAACCTGTCAACTGTTCTCCTGTTATGTTTTGAAAGTGCTTCTAAAACAAACCTGTCAACTGTTCTCCTGTTGTAAAGGTTCTGAAAGTGCTTCTGAAAGGTTAACACGATAACTACGGATACACTACACAACTTCTGAAATACCTTCTAACAGAACAAAAATAGTCTGTATAACACCGTTGAAGGTTCTGAACAAGCTTCTATCTCTTTGTTCAATTTAGAAAAATTCACTTATTATCTTCTGAAACAACTTCTGACGAGCTCAAACATATGTTACACATTATTCTCTTTTGTTAACATCAAACTAAATTAGAGAACTTAATAGAAACCCTTTGAGATTTGATGGAAAACCAAAGAACAAATGATGTAATTGCAATCCCTATTTGTAATATTCACCAAGTGACAACAAAAAGAGATAAGATTCACATGAAATCAGAACAAAATTGAAGCACTGAAACCATGATTTCCACCCTCCCTTCAATTCCAATGCACACCAACACTAAATGATATATATAATTCAAGTACTAAAAGAACAATCAGTCTTAACAAGACAATTGTTCATGAATTACACTCACAATAATTCCAAGAAAGATTCAAATCCACCCTAGATATGACTCACTAGAGAAGAAATGAAAAATAACAAAGATGAAATCGATATGACTCATAATTCCCCTTTGTTGCACTCGCCACAATTCCAATTCTTGGGTTAAAATTGATAAGAGATTTTTGAGCTAGGATGAACCCTAATTCCACATGTGAAGTGTTGATGTCTAATATGCAAAATGGCCTCTCTCAAACCCTACTATAAGCAAGTATTTATACTTGCTACTCCTAGGGTTAGAAAATGGTCAAAATTACAAGTTTGCCACTTTTAAGGTGGCTAGTCCTAAATGAAAATTACAATCAAAATGAAAGTGTTCCCAAATCATTACAACATAAATAGTCCATGGAAATGAAAAATATATAAAAGAAATTGGTCTTCAAGATGCTAGTCTTCTATAGGATTTATCGACCCAGCTCATCGCCGGTTCAGGTCGGTCCATGGATAACCACAAGCTGAGTCTGAGGGAGTTTGTCCATTGCCCCATAAAATATGATAAGTGTGCTTGTTGGAAAACACAATACAAGAATAACAGAAAAGAGGTTAATTTATAAATAATTCTAGGGTTCGATCTGCTCAAAATGGGCCATCATCGCCAAAATTCGAATTCCTGTCGTTCTTGCCCTAATGATAGGTCTTGTCGGATTTTGATTCCTATCATCTCCTCGGGCCTAAAAAAGATTTGTCCTCAAATTTGGTAGATCAAATGCTAGTAGAGACGTTGTTTCCTCCTAGCAAGTCACTTGAAGAAATATTACTGCAAAATCCCAAAATCTGAAATACCACGGGTAGTGATTGTTTTCTCTCCTCCATTTCTAGGATGTATCTCATCTGCAACACAAATAATGCTCCATTATCCAATAAAGTTGCCCCTGTATCAACCTGTTCCACTGAAACTGTTTCCTCCTTTTCTAACTCATCTGTATGTTGCTGATCCTCATGGTCTTCTAATGGTTGGCCCAACTGCTCATTACCCTTTGAAACCTCTGAAGGTGAACATAACTGTCTCTAAACAGTCTGGCTCTCTGGTGGTTTGCTCGTTTGACTATGATCATCAAGATCCTCTGAAGGTTAGCACATCGGTGTATGAAAATTTTATGCTCTAAGGGTTGGCTCATGTCACTAGAGCCCTCAAGAACCTTTGAAGGTTGGACATACCTGTGTCTGCACAGTTTGGTCCTCTGAAGGTTTGATCATGTTGCTATGATCCTCGAGATTCTGTGATGGTTGTTTTATCTGTCTTTGCATCTCCTGGACCTCTGATGGTGACATAGGATTCAATACTATACGTTTACCATCTTTTTTGAACATATAAGTATTTCTATACCCATCATGTAATACCATCCTGTCATATAACCATGGTCTACCAAGTAATATATGGGATGTACAAATAGGAAGAATATCACATTCAAGCTCATCATAGTATTTGTCCCCTATACTGAAGGGTACCCTAGCTCTTTGGGTAACATACAGACTATTCTGATCATTCAACCAATGTAATGTATAGGGTTTGGGATGTGGGATAGTTTCAAGTTTCAACTTCGATACTAATGATGTAGCTACAACATTAGTACAATTACCACCATCAATAATAATTACACACAAGTTTCCTTGTACCTTACAAGAAGTATGGAACAAGTTTTCTCTTTAGTCCCTCATCAATGGTTTGAAAGGAAGTCATGTCCGATGCAATATGTTAGTAGACAAATACAACTCACTTGACATTTTTGCTTACTAATTTCAACAACCTCAACACACTTCACCACACCACGGCAACACACCCTTACACGCCCATACATACCCACGGTGTTCACAATCAACCAATACAAGAAATGCCTATTGTTACTTCAAGTAAAGTTAAGTGAAATAATTGAAGCACAATGAAATAATTTTTGGTACTTCAAGTAAAGTTAAATAAATGAAGTACACACACAACTACTTTTAAGTAGATAGAATTAAATTCAACTACTAGTGTTTAAGTAATTAGTTCAATTACTTTCACACTTTAATGACTTGTTTGAATTTTAAATTCTATTACTCAACTTTCCTTATCCTTGCTTTGGTTTCACACCAATTACTTCACAATGGGCAGCACCTCAACACATACAAAAATATACAACTTTACCACCACACTTCTCCCCTTTTACTCACGGTTCCACACCAATCACGCCTCCAACAACAATGGTCTATAGTACACACACCAAAGCCCACACCAAATGCACCCACTCTTCACTAAATTCAAAAATACAATCAAAACCACAACTTCTACATAAGATAAGGCAACCCACTTTCAAATTCAAAAAGGAGTTCAATAAGTACACAATTCCATAAATACTAAGAAGCTATTTCAAATTCAAATGACACATAATTAAACAATGACTTTAATGTGTGTTTTGAAATTTCAAATTGGCTTCTTAATTTACACTCCAAATCTGAATTCAAATATGGAAATACAAGTGTTACTCCTCCCCTTTTCCGAAAACAAAAGTACACAACACAAATCCACTTCACCAATTGAACACTACTCTCAATCCTTCACGGTTTGCTTCAAAATTTACTATACAATCACGGCCAATAATCAAAGGAAGCCAAGAGTGTTCAAGCCTCCAAGTGTACAACAACTAAAAAACAAGATAATACTTCCACAACAAAATTGGAATAGGTCAATCTTCACGCCAACAAATTGGATCAACTCCTACGGCAACAACACAAAATTGCACTCCACTTGCATAGCAATAATAACAAATGACAACAACAACAAATACACTTCCACTTCCACGGCAAGAATAACTAATGGCAACAACAACAAATACTCTTCCACTTCCACGGCAAGGATAACTAGATATACTCCACTTTCCACAAATTTAATCCGCAACTTAACAAAATAGGCAGCAACTTAAATTTGAATTTCAACCTCTTCACTAATTTCAATCCTTCCTCAATTGGTAAGAAATGAATTTCAAATTCAAATAACACTCATTAACTCCCACAACTTAATGGATGTGTTTGAATTCAAATAGATTCCTTACTACTCAACACAATGCAAATCTGTAAAATACACTTCCCCAATTTAGAATTTGCACAATGGAATTACAACAACAAACTTCACAAGCTCCTTCACGCAATAAGCTAGTCACGGCATGGATAGGCAAGTTTTCAAGTTCAAAAATGTTGAATTAGCAACACTTCTACTCTCCTTCCCTTCCACGAAAATAATCAATCACAAGAAGATACAACAATCCCTTCAATCCAACTCCAACAAGCAACAAATTAGATTTCAATCAAGGCAATTTTCGCAACTCAAAACTATAACACAATTTTGGTTCAAAAATGAATAACCCTAATTGAAGATGATGATCACGAAATCAACCAACAATTAATCCCTTCTCTCAACTTGTGCTCTGATACCAAAAAGATAATGTGCTCAAAACCAAGTTCAAGCACAATCAAATGACTCAAGAAACAATTCTCAAATCTATCACAAAAACCAATCCAATGTGGATGATAAGTCACGTGAAACGCTTTGAGATTTGATGGAAAACCAAAGAACAAATGATGTAATTGCAATCCCTATTTGTAATATTCACCAAGTGACAACAAAAAGAGATGGGATTCACGTGAAATCAGAAAAAAAATTGAAGCACCAAAACCGTGATTTCCACCTTCCCTTCAATTCCAATGCACACCAACACTAAATGATATATGTAATTCAAGTATTAAAAGAAAAATCAGTCTTAACATGACAATTGTTCACGAATTACACTCACAATAATTCCAAGAAAGATTCAAATCCACACTAGATATGACTCACTAGAGAAGAAATGAAAAACAACAAAGATGAAATCGATATGACTCACAATTCCCCTTTGTCGCACTTGCTACAATTCCCCTTTGTCGCACTTGCCACAATTCCTATTCTTGGGTTGAAATTGATAAGAGATTTTTGAACTAGGATGAACCCTAATTCCACACGTGAAGTGTTGATGTCTAATATGCAAAATGGCCTCTCTCAAACCCTACTATAAGCAAGTATTTATACTTGCTACTCCTAGGGTTAGAAAATGGTCAAAATTACAAGTTTGCCACTTTTAAGGTGGCTAGTCCTAAATGAAAATTACAATCAAAATAAAAGTGTTCCCAAATGATTACAACATAAATAGTCCATGTAAATGAAAAATATATAAAAGAAATTGGTCTTCAAGATGCCGGTCTTCTATAGGATTCATCGGCCTAGCTCATCGTCGGTTCAGGTCAGTCCATGGATAACCCACAAGCTGAGTTTGAGGGAGTTTGTCCATTGCCCTATAAAATATGATAAGTGTGCCTGTTGGAAAAAAAAAATACAAGAATAATAGAAAAGAGGTTAATTTATAAATAATTCCGGGGTCGATCTGCTCAAAATGGGCCCTCATCACCAAAATTCGAATTCCTGTAGTTCTTGCCCTAATGGTAGGTCTTGTCGGATTTTGATTCCTATCACTATGTCACCAATTGAGGTACATGAGTTTCAAGAACAGATCAACAAAACTACTGGGCAATCAAGACTTCAGGAAAACAAACAGTTGTAGACTAGAATTTTCAATCCAAGTGACTTCCAGAAATTCTCATCTATAACAAAGGACCCATTAGATTGGAGGGTAAATCTCTGACAGGCCTAAGGAGATGATGGGAATCAAACTAATGCATCTACAGGACCCATAACAGAGCAAGAGCCAGAGGACTACAAAACTTAGCATTGAGAACACTTTGTGAACAATTGGAACCTGAAGACATTAACCTAGTGTCTTCATTTTCTTTATATACTTGTTTTGTAATTAATCAAGTACATTTATCAGTATTACAAGACGACAAGCAAACCACACACTAATGCTTCGACTAAGGAGAAACTGGTCTTCTTGTGTTTTTTTATGAATCGAGGAGAACACCATAGGAACCGGCACCATGTGTAACTTAGATGCAACTATTTTATTTGTGTTATTTTCCATATTTCAAGACAAGTATAAATACTTGTAAGAAAGGCAACAAAAGGGACTTTTGGACATATTTTTATAGCTTGTTTACGTGAAAGGAGACTTTTCTCTATTTCATAAGACACTCTTATCAACTTCTTTTAGGGTTGTGGCGAGTGAAGACTTAGATTTGTTGTGAGTAATATCAACAAATTGCAAGTTGTTAATAATTCTACTAGTGCGTCATATCTGGTAAGAATTTGGAGTTTCATTTTGTTCTTGTTTCATGCAATTAGGGTTTACGTGGCAATTGAAATCACACCATTTTCGTGGACATTGTTTAATTATTTCTTCAATTAGCATTGTGTAATTGCAATTGGTTTTGAAGCACATCAATAAGACGTTAAGCTCAAACACAAATTCTCCTAAACATAAAGTCCATCTCTATTAATGTTTAGTTTTCTACCCAAAGAAGCCTAACTTGATCATATCAACATAGATGAATTGAACCTAAAGGAGCAATCCATTTTAAGTAAATAATGGGGCACCCAAAGGACAAGCCCTATCTAACTGAGTTTAAGGCAACTAATTAGGGGCATTTCTAAAGTAGCAAATGAGACCTTTGTTTAACCTCATCAATCTAGTATGAGGCAAACCAGGTGAGAGTCAAGTAAAGATGATAAAAATTTTTGTATAAGGGAAAGGCATTTCGTTGTTTGAAAGTTTTTGGAATGAGAAGAGGCAAACTATGTCCCAAACACCAAGCTTAAACACATTTGAGAGTTAAGTGAAATCACAGTAAGAATTTGAACTCATTCCTTGAATGAGGTTTGTCATGAATTTTGTACATAAGTTAAGGTGATGCTAGGCATTCACTTCCCTACCCTAAACACTATTATCCATTACTAACCCCATGGAGCCATTTCGGAGAAACATTTTTAAGACTAACCCTATAAAAAATGATAGGAATCAAGCCATTCCAGTTACAAGACCACTTACTCGAGCTAGAACCAAAGGACTACAAAATCTTACATTGAGAGTTCTACTTGATTAGATGGAGCTTGAAGAGAATCACCTAGTATCTTCATTCCTATTACCTGATTGTTTTACCTTCAATCAGATGCATTTATCAGTACTTTAGGATGACAATCGAGTAAATTAAAAAGCGGGTGGCTCAAGATTAAAGGCCAGCCATAAAGGCCGACGATGTACCTCCAAAAAACAAGTAGTATACACATTTATGCCAGCAGTTTTTCCTAGGTGGCTTACAAGCTATTAGGCGAATTTTCTTGTGTTTTTCTTTTATTATTTTTAGCCAACATTTGTCTCTTTTAGAAGGCTACTATAAACACCTTTTTGATAGAAACAAAAAGATAACTTTTGGACATTTTATAATACACGAGTGGAGCTAGCCTCTCATTCTTGAAACTCTTATCAATCCTTTGATTGTGGCAAGTGAAGGCATAAGGATTGTTGTACATTATATCAACAATTTGTGCTAAAACTATCCTCTACTAGTGCATCATATCTAGTAAGAGAATTGGATGTGTTTTGCGTGGTGTTTGGTTTGTTCCGTTTTGGCTTGTTGCGAATTTATCTTTTGGAGCTTTGCATTTGTTTAATTTCTCCTTATATTCAGCACATCAAAGAACCACCCCACATTGGGGCAATTAAGCGGATAGGGGCATCAATTAGGAGAAAAGGATGAAACTAATTTATACTTGCCTTAATCACCCCGATTCAAGAGTAATAATCGTTATAGACATGTTATTTCCATAAGTTGAAGAAGATTCTCCATTTAGAATTCATGTGCATCTCCATGAACATATCACATTCAATTTTAGGGGAAATCATCCCCATTCCCTTAAAAGCTTGCTAAGGAAAAAGGGGTTGAAAAATAGAAGAGAGGGAAAAAAAAGTTGAAAGAAGAAAAAGAAGAAAAAAATGAAAAAAAAAAATAAATGAAAATGAAACAATGCTAGCTAAACAGTTTGTGAAATAGAGCCTATGCTATCAATCCCATCCATAATATCATCACTCATGAGACTCTCTTAATCAAAGGAAATATTTTATCTTAAGCAATAATTGCTCATGAAATTAGGGCAAGCCCATTTGAATTTTATCCTTAAGATTCTTGACTTGTAAACCCGAGATGAAATGAATATCACTTTTTTGAAACTAGCTTACACATCATATCCTCTTTACTAAGTTAATTGGCCAAAAGCCTGTGCCATAGTCCCTAAAAAGACCTAGTAGATTGATCAAAATGTATCACCTACAAGCTAGATCATAATTTTTGAAATAGAAGTCAAGCATGAGAATAGACCTAAAAGAGAGTGGGAGGAAGTCCTATTTGATTAAACAATTTAAATGGTGGGGTACTTATTCCCGAAGTAAGAATATTTGAAGTTATTGAATGCCTCTTAGCATAATCAAAAGACCTAACTACTTGAGAGATCATCGTGTAGGTCATTATGTAGTTATTTGATTCTAAGGGCTAGGACCCAAGTTTAGAAACCAATGATGATTAATGGGGCAAATTTGCCAATTATTAACAATTTTCAAAGCCAATGAAGATTCTTTTCCTTGTTAGCAATGTTTTTAAATGAAATGATTAACAAAAGTTTTTTTTCAAAATGTTTTAGAAAAAGGAAATCCTTGAGAGAAAAGTTTTTCAAAACAATCAAACCTTAGTAAATTTAAGTCCATCCTTATTAGTAGGTGGCGAACCTTGAAGTCTATTCCCATTAGTAAATTGCACCATTTAAGTCCATTCTCATAAGTAGATGGCAAACCTTCAAGTCTAGCCTCTTTAGTAGCTAGCGACACATTTATGTCCATCCTCGTCAGTAGGTGGCAAACCTTGAAATCCATTCTTGTTAGTAGATGGTCCCATTTAAGTCCATTCTTACCAGTAGATGAAAAACCTTTAACTCTAGTCTTGTTAGCAAGCTAGCAACACATTTATAAGTCTATTCTCATCAGTAGGTGGCAACCATTATAGTCCTATCTCGTTAGTAGTAGGCATGTCATCCAAGACTTAAAGCAAAAATTGTGTCTTTTTCATCTTTGTAGCAAAGTTTTGTTCAAATTTTACTACAAAGAGGGGTAGCCATAGACATCTCATTTTTGCCCCCGTCTAAAAAAAAGGCTAGGTTTATGGAAAAATAAAAAATAAAATAATAATAATAAAAATATATATAAATAAATAAACTAAACAAAAATGAAATGTAGAAATTATTATAAAAGAGTAAGAAAAATAAATAACAAATAAAAAAATTAATAAAATAAATAAATAAAATAAAAATCAATTAAGACCGTTAGTTAAATACAAAATAATTGTAATAGAAAACTAAGAAAAGGGCTAGCCTAGCTAGTCCGTGTGCTTACTCAGTAAGTGCGTGAGGGTCATAGGTTTGAGTCACGATGAAGGCACTTTGTGCCATTTTTTTTTATCTTTTTCCCAGCTACCACATAGCAGTACGCAGTTGGCTAGATGGGGTCATGTGCTTCGCACATGATCTTCTTCTTCCTTCGGCCAGCATCTGTAGAAGAAAAAAATAAACGGATAGGGATGAATCCAACCTACCCAAATGATTTTCTCCATGTAAATCCATCCACATTCAACCTAAAATTTGATAAACATCAATTTTAACAAAAAAAAAAAACAAACAAATTGATGGGAATTAAACCTTTGGATTCGGCATTGGGAAGCCTACTTAAACCAAATGGAACCCATACATTCACATTTTGTCTTTATTTATTTTATAATAATTGTTTTTACATTTTAGTAAGTACATTTTTTCAGTTTTACAGGAAGACGACCAAGCATAATAGCAATTGGTTTGAGAATGGATCACGGTCTATAATGAACCAAAGGAGAACCGGTCTTGTGTTTCCTCATTATGACGTGATTGGAGTTTAAAGTGACTGGCCATATGTGCTATTTTATTTAGGTTATTTTTCCATAATTGTAATAGGGTATAAATACTTGTTATGTAGGTTTTGTAAGGGACTTTTGACAAATTATTTTCAAATATTGAAACCATGAGGAGACACCTCTTTCACGCCAAATTGCTCTTATCATTTCTTCTTGAAGTGTGGCAAGTGGGATTTGATCTTTTTTTATGGGTAATATCAACAACATCAAATCCATTCTAATTCCAACTAACGAGTAATATCTGTGAGGAATTAGTTCTTCTTTTTCTATCTCTTTTCATGCAATTTTAGGGTTCCATTTTTCAATTTAGGGTTCATACCACTTTGATCATGTATTGTTCAATTGAATCCTCAATTGCATTGTGTACTTGTAATTGGTCTTGAGCACATCATAAATAAAACCCAAAAATAGAACTCATCCCCTACTTAGATTTAACACAATCCAAGGTCCTCCAAGCTCATCCATGGAGTCCTATAAATAGGCTAAGGAACTACCACTCAAGAACTTTGAAAGCATTAAAAAAATACACACCTAAGAGCTAGTTTGCACTTTCTCTCTCTAGACTTATCCTCGCACCGACCGCCACCTTCTCTCTAGGATAGCTCCACCAACACACCACCTTACACCACCATTTAAGTACCAATAGAGTCCTTATATCACATAAAATAGGACCAACTCCATCTTTTAGTCCGATTTTACATCAATCAACGGGATCAAGAAAAAGCCACCACAACCACCGTCGACTACCTCGTAAACCATCACCTTTGGCTAGTTTTTAGAGAAAAATAACACCAAATTTGCATTTTACACCCTCAAAAACCTAAGGAACCACTCTTTAGCCACCTTTGATCTCCACTAAAGCATTACCGACCAAGACCCCCAACTACCATGCTCATGACCTAATTAGCGATTCGACTTAACCCGGTTTGACCCAATCGACCCATGTCCATAGAGCTCGACCTATGTTCCCCTACACACCCGATTGGTGATATGATATATTTTTTTTATTATGTTAGGATGTTTGTGTTATTTAATTTCTTTTTAGGCCTTTGTTTTAGATTATCTTTAGTTTAGAAGAAAAAAACAAAAATACAAATTTAAAGTACCCGTTGGGTTTTCGTAATGTATACCATCACCCAATAACAAAAAATAGAAATCTAAAAGAATTTTCATTAAATAAAAAGTCTTTAATAAAAAATAAAATAAAAATCTTTAATATAAGTCAAGGTATTAGAAATAAAAATAAAAATGAAAATGAAAATGCTTAAAAATCAAAATAAGTAAATAAAATTTTAGGAAAAAAATAATGCAATAAAAAGTGAAAATGACAAAAATATAAAAATAATTTTTTCTTTTTAAGTATAAAGCTTTTAGTCAAATTTATAGAATAAGAATAAGGAATAAAATATAAAAATACATTAAAAAAGCTTTTTATTAAAATTTAGTATTTTAGGGTTTTATCACTTGGAGCTTTTTAAAAAATAAAAATTTAATATGATGTTTCCAAACTTAGGTTATCTTGGATTTTTCATAAATAATCATATAATAATCTAGGTCATTTAGGCATTTTCTTAATAAAATTAACTTGATTAAATAATGTAAACCTAGCATTTTTTCATTAAATAAAATTAATCAACAAACTAAAATTTTATAAAAGAAAAAGTAAACTACGGATGGTTTGATTTGGCTAGTGGGTACGTAGGCACCTTTAGGCCAATCATAATAAAATAGAAGTTTTAGGTTATGAAAAATTATTGTAATAAGATAAAAACTCTAAACAAATTAAATAAAATAAAAACTTTATACAAATTTAATAAGATAAAAACTTTAGAAAAATTAAATAAGGTAAAAACTCTAGAAAAATTAAATAAAATAAAAACTTATAAAAATTAAATAAGATAAAAACATTTTAAAAATATAAAAACTTTTAAAAAATTAAATGAATAAAGACTTTAAGTTATTAGCTTAATAAAATAAAAAATTTAGATTACTTTAGAAAATTAGTATTACAAACTTCAAACATTATTATTATTATTATTTTTTAGCATAGATTCATAATTTAGTACAATATATAATAGCAAATACATGAAAAACACAAATAAGAATATAAAGGCCTTTTTGTGAATTTTTAAAAATTCCACATTGTAATCATTTAGGTTTTAATATGTTAGCCCTCAAATGTAGCATTTTTGTTAATATTTTTCTAAAATATTTTTTAGGAAAATTCGCAAACCGGTAGCTAGTTGGTGGCGACTCCTTTTAAAAATTAATTTTCCTTAGTTTAGTTAAGTAATCTATGTTAAATGGGTGGGATTTAGTATAGATTATAATTAAGAAAAATGATAAAAAACTAGACTCGACAACATGTAGTGGTCGGATCCAATTAAAGGCATTAAACATGTGATTTTTCCAATTTTTGCAATGATTTACTGACCCTATTCTATCTTATCCTATCCTTATCATCTCCATCATCTCCTCGGGCCTGTGGATGATTTTCCCTCAAATCTAAGGGTTCTTCTATTTTAGAAAATTTCTAAGAGTCACCTGGATTGAAAATTTTTGTCTGCAATTGTTTGTTATCCTAAAGTCGTGATTACCTTGGAGTCTTCTTGAGATGTTCAGAACTCTTAAGCTTCTGAATTTCCTGTGACTGTTTCACTCTACTCAAGTTGTCTTCTAGTTCCTTCACCCCAATAATAAAGACTTCTTTCCAATATTTTTATTGATCTGTTCCCGGAATTCGTGTACCTTAGTTGGTGACATAGGAGTCAAAACAACCTATTTACCATCCTTTTGAAACATATAGATATTTCTAAACCTATCATGCAACACTCTCTTGTCAAATAACCAAAGCCTACCCAATAATATATGTGAGACACACATAGGGAGAACATCGCAATTAACTTCATCTTGGTACTTTTTCCCTATGCTAATTGGAACCTTAGCCCTCTCAATAACATATAGACTGTCTCATTCACTCAACCAGTGTAATTTATAGGGCTTAAGATGAAGTGTAGTGACTAGTTGTAATCTATTCACTAATGCAGTAGCTATAACATTGGTGCAACTACCATCATCAACAAGAAGAGTACAAAGATTACCTTAGACCCTGCAGGGAATATGGAATAGGTTTTCCCTTTGCACATCCTCAATACTTGGAGATGTAGTCTTAACCCTACGCAGTACGTTAATAGCTAGATATTGACCATTACCCATGTCTTCATGTACCTCAACATTTAGATGCTCATAACATTCCTTTAGCACTGTTAATAAATCTGTAGGCTTAAGTACTTCTTCCTTGCCATCCTCACTTTCCACCTCTATAGCAATCATCACCTTTTTTTTTTGGGGCACTAAGCAACTATGTGTCCAAAACCCATGCATTTGAAGCATTAGGTTTGACGAATCTTCCCACCCGATGACCTTAGCACTATTTATCTTATATTAGGCCTAGCAAGCACTTTACCTTTTCCAGAAATTTCCCTCTCCTTATCGGTAATAGTTGCATTTGATTCCACAGCCTTATCAATTCCCCTTTGTTTAACCTACTGACTATCTAATCTATGTAGCTTAGTAGTGGCTCTAAACCTGATACTCGATGCTCTATATAGATTAGAGCACCTCTGTCTCTTAACTTTTAAAGCCAACTGGATAGCCTCATCAATGGTATCATACCTTTGCAGCTCTACAATATATGCAATCTCATATTTCAACCTGGACACAAATCATGCTAAGGTCAGTTTAGGAGGTTCAACTGAGCCATAACTGATCATCAGTGTCTCAAACTCCTATGCATATTCATCAACAGTTTTGCCTCCCTACCTCAATGTTTAGGAGACATAAGAATAATTCTTACCTGTAAGTGCTCTAGTATAAACCTCCTGCTCATAACCCATTTCATCTCCTACTAAATATGAATCTCAACATCACCATCCCTTCGTTTACTAGCTACAAGGTTCTTCCACCATAAGGCGACATATCTTATAAACTCTACTACTACAAGACAAACCCAAGTGTGATAATTAATTTCATAACACTCAAATAGGCCCTCTACTATCTTCCCAGTCTAAATAATCCTCTGTAGAACCCCCTTATAGTAAATGAAGGCATTTGCAACTTTACATATTCCAGACCCCAAGGCAGCTTGAACTCATGATTAGGATAAGGTTCATCCTCAAAGTTATCATCCTTTTCCTCCCGAAAAGCATGATAATCTCCTCCCATTCTCTTACCCTTATTTCCTTCTACTACTCATTCCCTATGTGCATTATTAGGGGCTACCTGAGGCAGAGGTGCGTATAGATTTGCCATTAGTGGTTGTAGCAATGTCATCTGATCAACCTGTGTTGCTAGTGTATTAGCAATAGTGGTAAGATCTTGCAATTGTTCTTCTAAAGTTCTTCTACCTACAACACAACGTCCCTAACCTCCTTCAACTTGACTATTGGCCTCATTCCCAATTCTACCATTCACACTATCATTTGACATGGTTGTTGAATGAAACTTTGATAATTTATATATATATATATAATCACACTTCCACAACACCAATTCCTTCAACCTAAATACACTCTCCACGACACACACACAAACACTTCAAGGAATAATTCACACACACCTACAGTTCAACACACTTTCACGGCAACACACACACACCTACGATACAACACAACCTCAAGGCTCAACACACTTCAAGACACAATACACACTCAACATGGCTTAACACACCTCACGACACCATAAGCATTCATGGCACTATACACCTCCTACGGCACAATTGCCTCAATTACTCAAGTCAATATTGCAATCAAAGAATTTAATGAATAATTACTACACAAGTTAACAATTATGGAATCAATTGAAAGAAAACCGAACCTTCTACACAAGTAACTCACGGTAAGAAATTTATATATGATTTTCCTCAACTTCAATCCGCTAACTCCAATGTAGTGATGGCACAATTGAATCACTAATCCTCAATTTCACTTCACACAATAACAATTGCTCAATGGCACAACAAGAACCTTAAATTCCCAAATCAAAATCAAAATCCCCACATGTAATACCCTTCCTCAAACTGTAGCTCTGATACCAAAATATGATATGCTAATATCCAATTTCAATTACACAATGCTAATTGAAGATACAAATGAACAATAGTCAATCAAATAGGTGTGAATCCTAATTGATATGAACCCTAATTGACGTGAAATAAGAATAAACAAAGCACCCAATTCCTTACCAGATATAACACACTAGTTGAAATTAGGAATGACTTGCAATTGATGATGTAACTCATAACAATTCAAGCCCACTCGCCACAACCCTAATTTAGAATTGATAAAAGTGTTTTTATGAAATAGAGAAACCCTTTTCACGTAAATAACAAGCCACCAAATGATGCTCAAAAGTCCCTTTCTTGTTCTCCTTTACAAGTATTTATACTAAGCCCTAAATATGGAAAAACAACATAATGGAATTTACATAACTCATGGCCGGTCTTCTAGCTCCATTTCGGTCTAAATTACATAACACATGGCTAGGTTTTCTAGGTCCATTTTGGTTTAACATGGACCGTGACTCATCTCTAAGCTAAGTGCTAATGTGTTTAATCCCCATCACTAAGTGGTTGTCTAAATGTGCCACACAATTTGTAATTCTTATAAGTATAATCTTCTTGCAAGTGTAATCAAATAAATTTATCTTCTAAAATAGAAATTCTTACTACCATGTCAATTATGGTTTGTAGGTGAAATGCTGAACAATTATGGAAGAACATAGATTGATAAGGCCTATATGGAAATTTAGGTCACAGTGACAACAAGGTAATAAATTGATCCTTGAACCTATTACTAGATGTGAATGGATCTATGATGAGAAAGGTTGTGATAAATGGAAGTTACTTGAAGAATAATATTGCTCGATGATAGGAGAACACTATGAGATCACTAATATTTCCTTGTATGAGGAGATAATATAATGAAATAGTGGTCTACTACTAGCATACACAATCATGATTATTTATCAATATTGTATTGAGTTTGGATCTTTTTAAAGAATGCTTTGAAGATGCTAGAATCACTAAGGATAAATGACTTAGTTGAGATGGAAAATTTTCTTACTCAAATCTAGATGTCATTTGAGGCTTATAGAATTTTCATTTTATGAAGAAATGTAAGGAAATTAGTGAGATTCTAGGAAAAGAGCCATGACACAACCTACAACCTAGGAATGGTTAAGAAAGAGTAAATTATGAAGATTGTTTTGAAATTATATCTCAATCATAAGGGAATGATAAGATGAAATATTTTTTTACTAGGACAATGACTATTAAACCTAAACATAGTAACCCACTGGTGATAGGTGAGTAAGGAAATACTTCAGGGATGATGAAACCATTAAAGTGATGCTTCTTGACTTTTTTTTAGTCAAATAGATACTTCAAAGGAAAAATAAATGACCTAGTTGAAATTGAGGATTGGATAGCTTAGATTGAGAGATCATTTGAAGTTTATGAAATTCCAGAATGCTTAAAGGTTATCTATGGAACCTTTATGCTACAAAAGGATGCAAGAATATGGTGGGAATCTAAGAAGAGCACAATAGCTTAACCCATCACCTGGGAAGAATTTAGAAGGGAATTCTTAAAGGAATATATCTCGAATAGCCTATGAAAGAAACTTCACAAAAATTTATTTAAAATAAAAAGAGGGAATCAAAGTATTAGTGAATATGAATGCGAGCTTTGGATATTAATGCATTTTGTTTCTGTAGAATTAAGAAATAATGAAAACTTGTGTATATAAATCTTCATGAATGAGTTAGATATGGAGACTTGAAGTAGATTGGAGGAATTTGAATTACAGACTTATACAAAAGTTGTAGAGAAGGCAAGGGCAATAGAATATGTAGAAAATAGGTTTCTAGAGTAGTAAAGCAAGATAGACAAAAGAACTCATAGGCTAAGTAATGAACCAATGGTTGATACTAATAACAAAAGAAAAGGACTAAACAGGACTTAGAATCCCATACAAATGAATTGATAATGAGAAAACCCTTTCAAGTTTATTGCTGGAAGTGCTGTATTGAGCACTACCTAAGGAATTGTCCATAGGTGAAAGGCAAGTCCTCTTATTGCGGAAAAACTAGGCATAAGGAAAAACAATGTTTCAAATGAAGGAATGCCATAGTTTGTTGTAACTATAGGAAATATGGACACAATAGTGTCATATGCTATTAGAAGTAAAGTTATCCAATGATTGCTTAAGTAATTCCATACTTTAAGTTAATCTAGTATATGGATTATCGTAATTTGAGAATGATGTAAGGACATGTTAAGTACATATTTAAGTTTTGAGAATGAAACTTCTTTGGTGGTGGGTGGGGGGGGGGGGGGGGGGGGGGGGAGATAGAGAGAGAGGAGTAGAATGTGAAACCCTAGAAAAGTAAGTCATTTTTTATGATAAAATTAATTAGGAAAACCATTTAAGATATCAATAAAGTAGAACATAGTACCCTAAAAAGATTTTTTTTTTGTTTACTTTCAAATTATTGTGATCCTCATCTATACTTTACAATTAAGTCTCAAATATTATTGATTATGTAAAGTTAGTCTTCAATCTTTATGTAACAAGACTTTTATTTAGTCAATTTAAGATTCTTTCATATATATGTATAGAATTTTTCTTCTGTTAAGAGATATAAATAATCAACTTGTCTAAAGAACGTTTTTAGCTAACTTCCCATGAAAGCGACCTCAAAGTTAACTTCTTAAGAGGGGTTACTTAGTTAACTTCTTAAAGAAGATTACTTTACTAAATTCTTAAGGAAACTTACTTGACCAACTTCTCAAGTAAGACATCAATAGAAACTTATCTAAGAGATATACTAAGTTAACTTCCTAAGGAAGTCATCTTGATAAACTTGATGATAAAGTTTCTCATAACTTCTCAAGGAAAACCACTAAATCAACCTCTCAATAAAACCACTCATCTTGCAAAAACCTAAATCTACGAGATGAATTAGTCCCTAAATCTAGGAAATCTTATCTTGAGATGGTTCAATAAGGTTGGGATACTAAAGTTAATTTAGTAAACCAATAATTGACTTGAGTCAACTTGCTAAAAAAAAAAGCATTGACTTGAGTCAACTCCATATTAGATAAGGAAAGACTTGAGTTCACTTAGGTCTACTAGTACAAAAACCTATGTTAACTAAAGTAAACCCTCGAGTTAACTTAAAACCTCTTAAGTAACGATGTAAATTGACTTGCCCACAAAACCAAGTAGACCTAACTAATCTCAAACTTACGAGATGCATCTTAGTAATCTATGCATACAAATTAAAGTTAAATTCCATAAGAAAACCAAAACTTCTACTAGTTAGTACCAATTTTTTTTCCTTGGACTTCCATTCAATCCCAAATCGAGCCATTTGATAACAACAATATCGTTACTCTAACTAGAATATCTTATCGAAAAGGAAAATAAGTATGAACAATTTATAGATGTGGCCTAGAAATCAAAATCGAAGATCTCAAATTTTAACCCAAATGTTATCTATAATTCCTAAGGATTTTATAGATAGTATTTTTAGAAATTCTATCAAATAATGAAATACAGTTAGGATTTAGCTCCAAATGAAACCTAGTAAGGTCTAGGAACTAAAGATGACTCAATATTTTATAAGTTGACTTAGTCAACTTAATCAAACTAAAAGTCGACTTGAGTCAATTGACTCAATCAACCTAAGAAACCTAAGTCTTCTCCATGACACCCTTGAGAGGGTGAACTTCTTTGTTGAAGCAAGGTGTTTGCATAGGAGGAAGGTTGCAGCTTATGTGTGTATGTGTGATCTAAATTTAGAGAGTATTTTTAGGTAAATTTTTAGAGAGTTTTCTACATTAATTCTTCAAAAAGGAACGAAACTCTACATGCAAAAATGCGTAGGCAAAATCAGAAGTTTAGGTAGCTTGGTAAGTAAGTTTATCCATTAGTCCAAAGTTTTAGTGTTTGGTTAAAGGTTTTACACATTAGGTAATAGGTCTAATCATATTAGGCAAGGTCTACAATTGAGGTGATTAATATCATATTTAGTTTCTTTTTTTGCCACGTGCTTATCCCCAATTGTCCTTGCAATTAGTTAGCATAAATCTAGTTAGTTTTCCTAGTTACTTCCTAGTTATGTTCCACATTCAAGTAGGCCAGTTTAGGGGTTGGTTTGACTAATTTAAATTCTCTTATTTTCTTACAATTAAATGGGCCTTAAATGGGGCTTAGATAGAGGAATGTTCATAATTAATTTAGGCCTTTAATCTAGTCATTTGGTGGGTGAAATGTTACCATATCTTCCTTCATTTCAGTGCCACCTTTGAAGAATGTTTGGGGTTTATATTTTCTATTTTTTTTTACCCAATTTGACCATTAGTAGAGTTAGATTTAATTAGATTTTTGCATATTCTCATACTAATTATAAGAAAATTTATTGCTGTCTAAATTTTAGTTTCATTCAAATTTGATCTCGAGTTTTTTTTTCTAAGCTCAAAGTTGGTTTTCCCATTTTCGAAGGTAATCCAAATGTCAACAATTGGTTCTAAGGTTTTAGGAATTGAATTTGGGCTTTTCGTACTTCATAATTTGAGTTTGGCTTTCCAAATGTGACATTCTATCATCGAGGATTGCTCAAGTTTCGAATCCCTTAGGTTTTGAATACACTAGTTGGTTCGTGTGTCACAAAGCGAATCCTAATTCACAGTCGGGTTTTCATATTCATTTTCCAACGTATTTCTTAATATTTACCTTTATACTAATTCTTGAATTTGAAATTTTTCAGGGTTGATAGAAGACTTAGTAGATAAGACACCAAGGATTTATATATACCTTTCTAAATTGATGGATTTACCTCAGTAAAAGTTCAGTTGAAAACCATCAACTATACTCATTTCTACAAACTCCTTACTTAGGGGTTCATTCTTATTCTCAATTTTTCATCTAGTAGCCTCAATTTGAATTTAGTCAAATTTCATCTATAAGACCAGTACTCAGCCCAAATATTCCTTTAGTATTAGATTTAAGAACCCAAACTCAATTGATCAAACTCTACTCCAATTTGACTGAAGTCAACTTTCAATAAGTAATTAGATGACTCAAGAAAAATTGCCTTGACTTAAGTCAGTTCCTTTCCAAACCCATTCAATTTTACCCTAATCATAAAGATTAACATCATAAAACTTAGAACATGACAAGGAACCCTAAAGCAATCTTTCCTTCGAATTAAACCTGCAATGATAATTAGAACACGACATAGTTCATGTAACATACACAATTTCAACTTAAAATCAACAATTGAACAAGTGCATGACATAAACCCTAAATTCCCAATTTCAAAATCAAGACTCCTCACATGCAATTCCCTTATCAATCGTAGCTTTAATACCAAAAGATGATACGCCAATTCTAATTTCAATCAAATAATCTTAATTGATGAAACAATTGAAAATTTTTATTCAAAATAGCATGGATCCCCCTTTTGAATGTGGAACCCTAATTTCCATATAACAAGAACAAAAATGAAATTCCAAATTCTTACCAGATATTAATCACTAGTAGAATGAGGAAACAACTTGCAATTGTTGATTTTACACACAATAATCTAAGCCTCCACTCACCACAACCTTAAAAGGAATTGATAAGAGTGTATGAAATAAGAGAGAAAATTCCCTTTCTTTCACGTGATGCTTTTCCAAAATATGACAAAAGTGTCTTTTGGTTGTCCCCCTTACAAATATTTATAGTAGTCCCTAAATATGGAAAAACAAGCATAAGAAAATAAAGAAAATAACATAGTACATGACTGGCTCTCTATGGTTCATTTTAGTTCAACAAATGGACTGTGAACCCTTCTCTAAACCATATGCTAATTAGTTTAGTCACCATCCTGTAGTACTGACAAGTGTACCTAATTAAATATAAAACAATCATATAAAATGAATGAAGACACTATGTGAATGTCTTCGGGTTCCATTTGCTCGAAGAGGACTCTTAATGTTAAGTTTTGTAGTCCTTTAGCTCTTTGCTCGGATAATGGATCTTGTTGTTGCATTAGTTTGATTCCCATCAAAAGACCTGCAAATATCATGGAAAAATTAAAGTTTTAGAGTTGGCCAAGCAAGAAGAAAATTCCATGCAAATCTCATCTCCAAAACACCTTATTACCTTACCTTACTTCACCCCATCTTAAGATCATCTTACCTAATCTTAATCTATCCTAAATTAGCTTAAAAATTACCATGATTAAGCTAAGGAAATAACCTAAAAATGAATTTAAAATTTACTTAAAAATATCTTGGATCCACTGGCTTTGAACTCCTTCTTTGAAAATATCAAACAATATGTGATTTTATCTATCAAGCCATCATTCACCTTATCCTATCTTAAGTTATAATTATTCTAGCTTATCTTATCATATCTTAAGCATATAATGACTCTAAAACTTGCCAAGTCTTTTTCCCTTAGATGTGGAAAAACCAAACACAAAATAAATAACAAAACAACAAAACTTAACTATTATAAAAGGGGAAGTAAAAAAGCTAATTTGCCTATGTAAAAACCCTACACTTTACATGCCACTTTGCCACCTTTTCCCTCTAATTTTTCCTCACCCAAATTTTCACCAAATACACCTAATATTCCATTAGAAAGGAAAAATGTTACATCTATAATTAACCCCACTTACATCTCTAAAACCGTCAAAAGTTTCAAGACCACCAACTCCATGCACTAAGCTAAGAAACTTCTAAGAAGATTGAGTGATCTTTAACTCCTTTAAGGAAGTTACTAATCTTACCTAAATTCTATATTTTAGGACCTTTATTTTGTGTATTCAAGGAGTTTTCATCAGATTAAGGTAACCCAATTAACCCTAGATGTTTTGTAGTATACTCTTCGTATACATATACTAACATCCCCTATTTGTAAAAGTTGTAGGTTCCACCAAATAACTCCACTTCAAGAAACTCTACCTTTATGAGACTATTCTATATTTCCTTCATTTAGAATGTTTTTAGGTAATTAGATATATTTTCGAACCCTTAATAATTACAAAAGTTCAAAGAAAGGATCTTAAGGTTGTTTTCTTGAACTTTGAGGACTTATGACTATCTATAACCATTTTGGCCTATTGAAATTCGTTGGGAAAATTCTTAGACATATATTTACCTTATCATGACATCATTTGAGAATAGGACTTACCATGATGAGGACCTAAATGTGGACCTAGACAAAGGAGAGTGAATTTGGACCTTAGACCTTAAGCCTTGACTATTGAGAATCCAAATATTAAAAAGATACCTAAAAGGCCCTCTTAAAACTTGTAGATAGGATCAGGGTATTAGATCAGCATGTTTTAGTGATAACTATTCTTATGAGTATACCGTTCTATATTTTATTATTTAGGTATATTAGACAACTCTCTTTTCCTACCAAAAGATTATTACGACCCAGAAGTCATGCCCAGGTGAGGGAGTTTGGATGATTGCTTGCTAATTACGTGATGTTCTATTGATTGCTATTGATTGTCTGGTGGAGTGACCGATTGCCTTGTATGCTCTCATTCGTGTGATCATCTTATTGACTAGTAAACTTAAATTCTTAACTAAAATAATTTAAATATTCATTGCATGTCTATGATTAAATAGGTAATATAGAAAGGAATGAAGAGTGTTTAACCTTTGTCAGAAACTTTTGAAACATGTTGAAACTTTTTGGAAATTTTTAAGTCTTTTTAAAACAATTTCATAAAGGTTATATCAAAAACCCCACATATGTCCTTAGAAGTTGTTCATAAAACCTCAATGTCGTCGATGGTAATTTTATCAAAACTGATTTCATGGGAGGTAAAGCAATTGGAACAACTCGTATTTATGGCTTATGAGGCATCGTTAATAGTTTGATTACATGGATACATTATTGAGTATTTGATTAATGGTGAATGGCCCAACATGGAATTCACCAAGAGTGGCCCTTGTGGCATTTTTTGTTCTTGATGATAGGTAAGCATTAAGTTTGTTTGGGGGACCATGCCTTCAAATAGCCTCCCCCCAAGTAAGGTAAGGTACTCTACACAAGTAAGTATAGAGGTTAATCGAAGTATAGACGATGCAAATCTATACTTTCCATAGTTCTGGACTCTAATGAATGTGTTGATTGCATTCATCATACATGCATTCATTTTATATGCAGATAGATTTCATGATGTGCTAATTAATGTTTCATAATTTGCTTAAACAGTAGTGGTGATGGACAAATTCATTGAGCCATGGTTTACTCAACCCCCCATGGGTTAGGATCAAAGTGATGAGTGTTCTAAATTTAGACTTGAAGGATAAATGCAGAATTAGAATTAGTCGAAAGTCAAGATGAGTGAATAAGAATTTGTAAAGCTATTTATTTCAAAACTTTATCATTTTCTAAAGCTTTTTTGGACTAAAGTTCTTAAATGTTGAGATCACTTGGTTTTACTATTTGGTAGGGGATACTGATTCTCTATGATTCTAGTAAACTGTCATATGTTAGTTTTCATAGTTATTTTCATAATAATTAATTATATGTACTATCGGTTATGGTGAGAATTGATTATTTAATTAAAGTCTTGCAACTTACTTATAAGACAAATTTCATATTATGGGTGCATACGTGATATGGCATCTCTCAAGCAATTCTGCTAGGCTCCCTATAGGGTTGTTACATTTTCATCCTTTGAGTTAGAGTACAATGCATTCAATAATTCATATTATGCATGTGCTTTTTATCTTTTGTAACAATCATGAGGACGTAAATTAATATATTTGAATTATTTTTGGCCAAATAATACACCAATTATGGTGTAATAATTCTTCTTTTTTCTTTATGTCTCTTTACTTTCTTAAACAGAAAGGAGATCAATATTTTCTATCTTCATTGTAATGATAGAAGAAATTTCAAGTAAACATGATGATGCATCAACCATATGTCCATAATGTCCATCTTTGTGTTTCACTGGCCTATTAAAATCTACCTTTTATAAAATTGAAGGTTGATGATTGTTTTTTTTTTTTCTCTATTTACTATGTATTATTTTTCCTTTTGTTGTCATTGTTTTGCTTTTTTCTCCATAAGTAATAATAGTATGCCCACCTAATACATGTGCCGCTTTTAAATACTAACACACCACATAATCTAAAAGAGAATGATAGTCTGCTAAGTGTTATACAAAAGTAATACATGTCAGGCTACTAAAACTATTAAATTAATTAAAATTTCATCACTATTATAAACAAATTCAATAGACATACCAGGAGAATGGAAACTAATTGATGGATCACTCTAGCTAGTGTCATATTAAACCGTGGTTGAAAATCGAATCCAAATAATTGGTTAACACAACACCTGTAACGGTATAAAGAGTGAGTCATGAGGAACGCAGTACAATAGTAGTCATAGAAACGTACATCGTGCCACTCACACACATGCCAAATTCTAATGCAACAAACAATCCTAAAATAAAAGCACACTTTTGGCATCTCAAAAGCTAAAGTAGCTTAGGGCTCCTTAACACAATAGGAGACAAGGAGGTTTAATCTACCATAATAGGATTAGGGCTTAAAATGAAAAGCCAGATTTATGTCTGATGACAACCAAGTATTTAGTAGTTTAATACAAAGATCATTGCCTAAATTTGCCTCCAGCAATCATGGTTCACATACAACGTAATATACATAAGGCCCATAACTCTGTATAATTGATGTGCCTAAAACCAAGTATAAGTATACAAAAACCCAATTGAAAGACCAATTACACAATGGTAATACAATTAGTCCTCCAATTACGTAAATCCTCAATTCTTATAAACTAATTCCACAAACAAGGACGTGATCAAGTTTGAATATCTAAGTATGATAAGCTCCGATAGCAAAAGATGATATGTTTAGAAGGAGATCTAAGCATATGCAATCAAACTAATGGAACAACTCCTAATCACAATTAAAAAAAAAAAAACCAGATCAACTTTGATCAAATGGCGTAAACCCTAAAAATTGTTTATGTTCTGATTTGTGGTTAAAATCAATCTTATACCAAATGATATAATGATCAATGGAATTAAGCTCTCCACATAAGATGAACAAGAATCTAAATCACCAACAACAGAAAATAAGGCCGTGAACTCCTCTTTAACAATTCAGAAATGCACGTAAACAATGGAAGACAAAATTGAAGGCAATATCAAGATATAAATCCAATTAATTTGATAACAATATATGAATGGATTTTGATTTATGATTGATGCCAAAATCAAAACAAGAACCACCCTAATCAATACTAGATATAACACACTAGTTATGAAAAGGAAATTAACTTAGGGAATTGATATTACTCACTATTCACTAGGTTGCAAACTCGCCACAATTCCAATTGGATTAAAATTGATAAGAGTCCTATGAAATCTTAGGATAAACCCTAATATCTCATGAAATGTTTACAACAAATGTCAAGTGTATTCTCCTCTTCTAAAATCCTACTTAAGCAAGTATTTATACTTGCTCCCTTTAGGGTTTAAATAACTAGAAAATTACAACTATGCCACTATAGGGTGGCCGGTCCTAAAACACAAATTACAATAAAAAAAAATGTCCTAAAAAAAATTACAAAATAAATGGTTCCAAGAAAATAACAAACAAATAAAAAAAGTCTTCAACATGTCGATTCTTCAAATCAATTCGTCGGTCCAACTCATCTTTGGTTTAGGTCGGTCCATAGATAACTCATAAGCTGAGTCTTAGTGAGTTTATCCATCGCCTTGTAAAGCTTGATAAGTGTGCCTGTTGGAATACACAATACAAGAGTAATAGAAAAGAGGTTAGTAAACAAATAATTCCAAGGTTGAGTTGTTCAAAAAGGATCGTCATCGCCAAGATTTGAAATCCTTTGGTTCTTGCCCTAATGATAGGTCTTATAGAAGTTTGATTCTTATCATCTCCTTAGGCCTCAAAAAGATTTGTCCTCAAATCTAATAGATCAAATGCAGTAAAGACTCTGTATCCTCCTAGCAAGTCATCTGAAGAAGTATCACTGCAGAATCCCAATATTTGAAATACTATAGGGGGTGATTGTTTTCTCTCCTCCATTTCTAAGATATATCTCATCTGCAACACATGTAATGGTCCATTATCCACTAAGGCCTCCCATGTTTCAACCCATTCCACTAACATTGTGGCCTCCTATCCTAATTCACCTGTATGTTTTTTACCCCCGTGGCCCTCTAATGGTTTGTTCAACTACTCATGGCCCTCTGAAACCTCTGAAGGTGGATGCAACTGTCTTTGAATAGTCTGGTGCTCTGGTGATGGGTTCATTTGACTCTGACCCTCAAGATCTTCTAATGGTTTGCTCAACTGCCTCTGAACAGTTTGGTCCTCTAGTGGTTGGCTCATCTGACTCTACCCCTTAGGATCCTCTGAAGGTTGGCACATCTGTGTCTAACAAGTTTTATCCTCTATAGGTTGGCTTATGTAACTAGGAGCCTCAGGAACCTTTGGAGGTTGGCATATCTACCTCTACACAATTTGGTCCTCCGAAGGTTGGATCATGTGGTTATGATCCTTAAGAATCTTTTATGGTTGTCTTATCTATCTTTGCATCTTCTGGACCTCTAATGGCGACATAGGGTTCAACACTATACGTTTACCATCCTGTTGGAACATATAAGTATTTCTATACCCATCATGTAATACCATCCTATCATATAACCATGGTCTGCCAAGCAATATATGGGATGTACACATAGGTAGAATATCACATTCAATTTCATCATAGTGCTTATCCCCTATACTGAAGGGTACCCTAGCCCTTTGGGTCACATAAAGATTCTCCTAATCATTTAACCAATGTAATGTATAAAGCTTAGGATGCGGATAGTTACAAGTTTCAACTTTGATACTAATGATGCAGCTACAACATTAGTACAATTACCACCATTAATAATAATTATGCACAAGTTTCCTTATACCCTACAAGAAGTATGGAACAAATTTTCTCTTTATCCATCATCAATGGTTGGAGAAGAAGTCAATACTTGATGTACCAAAGTAGTAGAAGTATACACATCATTTGACATGGTTGATAACTAACTTTAACAAGTTAACAACACACTTCACTACACACACCACAACAACACACCCTTACACACCCATGGTGCACACACACAACCAATACAAGAAATGCTTATTGTCACTTCAAGTAAAGTCAAGTAAAATAATTGAAGCACAAATAAATACTTCCAAGTAGTTAAGAAATTAAATTCAATCAACAAGTGTTTAAGTAATAAGTTCAATTACTTTCACACTTTAATTTTTTTTTTTTTAATTCAAATTGTACTACTCAAAACTTCCTTTCTTACCACCATTTCACACTATAATAAATCACAATGTGTAGCACCTCACCACACACACATGTACAATTCCACACCACCACTCCTTCCCTTGCATACGGTGCAAACAATCACCACCAATTCATACACCACTTGCAATCCCCTTTAATCAACACACACAATACAACGCCACACACACACACCCTTCACTAAATACACAAAACACAACGCTACACATAAACACCTTCTACACACGGTGCACTTCTCCACTTCTAACACACTTGTCTAAACCACAACTTAATAAACAAGGCAGCAACAAATTCAAATGATCTCACTTATTGCAATCTTTCCACAAATGGTAAGAAGCCACTTTCAAATTCAAATGAACACATAATAACTTCTATCACTTAATGTGTGTTTTGAAAATCAAATAGTTTCCATATAATCCACACAATTTAAATCTGAAAAATTGTACACTAAACCCCCTTATGTCTGAAAACAATACAAGCAAAATACACCTCCACTTCTTCACAAATGAAGTAACTTCAAGTTCTGAAATTTGAATCACAAGATATGCTACCACTCCTCTCTTTTTCTCGAAAATTAAAAAACCAAATGGAGCTTCAACAAGACCTCAAAATTCACTTCAACAAGCAGCAAGTTCAACTCCTCAATCAAGACAATTACACAACTTCAATCAACAACATCAAACAACTCAATTTCACTTCACAATTCCGATTAAGGTGCTGACTCAACAACCCCTAATTTCCAAATTCAAAATCAATTAACCCCTTCTCAAAACCTCAAGCTTTGATACCAAAAGATGATGTGCCTAAAACCAAGTATAAGCACACAAAACCCAATTGAAAGACCAATTACACAATGGCAATACAATAGTCCTCCAATTGCATAAATCCTCAATTATTATAAACCAATTCCACAACATAAGGACGTGGTCAAGGTTGAATATCTAAGTATGATAAGCTTGATACCAAATGATGATATGCTTCGAAGGGGATCCAAGCATATGTAATTAAACTAATGGAACAACTCCTAATCACAATTCAAAAAAAAAAAAAAAATGGATCAACTTTGATCAAATGGCGTAAACCCTAAAAATTGTTTATGTTCCGATTTGTAATTAAAATCAATCTTATACCAAATGATATAATGATCAATGGAATTAAGCTCTCCACATAAGATGAACAAGAATCCAAATCACTAACAACACAAACTAAGGCTGTGATCTTCTCTTCAACAATTCGAAAATGCACGCAAACAATGGAAGATAAAATTGAAGGCAATATCAAGATATAAATCCAATCAATTTGATAACAATATATGAATGGATTTTGATCTATGATTGATGCCAAAATCAAAACAAGAACTATCCTAATCAACACTAGATATAACACACTAGTTATGAAAAGGAAATCAACTTAGGGAATTAATATTACTCATAATTCACTAGGTTGCAAACTCGCTACAATTCCAATTAGATTGAAATTGGTAAGAGTCCTATGAAATCTTAGGACAAACCTAATATCTCACGAAATTTTTGCAGCAAATGTCAAGTGTATTCTCCTCTTTTAAAACCTTACTTAAGCAAGTATTTATACTTTCTTCCTTTAGGGTTAAAATGACTAAAAAATTACAACTATGCCACTATAGGGTGGCCGGTCTTAAAACACAAATTACAACCAAATAAAATGTCCCAAGAAAAACTTACAAAATAAATGGTTCCAAGAAAATAACAAACAAATAAAAATAGTCTTCAACATGCCGATTCTTCAAATCAATTCGTCGGTCTATCTCATCTTCGGTTTAAGTCAATCTATGGATAACCTACAAGCTAAGTCTTAGTGAGTTTGTCGATTGCCCTGTAAAGCCTAATAAGTGTGCCTGTGGAATACACAATATAAGAGTAATAGAAAAGATGTTAGTAAACAAATAATTCTAGGGTCGAGTTATTAAAAAAGGACCCTCATCACCAAGATTTGAAATCCTTTGTTCTTACCCTAATGATAGGTCTTGTAGAATTTTGATTCCTATCAATAATACCCACTATAGTTTCTTCTTGTTCTCACTATCCATACTAGATATGGTTCCTTCCTATTGACTACTCTCCATACCATATATAGTGGCCCAAACACTTAATCTATTGTATGATCTCAATATTTACTACTGTAATCATAAACCCAATATAAGGTGTAACCCACTAACTTGGAACGACTAAGCAATAGACAAGCAGATACTTATCTAAGTTTTTAATTAATCTAGTTTTGACTCCTATCCTAGCAAGCATGTAACACAATGACTACCACATACTTAAAAGTTGAAACCAAAAGTTGAACATCATTTAGAAGTCCTCCAACTCAATCAAGAAAGTATATCTAATTAAGAACACAATTACCTTTGATTAGTTCCAATATATGATTAGTTAATCTCAATTAATTCAATTATATATTGATTAAGTCTTATTAACCATTTAAGCTTAATGAGCTTAACTTAGAATTGTGCTAAGTATCAATCCATTAAGCTTGTGGATCTATGTAGTATTTCTAAATTGATCCACTATTTTAGCCCAATTATTAATTCCAATTTCTTTAAATGACTCTAGATAATTTCATTGATTAACTTAATGGCTTGATTAATTGAATCTATTTGAAGGTAGTAAACTAATTTAAAATAAGATTGAACTAATTGGGAATAATTTTTTAATTTGATTCATCTTTAGTGGGTTCAATCCTAAACTAATTCAATTTAGTATTTTCATTAATTAATCTAAGTTAAGAATCAATCAAGGTGGATCGATTCAATTGAAACATTTTGAAAGTCGACTAGGTCCTTAAGGGTGATATGAACAACGCCAACGTGTGAC
This sequence comes from Laguncularia racemosa, assembly GCA_037954665.1. Classification (NCBI taxonomy): domain Eukaryota; kingdom Viridiplantae; phylum Streptophyta; class Magnoliopsida; order Myrtales; family Combretaceae; genus Laguncularia; species Laguncularia racemosa. The sequence continues at coordinate 606,207 of JBBMOL010000234.1, forward strand.
GAAACCCAATACCAATACGTTCGGAATTGCTACCCAAGATGCCAAACCATCGAGTGGAAACCGCGACCCGTTGCCTATGAGTGAGATAAGAACCTTGGTATATTATGTAGACGCCATAATCGGGATGAAAGACCGATTGATAAGTCGGGATGAACGCCAAGGAAGAAAATCCGATAAGTTCTAGAGTAGTTCTTTAAAGAACCAAGAGAGAAATTCTCTCAAAAGTGTTTTCAAACTTGTATGTTGTATATTCTATCTATTCTAAACCCTAGGAGCTTTATATTAGGGTTTACAATTCGTAACAATGATGCCCCAAAACGACATAACTTCAATAAGTTGCATAAAATAACAAAACAAGGACTTGAAGGCCAGCGGTGTTGGAATGAAGGCCGGTGGCCTTGGAGCCGCGTTGGATATATACACGACCATGTACTTCTAGTCGTGCATCTTTCTGTGGAAATTCTTGACACCACACACGGCCGTGCCTTTGAACCGTGTATATGACCGTGTATGATTTTGTGTAACCTCCAGACTCCTACACGGCCGTGCCTTGTAAAGATACGCCCTCTTCAACTCGTATCCGTTATGACTTATACAAGAGCAAGGTCATTCCCATGGTTGTTCTAATCCTTTCCAACTTCATGATTGCTCCAATCCTTTCCGGCTTCGTGGACATCCTTTATCAACCCGTTAAGTGCTTCCTTGAATCATTTTGCTCGAGTTCTTGTGATCGGTCCAGGTGACACTTCAAGAGGATCCACATTCCATCTTCTGGCTTGGCTCCCATCATAGCTCTCATCATTCCCCTCCTCTTGAAAAGGATTTGTCCTCAAATCATCGCCTGCATCAAAAGGACTCAAATAAGTAACATTAAAAGTAGCACTTACTTGATACTTACCTGGTAAATCTATCTTGTATGCATTATCATTGATGCGCTAAAGAATTTGAAATGGTCCATCGCCTTAGAAAGTAGTTTAGATCGATGCTGTACAGGAAACCGCTCTTTACGGATGTGAACCCAAACCCAGTCTCCAGGTTCAAAGACAGCTTGTCGACGACCCTTGTTGGCTTGTTTCACATACTGCTCTGTTCTTCGCTCAATGTTTAGCCTTGCTTTCTCATGGATCTGTTTAACAAATTCTGCTTTCTTCTTGCCATCTAGATTAACATACTCAGAAATAGGTAGAGGTGATAAATCCAAAGGAGTTAGTGGATTAAAACCATACACAATTTCAAAAGGAGTAAACTTAGTAGTAGAATGCATTGTGCGATTATAGGCAAATTCAACATGCAGCAAACAATCCTCCCAACTTTTAATGTTCTTTTTAATGACAGCCCTCAACAAAGTAGATAAAGTTCGATTTACTACCTCAGTTTGACCATCAGTCTGTAGATGACAAGTAGTAGAAAACAATAACTTAGTTCCTAACTTAGCCCACATGGTCTTCTAGAAGTAGCTCAAGAACTTAGCATCTCTATCCGATACGATTGTTCTAGGCATACCATGTAATCTCACAACTTCCCTAAAGAACAAATTAGCAATATTGCAAGCATCATCTGTTTTGTGACAAGGAATGAAATGTGCCATTTTAGAGAATCTATCCATGACTACAAAAATAGAATCTCGACCATGTCTAGATAGGGGTAATCCTAACACAAAAATCCATGGAAATATCTATCCAAGGCTCATGAGGAATGGGAAGTGGGGTATAAAGCCCATGAGGTTGGACTCTAGATTTTTCTTGCTTACACGTGACACATCGGTCACAAATCCTCTCAACATCTCGTTTCATGTGAGGCCAATAGAAGTGTTCCTGCAATACACCTAAGGTTTTAGCTACTCCAAAATGTCCCATTAAACCTCCTCCATGAGACTCCCTCACTAGTAATTCTCTTAAAGAACAAATTGGAATGCATAGTCTACTCTCCCTAAACAAGAATCCTTCATGTTTATAAAACTTACCATGACCACTCTTCTCACAATGCACATACTCCTCAAAAAAATCTCGATCAGTAGCATACAATTCCTTAATGTGCTCAAAACCAAGCAGTCTAGAACTAAGAGTAGAGATAAGAGCATACCTTCTAGAAAGTGCATCAGCAATGACATTCTCTTTAACTTGCTTGTAGTGGATGACATAGGGAAATGTTTCGATGAACTCCACCCAATGAGCATGCCTTTTGTTTAGCTTATGTTATCCCTCCAAGTACTTCAAGGATTCATGGTCAGTGTGGATCACAAACTCTTTTAGCCAAAGATAGTGTTGCCAAGTCTCTAGTGCTCGAACCAATGCATATAACTCCTTGTCATAAGTAGGGTAGTTCAAGGTTGCCCCACTTAGCTTCTCGCTAAAGAATGCAATCGGTCTTCTCTCCTACATGAGCACTGCTCCAATACCTAATCCTGAAGCATCACACTCAATTTCAAATGTTTTAGAGAAATTAGGTAAAGTAAGTAATGGCACCTAAGTCAACTTATTTTTAAGCGTCTGAAAGGCCTTCTCTTGTTGCTCTCCCCATCTGAACCCCACGTTCTTCTTAATTACCTCAGTAAGTGGTGCTGCAATGGTGCTGAAATCCTTCACAAATCTCCTGTAAAAACTCGCTCCGCACATTACTTACATTAGTTGGACTAGGCCATTCTTGGATTGCACGAATTTTTTCTTCTTCAACCTGTATTCCCTGTACACTAACACCAAAACCAAGAAACACAAGTTTGTTTGTGCAAAAAATGCACTTCTTGAGGTTAGCATATAATTGCTCCTTTCGAAGCACTTCTAAAACATCCCTTAAGTGAGATATATGGTCCTCCAAACTCTTGCTGTAAATGAGGATATCATCAAAATAGATAACCACAAATTTGCCAATAAAAGTCCTCAAAACATAGTTCATAGGTCTCATAAAAGTACTAGGTGTGTTAGTTAAACCGAAAGGCATTACTAACCACTCATACAATCCATATTTTGTCTTAAATGCGGTTTTCCATTCATCACCTTCTTTCATTCTAATTTGGTGATATCCGCTTTTCAGATCAATTTTGGAAAAGACACTAGACCCATGTAACTCATCTAACATGTCATCTAAGCGAGGAATGGGATGACGATACTTTACCATGATGTTGTTGATGGCACGGCATTCAACACACATTCTCCATGACCCATCTTTCTTAGGCACCAAAATCACAGGCACTGCACATAGACTCATGCTTTCTCTCACGTACCCCTTCTCCATTAATTCATTGACCTGCCTTTGGAGTTCCTTTGTCTCCTCTAGATTGCTCCTATAAGCCGGTTTGTTTGGAATCGATGCTCCGAGTACTAGGTTAATCTGGTGCTCAATACCACGAATAGGTGGTAATCCCTTTGGAATCTCCTCAGGGAAGACATCTTCAAAGTCCTGCACAATAGACACAACCACACTAGGCAAAGAGTTAAATAGTTCGTTAGTATTCAAACAAGTTTCCTTAAAAACCAGTAACAACGTAGGTTGCTTCATCACTAACGCTCTCCTCACTACACTCGCTCTTGCCACACAACTCTCCTTTTGCAAGGCTGCACTCTCCTTTTCACTCACCACCAAAGTTGATCCCCTTTCAACTTGGTCTCTCACACTCTTTCTAACCTTCCTCTCTTTTTCCTTTTGATATCGACTTTTGTGTTCCTTTTCTTTCTCGCTGTCTTTTGCTCTCTCACTCTCCCTCTGTTTTTCACTCACCTTATATTTTGCAAAAGACTGTCGTAGCTGCAACTGATCCTCATACACCTGTTTAGGTGTTAAAGGTTTAAGATTAAAGCTTTTCCCTTGGTGAACAAGCGTATACTTGTTAGAAAAGCCATCATGAACAACCTTCCTATCAAATTGCCATGGCCTCCCCAACAACACATGACATGCTTGCATTGGTACTACATCGCATAACACCTCATCCTCATACCTACCGATGTGAAAAGCAATCAAGGCTTGCTTACTCACCTTAGTCTCGCCACTATCATTCAGCCACTGCAATTTATATGGACTAGGGTGTTTAGTAGTCTTGAGTCCCAGCCTCTCGACAATAAAAGTACTCACCACATTAGTGCAACTCCCTCCATCAATGATCAAACTGCAAATATGATCACTATACACTAGTATGAAATAATTCTCTCGTTGCACCTCTCTTCTTCCTTCACCTGCACATTCAAAGCTCTCTTCACTATTGCCACTAACTTCCCTACTGCAGGCTCCTCGTCATCACTAGCGTCATCTAATGGAGGCATATCATCCTCTTCACTATCTCCCTCAGTCTCATACTCACCATCATCATGCAGAATCATAACACGCATATTCGGACATTGACTAGCAATATGGCCTCTACCTTAGCATTTAAAACATCTAATGTCACGATTTCTAGGAGTAGAAGAATCAGGTTTACCTTGGTTACCAGGAGTAGAACCCACTTGCCTCTGCTCTCCTTTTGGTTTGGTGGGTAAAGGCTTTTCTTCCTTCTTCCATTGGTTAGTCTTCCAAGCGGAATGAACCAGCACCCTGTTGAAACCGTGCAGTACTACTACCTTTCCTCCTATGTTGGTTCTCAACCTTTACAGCCATATGAACCATATCTTCCAATTCTACATAATGCTGCATGTCCACGACATTTTGAATTTCTCTATTCAATCCAGCAAGAAACCTAGCCATGGTAGCCTCTCTATCCTCCTCTACATTCGCCCTAATCATAGTAACTTCCATCTCCTTGAAATACTCATCCACACTTCGGCTTCCCTGCCTAAGAGTTTGCAATTTGTTGTGTAATTCACGATAGTAATACGTAGGCACAAACCGCTTCTTCATCACCCTCTTCATCTCTTCCCACGACTCGATAGGTGGTTCGCCATTCTTTCTTCGATTTAACATTAGTTGATCCCACCACACTATGGCCTAATCCGAAAATTCAATGGCAGCAAGTTTCACTTTCTTTCTCCCACTATAGTTGTGACAATCAAACACCATCTCTACCTTCTTCGCTCACTCTAAGTACGCCTCGAGATCATTCTTCCCTTGGAACGGAGGAATCTTCATCTTTGTACTACTTAGTTGATTATCCTCTCTATTCCTATCTCCTCTATCTTCCCAATCCCTAGTTCCTTTATTCCTACCACTATAACCTCTATAACTCCCGACAGAAGGTTCATCAAATTCATCATCAGACATTCCATCTCCACCCCTTTGTACTCTCCTAGAACAACTCTCCCTCTTACGCCCTTGGAAGACGTTTTTAGATTGCTCTAGTCTTTGTTCCACCGTCTCATGAATTTGTTCCATGCCCTCTTGAAACATCCTCCTCATCTCACCCCTCAATGCCTCAATCACTAACCTAGCATCAAACCTTCCCCTCTCGCTTTCAGGAGAATGTTGCCTCGACATAGTTCCTGCAAAAAAAAGGTTAGCACGAATACAAATAGATATATGATTAAGCCTCACGATACACTCCCTTACGTGTTTCGCTCAAATGATGATATCACACAGTCACTCGTGTATTCTCACAAGCAATAATGATATCAATTCGCCAATTCCTCTTCTCAGTTCTCTTGGAACTAACCCAAACTATACCAATTCCCTTCCGTAGAATTCAACTAGAGAATACAACTCTAGGGCTCGAAATTTTCCTCTTTTTCTTTCAGATTTTTTTTTTGTTGCCTTTGTTTGTTGCTCTTGATCACGTTCCTTTTTTTTTTTGTAACAAAATTGAATAGTAGGTACTACACTTTTCAATAGACAATTAACACTATGAAATTGAATACGAACAATTGATATGAATGATTGGAGTTAGGGTTTTGATGTTACCTTCCTCAAACCGAACTGATGGTTTAACAAACCTAAGCTCTGATACCAAACTGATACGAACCACGCCAACGTGTGACAAAACCCAATACCAATACGTTCGGAATTGCTACCCAAGATGCCAAACAATCGAGTGGAAACCATGACCCGTTGCCTATAAGTGAGACAAGAACCTTGGTATATTATGTAGATGCCATAATCGGGATGAAAGACCGATTGATAAGTCGAGATGAACGCCACGAAGAAAATCCGATAAGTTCTAGAGTAGTTCTTTAAAGAACCAAGAGAGGAATTCTCTCAAAAGTGTTTTCAAACTTGTATGTTGTATATTCTATCTATTCTAAACCCTAGGAGCTTTATATTAGGGTTTACAATTCGTAACAATGATGCCCCAAAATGACATAACTTCAATAAGTTGTGTAAAATAACAAAACAAGGACTTGAAGGCCGACGGCCTTGGAGCCGACGTTGGATATATACACGACTGTGTACTTCTAGTCGTGTATCTTTCTATGGAAATTCTTGACACCATACACGACCATGCCTTTAAACCGTGTATACAACCGTGTATGATTTGTGTAACCTCCAGACTCCTACACGACCATGCCTTGTAAAGACACGCCCTCTTCAACCCATATCCGTTATGACTTGTACAAGAACAAGGGCATTCCCATGGTTGTTCCAATCCTTTCCAACTTCATGATTGCTCCAATCCTTTCTGGCTTCATAGACATCCTTTATCAACCCGTTAAAGGGTGCTTCCTTGAATCGTTTTGCTCGAGTTCTTGTGATCGGTCCAGGTGGCACTTCAAGAGGATCCACATTCCATCTTCTGGCTTGGCTCCCATCATGGCTCTCATCAAAGGGGTCACCTAATTTAAGCTCGTATGGTTTAATTATTTTATTTCATATCTTGTCCAATTAGATTTTACATCATATTAGCCTTTAGCCAAATTATTTATTAATATGATTACCACTTATGCCCACTAATCACCACAAACACATTTCAGCATTACTAACCATCCATATGAAGATCAAACTCATTTTTCAAAATAACTTTGATCTAAATATTTTGTCACATGTTGGAAGAAAATTATTGAGATTTTGATAAATTGGTTTGTAGAAATCAATTCTTGAAGCAAAATTATACATAAAGATGTAATTAACACAAATCTCATATGAAAACACTTTTTTGATAATTTTTAGAATTTAGATAAAACTTGAATTTTACAAAGAACGAGTTGAATCTTCTTGAAAAACACAAGAACAAGTTCAAAGTATTTAATCTTAACTCAGTGAGTCAACTTGTGCTAACAATTGCTATTAACCAAGGCATCATCTTAATGGATCAAAACATACCAAAATATGAACAATCATATACACATTTCTAGATCTAATATCTTTATTAAATAGCAATCAAACTCCACTAAAATCAACACAATTCATCGTAAACTTACCAACCTTACATAAATTTATTTTCCGATCATGCTTTATAAAATCATGAAATACTTTTTAATTTCAAATCCAAATCAAGTCAAACCAAAGTCAAATGATTCATAACCGTTTCCTCTATCTATTTCATCATTATTTTATAGATTTTAAGCAATTTTGGTATTCTAAAAATATATAAACTTTTCAGATACGAATTTCCACTTCAAATCACCATAACTTGTCTATTTTAGCTCTAAATTAACTCAAAACAAAACCAAATCTTTCCAAACTTCTTTCCATCATTAAATTAACATCTTAACTTTATTTTAAAATTTAATGCCCAAAACTTCCAGATTAACACCAATAACATCCAACAATCATAAACTCTACAAATCATGCATAAACTTACACTAATAAATACTATTCAAATTCTATTCTTTGAATTATCACTTGAAATCAATTTCTACCATTTACAAATCATTCAAACACATCAAAATATCATTTCTGAAGAATCCAATTACCCATTTAATACCATGTGATTCAACCACCACAAGAACATATGTCATACCCCAATGAATACTCTAATCGTAACAGCCTATCATACACTGTATAGAAACTAGAAAATAACCTCCTTATAACTCAAAGATTTTCCATGCAATACATAAGGTGTACTAACATTTAGTTACTTTAGGTAGAATTACAATTAGTAGCAAAGGAAAAAATAACAATTATAGTAAGTTTACATTATAAACTAACATAATACGGGACCAAAATCTCACAAAATACCTAATGGCCAAAAGCAACTACTAGAAACCATAAAAGTAATCTAGGACAATCTATAGTTCTACTCATTAATACAACACAAAACATCATGAGTCTAAATAAATAATAATGATCTCTCATGCTCTTAACTTAACTTCACTCCTTCTCATCATTTCCAATACTAACCTCTAGCATACGTCTACTAGGTTCTATCTAAATAGGCTCCTACAACAAAAACATACTATAGGAGTATAAGCTACATTCAGCTTGATAAAGTATTCTACATATTGTATTGTCAAGTTTTAAACAAGTTAATTATACAAGCATATGAAAGCATGACATGCATATGAAGTGCAACAACCTATATAGCCATCTAAAAGCTATATGTTGATGACCGTAAGCACACAAATTTTAAAATTCTTTTCTATGACTCTTTTTTATGATCAATTAGACAAGCACACCTATCAATTGTAATAGTACATAGTTGAGTTCAGATATCGTTCCTCTAAGGATCAGCAAGTACTAATAATAACTCTAAACCAGCTATCCTAACCGCACAATTTCGAAAGATTCAATTTAAATTAGAAACACTGGACAAAACCTATAGCAATTAAAACTAACCCAATAACTTGATTACTAAATCCGATAATTAACAGCATACCCTACCCTTACTACTCCTCTAATTGTCATGTAACTTCACCCTTTCAATAAATTAGTTAACGAGCAATGGTTATCTCTGAACCGTAGAGTATCTAACACTAAGCCAATATTCCTTCCAAATTTATTAGCTCCTAACCCTAATCACATTAATAAAGATCCCTCTTTTATCAAAATTGATTAGAATTGCATTAACACTCTTAAACCCTCCATCAGGTCGAATTATCTAATTTAACCTAATACAGAAAATTCATGTTCTCTATCCCTAGATTACATACGAATTCCTTTATTTATGCACGATCTATTCAAATAAGAGATTTTCCAATCAACTTCTAAGAAATCAATGCAAACTCAATGCTGGCCATACATCAAATTAGCAGCACTAAATGAACAACATGAATAAATTCAGAGAATTCCACTATTCATTAACTATGTAATCAATCCAATGTTACATGACAATTAGGATTTGTAAGGTTCGGGTATGAAATAAATTAGCCACTCATGGTTTTCAAGTTACAAATCAATGAAGATGAAAAACCTGTGTGCATAAACCCTTCGGAAGAGAAAGATGAATCCGTTGATGTTGCTTTTCCCTTAGATAATCTTTCCCGGTCTCCTCCTCTTCTTCTTTTCATTGTTTTTTCTATCTTCTTCAGGTTAGGAACTCCCCTACCTGGAAAACAAAGAGATATATATATCGAAACCGAAAAATCTCCTGAAACGACCAAACTTTTCCATATATACGGTCTCGACCCACGGTTATACACGGCTGTGCCTTGCAATAGTGTCTGAAGTAAAAAATAAAACCAATGGCCAATAACACACGGCCGTGTACTTCTGTGAATAAGCCAACACACGGCCGTGCTTTCAACCGTGTAAGCTTCTGTTGGTTTTTTCAAGCCCAACACGCGGCCGTGCTCTGGAAATACACGCCCATGTACTTCCCCTATTCCTTCCAAAAAGAATTTTTCTTCGTGTATTCTTCTCCTGATGTGCTCAGAACCACTTTCAAGCACAATCAAATGACTCAAGAAAATAAGTCTCAAGTCTCATACAAAACCGGTCCAAGTGACTAGGAAATTGTGTAACCCTAATGGAACTTTGATGCAATCCAATGGTTCAAAAGATTCAATTAACTTCCACTAATGGTCAATTTCACTAATCAACAATAAGAACAAGATAATTACATGTGAAATGGATGAAAAGACAAGCTCAAAAACCGTGAACTCAAACCCTTCCAACCATGCCAATCACGCCAATGCACTAAATAGCAATTCAATCTCAATGAACAATCAATCTTACAAGATGATTATCCACGGAATATAACCGCAAATATGTCCAAGAAAGATTCAAATCTACCCTAGATATGACTCACTAGAGAAGAAATGAACATACAACAAAGATAGAATCGATATGACTCACAATTCCCCTTCGTCGCACTCGCCACAATTCCAATTCTTAGGTTGAAATTGATAAGAGGTTTGAACTAAGGATGAACCCTAATTCCACACGTGAAAGTGTATGATTCTAATATGCAAAAATGGCCTCCTCAAACCCTCTCTTAAGCAAGTATTTATAGTTGCTACTCCTAGGGTTAGAAAGTGGTCAAAATTACAAGTTTGCCACTTTTAAGGTAGCTAGTCCTAAATGAAAATTACAAGGAAATAAAAGTGTCCTAAAACCAAAATACAACCAAAATAGTTCTTAAAACAATTACTGGGTACAAAATAACATAAGTCTTCACGATCCAATGCTTCGGAATAGAAAACAATCACAGCGGTTCTTTGATTGTCCCTCCTGAATATGTTTTGTGTCCATCAACTGTTGTAGGACATATTGGCATCCCATGGAGAATTATCATTGTACCTGTAAGATTATTCTCAAATATTTATTAGAATAAAAGACATAAGGTAAAATATGAGCGATTTGGATCATCATCCAAATCGGGTTCTGAAAAAGTCGACAGTGCCAGAAATTTTCCCATCATCTCCTCGGGCTTCTGAAAGATTTGCCCTCAAATCTAGAGGATCTGTTGTGGAACTAAACCCTAATATCTCTATTGTCCTACTCTTCCGGCTAACAATGGTAGTGGATGGATTTCTGATCTGTTCCTGAAATCCCTAGACCTCAAATGGAGTCATCGGCAATAGAATTATGCATGACTCGCCCATGCTGAACATGTAGGTATTTTCAAACCCATCATGTAGCACCCGTTGATCATATAGCCAAGGCCGACCCAATAGTAAATAGAATGCATGCATAGGGACTACATCACACAGGATCTCATCATGATAATTCTACCCGACATTCACAGGAACCTTTGCCCTAAGGGTAACATGTATACTACCTCTATTATCTAGCCAATGCAAGTGATAAGGACTAGGATGTGGGATAGTAAACAGTTGTAATTTGTCTACCAGCACAGCAGATATAACATTCGTGCAACTACCACTATCGATGATGAGTACATAAAGGTTACCTCTGATTCTGTAAGAGGTGTGAAATATGTTCTCCCTCTGAATATCACTGGTATCAGGAGATATAGCTAAAGCCCTACATAACACATTAAGGGATAGATATTTTCCTCTTGTATGCTCCTCAGGCGCGTCTGCAGTCTGATCATCATAATATTCCTACAGTGCTGTTGGTAGATCTGTAGGTTCAATCTGATCACGATCATCCTTAATATCCTCCCTAGTGTCTTCCATAACAGTCATCACCCTCTTATTTAGACACTGTGCTACCATATGCCCAAATCCCATGCATTTAAAGCATTTTATCTGGCGCGCCTTCCCACTAGTAGATTCGAGAACAATCTACCTTGTATCTGGAGCCATTACCTCTTTACCCTTCCAAGTGGGTAAATTTTCTCTCATAATAGTTGGGGTAGTATTGTCCACTGCCTTCACTACCTCACCTACCGCCTTTATTCCCCCTGATCGACCGTCAGCTGATATGGGTCTAGTAATAGTACTGAGCCTACTGCTCGGAGCCCTAAAAAAATTGGACCTCCTTTGTCTCTCTACTTTTAAGGCCAATTGAATAGCCTCATCAAGTGTACTATAGCGCTGCAGTTTAACAACACACACTATTTCATATTTTAGACCTAAGACAAAACGTGCTACAGTTTGTTCTGGAGGCTCAACGGACCCACACCTAATCATAAGGGTCTCAAACTCCTACACATAATCATCCACTGTTTTGCCTCCCTACCTCAATGTCTGCAGTCGCATAAACATTTCATGTTTGTAGTGCTCAGGAATGAACCTTTTCCTCAATAATCTTTTCATATCCCTCTAGGTCTGAACCTCAGCCTCTCCATCTCGACGCCTGCTGATAATCAAATTCTTCCACCAGAGTGCAGCGTACCCTACAAACTCAACAGCAGCCAATTGGACCCTGGTACTATCATTGATCTCATAACATTCAAAGAAACCTTCGACCTTATCCTCCCAATCTAAATATTCATTAGCTGATCCCTTGCTATCATAAGATGGCATTTGTAGTTTCACATATTCCAAGTCCCGAGGTGGCCTGAAATCCCTATTCTAATTTGGGTTTGCCCCAAAATTATCATCCCTTTCTTCCCTGTATGGAAGATGCTCCTCATCCATCCTTCTATTCAAATTCCCATCTCCCATTACTCTATCTCGATGAGGATTCTGGGAGCTACTCGAGGTGGTGCCGACTGGTTTACCACCAGTGGTTGTGGTAATGTCATTTTGTCAATTCTAGCTGCCAGTGTAGCAACTATGGTAGTAAGATCCTGGAGTTGCTCTTCTAAAGTTCTCCTACCTGCCATATTACGGCCCTACCCTCCACCAACCTGACTATTGGCTTCATCACCAATTCCCCCATTCACGCTATCATTTGACATAGTTGTAGACCCCATGTACTGATCCTCAAAAAACAATTTGAAGCAAGGACACTCACTGATAGAGCCATTTTATACTCAATCTTTATAGTATAAATTGTGTTAAATTATTATTGATTTTATAGAAATCATAAGAAAATGGTACTTTAATTCTATCATCGTGATAAATCAGGTTAAATGGAGTCAAGGATGCCAATTCAAGTAAATTAGAGAAGCCATCTACAACTTGGTTCAAAGACAAGGATTTACACCGCCGGAAGGAAGTACATGGGCGTGTAATTGAAGTACACTGCCGCGTACTTGGTTTTGAATCAACAGGAAGATACACGGTTGAAGTACATGGCCGTGTAGCTAACTAGGAACTAGCACGGTTTGAGGCACGACCAAGGTGAAAACCATGCCCCTCACTAGACAAGAAGGCGGAAAGGTGGACTTTGAACAGAGAGAGACACGCTTAAGGCACGGCCGTAGTGGAAGCCGTGGGCGCAACCGTGCTTGGAGCCGTAGTGGAAGCTAGACGTGTCAAGGAGAAGAAAGTGTGGAACATCAACCAGATGAAGGCACGGCTTGAAATCTAGCCGTGGGTCTAACCATGGTACACACTGGACACGGATGAAGACTTGTAGATTATGCACAGATGAAGGCACGGCTTGAAATCTGGCCGTGTGTGTAACCGTGGTACACACTGGGCGCGGATGAAGACTTGAAGAATATGCACAGAGGATGGCACGGCTTGACCCACGACCGTATGGTGGGGCGTGCCAGGAAGATGAATCTTCACTTCTCGAAATCTACTTGGAAAAGGAAAGATATTTTCGTATCTTGCTAGCAAAAGATCACATGCTATCCCCTTAACAATATAAATAGAACCAACCCTAGAGGGTTAGGACAACTTTTAATCTTTGGAATCTGGAATCACCTTGAAGACAAGAAGAACCGAGGAGGTAGAGCAGGCAACCGGGTTCATTATGTTTTTATTTTTATTTTTCGTTTTATTGATGAACATGAGTAGCTAAGCTACTTTTCTAGCCAAAGGGTCATAGATGTTTAATTCTCCACGAATTGTGAGGTCTAATTGACTTGTATTTATTGTATTCTTCGCTTTCGGGTATTCATATATCTTCTGATCGTTTTGTCATTATTATCTTTGTTGATTGGTATGAATAGAGCTCTTCTACTCAATTAGCAAGTTAATATATTGTCAACTAGCACGTCAAATCCGTAATTGTTTGATTGTTCTAGTCTTAGTGACGCAATAACATGTTTGGTTATAAAAGAGATGATCGAATTCATGTTATGGAGGTGTGTGATCATGTTTAAATAGGTTATCTTATAATCTACTAGCATGAATTGGTGGTCTCTCTAGATCTTAATGCTATTGATAGATTAAATCCTAAGCGCTTATCTAGGGTTGTTTAATCAATAAGAGAAATAATTCAAAGCGCTTGTCTGAGGTTATCGAGGAAGTAAGGAGAGATAGGTTGTTAGAGCTTGTTAATAACCATAACCAGTTTATCTAGAACTAAGAATAGAGAACATTTGCATCGATGATCAATTCCTTGAATTAAACTATCTTGATTCCTTTGGCTAGGCTTTTATTAATATCCGATTTTCTTACCTTGTTTTACTTTATTTTGATTCACAAACAACCCCCCCCGTTTTTCTTTTCCCTGTTATTATCCTTGAATAGAAATAAGTTTAACCAATCTCTGTGGATTCGACCCTACTCACCACTATATGCAAATCATATAATTGTCTAGGAGTAGGTTTTATTTTTGTTGGATTCGACACCCATCAAATTTTGGCGCCGTTGCCGGGGATTGGTGTCAAATTTATTTCTATTCTTGTATGACTCGTTCTTCTCAGACAGGTGAACTAACTTATAATCCGGAGATTGAGAAGACTCTAAAGAGGCTGTGACAAGAAGCTAGATCATCCCCCGGACCGAACATAGTATCGGACTTGTCTGATTCATCCCTTGATTCTGAAAAAGAGGACGACATGGCAAATCTCGAGAGAACCTTAAGGGAGTTGGTTGCACCGGATGTGAATCAACAACCACTTTGTATTCACTATCCCGAACTAGCTGTGGAATTCGAATTGAAATCTGGGTTGATACATCTGCTACCTGCATTTCATGGTCTTGAGAATGAAGATCCTCACAAGCATTTGAAAGAGTTTCATATAGTGTGTTCTAGTATGAGGCCGCAAGGAATAACCGACGATCAAATCAAGTTACGTGCTTTTCCATTTTCTTTAAGTACTAAAGCTAAAGATTGGTTATTTTATTTGCCTCCAGGTTCTATCACCACTTGGACAGATATGGTAAGACTCTTCTTGGACAAATTCTTCCCCGCATCCAGAGCCGCTGGTATAAGAAGAGAAATTTGTGGTATAAAACAGAGGGACACCGAGACACTTCATGAGTATTGGGAGAGGTTCAAGCAATTGTGTGCAAGCTGCCCACAACATGGGATATTTGAACAACTCCTCATCCAATATTTTTATGAAGGCCTACTTCCGATGGAGAGGAAGATGATGGATGCTGCAAGTGGAGGCGCCATAGTAAACAAAACCCCTGGTCAAGCTAGGGAATTGATCTCCATTATGGCTGCCAATTCGCAACAATTTGGGTATAGGCATGATGCATCTTCAAGGAAGGTAAATGAGGTAAGTGTGTCTAACATTGAACATCAAATTTCTAATCTTACCTCCCTTGTGCAGCAGCTAGCTCTTGGGAAAACGCAGCAGGTGAAGGCTTGTGGAATTTGCGCTGCTCCTAATCATCCGACCGACATGTGTCCCACATTGCAAGATGATAACCATGAACAAGCCAATGTTGTAGGCAGATTTCCAGGACAACCGCAAAGGAAGTATGACCCCTACTCGAATACTTACAATCCTGGATGGAGGGATCATCCTAACTTCCGATATGGAAATAACCCACAACAATTCCAACAATTCCAGCCAAAGCCATCACACCACGTACCCCAAGCTCCTTCCACTTCAGGTATGCCTCTTGAGGACATTGTTAAGTCTCTTGCTATTAATACAAAACAATTCCAGGAGGAAACAAAGCAGAGCATTCTAAACTTGGAGAATCAGGTAAGCCAACTTGCTTCAGCCGTAAACAGGTTAGAAACTCAAGGTAAGTTACATTCTCAAACTATTACAAACCCGAAGCAAAGCGTTAATGCAATTACCTTGAGAAGTGGAACAGAATTGCAGGGATCAAATAAGAAAGGACATCCGTCTAATCTTGAGGAAGAGACCAAGAAAGAGATTTCGACTCCAAGCCAGCAGGGCGACCAGATTAGCAGGTCTCTAGTTGAGCCATCGAAGGTCACATTGATACCACCTCCTTTCCCCTCCAGATTAGCGAAATCCAAGAATGAAGTGGAAGAAAAAGAGATTCTGGAAACTTTTCGCAAAGTCGAGGTAAATATTCCTTTGCTTGATGCAATTAAGAAAATACCGCGCTATGCTAGATTTCTCAAAGACTTATGCACTAACAAAAGGAAGTTGAAAGGCAATGAAAAGATTAGTGTGAGTGAAAATGTTTCAGCTATTATTCAGAAGAAGCTTCCTCCTAAATGCGAGGATCCAAGTATGTTTACTATTCCTTGCAAAATAGGTAATCTTGGAATCGCTAAAGCCATGTGTGATCTAGGAGCTTCTATCAATGTCATGCCTTTGTCTGTTTATCAACGTTTAAATGTTGGTCCTTTAAAGGAAACAGGTATTATTGTTCAACTTGCTGATAGGTCCAATGTTTATCCTGAGGGAGTTCTAGAGGATGTTTTAGTTCAAGTCAATGGGTTGGTTTTTCTTGCTGATTTTTATGTGCTTGACATGGACGATAGTGATTCTCATACTTCATCACTGATATTATTAGGACGACCATTCCTTAAGACTTCTAAAACAAAAATTGATGTAAATCATGGCACCCTCACTATGGAATTTGATGGTGAAGTGATTAAATTTAACATTTATGATGCCATGAAACATCCTAACGATATCTCTCCTGTTTTTGTTACGGATGTTATTAACCCATCACCACAGGCACCAAGGTTGGAATCAAAATCCTTATCCGAATATTTAGCCAGGAATGTCTAGCCAAAGACGTTAAAGAAAGGTGCTTCATGGGAGGCAACCCATGTAAAAAAAAAAAAAGTTTTGTTTTGCATTAGTTTTGGTTTGTTTTAGTTTTGTTTTGTTTTAGTTTAGTTTGTTTTGATTTTAGTGTAGTTTTGAACTCTTTGGATCAGCTGCAGCAAGGATATACATAATCAGATGACACTTTCTAGAGCTTAAGGGGAAAACTCCAATACTAGGGAAGTACCAGTATTTCCTTTCTCTTATTCTCTAATGTCATTTATGTTGTTAATTCCTCTTCAATTGTGCTGATTTAGGAACAGTGAGGACACTATTCAAGCTAAGTGTGGGGGAGAGGATAATAAAATATAGAGAATAGAGAACTAACTTATACTCTGAATGTTTGTCCTTAAGTAATTTTAAACCAAATTTTTTCAAAATTATCATGAAATCTAGAGATTGTACTAAATGTTGTAATAAGCATCTACAAAATGTGAAATTGACTTGTTCAAATGTTTTACCCACCCACTACTGTGATTAGAATACATGGTTAAAATTAAGTAGTGAAATCTTTAAGAAACAAATTTACCTTGTATTTAGCTTTAGAATTGGAAGTCTAAGAGTAAGTCGAGTCCCTAAGTGAAAAATAAACAAGTTTACTTCTAGGTTATATTAGCTACTATATACTCTTTGAAGTTGTTTGTAAAGCAATCATAACACTTAGTGAAAAAAAAAAATCAAGCATAGCCATTACTCCAATGATTCAACTAATTGAGTTAAGAGTATTCAAACTTGAATGTTAGAGTGAGGAAGAGTCCATAGGGGTATCTCAAAACCCGGTCACTTGAGTGATGAGCTCGGGATGTTGCCGACTCAATGAACTCACTATAACGATAAGGGCGAAAAAGGCAAAAGTTCATGAAAAGAAGCGGGCAAAAACCCGTCAAAATAGATGCTTGAATAAATCAAAAAGAACATGAATGTAAACATTCATTGAATAAAACAAAGATGTATAAAAGGGTGAATATCTAGCAAAGAGCTTATACCATATGCTTTTACTTTATACTGCAAGGATTATATGCTTGATAATATCCAATGAAGTTTAATTGGGTGTTTTTCCTTAGTGGATTAAGTATTTACTTTTGGAATAAAAATTCTTTTGCTAAACATGAGGATTAAAGTTTGTTTTGTTTAGATTAGCTATTGAATTTTGTCCATAGTAATTTGATCACAGGAAACCAGTTTGGTTGAAGTAGTAGACATTAAATTACAAGTCATGAATTACAAATGAATAGATGCTTGAAATGATGAAAAGAAAGTTTGTATAATCTATGACAGATTTCTCAATTGATTTGATGCAATTGCTTGAGGACAAGCAAGAGTTTAAGTGTGGGGGAATTTGATAGAGCCATTTTATACTCAATCTTTATAGTATAAATTGTGTTAAATTATTATTAATTTTATAGAAATCATAAGGAAATGGTACTTTAATTCTATCTCGTGATAAATCAGGTTAAATGGAGTCAAGGATGCCAATTCAAGTAAATTAGAGAAGCCATCTACAACTTGGTTCAAAGACAAGGATTTACACCGCCGGAGGGAAGTACATGGGCGTGTAATTGAAGTACACGGCTGTGTACTTGGTTTTAAATCAACAGGAAGATACACGGTTGAAGTACACGGCCGTATAGCTAACTAAGAACTAGCACGGTTTGAGGCACGACCAAGGTGAAAACCGTGCCCCTCACTGGACAAGAATGCGGAAAGGTGGACTTTGAACAGAGAGAGACACGGCTTAGGGCACGACCATGGTGGAAGCTAGACGTGCCAAGGAGAAGAAAGTGTGGAACATCAACCAGATGAAGGCACGACTTAAAATCTAGCCGTGGGTCTAACCGTGGTACACATTGGACACGAATGAAGACTTGTAGATTATGCACAGATGAAGGCACGGCTTGAAATCTGGCCGTGTGTGTAACCGTGGTACACACTAGGCGCGGATGAAGACTTGAAGAATATGCACAGAGGATGGCATGGCTTGACCCACGGCCGTGTGGTGGGGCGTGCCAGGCAGATGAATCTTCACTTCTCGAAATCTACTTGGAAAAGGAAAGATATTTTCGTATCTTGCTAGCAAAAGATCACATGCTATCCCCCTAACAATATAAACAGAACCAACCCTAGAGGGTTAGGACAACTTTTAATCTTTGGAATCTGGAATCACCTTGAAGACAAGAAGAACCGAGGAGGCAGAGCAGGCAACCGGGTTCATTATGTTTTTATTTTTATTTTTCGTTTTATTGGTGAACATGAGTAGCTAAGCTACTTTTCTAGCCAAAGGGTCATAGATGTTTAATTCTCCACGAATTGTGAGGTCTAATTGACTTGTATTTATTGTATTCTTCGCTTTCGGGTATTCATATATCTTCTAATCGTTTTGTCATTATTATCTTTGTTGATTGGTATGAATAGATCTCTTCTACTCAATTAGCAAGTTAATATATTGTCAACTAGCAGTAAATCCGTAATTGTTTGATTGTTCTAGTCTTAGTGACGCAATAACATGTTTGGTTATAAAAGAGATGATCGAATTCATGTTATGGAGGTGTGTGATCATGTTTAAATAGGTTATCTTATAATCTACTAGCATGAATTGGTGGTCTCTCTAGATCTTAATGCTATTGATAGATTAAATCCTAAGCGCTTGTCTAGGTTGTTTAATCAATAAGAGAAATAATTCAAAGCGCTTGTCTGAGGTTATCGAGGAAGTAAGGAGAGATAGGTTGTTAGAGCTTGTTAATAACCATAACCAG
This sequence comes from Laguncularia racemosa, assembly GCA_037954665.1. NCBI lineage: Eukaryota > Viridiplantae > Streptophyta > Magnoliopsida > Myrtales > Combretaceae > Laguncularia > Laguncularia racemosa. The sequence continues at coordinate 625,653 of JBBMOL010000234.1, forward strand.
TTTATCTAGAACTAAGAATAGAGAACATTTGCATCGATGATCAATTCCTTGAATTAAACTATCTTGATTCCTTTGGCTAGGCTTTTATTAATATCCGATTTTCTTACCTTGTTTTACTTTATTTTGATTCACAAACAAAACCCCCCCGTTTTTCTTTTCCCTGTTATTATCCTTGAATAGAAATAAGTTTAACCAATCTCTATGGATTCGACCCTAGTCACCACTATATGCAAATCATATAATTGTCTAGGAGTAGGTTTTATTTTTGTTGGATTCCACACCCATCGCTCACCCCACAATTACACTTCCCTTAACACCACACAATAGCAACTACAAAAGAAGAAAACAAATAAACCCACTTACTTCACAAGTATGTTATTACAACTCACGTGTAGTACTCTTCTCCACAACACGGTGCAACAAATTTTAATTTCCATAAGTCACTCCCACGGCAACACACAAGTGACAACAACAACAAATATGCTTCACTTCCACGGTAACAACACAAGTGGCAATAACAACAAGTATGCTTCCACTTTCCATGGCAAGGATGACAACAAAACAAATATGCCACTTTCCACAAATGTAATCCGAATATCCACAATAGGCAGCAACTCCAATTTGAATTTCAAACCACTTCACTAATTGTAAGCCTTCCTTAATTGGTAAGTAATGAACTTCAAATTCAAATAACACTCATTAACTCCCACAACTTAATGGAATGTGTTTGAATTCAAATAGATTCCTTACTACTAAACACAATGCAAATATGTAAATTGCACTTCTCCAATTCAGAATTACACAATGGAATCACAACAACAACCCTCACAACCTCCTTCACGCCACAACTAGTCACGGCAAGAAATTGGTGAGTTTTCAAGTTCAAAAATTGTTGAATTAAACAACACTTCTATGCTACTTCCCTTCCACGAAAATTATTAATCACAAGAAGATACAACAACCTTCCAAATCCAACTCCAACAAACAGTAAATTAAAATTCCAATCAAGGTAATTTTCATAAACTCAAAGCCACACAACAACACAATTTGCTGTTCAAATGGAATACCCTAATTGAAGATGAATATCACGAAATCAAACAACAATCAATCCCTTCTCTCAACTGAGCTCTGATACCAAAAGATGTTGTGCTTAGAACCACTTTCAAGAACAATCAAATGACTCATGAAAATAAGTCTCAAGGCTCATACAAAACCGGTCTAAGTGACTAGGAAATTGCGTAACCCTAATGGAACTTTGATGCAATCCAATGGTTCAAAAGATTCAATTAACTTCCACTAATGGTCAATTTCACTAATCAACAATAATAACAAGATAATTACATGTGAAATGGATGAAAAGACAAGCTCAAAAACCGTGAACTCAAACCCTTCCAACCATGCCAATCACGCTAATGCACTAAAGAGCAATTCAATCTCAATGAACAATCAATCTTACAAGATGATTATCCACGAAATACAACCACAAATATGTCCAAGAAAGATTCAAGTCTACCCTAGATATGACTCACTAGAAAAGAAATGAACATACAACAAAGATGGCAATCGATATGACTCACAATTCCCCTTCGTCGCACTCGCCACAATTCCAATTCTTGGGTTGAAATTGATAAGAGGTTTGAACTAAGGATGAACCCTAATTCAACACGTGAAAGTGTATGATTCTAATTTGCAAAAATGGCCTCCTCAAACCCTCTATTAAGCAAGTATTTATGCTTGCTACTCCTAGGGTTAGAAAGTGGTCAAAATTACAAGTTTGCCACTTTTAAGGTGGCTAGTCCTAAATGAAAATTAAAAGGAAATAAAAGTGTCCCAAAACCAAAATACAACCAAAATAGTTCTTAAAACAATTACAAGGTACAAAATAACATAAGTCTTCATGATCCAATGCCTCGGAATAGAAAACAATCACAGCGGTTCTTTGATTGTCATCCTGAATATGTTTTGTATCCATCAACTATTGTAGGACATATTGGCATCCCATGGAGAATTATCATTGTACCTGTAAGATTATTCTCAAATATTTATTAGAATAAAAGACATAAGGTAAAATATGAGTGATTTGGATCATCATCCAAATCGGGTTCTGAAAAAGTCGACAGTGCTAGAAATTTTCCCATCATCTCCTTGGGACTTTATGATGTGCCTTACAAATTCAATTGCAAACACATCCACAAATGGTGTGATCAACAACACACTTATGATCCCTAATTCACATGGATTCAAAGGCATTGATGCTAAATTGAGATAAGAACAATGCAATTATATAAGTAGTAGTGGATAACAATATAATTGAATTAGAATTCCACTCAAATCAAAGTGATTCAAATCTGAAATGGATGAACCCTAATTCTCATAGAGAACAACAAGTAACCAAACAAATTGCACCTAGATATGACGCGCTAAATATAATTTGAAACAACAAGAGAAAGATTGATGTTACTCACAATCTCCTCAAGTTAATCTCACCACAATTTCACTTGTGAAATAGATAAGAGAATTTTGCAAGCAAGGATCCCCCTCACAACAAAAAGTGTGTAATTTCAAGTGTTCAAAAGCTCCCAAAAAACCTTACTTTGTAAGTATTTATACTTGCTCCAATTAGGGTAAAAACAACAAAATAAATTACAAATAAGCCGCTCTAAATGATCGGTTCTAAAATGGAAAATTACAAGTACAACTAAGTCTTCAAATGGCCGGTTCTTCACTTCAATAGAACATATTGTGGACTGGTTCTTCTTTGATTTATGTAGGTCCATGAATAACCTATAAACTGAGCTTTAGCAAGTTTTTCCACCATCTTGTAAAAACTAACTAGCGTACCTACTAGAATGAATAACAAATATGTAATAGAAAAGAAAATACTAAACAAATATTCTCGGGGTTTGATTGTTCAAAGAAGACCTTCATCACCAAATTTTGTAACCCTTTGGCTCTTGCTCTTATGATAGGTCCTGTAGGAATTTGATTCCTATCATCTCCTCAGGCCTCAAGGAGATTTGCCCTCAAATTGGAAAGGTCTTCATGAACATCATCGGGTAAATAGAGTAACAAGTCTGTAACATTAAATGTAGCAAAGACTCTATATCTTATAGGCAAATTTATCTATTAAAAGATCACTGTAGCCATCTAGTAGCTATGATACCATAGAGGTAGATACTCTAGCCCCTCCCTTTCTAGATATACCTCATCTACAATAAATATAATAGTTTATCATCTTCTATGGCCTTCCCTAACTCAAATTGTCCCACCAATAAGGTCTTCTTATTCCCAAATTTACTTATGTGTCTCTGAACCTCTTATTCCTCTAAAGGTTTACTCATCTGCTGATAGGAATAAAAATCCAACAAGACCTATCATTAGGGCAAGAACTAAAGGATGTCAAATCTTGGCGTTGAGGGTTCATTTTGAGCAGATCGACCCCGGAATTATTTATATATTAACCTCTTTTCTATTATTCTTGTATTGTGTTTTCCAACAGGCACACTTATCATATTTTATAGGGCAATGGACAAACTCCTTCAGACTCAGCTTGTGGGTTATCCATGGACCGACCTGAACCGGCGATGAGCTGGGCCGATGGATCCTATAGAAGACCGGCATCTTGAAGACCATTTATTTTATATATTTATTCTTTTATGAACTATTTTGGTTCTATTTTGGTTTTGGGACACTTTTATTTCCTTGTAATTTTCATTTAGGGCTAGCCACCTTAAAAGTGGCAAACTTGTAATTTTGAGCACTTTTTAACCCTAGGAGTAGCAAGTATAAATACTTCCTTAAGAGAGGGTTTGAGGAGGCTTATTTTGTAGAACAAACACTTCACATTTCGTGAGAGGGCTTAGGGTTTTCCTAATTCCAAATTCTCTTATCAATTTCAATCCAAAGAAGTTGAAATTATGGCGAGTGCAACATCTTGAAATTGTGAGTTATATCAATTTCATTTTGTTGTGATTTCTTTTCTTCTCTAGTGTGTCATATCTAGGGTTGAATTGAGATATTTCTTGGTCAGAAATACATCTTATTGTACAAGAATTCTTGTGCTAATTTGAAGTATTTATCAATCATATTTGGTTCATCATTGAAAATTTCCCTAGGAAGTGTGTTCTTCACTATTTGAAAGGGATTATTTTTGTCACGGTTTTCTTTTGTCATATTGTGGATTATTTTCATGGATTATATAATATTAGGGTGTTATTAGAAGGTATTATCAGTGTGGTATTCTAATTATATCATTGGACATTTGGATTTCATCATATCTTCACTTGGTTCACGTCATTTTGCCCTTTTTTTGGATCCGATTTTGCCTTGACTTGAGATAGTTTTTCTTAAGTCTTTTGAACGTGGTTTCAAGAGTTTTTAGGCACATCATATTTTTGGTATCAGAGCACATGTTGAGAGAAGGGAATTGGTTTCATTTGATTTCGTGGAGTTAATCATCCATTAGAGTTGATTTAGTGAAAACCGCAATTGTGTTGATTGTTGTGGTTTTGAGCTTGTGAAATTACCTTGACTTAGAGTTTAATTTGCTAATTGTTGGAGTTGGATTGGGAAGGTTGTTGTATCATCTTGTGATTAATAATTTTCGTGGAAGGAAGGAAGAATAGAAGTGTTGTTAATTCAACAATTGTTTGAGCTTGAAAAAATTACCTTGTTCTTGCCGTGACTAGTTTTGGTGTGAAGGTTGTGTAGCTTGTTGTTTTGATTTCCATTGTGTAATTCTGAATTGGAGGAGTACAATTTGCAGATTACATTGAGTTTTGATTAGTAAGGAATTATTTGAATTCAAAACATATGCAATTATGTTGTGAGAGTTAATGATTGCTATTTGAATTTGAATTCATTGTTACCAATTGAGGAAGGCTTGCAATAAGTGAAGTTATTTGAATTTCAAATTCAAAGTTGCTGCCTATAGTGGGATTCATAATTCATTTGGGAAAGCTAATTATTAATCTTTTATCTTCATTATTTGCCGTGGAAGTTGAAGTCTACTTGTAATCAATATTCACCTTGTTGTTGCCGTGGAAGTGACACATCTTAATTGTTGTTGTTGCTTGTGTGTTGTCGTGGAGTGAACTTGTGGAAATTAAAATTGTTGCACCGTGATCTTAAAAGGAGTGGGGAATATTGTTCACGTGTTGATTGAGTTGAATTCCACAATGTCTAGTGAAATGCTTTAATATGCTAATGTATTGCAACGCTCATTAAGTACACTTGCTAGTAAGGAGGAAGAACAAAGGGAAAATTTGTTCCAAACTTCTTGTAGGATACAAGGAAATTTGTGTGTCCTAATAATAGATGGTGGTAGTTGCACTAATGTAGTAGCTGCATCGTTGGTATCGAAGCTAAAGCTTTCAACTATTCCACATCCTAAACCTTATAAACTACATTGGCTTAACAATCAAGGGAGTTTGTATGTTACCCAAAGAGCTAGGGTACCCTTCAGTATAGGGGACAAGTATTGTGATGAAATTGAGTGTGATATCTTGCCCATGTGTGCATCTCATATTTTTCTTGGTAGACCTTGGTTATATGACAGGAGGGTCTTACATGATGGCTTCAGAAATACATATTTGTTTCAAAAGGAGGGTAAGCGAATTATTCTGAATCTTATGCCACCTTCAGAGGTCCATAATGTCCAGCAACAGATTAATCGACCATCTAAGGCTAAGAAGGCTTTGATTCAAAATAATGTCTCTGAGGGGAAAAAGGTATTGTTGATGGAACAGAGTCAGATGAGTCTATCATTAGAGGGCCAAACTGTTCGAAGACAGTTATGTTCACCTTCAGAGGTTTCAGAGAGTAATGAGCAGTTGGGCCAACATTAGAAGACCATGAGGATCAGCGACATACAGAAAAGTTAGAAAAGGAGGATACAATATCAGTGAAATGGGTTGAAATAGGGGACACCTCAGTGGATAATGGGTCATTATTTGTGTTGCAGAAGAGATACATCCTGGAAATGGAGGAGAGAAAACAATCACCACCTGTAGTATTTCAAATATTGGGATTCTGTAGAGTTACTTCTTCAGATGGATTGCTAGGAGAAAACAAAGTCTCTATTGCATTTGATCTACCAGATTTGAGGACAAATCTTTTTGAGGTCCGAGGAGAGGATAGGAATAAAAATCCAACAAGACCTATCATTAGGGCAAGAACTAAAGGATGTTAAATCTTAGCGTTGAGGGCTCATTTTGAGCAGATCGACCCTAGAATTATTTATATATTAACCTCTTTTCTATTATTCTTGTATTGTGTTTTCCAACAGGCACACTTATCATATTTTATAGGGCAATGGACAAACTCCCTCAGACTTAGCTTGTGTGTTATCCATGGACCAACCTGAACCGGCGATGAGTTGGGCCGATGGATCCTATAGAAGACCGGCATCTTGAAGACCATTTATTTTATATATTTATTCTTTTATGAACTATTTTGGTTCTATTTTGGTTTTGGGACACTTTTATTTCCTTGTAATTTTCATTTAGGGCTAGCCACCTTAAAAGTGGCAAACTTGTAATTTTGAGCACTTTTTAACCCTAAGAGTAGCAAGTATAAATACTTCCTTAAGAGAGGGTTTGAGGAGGCTTATTTTGCAGAACAAACACTTCACATTTCGTGAGAGGGCTTAGGGTTTTCCTAATTCCAAATTCTCTTATCAATTTCAATCCCAAGAAGTTGAAATTGTGGCGAGTGCAACATCTTGAAATTGTGAGTTATATCAATTTCATTTTGTTGTGATTTCTTTTCTTATCTAGTGTGTCATATCTAGGGTTGAATTGAGATATTTCTTGGTCAGAAATACATCTTATTGTACAAGAATGCTTGTGCTAATTTGAAGTATTTATCAATCATATTTGGTTCATCATTGAAAATTTCCCTAGGAAGTGTGTTCTTCACTATTTGAAAGGGATTATTTTTGTCACGGTTTTCTTTTGTCATATTGTGGATTATTTGCATGGATTATATAAGATTAGGGTGTTATTAGAAGGTATTATCAGTGTGGTATTCTAATTATATCATTGGACATTTGGATTTCATCATATCTTCACTTGGTTCACGTCATTTTGCCCTTTTTTTGGATCCGATTTTGCCTTGACTTGAGATAGTTTTTCTTAAGTCTTTTGAATGTGCTTTCAAGAGTTTTTAGGCACATCATCTGCCTTTGAACTTCTTAGACCTCTGAAGGTTGACTCATCTACTTTTGAACCTCTTGGTCCTTTGAAGGTTGACTCATCTGCCTCTGAACCTCTTGGTCTTCTAAAGGCTAACTCATCTGCCTTTGAACCTCTTGGACCTTTGATGGTGACATTGGGTTCAACACTATACATTTACCCCCCTGCTGGAACATATAAGTATTTCTGTAGCCATCATGTAAAACCCTCATGTCATACAACCAAAGCCTGCCAAGCAATATATGGGATGCACACATAGGAAGAATGTCACATACAATCTCATCATAATATTTATCCCATATACTGAAAGGTACCCTAGCCCTCTAGGTAACATGAAGACTCTCTTACTCACTCAGCCAATGTAATTTATAGGGTTTTGGATATGGGGTAGTTACAAGTTTTGATTTCGATACTAATGAGGCAGCCACAACATTAGTACAACTACCACCATAAATAATAATAGCACATAAATTACCTTGTACCCTACAAGAAATGTGAAACAAGTTTTCTCTCTACTCATCATCAATGGTAGGAAATGAAGTCAAAGCTCGGTACAATACATTCATAGATAAATATAAATCACTCTCTCTTGAGTATTGGCCTCATTTACAAATCCCCCATTCATAATAATGTTAGACATAGTTGTTGAATTGAGTTGTATAAAGACAATTTAAGGCAAGTGTAGTATATCTCACAATCACCCTTTCATGCCAACAACAACAATCACTACTCCATGTCCTCAATCACTTTAAGACACAAAAAATACACTCCACTTAAGCTTCACACACTCACGACACACTTGCAATCATGGCAACATTACAAGTAGAAGCAATAATAAACACTTCTCCAAATGGTAAGTTAATGATTCCAACTAGCAAAGTGTGTTTAAAGAATCAATACATAATAACTTCCACACTTTAATGTTGGCTTTTGAAATTCAAAACTTAACCACTACACACACTCTTCACCATGGCACATATACACAGATACATGCATGGTGCATCACCTTCCCACTATAACACACACATAATACACCATGTTGCAACCCTTCACTACACACACTCCCTACACCTCACACACACACTCTTCACTCACGGTGTAACACACACACACTTCACACTCTACTTCTAATCACGACAACAACACCACAATTGCAACACTTAATGAAGCTTTTCCAAAAATGGTTAGAAACAATTCAAAAAATAGTCAAAGTGTATTAAAATCAACAATATACAATAACTCTTTAACTTAAAGTTTGTTTTTGAATTCAAATTGTTTCCTAATTGTCTATGGCAAAGAAGGCAAATTTGAAAAGAATTGTGCTCCACTTTCGAATTCTTGCAAAGGAAAGTGTATTACAACAATCAACACTACTCAATGTTCAAATTTAAATTCAAGCTTCCCTTTCTTCTACTCACAACAAGCACTCATGGTAAGATGAAGACAACAAAGTTCAATTTTCTGAAATTCAACTTCCAATTTCACAACAATAAGGTATATCACAATACAATCTCATATAATTACTTCAGTTCCACTTCAAATGACTTCAATTGAGAAATGGATGAATAAGAACCCTAAATCCCAAATTGAAAATCACACAAATTCCTTCTCAAAACCTTTACTCTGATACCAAAAAGAATGATGTGCTCTGATACCAAAAAGTATGATGTGCCTTACAAATTCAATTGCAAACACATCCACAAATAGCGTGATCACTAAAATCCAATCAACAATGGCGAGATCAACAACACACCTATGATCCTTAATTCACGTGGATTCAAAGGCATTGATGCTAAATTGAGATGAAGAACAATGCAATTGTATTAATAGTAATGGATAACAATATAATTGAATTAAAATTCCACTCAAATTAAAGTGATTTAAATCTGAAAAGGACGAACCCTAATTCTCGTGGAGAACAACAAGTAACTAAATAAATTTCACCTAGATATGACACACTTAATACAATTTGAAACAACAAGAGAAAGATTGATGTTACTCACAATCTCCTCAAGTTAATCTCGCCACAATTTCACTTGTGAAATTGATAAGAGAATTTTGCAAGCAAGGATCCCCCTCACGGCAAAAAGTGTGTAATTTCAAGTGTTCAAAAGCTCCCTTAAAACCTTACTTAGCAAGTAT